>OZ020509.1:60768472-61445972 GCA_963971375.1 Platycheirus rosarum | reverse complement strand
TATTAATTTTTGGTGGAAGTATTAAAAGTTATAATTTCGTTAAACTTAAAAAAGGCTTCAAATTTCACATGTGCTTTTGAGTTTGGCAAAACTCACATTCACTCTAAAGAATTGGTCTGGTTAAAAATTGGGAAATAGAGGAAATATTTTGCTCTGATTTGATCTGAAATGATTGTAAACGAACAACATTTGGGTGAAATTGTTCAAAATAGTCTGTTTTAGAAAGTACGGACCTTATATTACGATATTGAAAAGGTCATCATACATTCGTTCCTCTCACTCTTTTCTATGCTGATGATGCCAAGTTTTTTAAGATAATATCTCTCAAATTAATTTTAACTATTGGCAAATGCGAATCAATTAGCTTTAGTAAGCGTATAAAATCCTCTCCCCGTACCTTACTTATCCATTATCGATTCCTGACATCAGCATATTATGTGACCGACAGCTCATCTTCTTGGTACATGATGATAATATTATCTTAAAGGCCAACACAGCACTTGGCTTTGTGAAACGTTGGTCCAAATAATTCTCTGACCCCTCGTTACCTGCGAGTCTCTCTTCATTAAACGAATCCTCTTAGGTTCCGTCGACTGTAATTTTTTTACAATTCTATTTACTTCACCTCAAATCCCCCTAACCAAAGAAATCCTCGCCTCTATCAGCCTACTCATCTATTACTCCTATATTCTGGAGGGTTAATTCGAATGCAAACCGTTTCGACTTTAACCTCATCTGAAAACCATAAGTCCAAAGTTTGAAGAATATCTATTATACGAATTAGGCTCTAGTTCCAAGTACAGACGGATATACAAACAGACATGTATTGCCACTGACGGTTTTAGAGTTCTTGATCATCGTAATGTCATATTTCATTGTCATCTCAATATTTAAAATGTTTACGAATGCAAAACTTGTCTTGTAGTCTACTACAGATGTGTCAAAACGTCATTCTATTGTGTATCAGTCATTAATAAATAGTGAATAATAAATAGTTTCTACGTTGCTATTATTTTTACAGAAAACCTTAAGTTTCTGCAATATAATATACATACATATACAAAAACAGACTTAAAATTTAATTGAAAAATTTAAGCATATCTTAAAAATTAAATAACTTTTTTTAATAACATAATTTCAAATCAAAAAACCACAGTCGTAAACAATTCCAAATAATAATTTTTGATTACCTGCAGCCAGGAAATTGTTTTTTCGATAAAAGTCACACCAAAAATACAATCAAATTATCCATCATTAAATTTTTAATGTCCGCAGAACACGAAAACCTGTAACCGAATTCAGCGCCCCAAGTAAAAAATCTGTTAGTCTTTTTATAATCTTCCAACATGACGCACCAATAAGGGTGGCTAACTATTCGGAGGATACAGGAAAACCAACAATGGCGCTAAGGAAATTTCAAAACTTCTTAGAAGTTATTTTTCTCGGCAATCATTATGAACGAAATAAAAATAACAATCCCATGCTCTGGATAAAATTTCTGCTTCAACCGAATTAAACGCCGCACTAAATATCTTGAGGCAGGCAACTGGCTCGAGGGGTGATTTTTTGATGTTTTGGGGTTAGATGAGGTACGGCCCTTGGGGAACAATTTCAACCAAAGCAGCTAACCGACGAGGAACCACCAAGTACCGCGGAAGTAAACGATTTATCTGAAACGCTAAAAGTTGAAAAGAAAGTTTTGCATTATTTTCGAGAGATTAAATTGTTTTAATGGCTTTCAAGTTCGTGAGAGGTTTAAACTTTTCCACGTTGATGTTAAATTGTTTTTACTATAAAAGAGTGTTTAACTTTGTTTTAAGTAGACACTTACTAGCTGCGGGTGGGTCTCTGGAGTGGTAAGGTGTAAATGTCTAAGCAATTGTAGTGTACGCGATTAATATGTTGCGGGTAGATAATGGACAGCAAAAGTTAAATATTTTGAAAATGGTTTTCATAATAAATTTTTTTCTAAAGTCTTAATTTCTTAAATGTCAATGATTATTTTAAAGGAAATAATATATAAAATCATAACAACGAATAATTCAGGTTTGTTGAGGTCATAGAGACTAAGCAATCTTTTCAGTCAGTTTGACAATGTGAAAATGTATCATTGTATCTTTCTGTAAAAGATTTCTCAAAAGAAATTCTCTTCCCTTCTGAGAGTGTAGCCTGCGTCACGTTGAAATCGAGCAAGCGATAAATACAGACAATTTAAAAGTTTTTAAATTTAAAAATTCGGTTTTCGACAGTGAACTTGAGATTTTTTTTCCTAAGAAATCGTGTTTATGATAAGAAAACAGAGATTTCAGAAATGCCTGAAATGTGAACTGAGTAAGTAAATGAAGTCCGGAAAATTGGCCAAATTCTCAACCCGCTGTCAAAAACGAAAAGGGATTTTTTCTGAATCGCTTGCTTATTTATACATAATGTTGACATAATAAATTTATTGAGAAAAATGAATCTACGCAGATTAAATTAAAAAAAAAATCTTGAAATTCTAAAAATCTGAAGCGAAAATGTTTATGAAACTTTTTTTTGGTCTTAAATCTCCATAGGCAGGAAGCTTAGCTAGATGCCAAAACGAGCCATTGCTCTATACAGTATTGATTCACATAAAGTGACAAAACATCTAACAGGAGTTTTGAGATCTTTTAACCCGAACTGCTGGAGTCGCTACTTAAATAGTTGATTAAACTCACTTAAATTCAATATATGTGAGGTTTCATCAGTTTGTGTTTTTAATGTCAAATTAACAACTTTTTACGAGATGCATATGAAATTATACATATACAGTACTTATAACAAAAACACAATTTAAATTTTTTTTGTCTGTCTGTCTTTCTGTCTGTTTGTTCGGGCTAATCTCGGGAACGGCTGCTCGGATTTTGACTGGCAGATAGCTGTTATTGTAATAAGGCTATTTTAATTACCCCTAGGTGGCATTGGAATCGTGGCTTTTTTTGAAAACTCTTATTTATGCCCCAAATTTGACGGGACTTTTACAGGCAGTTAGATGATGTTTTAAAATGTAACAAAGGCTATTTTAATCACCCCTTAGTGCCAATCAGATAGCAAATTTCGAAAGAAGTAAGTATGGCTATTTTGATAACTAGGTGGTGCCTCACCGCGCCGGGGTCGTTTTTTTAAAAAATGTGAGATATAACCGAGCAATGCCGGGTGGGTAAGCTAGTATTTCAATACAAAATAAATTGCACAACTAGATCCCACGTACTTGCTCTTATGTACAGACATAGTGTAGAATAAAATTTTAAAATAATAATAACCCCGCATATAACCCCATATATGGCTTACCAAATTCAACATCATATATTTCTAGTATTATTGCACGACTGGGACAAAAATGCAATCTAGAATTATACTAAGTCTATTTTGCTATGATAAGCTAGTTTTTATTTTCCGCGAGAGGTTCTTCATTCTCCAATACGCTCAAGTTCAAAGAGCGCAGTGTTAAGTGCGTTTCAGTGAAAAAAGTTCGATTTTTGGGTTTAATATTTTAGAATAAACAGGTAAGTTCTACCAAATAAAAAAAATTTATATACATTTGTAGTTCTTATTTATTTTCTATTTATATAAGTAAAATATGACTTTTTGTTGGATTTTTCTAAGACACCATATATGGTCTTTAATGCATTGTAGGCTTTTTACTTTCTTTTTGCCAAGGCCATTTATGATCTTGTATGTATTGGTTACTTAACTCACTGAGTATTGTGAAAATGTATTTTTTACTCGTAGGATGAATTCAAAGAGTTCAAAGATTTTTTCCATATGGTGGAAATGTGTGTTTTCAATTCTTGGATTTTGTGGCGAAGGAACAATCCACAAACATATATGGCTCTAATTGATTTCAAGGAATCAATCGCCGAACACCTTTGCAAATCTGGAAAAGCTGTAGTGGCACGCTAAAGAGGTCGACCTTCCCGTTTGGCTGCTGACCAAAGCAGAGATGGAACTCCACTGCGTCGTGGAAGTTATGAAAGTCACGGAAGTCCAGCACCATCCAATTCTGAAACACCAACTCGGCTCAAAACACCGAGAGCAAAACGAGCTAGGACATAAGATTATCCGTTGAACTCAGTGAGAACTGACAAAGTTGAACACATGCCTTAATGGCAAAAAACGGCAAAAATGCGGAGTTTGTAGACGGAAAACGTTTACAAAATGCAAGAAAATTAACGTTTTCTTGTGTTATAATGACAAAAGAAGCTGCTTGGCAGAATTCCACAACTAAAAGATTATTCATAAAGCCTTTAAAGCATAATAAACCATATATGTGCTCTTAAACTTTGACTGAAAATAGCCTTATATATGTAAAATTTTACAGATAAGTAAAAAAAGAAAGAACTATGTTAAAACCTTTTCTTAATCACAAATAAAGCTTAATCAATGTTAAAAATATTTATTTTTAATTTCCTTCAAAATTCATGCAGTAGAGTAATTCAAAGTGTTTATTCTATTATATTCACCCTAATAGGTGCACGAAGAAATTTGCTTTTATTTGACTAGTCATTAGGCTCAGCCGAGCAATATAAAACAAAATTTGGGGAAAAAGATTAAACAAAGAAATGTATATAAAGTCAAAAAACACTATTAACTATATTTTTTGGAAAAAAGGTTGTAAGCTATCTGATTTCTTTTGTTGTTATTCTATTAATTTAATGAATTTTTCATTTCAAAATTGTTCAAATTTTAAAATGTCAATTTAAAGAGATCAATAGTTTATACCAGGAACAACTTTTTAAAAAAATCTATCGATTCATTTGCAAAATATAAAAAAAAAAAAAACAAAAAAAAAGTTTGAAAAAATACTAAAAATTCATAAAATTTTCTTTTGAAAATTATGATGGGAAATATTTGTTGAATCATAAAACACTACCTATTTTCTAAATTTCATCAAAATCCGTCAAATAGTTAAGGAGAAAGTCTGATTTTATAAAACCGTTCATACTGTTATAAGACTTTTCCTGAAAAATCCATTCAAACCAAAAGATAGATTTTGCATAGAAAACACTATTCATGAAGTTTTATCAAAATCGTTGTAACCGTTTTCGAGAAAAAAAAGTTGTTCAATGAAAGTTTTATGGCAGGTTTCGTTAGTTTTGGAGCTAGAATGCCAATTCGAAAAACAGTCGGGTGGAGTACTAAAATAGTATAAACCAAGTTTGAAGCAAATCGGCCCAATCGTTTAAGCTGTAGGAATCGATACGGACAGACAGACAGACAGACACAATTGTCCGACCCACTTTTTTCGACTTTTCTACCATCATATCTAAATTTTTTTTTTATTACGAATGCATGACTTGCCTTATAGTACCTATAATTACAAGTAAAAATTAAGGCGACTTTCAAGGTTTTTATTAAATTTTTGTGACTTTAAATTTTCGAAAAAAAAATCTAAAAATTGTTTCCAGCTGAATAATTTAAAGACAATTTTATTTGTTTAAAAAACATGACAAAGTGAGTTTTTTTTTAAATATGCAGTTGAAATAGTTTTTAAATTAAACACAAAAATAATGTACATTTAAAAACAAAATTTTAAAAAAATCACAACCTTTTGCAAAAAAAAAATGTTTTAATTATTAAAAATACAGGTAATGTGAATCAATGTGAAATTACTTTGACTACTTACACCTTACAGAATATCAAATATATGTAATTGGTTAACCAGTTCTCGAGAAAGTCGATGACAAAAGAAAACGGTCCTGTGGGAGGTGTAATAGTACATTGATTTTTTTATAAAAATTCTTATAGCCGTTTCCGAGAAAAATAATCTATTACTTAACGGTTTTATAGCAGATTTTTGTGTCTTTTGATTGTTTGACAAAATAATAGTTCAAACGATATTTTATTTTTTTAAATAATACGGTACATTTTTTAACTTAACCACAAAAATAACCGACAATTTAAAATTAAATTAGCAGCCCCCACTTATTTTTGACTGCATATTATTACTGGCTTTTGAACCAAGATAGTTAAAGAATTGCATTTTTTTTCAAATTTCTGTTCCACTGCCCTAATTCTTCGGCCAATACTTTCGCCCACGCAGTCACTTTGAACTCGTTATTTATTTCGTGAATGTGCAAGTCCAGGTTTTGTGCTACCTGTGCTACCTGTTCGAATTGTATAAAGGAGATTATTTCAGTTTTTTTTTACAATTAGTCCGCACTAATAAAGGAATTTTGACTACCCTTATAATATTTAATTAACACAGCGAGAGCGTTATGCAAACAGGGAAAGATGTAAAAGAAGGTAACGATGCACGGCTAAAGATAGTAGGTACTTGGCAGTACGTCCGAAGTTGGGCTCAACGGTATACTGATGCGCATTTCTTGCAATACGAGTATTACGGCTGAATTGTTTCAGGGGAGGAATGCAGCTGGCAATTTCGCAAACTCTATCAAACGCCTTTGAAATATCAAGTGCAACACAGTCTTACTTTCACCAAAACGACGAAAAATTGATTCACTTTTCGGTTAGATATACCATCAAATCACCAGTGGATCTATTGCTGCGAAAGCCGTACCATCGGTCATTAAAAAGCTTTCGATCTTCGAGATAATTCTTAAGCTAAAAATTAATCAGCGTTTCCACGACCTTAAAAAAGGGATGTAAGTCCAATTCATCAAAGGAGCAGAAGATTCGCCTGTTTTTAAGAATAGGCTGGAATAATGCTGTTTTCCATCCACTCGGAAAGAGACCAGAGGAATAGGACAGATGGAAAACCTCACGCAATGGTTGTGTAAGCTGTTGTGTAAGAACGCCTCTTCAGAACAATAGCGGGATATTATCCGGGCCAGCGGATTTGTGTAAATCTTTCAACACTCTTGCGACTGTACGAGTGCGAAAGAAGATTGTTCCCATAAAATCATTTACGCTCTCGTGTACAGGGGGAGTTCTTACAGCTGCCTTCAGATTTGAGTTTGCAGCGAACTGGGCTGCATGCAAGTTTGCATTTTCTTAAGAACTCTCAGCAGGAGTATCATTGAAGACGACCGTATGAACCGATGATTTCTTATGTTTTTTACAAATGACCAACAATTTTTACTGCCTTTGGGACATTGCAGTATTTTTGCCGGATTTTTTGTTCATATAAAAATTTAATGTTTTGAATGTGAGCAATACAGGCCTATCTAGCTTGTTGAAACTTTTTTCCGGTTTTCCTTGGTTTTGTTGGCTTTATAACAAGGAAAACTTACCTCTTTTAACCTAATAACCTCTTCACAGTTTGAATCAAACCATGAGTTATCTTTAGGTTTGATACTTTTTGACCTATTCGGGACGAAATTTCGCATTCCTAAGAATATTAAAATAAAAGAATAGGTAAGCGACAAGTTAAAGATCCTGAAGAAATTATTGAGACCGGCCCAGGTTGCGTTGTATTTTGCGTTGTTGCTTTATGCACTGGCTTTTTTTTACAATGAAGTTCGGAGCTCTGATGTCGCTTTTTAACGATATCAGAGAATCCGAAACAATGTCAAAGGACAATAGTTGTTTTGGCTTTTTCCAATGCAGTTCGGAACAATGTTAAGAATAGTAGCAAATAATAAGCAAATACAGCCACGGTTAGTTGATTTGGGACCGACTGATTTAAAATGATCGCAGAACATGATGCCAGAGTAACCTGGTGTCTGCATGGGAATGATAATATGGTGCACGTGAGTAACAATTAGGCTTTGACTATGGACCTTGGGCTGTAGTTGAAGCCAAGTGAAAGCCTTAGTGAATTAAAATTTTCAAGTGCAGTTGGGCTGGGCTGGGCAAGAAGAGAACCAGCTGATTAGGTGCGCCGAGCTCGCGGTAGCAGCTGTCTGTTAAAATTGCGGTAGGTCCCCTATGTGGGCGTATCGTGGTGGCTATGGTTATTCAAATGCAAAAACAATAAGCCAACTGATCTACTGTCTTCCTAAGAAGATAGTTTGATTGGAAGCATCGGTTTTATACAAGAGATGTCGATAGGCCTCGCTCCTGACTAGAATAGATAGCGGCGATGCGAGATAGAGTTGATAGTCGACGATTAGAATAAGAGCTGCAAACCTGCATTTATTGTTAACATATTTTTAAAAAATGACACGATAGAATCGTTTCTACCAACTTGCCCTTCTGTGGCTTATGAAATTGGAAACTTATAAAAAGTGTCAAAAAAAAACAACAACAAAAATGTAGACCACCATCACACGTCTTGTATAACATCAAATTTATAGAAAAAGTATTTCGAAAATTGTAGAATGAATTTTGGTAAATCTCAGTTTTTTTATTTTTAGTTTTTTGAAACAAACATTCTTTTTTTAGGTTTTGAGTTTATTAATAAACATTTGATTATAAAATTATAAAAATGTATTGATTACTTTAGAAAAAAATCAAAATTATAAAAAAATTCAAAATTAATAAGTAAAAAAAAAATACTCAAAATGTTGGTATGCAAAATTAATTTGGCTATCAGAATCTCTTCAAATATAAGACTTTAAAGAAATCCAACAAGCCGTTATTGAGAAAGTAAAAAAGAAAAAAAAAACGTTTAATGAAAGGAACCAATTATTACAAAATACCAATTTTCTACAAAAATACTCTCACAATTTTTTATCAAATTTGTTGAAACCGTTTTCGAGAAAAATAAGCTTCTCCTTAACTGGAATGCCAAAAAACACATATATTTACTTATGTACCAAATTTGAAAGCAGTGCCTTAAGTTCTTGTGGCATACAGACGGACAGACAGGCGACAGAAATAAACATTTTAGTCATTAACTTTTTAAGACTCCTCTATGATCGTATAATGACATGTTGAATTACCATCCCGTTTTTTTTATATTCACGAATCCTTAACTTGATTTTTATTGGTATACCAATAAATGCAATTGGAAAACCAGAGACTGCAGTGTTCAAAGTGTCCACTCCCAATGGTTTATTGAATACAATAAACCAATGGAATTAAGAAATACAAGGTGGGCAAAAAGAAATCACCCTATTTTACAAATGGCTGCCAATGTCAAATCTGTTTTGACTTTTGTGGACTAGACAGATGCAGAATACAAGTGAACAAGCCATGGAGCGATACATGAATCGACATGAAACGATATTCTGAAGGCGGCGTTCACGGGTCGCCTCATCTCTCGTTTTGGCGATTTGCACTGGCCCGCAAGATCGCCCGATTTAACCGTTTCAGACTTTTATTGTGGGGTTTTTTGAAGCCATGTTTACGTGAACAAGTCCGAGACTCAGGGAGCCCTCAAGGACAACATTCGACACGAGTGCGAGAATCTGTCGCCCGAAGTTCTCGCTGAAGTGATAAAAAATGCCATAAAACGAGCCCGTATGGCAATCAATTGTGACGGCGCCCATTAGGCCGATATCATCTTCTCGACTTGACCAATACAATTCTAAAGGTTCAAATAAACATAATCAAAAAACAGAATCGAAGTTTTTCATTTAGAAAAAAAAGAGAACCAAACAACATCGGATGGATAACTTCTTTTGGCCCACCCTGTATTTAAATTAATTCACTTACTTGTTGGTTTCATTCTGATATCCACATCATCCCATAACTTATGAACATAAATTGATTTTGATATTGAATATCTTTTTGATCCCACTATGCTTTTTTTTATAAAACTACAATTTGTACAATTGTTTTAATCCAATTTCATCTTAAAAAGTCGCCTCGATAAAAGCGGAAAAAAATGTTGTTTGAACGCGCCACTCTCCTTGTTTATAACAGCGCTGTTACCTTACCGCTAAACGCTTCAGCATGCGATCTTTCATAAGAAAGAATGTGTTTGTTTTCGCCGCTCTCCTCCACTCTAGCTTCACCGCTATCCCCGCAGTTTCAGTATGTGTTTAGCCTAAGGGAAATATCTAAGCCACAAACATAGTGTAAATTGCTACTAGAGTTGTTAGGGGAGCCACTCTAGTGATGTAACATCATATTTATATGGTATTATAAAGTTAGAGTGGACTGAAGGCACCACTCTGATTCAGAGTGACTGGGGACCACTCTAGGGATCTAATCAATGCTAATTTTGAATCCAGGTGGGTAGGCCCACCGCCAGATTAAGCCGCAAAGGCAGCTGCTAGCATAAAGCTTCTTGACCTTGTACTTCCTCATTGCTTAATGAATACAGGATGATTTCTTCCTCTTGAAATGATGTAGTCTCCATTTCTTTCATGCGCTAACATCGCTACAGATTGCCATCAGGATCGGTTATCAGATTTCCTTCTCCATCCATATAGTGTATTATGTATATTGCGACATTTTTCGGCAGAATTGGTTGTTTTTCCTCAGGCTGCTTATTTTTTTGGTCTGAGAGATCTTTTCACTCTTCTTCTGAGCCTTTTTTACTGATCTTCACATGCTCGCGTTCTATAAGATGACTGGTACGCTATGTATTCAGCATTCTAACTGAGTTGCTTGTTCGTATTCATCGTCAAACTATCATGACTAAAATGGAGTCAAAAATATGCATGGTCTTGTTCATGGGGCATAAGCATTTCCCATCTAAGCCCAGAACTTTGTCTCCAGGACTTTCTTTATGGAGCTCTTCGAGGATGCGAGTCCTACCGTTACTCCTGTCTTCATTGCATGGGACAGCCGTCTTGATTTTATACTTGAGTGCATAGCCTTTTGTTTATTTTATTAAATTCTTTTATGGTAGGCTTAATTTTTTTTGATAGTAAGTTTGGGCACATCTTGTAGTGGGTGATCGGTACAGTAAAAGTCATAATGTTTTTTTCTGCAAAACACCATTTCCTGAACATTTAATTTCTTTCAGTGCTTATATATCAGCCCTGTATATGGCCCGGACATCGTTAAGCTATTGTTTAGCTCGAGCTCTTTGAAGCGATCTTCCTTTTCATGCGTAAATTCCTTAATCGCTTAGCCCTTTTCGTTGCTTGGCTGGTCGTCGTGATCCAAGGCTTTAGTCTGATTCTGAGACAAATTTTGTTGACATCGGAATTTACCAGCCTTGTCAACCTTCTTTAGTCTCGCCGTAATTAGCTAAACTTTTAATAAGAGTTTAAGTAAAAGCCGCCATATGGATATGGAGGTACTTCCACAAGTCGGAATAGTTACGGAACTGCATGCAAGTTTCTGTTGTTTAATCCATGGCTGTATCTAACATCGTTAACAGATTGTTTTTAAAAAGCACTCAAATATTGTGCACGGTATTGTAGATAATGTTTTACTGATTCAGCATTTACAAAAAGAAAAAAAAAAACGTTTTTCGCAGGACAATTGATTAAGTAAATGGTCGCATAAATTTTTAACGGACAGCCTTTTCAACGAAACATGTTGAAAATTCAATATTTGTACAGGATGTTACTCCATTCTCTTAGCAAACAGTCCTTGTTACCACTTCTTCTGAAAAAAAGGAACAATACATTGCATATGGTTAAATGAAATTTTCCTAGAACGTGTCCTTTGTTTAACGAATCGTACAAATGCGGGTATCACCAAAACGCTGCTTCAAAAACAACGAAAAAAAAACACAAAAACAGGACTAATTTTTCCATATTTACTTTGTTTCCAGATATGCAATTCAGTTACACAAATCGCCACATTTTCTAAAAGAACACCTTTCAGGGTCCTTCACATGGATATTTCATAAACATGTGCAAATAATGAACCATTTTTTTGAGATTCGAAGTATCCTTTTTTGAGCTAAAAAAATATAAAAAAGCGGCACCAAACTGTGATTTTCAAAATATGATTCCTCTGACATTAAGTACATCAGCAGGATGTCCGTTGTGATTATCCCTAAGAAAGGAGGGTAAGCCTCCTGGAGATAAAAAAAAAAGTTTATGGGTAAACATACGCAAGCAATACAAAACATATAAAGGAAATTGTTAAAAGGATAAAAGGTCAAAAATTCTACTCCTTATTGAATGTCTTGAGTTTAATGTGGTCGTTGAGTGTGTAAATGTTTTTTGTTCCAGAAGCGATGGCGGGCGTCTTCTATTGACGTTTGGACTTTTTTTTTTTTTTTGGGGGGAGATTCCTTTGGATTTCTTTCGGCGCAGCATCGACTTAAGTGTGTTTGCGATTTGGCTTTTTATGTTTAACAATAAAAAATCAAACTTTTTTTTATGAGGTCATCTATTATAGCTAAAGACTTTAGGTAAACAGAGTTTGGATTTGGTTTCGCTTTTTCTGTTCATCTGAATTGTGAAAGGAATGAATTCAAGTGCAGGAATTGGGGATGTGTCTTTAACAATGCTCAGATACAAGACGCCATCATGAACATATAAAATTATTGATGCTATTGATTTTGGAAAGGAATACTGTAAACAAAGAGGATGTTTACTTTGTGTTCTTTTATATCTTCTAGTTGTATTAGCGGCTTTCTTTGTAACCGTTATAACATCCAATAGCCACAGTTTCTTATGCCAATTTGTTTGGTCGGTTTTTGTTTTTTTATTTTGTAACAAGAACTTTCGAAATAGTCGTATCTTACCTAAGACCCAACCAGTGAAACTCTGTTTGCCTGACAGTTAAATGATAATAAAAGGGGTAAAGACTTCTGTGACTTCTTCAGAGAACGACAGAGAACGAAAACTTACTCCTGACTGCAGAAATATATCTTGAAAATGATGTCTTGGACGACGATTCCTGTGTGATCGAAGATCCTTTGGAGAGGGTAGAGAGTCAATTTGCCCAAATCACGACCTGGAGAATAGAGCTCTGCTAAATAACTTTTACCTTCGAAATATCATCACGCAATAACGATCTGAGAATCTTGGTATTACCGGGTTCGATGAAGAAAACTAGTCAATCGCAGCAAAATAGGCCAAGTTCCCTGCTCATCTCGAAGGTTGAACTTCAAATGATCTTCGACTACTTAAGAAAAAGAAGTCAACAGGAGTCGATGGTATACCCAATATTGCTCTACGACAACTCCCTAAGGCGAAGATGCAATAGACATTTACACAACAACGCTCTGAATAACGCATATTATCCAGTGAGTTGGAAGACAGGTGTTGTACATCCTCTCCTGAAAAACGGAAAGGACAATTCCAATCCGGCAAATCTCCGGTCGATAGGTCTTCTTCTGAGTATCAGCAAGGTATTCGAAAAAGTTCTCAATAGAGCTCTGTCCAAGTGGCCGGATGTAAAAAATATAATTCCAGGCACCCAGTTCGGATTTAAGACGGGTATGACACAATTCATGCCGCGTCTAAGTTAGTATCTGCTGGTCAATGGAACAATGCTAAGAAACATTGCATTGCATTGCAGATCAATGGTTGATCTGGATAAAGCTTTCCACACCGTATGGTTAGAGGGTCTTTATCTAAAGTTAACTAGATGGGGTATAAGTAAACCACTGTTATAATTAACGGGTGATTTTTTTGAGGGTAGGATTTTTAAGCATTAGTATTTGACAGATCACGCGGGATTTCAGACATGATGTCAAAGAGAAAGATGCTCAGTATGCTTTGACATTTCATCATGAATAGACTTACTAACGAGCAACGCTTGCAAATCATTGAATTTTATTACCAAAATCAGTACTCTAGAAAAGTTGTCAGAAAATCCGCTTTTTTATCGACAAATTTTGTTCAGCGATGAGGCTCATTTCTGGTTGAATGGCTACGTAAATAAGCAAAATTGCCGCATTTGGAGTGAAGAGCAACCAGAAGCCGTTCAAGAACTGCCCATGCATCCCGAAAAATGCACTGTTTGGTGTGGTTTGTACGCTGGTGGAATCATTGGACCGTATTTTTTCAAAGATGCTGTTGGACGCAACGTTACGGTGAATGAACCGAACACTAATTTTGGTAATAAAATTCAATGATTTGCAAGCGTTGCTCGTTAGTAAGTCTATTCATGATAAAATGTCAAAGCATACTGAGCATCTTTCTCTTTGACACCATGTCTGAAATCCCGCGTGATCTGTCAAATACTAATGCATGAAAATCCTAACCTCAAAAAAATCACCCGTTATATGGTTTACGACATGCTTAATGGTAGAAAGTTTGTTGTCAAGAATTGCAATGTGACTTCTACCACAACGTTTGATATTAAAAATGATCTGCAACAGGGAGCAGTGAACTCGACGATTCTCTTTAGTCTTTACACCAGCGATCTGATTGGGAGTCTACGTCAACCTCATGCCGTTGCTTATCTTGACAATTTAATCGCGTACAGAACAGGTCCAAAAATTGAGGTTATCAGTATTCTATTGTAACGTGACTTCCATCCTGACAAACTCCACTTTGAGATCCAAAGATTTCTAAAATCATAGCATTCAAGGGTGTATAACGAGCTACAGGCTAAACGGATTAGGCGATTGCCTTCAAATTACGTACGTGTGTATTTTTTGGCATTCCTCAGAGGGGAAATTGAAATTTGATTTTTAGGGCTAAATATAACGGTACCTGCCATATATCCGTTAAGGGAAAGCTTATTTTTCTCGAAAACGGCTTAAACGATTTTGATGAATTTTTTTGAGAATTTTTTTGTTGGTACTAGCTATCATTTAATCAGAACTAAATTTACTGGAAAAGACCATTAACAGTATCTTTCATATAACGTTTTTTTTTAATTATTGGCTTTTTTGGTAACGGCTCTTTGCATTCCTGTCAAATTTTATGTATGAAAAGATCTAGGTAGCCAAACAACAACAACTATTTTTTCTGATTAAAATTAAATTTTGAATTTTTTTTTTTGAAAAATCAAAAAATCAAATTTCCAAAAAGATTTTTTTCAAAAAACTAAAAATAAAAAACAGGATTTTATCAAAATCCGTCCTACAATTTTCGATGTACTTTCGGCGATGTGACCGCACATATGAGCAAGTACGTGCGATCCAGTAGTGCAATTTATTTGATTTCATGTGCGAGGTTCATCGTCAGTAAATCCGTCCGTATCCGGACCTGTGTTTTCTTCAAAGCTATAACTATTCTTTACATTTTCGAGAAGATACCCCGATGGCACGACATCCAACCTGGAGGGCAAGGTCTCCCAGGACGATGATTCGGATAGAACGCCGAGCTCCGAAAGCTTTGAGGTAGCCCATATACATAAGGTGTTCACTAAAAGTAGTTCCGACTGACTGGAACTGTAGGTTCTATTTAGATAATTCTTCCACAGCCACCTGGATGCAAGAAGAAGTGCCGTAGAGTAGCAATACGCCCTTGACTTGTTTGTTAACTGTCACTTAAAATCTTCCGAAAGGGTTGGAACCAAATCTCTAGTGATGATACAAAGAACCCGATGTTCACCATGTGGAGGCGAGAGAAGAAATTGATAGGCAGAGGTTATGAAAAAAAACTTATGAATGCTGGTACCCTCCAGGAGACACATGTCTGACCTTGAAACACTCTGCTTATTGGTCATTGAGTTTATTGTGAGGTGTACTTTGGTTCTATCCAATATATAAGTTTCGCTATTTTTTGGCTTGGGCAACATCTGTAATCACAGTAGATTAGATTGCTCTGCTTCGGCCATTTTGGCAATGATCTGTTTAATCTACTTCTCCGGTCAATACTTTGTATAAGTTTCCCATGCAATGGTAATGATGGGTTCATTAGCTTTGTTGATGTAGTAAGCGAAGCTTGAAAAAGTTTAGTGAGTATTCTAAACGAAGGATGCTTTGCTAAAGTCCTTGGTCTTAAAATAAAATATCTTTCAACCGTGTTTTTCTTCAGGGTTAAAGGTATTGTACATAAAGACTTGTTCGAATAAATATTTTAAAGTAACCATTCTCTGCACATGAATGTTTTTCCCTAACAGATCCTAAGACTTCATCAATCACTATGGTCCCTTTTCTTCAAAATCTTTCTCGGGGCATTAACAATTTATAAGCCAGTCCCCCAATTCTGTTCTACGCAATTAAGCTATCACCAGAAAAAACACCTCAAACCCAATTACCCCCAAACTCCCTTCCTACCGGCAATCAATTAATTCACAAACTATCTCTTACTTTCATATCCTCCCCTCGACTAACCAAGAAAACATTCAGACCCTTCATGCTCATGCATATGCAAACATAAATATTTAGTTATTCCGAAATAATAATAGTTTAATGTCTTTGATAGTCTTGATTTAATAACATCCACTATACGGCAGTAGCGATTGCCACTTGACTCCATATAACATGTGTCAGCGATTCTATATCGTCGTCCTTTTTCCCACTACATACATAGTGGGAATTCGGGCAAGGATAGTAATTAGTTTCACCAGGGTTCGGGCGCCTCATAAGACATTTCAGGGATCCTTTTCACAGACCAAAAATCAGAGTCGAAAAACACTCCTTCGCCAGAAGGACATTTATTTATAAGAACTAAGAAGGACGAAGAAAGGACAACAGCCAGCCAGAGAGAAGTGCGTTATGAATAATTTAGGTGTAACATCATGTCCGCCTTTGTCAGTTTTGTTGGCAAGCCATATTTGCAACATCTTCTTCTTCAAGAATATCACCCCCTTGCCGACCCACCAATACACATGCCTTTAAGTTGCAACACGTCTTTGGCGTATCCTTGAGTAAGGATAAGTTAATAAGAAACATAATTTGAAATTAAATTGATAAATTAAGGTTTATTGTGAGACATGCGGCGTATCATTGTTTGTTTCTCTTTTCCAAGAAGTGGGGAGGGGGGGGCGGAATGAGATATTCTTCCAATCTACATAATTATTAAAACACGTGATAGGATGGAGTCCTGGCTGTATGTATTCCAGGGAAAAAAAATCACAAACAATTAAAATTAAGACAAACAAAACGATAATTTCCCTTATAATGTTAAAGTTAATATTTCTTTTACGGGACTTTGTTCGTTGGTAAGAGGTTGGTGGGGAAAAGGACTAAGGAAAATTAAAGAAGAAAAAGATGTAATCCTTTGGCAGAGGTAATTTCTTGTTATTCCTAATTGTGCGGTCGTTTTACAAGGCTTTACTTTAATTAGGAGCCAAGAAGGCGACGACGACGCACGATGGGTGATGGAACTGGGATTCTTCATTACTGGATGTTGTTTCCTGGGTTTGCTGAATTTTTGAATCGGTGAAGAAGGAAAATGTTTCCTAACTGGACAATGCCTAATTTGAAGTTATTATTAAAAGCAAAGGGGGTAATAGGTGTTTTGTTAATTATTCCTTCGGTGTTTAGTTATGCCACAGCATGGGACAGAAATAAAAGAGGGTTTAATCCCTTGCGGTTATTAGAAAATGGTTTTAATAGTTAAGCGTTTTTTGAATGAGTCTGGCTGTTTTTTGGGTGGAATTAATTAAATGATTTTCACGTGTTTATCTAATTGTAAGATTTTGATTAGAATAACGAAGAGCTCTTTAAATGAGAATTTATTTAAATGACATTTATTTAATTCACATACCGAGAGTTTCATTTCTTGAATGAATGAATAGCTTAAACCAACAAACTTCTCCGGCTATTTAGGTCCCTTATCTAGCTTTTTCGGTTTTGAATGTGAAGTTAGTTAAGATCCTTTTCCTATTGCGTACGAATGATAATACCGATCTCTTCTTAATTCTTAAAGTTCAGATCTACTTTTTGCTCGCTCTTTCAAAATGCCCACAAATATTCAAAATATTAGTTAACAGAAAACCAATGATAACAGTAGTGCTCAAGGGTTATATATAATCATACATACAAAGTTAAAGTAAAACTTAACGCTCGCACTGTGTTAAGATATTATTAGGGTTTTAATAAACCCTGCGCGCCAATTCTATACAAAATAAATTGCACGACTGGATCGCACGTACTTGCTCATATGTGCGGTCACATCGTCGAATAAAATCTAAATAAAATGCACCACTGGGTCGCATGAACTACTTCTTATGCTAGATAATTGCTTAGTAGCTGCATATGTATGTATATAAAGGGTGTTTTTATTAGACGCATATAGTTTAATGTTATGGCCAAGAATCTAGCTTTATTATAAAGATAAGGGTTTGCATAATGTTCTAAAAATGATTTCGGGGAAGTGGCCGCCGGCTGGCTCGAATAAATTCCAGCCGAGGCCCAATTTTCCCAATATTACTCTGCTCCACCGAAACGAACCATTATTTTGGTAATAAATTTGCACAATTTGCAAACTTTGTTTAGGAGTAAGTCTATTCATTATGAAATCGCAAACCAAACTGAGCCTGAGCATAAATCAAGAGACAAAGTATTGCCAGATTGAAAACCACACGTCTATTAAAATAAAAAAATATTTTTTTTAGAAAATTCTCTATTTTTTTTTAAATTAGTTTAACAGTTTTCTGAGCAAAAATTAAGTATGCAATAAAATTTGAAAACTAAATGTCTATCGAAGAAAAAAATATTGAAAATCGTTCGACCAGTTTTTTTAAAAAGTCGTTTTTTTTGAAAAACTTTTCGAAAAAAATATCAAATTTTTTTTCTAGTATGTCATTATAAGGAAATCTGTAGTTTTCATCTGGGAAAATTATTTAAAAAAATTCAATCAACCCATTTTCAAAATATTTCGAAAACCAATTTTTTTTTAATTTTTTTAAAATATCGAAAAAAAAAGTTTTTGAAAATTTTGAAATGCGATATTAATTGAATTATAAATGACTTCCTGTTTGCAAAATTTTACTGAAATCGGGATAATAGTTTACGATAAAACCGCTTTTGAAAAAACCGGTTATATGAGAGGTACCGTTATAGAACAAATTTCGAAAAAATTATTTTAACTGAAAGATGTATTATTGTAAAAAATTAGCACCCTAAAAGTTTTATCAAAATAGTTAGAGCCGTTTTCGAGAAAATCTAACTTTTTAGTACCTAAATCGCAAGTAGAAAGGTTCTGGTAAAAGCATTTTAGATAATTGACTTTGTCAATTATAAGCTATCGATTTTTTGAGCAAACAGATAATTACTATAAAATATAGTAACAGCTTTGGTGATAAAAAAAACAGTTAAATGACTGGAGCCAAAATTTTAGCTTTATGTCAAGAATAGGCCAAGGATAACATAGCGGATTGAGTGAGAAGCTTCAATAATCCGCTAAACGTTTATACTCTGCCATCCATGAATTTGACTGCTTATACTATTAGGTAATAATTGACATAATCGACTTTCATTTCGAGATCTATGGGTATTTTTACCCGTTTGCCCTTCTTGTAACTTGCGATTATAGGGACAATAAGGCAAGTTTAGGATTCGTGAACATAAAACAAATAGAGATAACAATGAAACATGACATTACGATCATAGAGAAGTCTAAAAAAGTGATCGACAAAAAATTTTAGTCTGTATGTCTGTCTGTATGTATCTCTGTCTGTCTGTCTGTCTGTCAGTATGTATAACGAGCTGCAGCCTAAACGGCTACAGCGATTATCTTCAAACTTGGTGTGTGTGATTATTTATATTGACATTTTATTTTGAGCCCTAAAAATAACGGTACCTGCCATATGACCGTTTAGGAAAAGCTCATTTTTCTCGAAAACGGCGATTTTGATGAAAATTTTTGAGAATTTGTATAGAACACCTTTTATATAACGGGTTTTTTTTTATTTTTGGACTTTCTCGGTAACGGCTCTTTGGAGTTTTGTCAAATGTTATGTTTGAGAAGACCTAGGTAGCTTTATTAATTCTGCATATCAAAATTTTTTATAACTTTTTTTCTAATTAAAATTAATTTTTGAATTTTCAATCAATATTTTTAAAACTAATCAAAAAAAAATATTTAAAATTTTATAATCACATGTATATTAATAAACTCTAAAAAACTGCATACTAAAATTTCAAAAAGAAAATTTTTCAAAAAACTAAAAATAAAAAACAGGATTTTGTCAAAACCGGTCCTACAGTTTTCGAAATACATTTTTTCTTAAGTCTTTGTTATTTAAGACGTGTGATTTTTACCAAAAACCGTTAATTATCGTGGTTTTGATACTTTTTATAAGTTCAAACTGTGTTATTTTTATCGTAAATGTTACTTGTTTTTGTCAAAGATATTGCTTTCCAATATAATTAGGCACACAAGAGCAAGTACGTGCGACCCAGTCGTGCGCATTTTTTCGTGTAATAAGTTCCAGGAAGCAGACGCATTTCGGAATTAGGAATGCTATTGGCGCTATTTTTACACATATGCTTTACGTTAGGCTAGGGTTTTTTTACGAAAGAGACCGTTTCCTTGCTACGTATGTTCAACTCCTTTTCGAACAATGCTTCCCAAAATTTCAAGCTCGTATTCCTTTTTGTTCTAATTAATACATATATTAGAAATTCATCTCGTTTTTGTGGAACTCTCTCAGTAGCCATCAATAAAAGTAGAATTTACATCTTTGCCTCTAAGTGAGCAACCGTTGCAAACACGGAGGTTAAAAGAAATGTCTTTTTAAAAAATACATTCTAAATGACTGCAGCTGATATAGATTGGGATCAAGGCAAGTTCAAAAATATCGATCTTAAGATATTAGTTACAATATAATCAAGTTCATCATTCCTAAAAACGCATTCGATATTTGCAAGTGTTAGATCATTACCTCCCATAGCTCTTTTTCTGGAATTATATTTTTTGTGATGGTATCCATTTTACTTTAAATTCGTTTGATACAATTGACAATGTTCTTTAGTTAATTAATAAATGTTAGGTATGTCATAAATTGCAATTTGCAGTATTCTGTAGAATGCTTGAACATGACCAAATTAAGAGATGTCGACCCTTTTTTATGCAGCGCAAGTATCCGGAATAAAGTGATAAGATCAAGTAGGGTTGTATGTAAAACCAAAGCACAACTTTATGATAACGCTATATACGGAATTATCTACTTTGTCTATCTAAACTTTCAAACTTTCAAAAAGTTCTGAAAATGCCAAATAATTTTGTTCCTAGGAAAGTAGCTCTTCAAGCCACTCGAATCCAAACAGGATGTTTTGAAGGATTGAAAAGAGTTAGCTGAAAAGAAGTAGTTTAAGTTGAACTACAGTGATCCATGATTCCACTAAAGGCTTGATTACTCAATTAAAAGACCTTAGAGCAGCCAGCAAAATCACTTCCTCGAATGATTTACAATAGACTGTACCATATAACCGTTAACAAAATCCTAACTTTCACGTAAATGGTGGGCTGAAAACAGAACCTCCCGTACTAACGGTTCTTTATCGAAAACCATTTATCCGACTACAACTTAACACAGATGTATGTTTAGAATGGCACAGGGTATCAAGTCCACAGGCCAAATATCAATATTGGACCTTTTGACCCACTTCCATAACTAAATTGTGGACTTTTAACCGTTCACAATTCAGTTATGGACTTATAACCCAAGTGTTACAAAATTCCACACAGAATTCGACTGTGGACTTTTAACCCACAAGTTCTTATGGGGGGCATGCTGCCCCCTTCTTGCAGTCATTATAGGCATTGAAGTAGGTGGTAGCTTGAGTTTAATTATATGCAATGTTAAATTAATTAACGCCAAATTATCTTTTAAATTCAACAGAAACTTCTCAAAACGCAAATTTGCACCTAATTTAAATTCAATATTATTCTTAAGCAGGGGGTGCAGGGCAGCATGCCTCACAAACAAACTTGTTTTGGATAGGATAAAGTTAAATCTATTTATGTTTCCCTAATATGAAATAGAATAAAATTCTGTATTATATTATGACTTTTATTCGCTTTCTTTTTAAAATACGGATGTATGACCCATTCTTTTGTGGAATTTGAGCTAACTAGGGTGAGTTTGGGTTATAAGTTGACAATAAATTTGTGGAACATTTTTTCAAAAGAACTCTTCAAGAAGTTTCAGCTTTTTGTATATCTACAGCAAAATCGTTACAGCTGTTTTCGAGAAAAATAAGCTGTTTATTAATAATTATATGGCAGGTGCTGTTATTTTAAGCCTTAACATTAAACTCGTCTGAGGAACGGTGATAGGACAATACGAACCAAGGATACGAAGGAAATCTCTTCAACCATTTAAGCCACAGAGCGTTAGATCTAAACGCAGACATTCATTTTTAATTGCGATTTATAGGGACTATAAGGCAAGTTATGCATTCGTAAAAAAAATTATAAGAATCAAACATTACATTACGATAATAAGGAAGTCGAAAAAAGTGGGTCAGAAAATTCTGTCTGTCTGTCAGTCTGTCTGTCCGTATCGATTCCTATAGCCTTAGTGGTTGGGCCGATTTCAAACTTGGTATATAGTATTTTTAGAGTACTTTACCCGACTGTTTTTCGAGTTGGCATTCTAGCTCCAAAACTAACGGTACCTGTCATATTACTTTTAATGAAAAACTTATTTTTCTCGAAAACGGCTCCTACGATTTTGATAAAGCTTTCTGAATGGTGTTTTCTATGCAAAATCTATCTTTAAGTTTTAATGGATTTTTAGAAAAAGTTTTATAACGGTGCCTTCCATATGACCGTTTTTTTTTAAATCCGACATTCTCGTTAACTAATTGACGTATTTCAATGAAATTTTAAAAATATGTAGTGTTTTATGATTTATTTAAATAATATTGCTCATTAAAATTTTCAAAAACATCTTTTTTTAATTTTTAATAATATTAAAAAAAAACTTATTTTGTTTTTTGAATATTTTGAAAATGAATCTATAGATTTTTTTTAATTTTTCTCCTAGTATAAACTATAGATTTCTTTCAATTGACATACTTAAACAAAATTTTAAAATATGTTTTGGAAAAGTTTTTTCAAAAAAAAACATTTTTTTGAAAAAAACTGGTCGAACGATTTTGAAATGAAAAATTCATAAAATAGAAAACAGCAAAAGAAATAAGATTGCTTAAAACATTTTTTTCCCAAATACGTTATGAATAGTATTTTTTGATTTCATAAAAAAAATTTATTTGTTAAATATTTTCCCCCAAATTTTGTTTTATATTGCTCGGTTGAGCCCTAGCCACTAGTGACTAGTCTAATGAAAACAAGCTTCGTTATTTTTATTATTATTTATTTATTGTTATTTATATTAAAGCTTTTCATGATCATAACAGCATACAGAATAAATAATGAGGACGCCTGTAATAAACATGTAAACATGCAAAAACAACTAACAAATAAAATAAGAGGCACGACTGGGTCGCACGTACTTGCTCATATGTGATAATCCTTTTTAAGTGCAGGCGTCTTTTTGACAAAGATTTAATTTTAATGTTTTTTTGATTTGCAACTTCTTTAGAATCGTTGTGGTTTGAAGCTCGAATGAAAATGCGTCACGACAAAGGGATAAACACATAACTATATTATAGGATTGTAAGCTTTTGCAGTTTCCACTTGTTGTTTACTGTTTATAATATAATTTGCTAATAGAGAGATTTAAAGGACTTTTTTCAGTTTAATTTTCATTTTGGTATGGAAAAAATTGAACAACTGGCATGAAGATTCGTGGGAATCAGCAGTAGGGCAATAATGCTAGGTATAGTGCCTATGTATATATGTAGGTCCCAATAACAATACTTTACTTTTTGAAATCAAATTAATTAAAATAGCTAAATTATGTTTGATGGATCGATAAACGTATGGTGTGGGTAGGTATTAATGGAATTTATTAAGGATATTAGGTACCTATAATAAGGTTGGAAGGAAGGTAGGTACTAAAATTAAGATACACATTCTAACTACTGTGAAGCGAGTGGGTATAGAGACAGTATTAAAAGTTAACACAGTGGTTTTGTTTATTTATAGGCAGGTGTAAACTTTTGTTTTCTTGATTGAAATTTTTGCATTCAGTATTAATCGAATAGTTTTTTATTTGTTAGTTGTTTTTTGTGTGTTTATCATAGGCTTCCTTACTTATTCTGTGTGCAATAATGATGATGAAATGCTTTAAAATACGTAGGTATGTATGGGTTATAAAACTTTTTTGAAAAATCCATTAAAACTAAAGGATAGATTTTGCATAGAAAAGACCAATCAAAAAGTTTTATCAAAATCGTAGGAGCCGTCTTCTAGAAAAATAAGTTTTCATTAAAAGTTATATGGCAGGTACCGTTAGTCTTGGAGCTAGAATGCCAATTCGAAAAACTCTAAAAATATTATATGTATACCAAGTTTGAATCAAATTGGCCCAACCGTTTAGGCTGCAGGAATCGATATGGACAGACAGACAGACAGACGGACGGAATTTCCGGACCAACTTTTTTTGACTTCTCTATCATCTTAATGTCATGTTTGATTGTTGATTTATTTATTTTTCTACGAATGCATAACTTGCTCTATAGTCCCTATAAATCGCAAGTAAAAAAATACTCGATTACCTACTGAATGCAAAAATATCAATCAAGAAAAAAATTTTACACCTTCATACAAACAACCACTTTGTTAAGTTTTAATATTGTATATGCCCACTACCCACTCGCTTCACAGTGGTTATAATAGGTATCTTAATGTTAGTACCTACCTTCCTTCCTTATTAATTTAAGGGAAAGTACTACAAAACAAAAACCCTTATATAACACTTACAGACTAATATTGCACACACACCCGATTTAATACAAAAGTATTTAAAATTATAGATTTTGAAGGGCTAATATAATTTCATTATCTGAATATGAACATCTTTCAAAAAACTTTAGTTGTACCTTGCTTAAAACACATTTAATTGGACTGACGTTTGCTCTATTGTGGAGCCTAGCTGTTGAATAAAACCTCGGTAAGTTAAGCATTAATTTAAGTATTTTGTTTTGACTGATTTGAAGCTTTTTTTATGTGGGTCTCAGCGCAGTCAAACCACACGGGGGCTCCATATGCTAGAATCGGTTGAAAAATCGTTTTAAAAATTATTATCTTATTATGTATACTTAGACCAGATTTTCTATTGACAAACGGATACAATATTTTGATTAAAAGATTGGTTTTGTGGATTGTGTTGGATATGTGACATTCAAAGGTCATTTTCTTATCGAAATTCACACTAAGGTATTTACAATTATCAGACCATTTTATCTCGTACGAATTAACTTTTAGCATGGATTGAGGAGAAAAACATTGTTTTCTTCGCCGAGTGAACCACATAGCTTGACATTTTTCAGCATTAACCTTGATTTTCCACTTATTAAAAAAGTTGACTAGGATATCTAATGAGTTTTGAAGACCGTTAAGTGTGTCTTGGGGAAAATTGCTTGATGAAAAAAGTGCAGTATCATCTGCGACTTCAGTATTGTTTTCAAAATGTGGTAGGTCTGATATGAATATATTGAAAAGAATCGGGCCAAGAACAGAGCCTTGTGGAACTCCGTAGCAAATATCAATTATTGAGGACTTTGTGGCCCCAGTGTAAACGATATATTTTCTATTATTTAGAAAACTTTGTAAAATTTTGATGAGGTAATCAGGAAAGCGAAACATGATAAGTTTGTATAAAAGTCCATCGTGCCACACAGTGTCGAAAGCCTTTTCTATGTCTAGTAGAACCAGACCAGTTGACTGTTTTAAGGTTAGGCTGTTCTTAACAAACCTCTTTATCCTCAATACTTGGTGAATAGTGGAATGACCTGCTCTGAAACCGAATTGCTGAATAGGATATATGTTTTGTTCCTCAATATAATTTAAAAGACGATCTTTTAAAACCTTTTCAAAAACTTTACTTAAGGTACTCAATAGGCTTATAGGGTTATAGCTACTTGGATTTTCTTTTGGCTTGCCAGGCTTGCCGATTGGCACCACCTTAGCAGTTTATCCAACCACCAAACATAATTAAGCTACCTATTTTAATTAATTTTATTTCAAAAAGTAAGTTATTGTTAAATGTACCTTATAGCTTATACATACATATCTAGGTATACCTATACCTAGCCTTGTTTTTTAAATTTTATTCGACGATGTGACCGCACATATAAGCAAGTACGTACGATCCAGTCGTTAAACTGCCCCAACGATGTTGATGAAATTTTTTGAGATTTTTTTTTTTGGTATTGGCTATCATTTGATTAGAACCAAATTTACGGGAAAAGTCTATTAATGTACCTTTCATATAACTGTTTTTTTTTTTAACTTTTGGCTTTCTGAGTAGCGGCTCTTTGGATTTCAGTCAATTTTTTTATTTAAGAAGATCTAGGCAGCCAAATTAATTCTGCATATCAAAAATTTGAATAACTGTTTTTCCTAACTACAATTAATTTTGAATAATTTTTTTTTTTTTGAAAAATCAATATTTTATGTGATTAGTATATTAATAAACCCTATAAAAACTGCATACCAAATTTTCAAAAAAAAAATGTCTTCAAAAAACTAGAAATAAAAAACAGGATTTTATTAAAACCCGTCCTTCAATTTTCGAAATACTTTTTTCATAAATTTGTTATTATACAAGACGTGTGGTGGCGTTCTCCATTTTTACGAAAAACCGTTAAGTGTTGTGGTTTTGACACATTTTTTTCATTTCAGGTAGTGTAATTTCTTATGTTAGTTAATGTTACTTAGTTTTTAATTTGTTTTCGAAGATGTGACCGCGCATATAAGCAAGTACTTGCGATTCAGTCGTGCAATTTATTTTCTTTTAAGGTGCTTTAGCATCCTCGTGTAATAAAAACAACTACATGCGCCCTATTTATGCAATTCACTTGCTGTAACCAAAAAAGGGAATATCAACAATTATTTGAAGTGTTTCTTAGTCAAACCGAATATAATTTAAAATCATTTGTTTTGAGTCAATATTTGCTCAGCAAAATAAAAATCCATTGTTCTGCGCGAAAATATACATTTTATCCAATCTGCAAGGTTTCATTGAGCCCCATGGAATGGAGTAGGGTTTTCCACGTTCGCTTTATTTTTAACCTGCTGATGCATATAATTATGGAAATTTAAAATTCTTCTTCAAACGCGTTTTTCTTCGGGATCTCAGGGGGTCGGAATCAGGATGGGAGAAGGAAAATCACTGTTCTTCCTTCGGAGGTTTGGGTAAGACAAATAAAAAGAAAAGGGAGACTTTTCATTTGGATAAACAGTGATTTTTATTTTTGTTTTTTTTTCTACTGCACTCGTTTTCTTTATTTTTTTTACCATTTTTTGCTTTAGTGCTCCTGATGGTGCCATTGGTGTTTTTGTTATGACGAATGTTTTGTCAGGAATCGAGGAGGTGCTGTTTTAGGGGGATAATGGGTGGGATGAACAAAAAAAAAGAAATAAAGAAGAAATTTATAAGATACAGATTTGACATCTGCTATGCAAAACTTTTCTTCTGAGAATTGTTTTTTTTTTTTTTTTAATAAAATGCTAAAATAGAAGAATATTATTCGATGAAGTTTTAGCTGATTTGGAAGAAAAATAACATCAAGAATGGCAGTGATTTACAGCTGAGCCTTGGAATGTTTTCGAAGGAATAGTATTTGATACCATTTATATTCTGAAATGGGTTACCTTACTTTTGAAGCTTCCTCAAAGGATTCCTTTAATTTGCTCTTTATATTACCGGACAAGACAGCTTTCTCTCGAATGTAGAAACTCCAGGCTAAGAGATCCTCTTGAATTATGTTGCCTTGCTGGCAAGCATTGATGTTTTTTTATTTTCTTGAATCCATCATGCTTAAATGTAATTATAGGCAAACTCATGTACTCCGTGTTTTAATAATAATAATGGAGCCCTATCGAGCCCGATCGTGGAAAATTAACTATGCCCCCCATATATTAGCCATATATTAAATTATTAAAAAAAATTGATCGTTCGAAATACTCGAGCGAGATAATATTAAATCTGTTATTACATGCTTAAAAGTGTGCATTTCAATAATCTGATGATTTGAGAGTGACGGATTGGAGTTGGAGGGTCAAAAACTTGCAAAAAAAAATCGTGACCTTGACATTCTCGAGCTCGGTTTTTTATTTTTATTTTAAAGGAAATAGTTCTATAATAACGCAAATTATAATCTGCCGATTGGCACAAGCCGAAATAGCAAAAAGAATCAATAAAGTTTAGTGCGTGCAGCTGCAGTGAAGCTGACCTAAAACAGAACAAAAATTCTTATAACACAAATTTTTAAAATTTTTTGTGAGGCCAGAAATCTCTTTTTTCATTTTATTTTCAAAAAATATATTTTAGTGAACAGTTTTTTTAATTAATTCTGAATGTATATTATAATTAAAAGGAATAGGTTTCGAATTGTATGCTATTTTCCGTGCAATTTATTTGTCAGCTTTCGTGATAAAATTTTAGTTTTTCAATATTATTTTTTTCAAACCGTCATATTAAGAAAATCCATCAAAATAATCGTTAGATTATTGGTCAGAACGGCTAGGACATTAATCTGTAGCCTGTATAATAATCTGACGCGCTGGAGTATTTCAAAATGGCGATTTTTGCTTTCACTTTTCAAGAAGCCGCCACGAGCCTGCGTCATGTCCGAATCGTCAGTTATTTGAAGGGGAACTTCTTTATGGTTCACTTAACTACTACAGATTAACATATTTCTGTTATCAGAGACACTTAAGGCGTACGCATTATTAATTTCTGACGCGCTCGAGTGTTTCAATGTAGCAGTTTTTTTTTTACATATTCCGAAGCCCGTAGATCCTCTCCCGTCGTTGAACAGGTACGCATCACATACACTTTTTTCATTTCTACCAACTAAGCCTTAAAATCCAATTGGTCCCAACGAAGACGCTCCAGTAAATCTCCATTTAGCATCGTGGGCTTCCCTACTATAAGGTGCGATAAAGAAATTGTATAATAAGGGTATCTATTTCATCCGTAAAGGACAATTTTCTAACAAAATTGGTTTCAAATACAGTACAACACGGATATAAGAAAATCCAAGAAATATCTTTCTTGTTTCCGAGTTTTTCTTGTATGCAAACATCGAAAGATTTCTTATACATAAGAAACACGGATATAAGCAAGAAAATTTCTTATAAAAATCAATGAAAAAATTTTACGAAACAATTTTTTTACAAACTTTGTATAATGAGTGCATGTTCTTAAAAAATACAATACATATAACAAAGTAAGATAAATAAAAACTCTTCTTAAAAAAGAAACAAAACGTAAATAAATACCTAAGTCTTAATTTAAAGAAAAATAAGAATAAATAATAAATTCCAAGTAATTAAGGTACAGTTAAATGTACAGGACCTATTTTTCTATTTTAAAAAATAACCCTCAATTTTTTTCTTAATGACTGCTTGTGAACACTTTCTAAAAAAAAGTTTTTGAATAGTCTCTAAATTGTGTTTTCCTTTTCAAAACCTTTTTTCAAAGATGACAAGGAAAACACAATTTAAAGACTGGTCTTGTTGACGAGCAGGACAATAATTTCAATGATGTTACTAACTTAGGGGCGCTACAGTTCGGGACGAACCTGGGCCTTATTATGATGTTAGGTGTATTATTATTGAGATTATGTTATGACCGTCGAAATGTTTACCACATAACAAAAGCAATGTAATTAAGCCTTTAGGAATTTTTTGGCCGCTTACAATTTGGTTTCCTGAAATATATGTTCCACCAGGCAATAGATCAAGACCAGTTTCTTCAGCGTTAAACACGTTGCTGCATTATTGATTATCATCAGCAGAACAAGGTTGTCAAAACAAATGAACCCAACCTTAAATAGCTTCCAAATTTAGGTATTTTCAATTCGACCGCAAATTACTTTTCTTTGCCAATTTTTGGAACCATTTTGTTTTTAGTTTTGTTTGGAAGTTCGTGATTTGGATTTCTGTTCCTTTTTTTAACTAAATTTTTGCAAGTAGGTAAATTTTATTATTTCGATTTCATCGGCATTTTTAATAATTTTAAACAAAGAGCTTTTGGAAATTTTAATTGTGGTTACCATCTCCTTCTGGTCTTTCCATTTTTTATTTCATTCACCATTTTATTCAAGTTCGCACATTTTATTCAAGTTCGCAAAGAAAACTTTTTAGCATTTTTTAATTTTAAAATCAAAATAAACTTGGTAGAGCAAATAAAATAATAATTTAATAATAAAACGACAGCAAAAACTAGTCAAGTTTACCAACTAACCCCAAAAAGCAAACGAATCCAACAAATATTAGGCTACACTTTTTACCACAAAGAACTGGCCAAAAAGGTTTTGGCAAGGGTTTGTTTAATTAATTAAATTTCTTATAAGCGTACTTTTTGGTTCTGAAAATTGATTTTGGTGGGTAAGAAAGACTTTCTTATAACAGTTTAAACGTTTAATTTCGAAGGAAATTTTAAGGGAAAGGCACGGTCTTTCCCATTGTGTTTCTTATATGAGTGCTTCTTATATCCGTAAAATACTGTAATAAGAAACAATAAAAATTAGTACACTAACGTGTCTTGAAACAATTCTTTTCAAGGCCATATTTAATTCCTTTTCAAATGCTCTAACGAAGAGGTTTAAAAAAAAGGATTTTTTTCATTCCATTTGGAAAGGAAAGCATTGAAAAAATTTGTTTTCATAAGCATTGTAACGTATTTTTTTTTAAATTATATTTTTAATGCTATCATTTATTTTAAGTCGAGCATTCAGAAACATATGTTATGATTGATCATTATAACGAAATAGCCTGATACATTTCATCGTGTTTTTATTTTCTTTTTTCTTTTTTTTTAGCAAATATTTCTTAAGATTTTGTAATAATTATGAAAATAGACCAGTTGTTTAAAATTTTTACATGGAATGTCAACGACCTATCTTCTAAAATGGACGAACTAGAAATACATTTGTCAAACGAAAAAATCGACATATGCCTGTTTCTGAAAGACACTTTTAAAAGGTTAATCTGCCTATCATGAAAGAGGTGGACCCTCTCTATTTATAAGAGAAAACATTGACCATTCCTTAAAATCACCAATCGAATTTAAGAAAATGCAAGTTTGTGCAGTCAATATAAAATACATATTCGACACATAGTATTGCATAAATATAATTGTCCTCCTAGGTGCAAGATAGAGAAAATAGATTTCATAAATATTTTTGAATCTCTCGATTCTAAGTTTATTATAGGCGGTGACTTTAATTGAAAACATACGTTTTGGTGATCAAGATGCATGTCAACCAGAGGGAGACAACTTTTTAAAAAGTGCTGACTTTTTATCGACCGGAAAACCAACTTACTGGCCTACGGACGTAGGCAAAACTCCAGATCTACTTGACACAAATTGATTTAAACTATACCAAGATCAAGGATAGCTATGATATTCCTAATGATCACTAACCAGTCATGGTGACAGTGAGCGGAAGCCTAATAATAAAGGAAAGTGCGTCATACTTAACAAACAACAAAACGAATTGGGAAAGGTTTCGTGTAGACTGCGAAGAGGCTATTACACATGAAGGAACTCCGTTTGAATTAGAAGAAGAAGTTGTCAGATTTATTAAAATTGTCCAAGATACTGCCTGGAAAAACACTCCGCAAAATAGCGGAAATTCAATTCCTAACGAGCAAAATGTTTCAATTGAAATTAAAGAACTTATACTCGAAAAAAAGAAAAGCACTTAAGAAATGGCAGCAATCCCGCGTTCCTCAACACAAAACTATTTTGAATCACCTCTCCAGTAAACTGAAAAAATGCAATCAGAGATTCAAAAAACCGTGAGATTTCTACTTATCTCGAGATCTTTTAGCAGAAAAAAAGTACGAATTACTCCCTGTGGAAGGCTTTTAAAGGTGTTAAAAAATCCAAGTTATAATCAGCACCAATTTAAACAAACAATGGAGATTGAGCTGAAACAGACAAAGAAAAAGCAGATCTGTTTGCCAATCACCTCGAGGAAACTTTCAAATCCTTTGACGGTGAGGAGTTGTTGAATGAACCCGATGATACTCATTGGACCTTTGAAAACTTCCGAATTCGAGATGTCACATTTTCAGAACTTTTCGACGCTATAAGAAAGCAAAAAAAAACAAAAAAGCTCCCGGATATGACTCTTAAGGAGTTGCCGAGAAAAGCAATCACTAAAATCCAACATCTGATTAATGCCACGTTTAGGCTTGCATACGTTCCACGGCAATGGAAAGTGGCCGAAGTCATTATAGTCCCAACACCATCGAAAACTCTTAATGAAAAGAAGTCTTACAGACCAATACAAAGTTATTCGAGAAATTATTTCTACTTCCAATTGTAGAAGAGAAACGGCTCGAACACCAGTTCGGTTTTGGATATAACCACTCAACAATTGATCCCGTATACAGAATAACAAATGAAATTGAAAAATCCCGTGAGGGGAGAAAGATATTTTCAAGCGCGTTTCTTGATGTTTCCCAAGCTTTCGATAGGGTCTGGCACGATGGCTTAAGATTTAAATGAAGACAGTTTTTCCGAAACAAATATATTAAATTCTGGAATCCTATTTGCAAAATAGACTTTTCCGAGTGAAACAAGGTCCTGAAATTTTAGGATTTAAAGAAATAAATGCTGGTGTTCCACAAGGAAGCTTTCTTGGCGTTCTTGAAGTTGTTTTTTTAGTGAGTAAGAATCTCACACGACCATAGGTATGGTCTATGAAGATTTTTTCATCTTCCGCCGTAGAAAAAAAAATCTTTTTAGAATATATTAATAATACGGCTGAACATAAATTAAAATTTGGCACGACTGGGTCGCGCGTGCTCTCTTTTACGTAACATTTACGTACAAAAATAACATGGTCTGAAATTATAAAAAGTGTCAAAACGACAATAGTTAACGGTTGTTGAGTAGTACGCCATAGCACACGTCTTATAGGACAACGAATTTATGAAAAAAGTATTTTGTAGGACAAATTTTGATAAAGTCCAAAAAAAGATGGTTGTCTGTAAAGTCGGTTTATGGGAGATAATTTTACGTGATAACGTCATACGAAAACATTGATGACAATAACACCAACATACAGCCCGTTAACTCACACCATATACAATTCCACTTACCACGTAAACAAAAATCTGATACTAAATCTACTACCAAGTACTAAACCTAGTATAAATATAGTACTCAATTTAGTACTTAATCTAGTACAAAAAATAAAATATTACTAAATTCTAGTACTAAGTACTAAAACTCTAATACCAACAATCGATCGATTTAAGTTGAAAAAACCACAGTATCGTTGTTAGCGTAACGCGTTACTTTTCTTGTCAGCATGAGTCATGTTGTTTCGTATGTGTAGCATGTCATCGATTTATAAGACGTTATCAAGTCAAAAAAATCAAATGTTGGTATATAGTTTTTTAAGAAATTGTTAATATACAGCTAATCATAAAATTAAAAATAGATTAGTTTTAAAAATATTGAAATTTCAAAAAAAATATTATAAATAGAAACAAAAATAATTTAAAATATTGGTATGTATTTCGGATTATATATATTTTTGAAAATTAAAAACGCCCTTGCATAAAAGTAACTATTTATAGAATATTTCGGTCAATTTGTTTTTAATAAAATAATAGACAATACTTACTAAAACACTCTGAAAAAAATTATCAAAATTCTTGGAGTAGTTTTAGAGAAAAATAACATTTCATTTCATAACATTTCCACTTTAAATCACAATATTACTGATCGCTAGAGTTCTATAGTCCTAAGAACTCACAATGAATCTTCTTTTTTTTCTTCTCTTCTTCGCCCTGAGACTCCTTTACATTGTTCCAAGACTGAGGCAAATTAATTGTAGTTGTCATTGCATTTGTTTTGATTGAGGAGCTCAATTTTCGTTCAAAGATCAATCTTTAATGACACCGGTGATCTTCAGTCGTGTCACCCGAAGGGTTTGAGTGCACCTAAATGTTCATTGTCTCTATGTGATAGTTCCTTTAGTTGCCTTTTCCCCAAATGAGTAAGCGCAGCAGAAATATTCTACCCGTCCCTGAGACTACAGGCCATCAAACAGTACACTGAACAAGACAAGCTTACAAATTGCGTAATAAAAAAAAATATTTCTGAAATCACCAAACTACAGAAACAATTTTAATCATTCCCTAGAAACCAGATGGCTTCAATTTTCGGATCGGATTAAAGTTCATCTGTTATCAAATTAATTTAATTGGGTTCGAGTCCTCACCTCCCCTTCTTCCAAGCTGAAAAAAATACACAAGACCTTTTTTTAAGTGCTCTTAGCAGCCATTAAAAAGTTCGAAAACATTTTCTACAAAAACAAACGATGGCCGTAAGGAGTTTGACGTTTTTGTTTTCATTTCTAAATCACCTGACCGACCCATCGCCTTTCCGGACAAAAATAAAAATTAATTATTCATGATGGTGGTTTTGTTAGCTTTCAAACTTGGAAGGATACGTCCTTCAAAAGATTGATAGATGATGAGCATTTTAATTGCTCTTCTAACAAATAGCACAATCTCTCTTTTATTTTATCTACGTGGTAAGGACCTTTTATGGATTTTTTTTTTGATTTTGAATATCTTTTTTAAAGAAAAAAAACTTTAAATTTGAATCAATTTCATTCTTGATTTGTACACTCAACAAGAAACAATCCTCAAAACTGTATGCTTTTGTTCAAAAAACCTCTAACTTTTGTGCAAACTGAATTTATGATGGGACAAACAGGAATAAACATCTTTGAAACTTATTGTTGCCAAAACAAACAATGCCGTTTAGGAGTGTTTACTCTCGCTCCCCATCGGAAGGAGTATGTGCCATTTCGCGGCCACAATCTTGCCACATATGTGTGTGCCACACAAGAGGATTTCCGGTTGCAGAAATTATACGATGAGCTCATCAAAAAATATGTGTGCGCGCCAAAAATTTGTTAATTAATTAGTGGCAAATTGGTATGGTGGCGGAGGAGCATGAAATTGCCTAAATTGAAATTTATAAGTTATGCACATTAAATATTTGGGAAGAAAGAACAACTTGAAGGAATGGCGCGGCGCAGCATTGTTGGCTTAGAAAGGATCTGAATTTTTCATCAAGCTAACATAACATATTAAATTGCTCTTGAACTCAGAACGAGTAGAGCCCTTAGTTCAATAAACGAAGTCCTGGCAGACACATAAATCAAACAATAAGCACTCCTGAGGAGTTTTGTCTTCCGAAATGGCTTATTGAATATGATCCTGCCCCAGGAATACAACTTCTATATGCAAGCCTCCTCCAAGGACCATTCAAAAAGCTGAAGAAAGTAACGATGCCTTCTTGTGTAATATGTAACTGCTTTATTTGCATAAAAGCCACGTTAAAGTTCATCGAAGAACTTGAGAGTATCCTTTTCCTCTCCGTGACTGGTGATCCCAATTGCTAGTAGTTTGTCGAAGGATGTGTTTAAAAAAAATGTTTTTTTTTTGTTTAAATTTATGATTTCATTAAGTGTCTTTATACATACATATATAGATCCTAAAAAAAGGACCACAAGTGACATTAATTACAGAATAAAGCAGGTTTGCCTCTTTCAGAAAGCTGGATAAAAACTTTTAATCACTCTGACAGAAATAATTTTACACTCGTTCTGTTGGTAAATCCTGTTATATGTCCTCCATGAGCTTCTAACTGTGATGTTTGTACGAGTACTTCTACCTCCTACTCATATTAATGTCTTTTTTGGGAAGCGAAGGAAGCTAATTTTGGGAAGGGGATGGCTTTTTTTTGCTGACAACTGACAACGCGTTCATTGAGCAGTGATTTAGGAGTTTCATTTAGTTGGTGACGTTCCAGCAGTGAGCCTGGGAAGAAGTGTCCTGCCGTTTCAAATCCGCTTAAATGTTATGGAAACACTTTTTAGTCGATGTATGTTAGTGCTGATAATGTTTTAATTGTTTTTTATTTATGGAAAATATAACAGAATGATGATGTTTTTTTAATAAAATGCTCGGAGCTTGTTTTTACTGGACTTGGTTGAGTTAAGGGATAAGAGAATTTGGATAAGACCTTGATTCATTTGGTGTGAAGTTTTTTGTGGACATAAATTGGAAGAAATATTAAGCGATTCTTTTATTCAATTAACTTCGTGCCTTTTATCAAAACGAATTTGAATTAATTAAACTCGGGTTGCTTGGAGTTTGAACTTCTCATTTTAGCCCGTTCTTAATAGTCCATAATAATTCAAATACAAAAAAAAAATCCATGTAGTTCCAATTTTTGCAGGAATGTGTAGGGTGGGGTCACTTCTACACGCAATAAAATATCCCCGGTGCGGGGAAGGGTAAAAAATACCCCCAAAATGGGTATTTTTGTGATTTTTCACTTGTATTTTCTAAACTAATCAATATTTTCCAAAATGGTCTGAATAAATTGTAGAGCATTTAATTTCCCGTCAAATGAGACCATAATATTTTTTAAACTACCCACTACCAAACTACATTAGGTCAAAGTTGGACCAATTTTCCACATTTCGCATTTTCTCTCAAATACCTTTGTAAATAAACTCTTTATCATAGAAGTAATGCACATAAAAGGTGCTTTGCAGCTTTACCTCCAGCATTATTTGTGAGAAAGTCTGTTAGTACCACCGTGTTAACAATATAGTCGATTTGGGTTCCTATGTCAATGTAATTTTCTATGATTTTATGACCATAATGGTTGTTGGTATGCCTTAATCCTAGTTCATTTTTGGGGGCATCAGCTTCTTTATAAAAAGGTTTATTGGGGCTATTGAGAGGAATGTTTCTAGTGCTGCGATTGGAGTAGACCTCAAGGAAATTGTAGTACCAAAACACGTTAGTCTTTAAATTTTTGTCATAGATTTCAGATTGATTGCCTTGTCAAGGGCAGGCCACCATACCAAACATGCGTATGTCAGAATTGGCCTGAAAATGGCAGTGTACTGTACATCCAATGAATGGTTTTTGGGCTAGGACCCCATATCTTACCAAAATTTCTGCTGCAAGTATAGAAAGCTATTTAAGCTTTTCTTTCCCAAGATATTTGGTTATACCAGATATACGGTGTGGGTTCCCCTTTAATGTGGGAGCGGTTATGTTTGGGACGTTATGTTTCCTTGTAAACAAATTTTTTTCGGTCTTATGCAAATTTATATCTAGTCCGCTGCTATTGGGAGGCGGCCGTAGGAACACCTACCTCATCGAGTCAATGTATAATTTAGCCATTAAAAAATGGCATATTATATAAAATGAACAAAACCGCTGGTCTGACTTACTTTTTCTTGTTCATTTGGCGGTAAAACGACCGGCCGTCCTGATGGAACCAAGTGTCGTCTATATGATTCATCAACGTCGTTTTCGAAAAAAGGACCTAAAATCCACACCAAACATTAACTTTTTGAGGGTGCATTGTCAACTAATAAATCTCGTATAGGTTGTCTTCACTTATAAAGGCAATGTTGCTATTTAACACAGCTATTCATCAAACAATGCGCCTTACCATTAAAGATTTCGCCCAAATTAGGGGTCCTCTTCCAAACGCTCCGAAACACATTCAGCAAACAAACAGCTTTGTGTTATGGTCATGAACTTTAAACCTCTCCTGGTTTAGTTGGATCTTGAACGGATGAAGGCCCAAGTCCCGATGAAAAATTCGCTAAGTCTGCAAAAGGTTGAGTTTTGTGCACGGCGAGGAATTGACTGCCTGGGATTCTGCTGTACATTTTCATGAACCCTGGCTATATTCTCAGCCGATCTTGCATTCATTTTACGTACAAAAATTTTGACTGATTGATAACCGAAATGCGGTCGTCTTAAATTTGATCTTCAAAATCTTAAAGAGTCGACTGTGAAATGCTAGTAGATCTACCGTAAAATGGTTGCACGAACGAACAGTCATTTTAATAATAGTGTTCTTTCATTTGGACGTGCTGTTCTATGGTGTTACTTGCCATGATGATTTGGCATCAGTAAGTGAATAATAAACAACAGATTTGAGAGGTGTCACAAAAATAACATGGCTGCAACAGGCCACCGAAATCTGCCACGCGCTTATTTTAAAAAACCCTTTATAAGGATTGCATTTTCAAAAAAGTTTCAATGTACAATGTCGCGGAAAATGACTCTATATTTACGATAATTACAATTTTCTTTTCTCGGTTCTAAAATTCGTGTTCAACGCTTTGAATATTTATTTTCTTCGGCTATTTGTTTTGCGGCCCTACAATCTTAATCTATGTAGTTATTTATAATTGGCCTGAAAACGTACATGGTTTGGACAGCTCTGTTTTATATCATTGTTTTTGTATACACAACCTTTAAAAACAAAAACCAATTGCAGAATCGAAACAATTTTCATTATTATCCTTCAATATCCTAATACAAAAGACCCCCGAAGTCTTATTTAAAAGATTCCTGCACATATTTTCAAACGAAAAAGTTCTCCCACGCTACTTGTATACTTGTTCAATACAAACACTATGATTAGGGCCATTTGTCTTGGAAGACGATACATCCTTGCTCTACCATTAACTCCCACGCCGACAATGGTTCCAAATCCACCATGACTCTCAAAGATAAACGCATTAAATGAATGTTGGCATTTATTTTTACTGCGAGAACCCAAAAGAATATCTTCCATCTGAATGAAGACCGTAAGTCTATAAACTTCGAGTTAAATTGCTTCAAAAAGAATCGGCCAATGGTCAATGAGGTTCCATTCCAAATCCAAACCGAAAAAGGCAACCGAAAATGCTAATTTTTGTTTCCATCCAAGTGTGTAAACCGATTACAATGATAACCGTCCATTAACTGGCAAAAGCAACCCTCATTCCTTCCATTGAAGAAAGAACACCCGCAGGACTCCTATAACCTTCGGGATACTTTACTTTACTCTCGCATGGATTATAATGATTGCGGTGAAGATGATGATGATGATGATAATAATTCTGATGGTTGTATCTGCTGTCACTTGCATTGGTCCCTCGGGTGGTATCGCAGCCAATTAGGAGAACATTTTCGGACTAAATCGGTGCTTAGCTATGCAAATGGTGTCCTTTGGAGCTGCTCATGCTAGATGTGTTAAGGGTTATCCATATGAACTTCGCCAGACGCGCGCTTGCTGGAATGCGGATTGGAAAATTAATTTCGGTCCTAGGACATGTGTATTGCTGCGGGATGTTTTTACGTGTGTTTTTGGAATTCGGTTGGTGCCTTTTGATTTTGCAATTTCCGCTCGGTTGTAGCTGTGGGAAGATAAACGGGTTTTCAAAGGAGGAATTGTTTCTCAGAATTTTCCTAGACAAAAGGACGAAAGTTATCTTTATTGATTGCTATAAGGCGATAGAAGCCTTAATTGAATATTTGTCGTGTGGAAGGACATATTCTATTCATATTCACATATTAAATGTTTTTGTTTTGGGTGGAGAGATAAGAAAGGTAGGGTAGTCTTTCTTTGATGCTGGCTGAGGAAATTCAAAGAAATATCCTAGACATTAGAAAAGTGAATTTTGTGTTTTAAAGTGAAAAAATATTAAAGTTGAAATTCATAACTCCCTTGAGTTTTTCGAAACTACCGTTATCATTTTTACATTTTATTATTTATTATTTATTTAGGTACTACATATAATGTAAGTTATGCATTTGTGCAGATTAAAAAAATTGAAATAAAAATCAAACATGACATTTAGATGATAGAAAAACATATTTGAGTTAGTGGAAAAATCGTCTTTAAATTCAAAACGTAAAAATATCAAATCAAATATTAACGGTACCACTCATATAACTGTTAAGTTAAATAATATATTTCTCGGAAACGTCTACAAGAATTTTTGTGAAAGCATTATGTTCTGGTGAACAAAAAATTTTAAATGGTGGGCTAAAAACGGTACCTCCCATAGGACTGGTTTCTTTTTCTTCAAATTTCTCGAGAAAGAGTTTGAGAAAGCAGGGCCGGGTTTTAGGGAAGGCATCCGGGGCAACTGCCTCGGGCGTCCACCAAAGAGGGGCCTCCACAAAAGAGGGGGCCCACAATAGTGACTCCGGAAAAAATCTTTTTCCAATTTTTCATCTATTCCATAAAAAAATTCCACAAAAAACTTATTTTTTTCTCATTTTTACTGTTGCCTATAAGTTAAATGAAAATACAAATCTAAACAAACATAAAGTAAAAGATTAGTCAAGCTTGCCAAATACCTCACAAACAGAAACAATTTTCGATCGACGTGTACAAAAAGCCTATGGAAAAGACCAATCTCCGGAACTATTTTACTACCAAATTCTCGAAGACCAAAATTTCAGAGCTACATTCCCAAACCTTGAAATTGCATTGAAAATGTATTTGGTTTTGTAGGTGTCGAATTGCACTAGAGGGCGCTCATTTTCAAAAAAAAATAAAGCCTCCTTAAGGATCCATGTAAGAAAATATAAATGTGACGGCCGCAAAAATACAATTAGTTAGTGGTGCCATTTTCAAAGCACGCTTAACGATTCACACAACTTGTCAGCGCACATGAAACATTTGACATGCTCAGGTATTTTAAAGTGCAAATTAATCAAAAATTATTTCAAATTTAATTTAAAAAAATAATTAAATAAAATGCACGGATGACAAACGAAAATCTTAATTTGTGTTGTTTAAGTATTTTTTTTTAAATTGGTGGTTCAACATTGATTAAAAAATACTTAACAAACAAAGTAACCCGAACAAATAAAACAATGCTGCAGATGAAATGCTATAATGTTGCAGATGAGATGCTATAATAAAGATGAACATGTTCATCTTCACTATAATCTGCAATCTTCCGACTCATTCCTCCTATTATCTTCATAAATTATACATGAAGATGATCTGCATTTTCGCTCCCCTCTCTATCTCCAAAGTATGATTTTTTTAGGTTGATGTCCTCCTTTTTTCGAGATGTCGAGGCAGATGAACAATTAAAAGTAACAAAATTCGAAAAACAAGTTTGAAGTTCCCTTAATCTCTTTCAAATTTCATTCGAAGCTGGTGACCCCACATAAGAGCAAGTAAGTGCGATCCAGCCATGCAATTTACTTTTTAACTTATTGTATACATAGGTAGAACAATACAATAAGGCATTCTTCTGATAGAGGAGTTTAATGAAGTGAGTGTAATTAAGAAAGGTTGGACTGTTATTTTATATTAAAAAAAAAACTTTTTTACCAGAAAAATCTTTCTAACAAACTTAATAATTTACCTAATAAACTTTGCACACGAAGTGTAATTCATTTTTTATTTATAAAAACTTTCCAATAGTTCAAAAAAGTAATTACATTATCTCCCTGAACAGTGGAACAATTTTTTACATCATTTTGGCAAAACGGTATAATAGTGGAAGCTCACTTCTCTTAATCTGAAAGCTTCTCTACAGCTACTTTAAAAAATCAGGATTTTCTTAAGGTTTATACTTTGAACCATGTTAGCAATAAAAGCACGCACTCAAGACAGAATCTCCTCAGTGATCGTATCAATACTGGCGTCTTTGTTGCCATTGAGAAAAACAGATTGGAAACAGCTATTCAGACCCTCTCAGTTGGCGTTCACGCATTAGCAAACCGTCCTTAGAGCATGTTTAACTAGATGGTTTGGATGAAAGAAATTGGCAAAAATTACACAATGATCTGGAATGCCCAATGAAGAAGTTACTTTTATTGTAAACTTATTAGTGTACGATGATAGAAACAAGTCGAGAATTTCGGCGTTTTCCCAGCAACACCATGTATCTCATCACCTAGTTCAGTTAGGTGATGCAACTCGAGCGAATATCTCAACATACCTTTTCCTTTCTACGGGTGTTAAAGAATTTCAGAACTTTTTTCAGACAACACATCAAACGCGATAAAAATTGAATTTATGTGCAGATTTTCGCTGTTGTAAATGAAACAGTAATATAAGTACATAATATGTAAAGGATTTTTGAATAAGGACTTGAGAACTTTTTTATATAAGTACATAATATGTAAAGGATTTTCGAATAAGGACTTGAGAACTTTTTTTTTTAAATTAAATATTTCAAAAACTTTATTATTGACTTGAAGTACAATCGAAACATTTATGAATGGAACTCAACTTTGTTCATATGGCCACCGCGGACACATTTGCAGCGATCGATCCGTTGGACCCAATTTCCTATTACTCGGCCACACATTTCGGCCAAAATGGCCGCTATTTCGCGTTCAATGTCGGCTCTGAGCTCTTCCAACGTAGTCGGCTTGTTGGCATATACCAATGACTTTACGTAGCCCCGAAGAAAATGGTCTAGAGGCGTTAAATCGCACGAACGAGGCGGCCGACTTGCCCATTTCTTGAGATAACACGCTCATCAAACTTACTCTTCAATAAATCGAGGTGTGCTGTGTGGCTGTGGTACCATCCTGTGGAAACCACATGTCGTCTAAGTCCATATCTTTCGATTCGGGCCAAAAATAATCGGTAATCATGGCGCGATAACGCTGGCCATTCACAGTAACGTGACGATCGTTGATGATTTTACGATGAAATTCAGCAATTCAACGCTCTGAAAATTGCGGTCACCGACTCCGAATTTGTGTTGAGTTTACGGAATAAATTGACAATGACATTTAGATGATTAGTTAAAGGGTTCGTTCACAAATAAAATTCCAAGTTGTCAAGTCCCTATTGGAAAACCCAGTATTTTGTGCAGTAAACTTGAGTCACATGACGTTGAAGTTCGTGTAAGAATAATATACGCATTGACGCGTTCTTAAACAAACTAAGAATGACCCAAAATTATTGAGAGTCTAATACCAAACTAAATAATATATAAAAAAAATAAAATTTGGCACTAACATTAAAAGTGTAGTTCTTCAATTATAGACGACTCAAAAATTGATTTAGTCTTAGTGTAAAACTAGATTTTGTATAACAGAAAACCCCCGCTTTTCTTTTACACGTACACGTAAAGAGAATTATTCTCTCAGTTGTCGTTTTTGTTTCTTTCTATATGTACATATGTATGTCAAATAACAACAAAATTCTCTAAAGTTCTCATATTTTCAAATCTGATTATAACTAGTGCATGTCTTTTATGTGTATAACTGAGAAATATTTAGTGCAGCACCAAACGCTTTAAGTAGTTTGAAGTTAATGAATTAAAAATAGGTTGTCTATAATTTTGCACCAGAGATTTGGTAAAGATTAGAGGCATTGTCGACAAATTATAGTCGACCTAATTCGACACTAACAATACTGATATATTTGTAAATTATAGACGATTTAAAACCAACATTATTTAAATGACTGTCATTGTTTGTTTTAAATTTTTTTAAGTGTCAAACTATCGCATTGACAACTGTCACATTCTTTAAAAAAATGTACAGCAAAATGTTTTCTGAGGACAAAGATTTGGAATTGTTTGGTGATTTTCAAATAAAATAAAAATACATAATGCAATGGGATTAATTAGGTCAACTACGTGAATAAGGCATTTGGTTTCAAAAAAACGGTGCCACAACTACAAACCACACAGCGGCTGTCACAATGACTTATTGAAAACTCAGTTTGATCAAAGTAGGTGTATCAAAAACGGTCTTGTCGATGTACTGCCTGAATCGTGCGCATTCCATGTTTCTTCAACTTTTTTCAACTTTGAAAAAGCTTCAAGTCAAAGTTAAAGATCGAAAATTGATCTTATTAAAAATGTCTTATTGCTTATATTATTGCTGATTTTTTAAAATCTATATCTACTTAACATTCATAGGATTCGTAGAAATCGAAATGGTTATTTGAACATTTGTAATACTATACAAAGTCCCACAATTTGAATTTTTGTGTGTTCACTTCCTTCAAACAGAAAACCTGGCAATTGATTTTCTCAAAAATAAGTCAGAAGTTATAGGTTTGCACCGCATGCATCTAAAGTTTTTGAAAATTCTAGTGCAACATCCTATTTTTGTCTCTATATTTTTTTACCTACATACCTATGTACATATATCTTTAATTCCATTTGAAGAATATCTTCGTATAATTAAATATTAGAAGGTTTAAAAACCTAAGAATTTCAAAAACAGATCTCTATGATTATGTCAAAGCAGTTGATTCAAGGAGGTTCTAGACATCAGCACAGTCGGTCGATAGCGGTTTTAAGAGCTGTAGATAATATACGTCAAGAAATTGACAAAGGGACTATTTGTTTGTTCGGGATGAATGATCTTCAAAGGCTTTTGACACTGTGTACCCATCCCCTAAACTTTTTGGTTTTCTTGTAATGAATGCTGATATTATAGGGGCACAGGGATCGGGTCAATTTATTTCCTCTTTTTATATTTAATGTTCATTAACGACCTCTCGGAAGTTCTTGTTTTGTAAGACAATTTAGTATGTCGAAGAAGAATACATTTATTTTTATAATCGGCGCGCACTCAAGGGGTTATTACTATACTTATCATGAATTAACACAGTGCGAGCGTTTAGAAAATTTGAATAGAAGATGAAAAGAGGTACCGATGCACATTGGTTTTGAATGTTTGTAAATCGTAAGTAAGGGAAAAATCCAGCCGGGTAAAGCGTTCCACATTCGTGTTGTGCGGCTAAAGAATGAATGATCTATACTTAACAGTGCATCCGAAATAAGGCTCAAGGGTAAATCTATACCTAGCGGTACGAGTATTATGGGGAAAACTTTTAAGGGGAGGAATGCAACTGGCTATTTTGCTGGTCTGTGATACACATACCTAGAACACAAAGATGTTCGGTTTCCTCGATGCAAGTGCCACTCAAGGATTGTATTAATGGCAAGGGGGGTAGGTTATGCTTTAATGACAGAAGGTAGTATTGATATTTGGAAGCATTAAATTCCACACGATTAATAATTCCCCATTGAACAATGCTGGCCAGATCGGAATTTAATGAGCTAGTAACGCTGCCGTTGCAGTTCCATATCCGAAGAACAGGGAAGTAAATCTGGAATAGAATATGACAAGCTGAGGATACTGTCATCAGTAAAATGCTTATTTAATGGATAAGAAGTCTTAGACAAGAGATCTTTGATACAAATAAGGAAGAGTGTCAGAGACGAAACGGAGCATTGGGGCACACTAGCATTTATTTTGTGACAATCAGACTAAAAAACCGTCCAAAATAACGCGAATCAAATGGTCCAAAATGTTTTTTTAATCCATCAAATAAGAGGTTCGCCGATTCAAAATGCAAGCATTTTCGATATAAAATAGCTTCATGCCAAACTCTATCAAATACATTTGAAATATCTTAATAATCTTACTTTCTCCAAAACGGTGTAAAAATTGATTCCACTTACTCAGTGGCTTGAGAACAATAGGGGAAATATTATCTGGACCAGCGGATTTGTGAATATCGATATTCTTAAAAACTTGCAACTGTACGACCCCGAAAGAAGTATTGTCCCATAATACCATTTACCTTTTTAAGTACGGGAGGAGTCATGTCACAATGTGTCAACGTTGAATTAGCTGCAAACAATGTTGCAAATAAATCAGCTTTCGCTTGGGAGCTTAACACAGAAATGTCATTATGAACAAGCGTCGAAACCGAAGGCGCGACGCAGTTATGTATGTTTTTTACGAAGGACTAACAATTTTTGACTGCCTTTGGGACATATTACTATTTTTTGCCCTATATATTGTTCATGTAAAAATTTTGTTCTTTGAATAAGAGCATTGCAAGACTTTCTGGCTTGTTTTAATTTCTCCCGATTTTCCTTTTGAAGGGTTGGCTTTAAAATAACGGAAACTTACTTCAATCTACTTAAATTTACTATTATTGAAATTTTAAATTTCTTATTCATTTATATTAATTCAAAATACTTCAACTTAATTGAGCCATTACATTTTTTTACAACGTAACTTATCTATACTGCCTTTGGCGAGACTTTTACCAATCGCAAGTCGTGTAATTAAAATACTGCCTGTAATTTTAAAACTTTCGATTACTTTACCAAAAATCGTTTTCTCTCGTCTCGAAGGCATTAATTGCTTGCCATGTCCTTCTTAGCATTTCACACCTCCACTCCACGACTCCTTGAAACAAATAAAAAAACATTGTTTCTTGTCTAAACGCTATTTTCCTAAATAAGGCTACTTTGTTCGCCAACTGAAAAAAAAATCTTTTAATTGCCTGCGGTTTAAAGAAATAGGATAAAAAAATAACAAAAGAATCACTGAAAGCCATTGAATCATTTATTTCCACTTTTTTTCCGTTTAGATAACGAATCTGTCTGAATACCAGCAATTTAAATGAATGGAAGCAAAATCATTAACGCCATTCGAAACAGAAATGTTAACCATTCCCCCCGCCCGATCCTCTGCACCATTACAGACGAGCTTTACCAACATACACGTTCTTCTTCTTCTACGAGCCCATTACTCCGACAAAATGCTTAACCAACCCTGAAACCTCTGAAACCACTGCGAGTGTTAACTTATTTGAGGTTCGGTTCGAGGACGGCCGAAAATTCAAAATTAAACACCACGACACACTTCTACCAAGTAGGTAGATATGTAGGTACTTTGGTAGCTGGTATATTGATAGTTGGTCTTGGAAAACATTGCCGAAGGGTTGATTCCGTAATGGAGAGAGAGAGAAATCTTGAAGGAAAATGTTTTCTTTCGGTATCGAGAAAACTTTCTTCTTCTTAGGCAGTCTTGACTTTGCTTGAGCTGAATTTAATTATTCATAACTGCTTCGGGTTTTGGTAATAACGATGTCGTTAAACATGTTTTCTGAAACGTTCCACCAGGATTGGGGGGTGTTCTACCTATGCGAGTTGTACCTATTGTTTTATGATATTGAGGCGACAATGTAAATACAAGAACAAAAATATATGGTTAATTGGATTGTGGGAGCTGGTGTCAGGAGTCATATAAGGGGGTAATTTTGGAAAACATATTGTTATTCGATGGAACATAAGTTTCAAGGTTTGTTGGTAGGTTGTTTGGCGTAGGTGGGTGGGAAAACTTATGGCCCAGGGGAAATGAGTTTTAATTTTATTTTAATGCCTCTGCATAAGATTCTTAAGACGTTAAAGGATAATTTTTGTTTTCATGGATAATGTCAAAGGTTAAAAGGGGAGCTTCATCTGTGCTTTATTGCCCAAATTCTTACAGCTTGTTTTTCATCTTTTTGTTGCATTGAGAATAAAAAAGACTGAAAGCGATTGTGCCCTTAAGGACAGAGATCATTAAATTGTGGTTTTGACAAACTTTTGACATTTTTTTAACGTTATACTCGTATGTATCTCTATCAAGACAATCAAAAAGATTGTTGGCTTGTTTGAATAAAACATTAATTTAAAAACTCTTTCTTCACTTTTATGTTCAAATAATAAAGGAGTTCCACGACGCTAAAAATGTTTCTCTCAAACTGACTATATCCAGTGCTATACATTCGTCTTTTGTTTTTATGAAAGGACTAGCTTTTACCTGCGAATTTGTCTGTGTAGATTCAGATTTTGTTGATGGGTATTGGTCTCGAACTTTCTGTCCAGATTTCTCCTACAGGAAATGTGCATTTTTTCGGTAGAAAAAGTATTCTTTGTAGTAGTGTCAATACCGCAACTCATCCATCTGTCAAACTTAAAAAATCTGTAGTCGTTAAGCCATCAAAGCATCATTTCACATTTAAGCCTCTCCCACAGAAGCCGTGCATTCGTGTGAGTTAAAAAGTTGTTTATTATTCAATCCACCACCTCATCCATCTACCTACCAAATTTCATCCAAATCCGACAATTCGTTGAGGTGTGATTATGGAACAAACATCCAAGCATACAAACATACAAACTTTCAATTTTATTATATGTATAAGTAGGAAGTAGGATATATCTGTCTCTAATTTACATATGTATATCCCCTCAAAAGTAAGTTAAGCTTTTTTATGTGTTTGCCTGCTGGTGTTGATGTGGTGGACGCATGATCTCCTACTGCTAAGACCCGCTTGATGGCTGCTGTGTGTAGATTCGATGCTGACCTTTATCCTCTTGAGAACTATGGTTGCCATTAATCTCGGAAAAACAGACAGAACGGTTATAACACCCCAGTTATATCAGTTTTTGAGGTGTCCTTTCTTCGGTAGCTTTAGAATAACTATCCTGGCCGTTCCTTGTGTAAGTTTCCGTCTCCCAAACAGCCTGTATTTGTTTAAGTAAAATACCGGTCAGGGTCTACTTTTAGAAATTCCGCAGGTATACTGTCAAGTCCAGCTGCTTTGTTTGTCTTTATAGAAGATGGACCGCTTCCTTGTTGTTCATTTGAGGATTCAAGTCTGCATTGTGGTCGTCAAAGATGGGCATGACTGAATCGCACGTACTTGATCTCATGTGCCTTATTACATTGAAAGCAAGACCTTTTGACAAAAACAAGTAACATTGTTGAAAATAACGCAGTTTGAACTTATAAAAAGTATCAAAACGACAATACTAAACGTTTTTTAGTTAAAATGAAGTACGCCATCACACGTCTTAAATAACAAAAAAATTATTCAAAATGTATTTCGAAAATTGTATAACCGGTTTTGATAAAATCCTGTTTTTTTTATTTTTAGTTTTTTTGAAAAAAAAACATTTTTTTTGATATTTTGGTATGCAGTTTTTTAGAGTTTATTAATATACATGTGATTAAAATAAATAAATAAATGTATTGGCGCGACAGCTCCTTAAGGAGCCAAGGCCTAGTGACTTATACTCTCAACCATTCCAGTGTGTGTGTTGTTACTCTGCAAGAATGGAAGGGACCTACAATTTACCGCCGAGTCCGAACGGCTACATGAGATGCACTTTTTCGAGACAAATTTTACTCTTGAAGGTTTTGTCAGTTCCTCGCAAGAGGCAGTACCCCAGAAAAAAAGGTGGCTATGAGCTGGATTTGAACCCAGGTTCTTTCGCTTAGCAGTCCGACACACTAACCACTAAGCCACGGGGCACTACTGTGATTATAAAATATAAAATAATTTTTTTGATTTGTTTTAAAAATATTGATTTTTCGAAAAAAAAATCAAAAATGTATTTTAATTAGAAAAAAGTTATTAAAAATGTTGAGATGCAGAACTAATTCGGCTATCTAGATCTTCTCAATTGTAAAATTTGACGGTAATCCAAGAAGCTGTTAACGAGAAAGCCAAACATTAAAAAAAACTGTTATATGAAAGATACCTTTAATAAACTTTTCCAGTAAATTTGAATGAATGATGATAGCCAATATCAACAAAAAAATCACAAAAATGTTTATCAAAATCGTTTGAGCTGTTTTCGAGCAAAATAAGCTTTTCCTAAACGATCATATGGCAGGTACCGTTATTTTAAGTCTAAAAATAAAATTTCAATTTGCCCTCTGGGGAATGCCAATAGAATAACACACACCAAATTCGAAGACAGACAGACAGAAATTTGTTGTCGATCACTTTTTTAGACTTCTGTACGATCATAATGTCATTTTTTATTGTTATCTGAATTTTTTTTGTATTCACGAATCCTAAACTTGCCTTATAGTCCCTATAATCGTAAGTAAGAAACTACTCTGTCTGACAGAAATAGATGTTTGAGATTATTTTGACACGGAATTCTAAACGCGGCGTTAGACAGGCAGCGTTTAATATTTGAATCTTGATTTTCATTTCTTCACCAAATGCCCATTAGGTTTTTTTTCCATTTAAAACTATTAAATGACACAAAATAAGTCAAAAAAGTAATTTACATATAAATTTCTACAACAAACTCAAAATGACTTAATTCACCGAGCACAAAAAAATCTTTGTAATTATAATATAATAATTGTAATAATTTATAATTAATCACAACGCGGCGTTTTAATGCGCTCTATGTGATATGAGATGTGTATGTATGTATTACTGTATATTACAACGCGGCGTTAAAACGCGCTCTGTTTCACGAGGCCTTTAGGCGCCAGTTATAGCGATCAGGAAAACGTATTAGGAAAAAGAATTTTTTTTGCCAAAAAAGTTTTCAATTGAACGAATATTTTTTGTAAAAATTGTATTTATTTATTTTGCTGACGGAATTTCATTTTTCGTGCCAGCTGATTGTCATTTCACAAAAAATGAAACAAATCGTTCCAATTATTTGGTCCATTTTTTTACTGCTCCACCTATCATCAGGAAAAAAATTTCTGATGGACTTTGCAACCGAAAAAAAAACTGACGTATTTTCACTGATTGCTATAAACGCTCATCAGAAAAAAATCTGTTTTCCATTTGTTTCAATTTTTCCTAATGGTTTTTACTGATCGCTATAACTGACGCCTTAGGCGACAAAAAATCGAGCTCATGACAATGTCCAGTTATTTATTTGTCAATGTACTTAAGTAAAAAAAAAAAGAAAAAATTGGGTACATGCATACATACAAAGTTTCTTTTTTTGTCCAAAAAAAATCTGATCTATTCACTTTCGCAGTTTTAATCACCCAAAATTTCCGCTCATGCAAATTCATTGACTCACATAAAAAAATTATTTTTAATGGAAGTTAAACATAAAATTTAAAGTATTTTTATTTTTATTTTTTAAATTATGTATTATTTTAAAAACTTAAATTGAGATAAAACCCGATTTTCCATTAAATATTTAAAATTAATATCGAATTTCGTAAAACTTTACAAAGATACTAAGAAAAAGTGTTGTCGCTGGATTACAACTTTTCCAATAGGAGTAGATTATTCTGGCCGCAAAACGATACTCGTCCAAAAAATTGTGTGCACAGGTGTTTGAGAATGAACAAAAATCGGCGGATAAATGTAACACGGCCAACTTAGCTAAACTAAAATGTAGTACTCCCTAATCTTTCAACGTATTTTCTTCATCGCTTCTGTCGACGTTCCAGAATTGTAGCTTTTTCTATTTATAATATTTCTCTAGTTTGTCTGTGATGTGTAAATTTTTTCGCACTCATATTCTCTTATTACTCTCATTTTGCCGAATGTAATTTTTCCGAAAATCAATATCAAGTTGCTCTTTTCAATTTCTATCTTTTTGTTTTAGCCCGTCATCAAAATACCTACTAATTTTCATTTTATATGGAATAGGTTACATGAATTGATACACATCGACAAGAACCAAGTTTCCTACTATTTTATTTTTTAGAAACAACGCTGTATTGGTTACATCAGTTATTTTTTTTATTTTGGTCACACTATTGTATGAGAATCACCAAGAAAAAAGTTGAAAAAATTTCCTTAAGGAAAGTGAATGAAAATTGCCAGGAAAACTTTACACACGTAACTGAGCAACAAGAAAAAGTATCGCTCCCTAATTTTGCAGCGAACTTTCATTGCGATGGTATCTCGAAATTCTGGAATTTTGCCTTTCCGATTAAAAGTATTACTAAAATTTCTCTTCTGTCATTTAAGCCCTCATCCATCTGAAAAATTACATATCATCTCATTCGATTTATGACTCACATTTCCTAGCCCAAACACTGTAACACTCCAAGATAATGTCATCCAGACAGAGCTATAGCCCGGATATATAAAAAGCGAAAAAAAAAACAAAGTTCACCTTCAAGCGATAAAAAACATCCACCCCTATGACATTATATCCCTTATTAGGTGCTTATTCGTTCAAGGATGACCAGACGACCATTGTGAGTGCAAAGTGAACAAATTGCCTCTCTCATTGTATATATGGTCATCTTTCTATCCCGGTTACCACCCAATACCACATAAATTATGTTAATGCTCTAATGTCCTCCTTCAAAGATATCACACACCCGAACAAAAAAAAGCTGAAGGTAATGTGGTAGATGCCATCATTTAAGGATGATGTGTCCTCTTTTGTCTTTTTTTATTCCAAAAAATAATAATGCTGGCTTTAAAAAAAGAAAAACAAAAAACTGCTGACATATCCTGCGGATTTTCCCTCACAGTTTTGCATATTTCTCTCTTCCTTGCTTTTCTCTTATACAAAGTCTTTTTGGGCCTTCGAGCCAGATTGCTTTTTATGGTGTCATATTTTTCCATATACGCAAAACAATTTGCAAATTACCGTCTTCTGTGATTTGTAGCTCTTGATGTCCGAAAAGTAATAAGAAACTTATATCCTGCGTAGGCAATATACTAGTTGTACAACTCTCGGACAATCAGTAAAATCAGCAGAAATCAAAAGGTTCTTGCTGGGGTGATGTAGGTGGCTGATATACAAATGCCCAACTTCGAAATCCAGTGCGGCTAAATGGACAAATGATTTTCTGGCAACTAACACGAATTCGACTAACCATAACAGGATAACCCGCAGACAAATCTCCCAACGAAATAACCCTCATTACAGGATTTCCATCCCTCCTAGAATGGATGAAGTGTTGAAGGCTAAATCCAACTAAATATCTTCTCAACTACCCTAATGCTGACCAAACCACCCATTCCTTCCAACTCCCGGAAAACACAAGTCCATTAGTTGAGGCTAAGCCCGAGAAAAAGTACTTCTTTGTTTTTTTCGAAATTTTATTTAGGCAGGTTTTTTCTCTGAATTTCGTCCTTTCTCTGCCATCGGAAGGACATGGTAATGGAAAACAAGTTGTTTTGTTTTGGTAACAGAAATCAATCGATAAGTAAAAAATGGGTGGCTGGGTTGGAAGTTTCCTCTAGTATTTCCTTATCTCGAAGGATAATCGTTGGCGTTCCTTGACGCGATATGGTGGCACCGGCAGCAGTAAAGTGGTTGGGTATAAATTATGTCCGTTTGATACTTTTTAGTGAGTTTTTCTTTCTTTACGGTTGGAGTAGTATTTTTTTTTTTTGGAAATTGTTCTCTTCTGCGGGCTTTGTGTATTGAAGATACCGTTTGCAATCGATGAATGCTTTTTTTTCTCTGTATTTCTTATTTTTTCGATTACAATTCATTCGACAGCTCTAAGATGCCAGGCTTGGGATATCTTTGTCGTTCGTTATAGGATTTGGGGGAGTATCTTTGCATCTTTTTTTCGTTGTTGGGATTTTCGTTTATATAAGATAAATCGATTGTTGTAATTGTGCGGTGTCGTTGTTAGGAAAAAGATAAATGGATCACTTAGGATCCCGAGGGGATTTTTCTAATAGGTGTAGAGGTGCGTCAGAAAGTGTTTTCTGCTTCTGTGATGTTTTCTAAAGATATGGAATCAGAAGTTTCGTTGGATAAGCAGAGTCTCTGGACTTTGTTTGGAAAAAACTGTATGCGACAACTACTATTTTAAATTCCGGGGTGGACCTGGGCCTAAATCAACAAACTTCTTCAGTTGGTCCAAGTTCTCTTCCACTTGCCTGGGCCACCTAAGTCTCGGTCTCCGAAAATTTTCTGGGCTGGAGAATTGTGTCCATCCGCTCTGTATGACCCGTTAGTCATCGGATACGTTGGACCTTTACTCTTTTTATTAGGTCTGAATTAATGCTTATAAATGGGAGAAGTAGAAGCTATGCATGCGGCGACTTTACTTTTGACTCACATCAGGGTCGAAGTAACGTGGACACGGTGTGGATAAATTTGGAAGGTGTGCGACAAAAAATGAGAATACATATATCATAAAGACCCCAATAACCTAGAAAAAATATCTGAATATCTGGTGATATATTCAGATATTTTTTAAACTCAACAATAAAAGTAGCTTAAAACAGTACAACGAGAGTCTCAACAACTTCAAAACACTAAAAATAGCAAGGAATTTTGAAGAGCAATCAAAAGCATCCAACCGAACTACTTCGCTTAAAACTCTATTTCAAAAGAAGTTTGGGACAATTATCTTCAAGAAACGTATAGTGATAATTTAGCGGAGTATAGTCTTTTCGATCATACTTACCATGCATTCCTTGAGAGACATAAGCCTAGAGGAGCTAATGTCCGTAATTCTAGGATTACGGAATAATAAAACAACGAGTCCAGATAAGACTTCGAACGAATTTGTGAAGCGTCTTCCAAACCTATGTCTTGAATATCTGCGCTCTCTATTTCAAAGTCTCCTCGATAAGGAGAGAAGGAACTCCTCAGAAATGCTAAGAACTGTTATAACGATGGTAACTAAAAAAAGAGATTTACCAGCAAACTATTGCCCCATTGCTATTGAAAATGAAAAACTTTTCAAACAGACTCCAAGAGTGGTCAGGAAAAGCAAAATTAATCCCCGAATTTCAAACCGGTTTCAGGAAAGGATGAGGCTGCATGATAATCTTTTTATTCTACGTATACAATGAATGATATTTCCCTCGCAAAATCGAAAAGAAATTTCTTTGTGTTTTTTTTTACCTAAAAGGAGCATTCAATAGTGTGAATCATGGAAAGTTGTGGGTGCACCTAAGATGGTGCCGTAAAATATGGCCTTATTTCACTTCTCAATAGTGAAATAAGGCCATATTCCATTATTTGGCCAAATTTGTTTGTGAAATAAGACCAAATATGCCCTTATTTCACTTTACGAAAGTGTTATAAGGCCATAAGAACAATTAGTTAGTATGAAGAAGGTATGAGGGCATCCTGCCCCCCTGCAACCCCCTGCTTGGGCTCACTATTGGATTTGGAGAAGGTGCAAGGTTGGGTATGTGCAACGTTTCTTTTTGATTTAAAGTACTTTTTGCATAAACCCAATCTCGCACATACTCAAAATCCTATAGTGAGCCCAAGCAGGGGGCAACATGCCCCCCATACCTATCTCATACTGATTGGGAGATAAAATCTCAAGAAATTTCTTTGCATACTGATTCGGTAATAACGTCGAAATTCTGATCCACATATTACTTTTACTTTACTTTGTACTTTTAGGAAAAAGTGAAATACATAAGGCCCACTGAACTAAAAGCGCAATACGGCCATTTAGGCCTTATGTTGGAATATGGCCTTATTTCGTTTGGCCTTATTTCACGGCACCCCTAAGATCTATTGGAGCGAGTGGGAAAATAATCCGTGCGTTTCAAACTATTAATTCAAAAACCCGGATAGGTATTAAAACAACAAATGGCCTAACAGGAAACTCAAACATCGCAAGAAGTGTGCTACTAGGTGATCCACCAAGTGCTCTGCTTTTTAATTTAATTTCTTAGGAGTGATTGTCTTGCACAAAATGGACATTTCACAGAACTTGAATGTAGCTCTGAAAGGATATGCGGATGATATTGCTGTTTTACAAAATCTGAACTAGAGCTAAAAAAATCATTACAAGCACCAGGCAAATATTTTGCAGAAAAAGATAAGATGCTGAATTCAAAGAAAACAAAAATAATGAACTTTGCCAAGAGGAAAAACGTACCTTGCCCAAAAAGATTCCCATACCAAGAAGATTGGATTGAAGTTGTAGACAATTTTGAATATCTGGGAGTAAACCTGAATCGCACTGGTTCATGAAAGGAAGCCATTAATATCTTCAAAACCGAAGCAAAAGAACAGCAACCGCGTTGACTGAAAAAACTTTGAAAAGTTCTTACATGGAGAACTGGGATGGACGGATCAAACTGTTTGATTCGACAATTAAATTGACTGCGTTTTATTGTGTTGAAATATGGGATCTGGAAGCTGGTGATAAAATTGAAGTAATCCAAACGATAGTGTTGAAGAAATTACTTGGACTAGCCAACAACACACAAAGCAACGTAGTTCGTGTAGAAACTAGAACTATTCCATTAGCACACGAAATAGCGAAAAGAACCTTGAATCTCTGGATACAGCTTTTAAATGTGCCCGATGGCCTCCTGATAAAAAAGTGTTTTAATGAAGCTTTAAGATTTCATCTTTCCACTTAGCTTTAAAGAACTTCTAATGTATAATTTAACTGATGTATGGGAGCAGCTAGCTAGCAGTCATAAGAGGATCTTACGAGAGCATTCTTAAGGACAAGAAGAGAGTATTAATAGAAGTAGTTTACAGGAAAGAATCTACCTTAAATTCCTGCAGTTATTATTATGCTTCTGCTTAAAAAATATACAGGAGCCAAACTAAATGCCGGCCTCATATTTGATTATGGTTAATTGATACAGGTTAATGTTGCACGGGGATAGACATAGTTTTGACCCAACGAACATCTGTACGATTTGTGACACGTATGACGGTGACACAATTGACCACTTCCTCCTAAGATGCCCAATTTTGAACGCAGTGAGAAACCATTTCCTTTTTTCTAATAGATAGACTGACTTAAGATGCATAATAGCTGTCGATTACAAAAACATTGCAAATAATATTTTTAAATATATGTCGTCAACTGGCAAGATTAAGAGCTTTTATATTAAATTAATGATCAATCCATGTTTTATATGTTCGATAACAAATTTGTAAAATTTTCACACTTTGTTCAGGAGTAGATCTATTCATTATGAAATGGCAAACCAAATTCAGCATATCAAGTGACAGCTGTCAAAAAGACCAACTCCGAAAAAAAACTATTGCCAGATTGCAAATCACACGTCTAAAAAAACCATCATTTATATTTTGTCCATGAGCTAAAAGATCGTATATTTAAATCTATTTGCTGTTATCACATTTCTCCTCTGAGAGCATGAGCTCTGAGCTCATACCGCAAAAATTTGTCTTATGTTGGATTTTGGCTTACTTAGCTTTTATGCGTCCAATCCACATTTCTAGGATGGCAGTTTCTACTGTTCACTTAAAAATACACAAAAAATACAAAGTAACTTAAAAAAAACTCGATAATGCACTTTCGGCCAACTATTTAAAACGTACTAAAAATTTGAATAACTTTTCTCTTTTATATCGAAGTTTATAGTATAGCAGTGATTGTAACGCATTCTAATAGGAAAATATCTTTTGCATTAAATATTTGATTAAGTATGTATGTACATACATATATATATTATATAAGTTAATCATTAACATTTGACTTACTTAAAATTATTTTATATTTTGCATTGTACAAATATTTACCCATTATATATACATATATATATTATATTTCGTGATTCTATAAATTCATCCATGTTGCGGTTTTTTTGCGACACAAATATCGGAAAAGTTGTAACATTCTAGTATCAAATTGAAAATCCAATATTAATAGGAGACAAATTTTAAAAGTCAAAAACTGATTACTTTATAATTAAACCTTATTTTTGTTATGATAGTTACAAAATAAATATCTATAATAAAAAAATACTTCTTGGAGATGCGGGGCATCGATCCCCGTACCTCTCACATGCTAAGCGAGCGCTCTACCATCTGAGCTACATCCCCTTGATATTTTTCGGTGCAAAATTAAAAACTGAGCGAATTTGGAATTATTGCTTGAGTAATTATTTTATGCAAACGATTAAAATAATTAAAAAATTAACTATTTTTAGCCAAATTCTGTTCATTCACACGCAAACTGGGTAGTTTTAGGAAGAAGATAGGGCTCACGAAAGGATAAAACATTTCCCCCTTTGTGCCGGTTTTAGCCTAAATAATTTCTAGTGGCAGAAATTGTGAGTTCTGTCAAAAGTCGAATTTGCCATAAAAAAACACCATGACTTTGCATTCAAGTTCTTTGGGACGAAAAGTGGGAACTACCTTTGAACTAAAAAACGAAAATAAAATGTGGCAGCACAGTCAAAGGAAGTTAGCTGAAGCAGTTGACAGGTAAAAGGAAAGTACCGAAGCCTGGAAAGAAGATACAACCAAAATTCCCAAACAGGACATGACAGAAAAACCTGCCCTTATGAAAGGTAAGAAACCAAATTAACAAGTTAGTTAAGCAGATAGATACAAATGTTTTCTATTTAGCGAACTAGACAACCTTTTGGGGAGGAACAGAGCCTTGCACCCGGAATTCCTTCTGGATAGTGACGAGCAGAGGGAAGATTCAGCTGATGCTGATATTGCTGTCGAAGACAGCGTCTCTTCGCAATTAGGTATTATACATTTGTAAATGTTAACATATGTAAAACATTTTGTTTGTCTTTTGTTGTTTGTAGGCTTGGGAGACTCTAAAAGTCCAGCACCATCAGCCAAGACGGCAAGAACTAGCAAATCCGCCCATTCAAAATAAATAATGTTATAGTAAAATGTGATATCATGTTATCAAATAAAAAAGTTAATGTTTCGTATATCAATTTACGGACTTTAAATTTTTTTATGTAGAGTAGAATATATTAATGTCAAAAACGGTTAAAAAAGTTAGTGACAAAAATTGTCTAAGCGGCTAAAGCGATTACCTTCAAATTTGGTGTGTATAATTCTTTCGGCATTCCTCAGAGTTTTTTTTTAATATTATTCTAAGACCTTAAAATAACGATTCCTGCCATAATAATGATTAAGGAAAAGCTTAATTTTCTCTAAAACGGCTCCAATGGTATGGATAAAAATGTTTGATATTTCTTTTCTAGGTATTTGTTATTTAATCAAAACCAAATTTACACGAAAATTCTATCAACAGTACGTTTCATATAACGGTTTTTTTATTTTTGATTCTCCCGGTAATCACTCATTGGATATCTATTTAATTTTATACTTAAAACGATCTTCATTTCGTTGGTGAAGGTTTTGATCTACTTCTAGAATACAATCTAAATCATCTTCACCTGCAATTAAGTTCGAAATGTACATACATATATTAATCCGTTATAATAAAAGAAATATATGTCGTACATACGATATTGTGAAGGACGCAGCATGCATTGATGAAGTCATGAAGAAGCATAGTTTTCTTATTCCTCGAAGCTTGAAGTAATACAATTGCCGAAACCTTCGAAAATCCAAGTTCCAAACTTTAAAAAATGACTACTTTCTATCATTTGAGCTTCGTTTGGCCAAAATATCGTGGTTTGGATTAGTCCACTCATGAAAAATGAAACACATATTATTACTTGGGATACCGAGCAACATCAAATCGGTCTGCCAAATCTCTGCAAGAACGAGCTTCGTGACCTGCAAACCACAAAAAACATCGCAAAGCATTTTGCTGCACTCAGTCTCTTGTCTTGGCGAAGTTTTTTGAAGATATCAAAAGATTCATATTTTTTCCGAAACTCTTTTTTATCAGAATATAAAGGAATTATAAAGTCCCCTTTTATACACATGGCATATTTCGCAGCGTGCCTTAGTATTATGGCGAGGGTGTTGAGAAGTGTAGTGGGGATCACAATCACGCAGGGACCGAGAATTTTTTGCGATTATCTCATTCTCGTTTCTTATTTTCATTGCTTGTTTTATTATAATCTTCTTCAGTTTATGGTCAAATGTATGTTTTGTTATAAGTAAGAGCGAGATCGTTGAAATAAAGAAACGTATAATGTTTATCATACACTGTCGAGTGACGCTGATTCAACGTGTGAAAGCTACAGGCTGTCCAAAAGGGAATTGATGAAGAATCGGCGTCATATGATTATGTGTATAAAAGGGGACTAAGGGGCTTTTTACCGATTTTTTTACATGTTTTCCTTTGATTAGTAACACAAATGATGTACCAATCTATAGCAAATTATATATGTTATCCGGCTGCAATGCAGCGCTTCAACTCCTTCTGGAGCATAGGGCAGCAAGGATTTCTTGATCCTGTTGCTGATTCGTTATTTGTGTCCGTCCCGATCGTCATTTGTACATGAAATTTGCCGCACCCCCAAATCCGCTGTGCGGTTTACTACAGCCGGGGCCGTAGGAGGATTCACCAAAGTATGGTTACCCCTTGGGGAATCATTTCCATTCGTTGTTATCTTTCATGCAAAAATATAAGTATTTTCGTCCCGCCGTTTAGTGTTTTCCTGGATTAGGTTAAGAACACGCTCAAGCCAGGAGTTCGACAGGCACCACCAGCCCTTTGGATGGTCGAACACATACATAAAACAAGGCCGCCCACTGTGGGAAAACAGACGCCTTTTGTAGCCGCCCACTATGGGTACAGACGCTACTTGCTGCTACCGTTGGCCAACTTTAAATAGGCTCATCCGCCACCAGACTAACACGCCGTTGACCGTAATCTACAGTTCTTCCGCCTTTAGGGAGATTTTCTTCAACCCAAGGACAAGTCCGTGCCCTAACCAGCAAAGCTGGGTTGGCTGTTTATTCCGGCAGCTGTTCGGTCCGCTTGTGCGTAAGCGTTACCCGCTCTCTACCGCGAGGAGGTGCACATAGGGATTTTCCTTTCATTGAGCCTAGGGCCACCGAAGTGGCGTTACCTAGAGCCCTCCAGTACTTTTAGAGAGCAAATGATACGAAAAATTTTTTCGACAAGAAAAAACCAATTTGCACAAATATTTTTTATTAAAAATGTATTTATCTGTTTTCCTGGTGCAAATTCGTTTTTCGTGTCAGCTGATTGTTTTTTTGACAGAAAGTGGAACAACTCGTTCCACTGATTTGAATTCCAATTTCGTTCAGTTCCAATGACAGATTTGTATCCGACAAATTGTTTCGTGTGTATTTCAACTAGGAACATTTTTCCAATGGCAGAAAATTTCAATGATAGCTATAACTGGCCTTCTAAGTCTTCGTACGTCTTCCTTTTTCGTGATGGTTTCATCTACTAAGAGTAGCAAAATATCATCTTCTTCCTCTTCATTAGAATCCAAAAATTTCATTCCAAAACGAATTTTTATTCCTCTGCACTGAATTTATTCATTTTTACTGATTTTAATTTCATAAAAAATAAAAGGCACGACTGGGTCGCACGTACTTGCTCTTATGTGCTAATCCTTTTTAAGTGCAGGCGTCTTTTTGACAAAGATTTTATTTTAATATTTTTTGTATGACGTGCAACTTCCTTAGAATCGTTTTGGGGTGAAGCTCGAACGAACATGCGTCACGACAAAGGGATAAACACATAAATATATAGGATTGTTAGCTTTTGCAGTTTTTTTTAGTGTAGTATTATCTTTCCACCTGCTGCTTACTGTTTATAATATAATTTGCTAATAGAAAGATACAAAGGACTTTTTTCAGTTAAATTTTCATTTTGGTATGGAAAAATTTGAACAACTGGCATAAAGATTCGTCGGAATCAGCAGTATGGCAATAATGCTAGGTAAAGGGACCTTTATACGTCCCAATATGGGACCAATGGAATTTATAAAGGATTTAGGTACCTATAATAAGGTTGGAAGGAAGGTAGGTACTAAAATTAAGATACGTGTTCCAACTACTGTTAAGCCAGTAGGTATAGAGACAATATTAAAAGTTAACACAGTGGTTTTGTTTATTTATAGGAAGGTGTACACTTTTGTTTTCTCGATTGAAATTTTTGCATTCAGTAGTAATCGAATAGTTTTTTTTATTTGTTAGTTGTTTTTGTGTGTTTATCAAAGGCTTCCTTATTTATTCTGTGCTTTTATGATGATGAAAAATACTTTAAAATACGTAAGTATGTATGTAATGTAGGTTGTCACTTTCTTTTATTTGACTAATGGCTTGGCTAGGGCTTAGCCGAGCAATATGAAATAAAATGTTGGGGAAAAAAATTTATGAATTCAAAAAAACACTACTCATAACGTTTTTTGGAAAAAATGTTGTAAGCCATCTTATTTCTTTTGCTGTTTTCTATTTTATGAATTTTTCATTTCAAAATCGTTCGACCAGTTTTTTCAAAAAAATGTTTTTTTTGAAAAACTTTTCGAAAACATATTTTAAAATTTTTTTTAGTGTGTCAATTTTAAGAAATCTATAGTTTATACTAGGAGAAAAAATTTAAAAAAAATCTATAGATACGTTTTCAAAATATTCAAAAAACAAAATATTTTTTTAAAAAAATTATTAAAATTAAAAAAAAATGTTTTTGAAAATTTTGATAAGCAATATTATTTCAATCATAAAACACTACATATTTTGAAAATTTCATCAAAATCCGTCAATTAGTTAACGAGAAAGTCTGATTTTAAAAAACCGGTCATATGGGAGGTACCGTTATAAAACTTTTTCTGAAAAATCCATTAAAATTAATAGATAGGTTTTGCACAGAAAACATCATTCTGAAAGTTTAATCAAAATCGTAGGAGCCGTTTTCGAGAAAAATAAGTTTTTTAATAAACGTTATATGGCAGGTACCGTTAGTTTTGGAGCTAGAATGCCAATTCCAAAAACTGTCGGGTAGAGCACTCTAAAAATACTATATACCAAGTTTGAATCAAATCGGCCCAACCGTTTAGGCTGTAGATATCGATACGGACAGACAGACAGACAGACAGACAGACAGACAGACGGACGGAATTTCCGGACCCACTTTTTTTGACTTCTCTATCATCGTAATATCATGTTTGATTGTTAGAATTTTTTTTTTTTTTTACGAGTGCATAACTTGCCTTATAGTCCCTATAATCGCAAGTAAAAATCACTAAAAGAACCGCAAAAATAATTTTGTTTCTTTGTAAGTTTAAAGTGTACAATTTTTGTTGTTGAACGCGTGCGTTCCTTTTTCACAGTTTTTATCTCTAAAGAATTTCATCCCCACTCTTCAAAATTCTGTCAGCTTTTTTGCCCACAAAAGAAAATGAAGATCCATGTATGTAAAGCGTCCTTAAACGAAGAAAGCTTTTGAAACTACGTCTAGCATAATGATGCCCGCACGCAAAAATTGTTGATAAGAACTGGGGCCCTATTGCTGAATACGAGTCGAGTAAGTTTTCATGTGAGATCGACAAATTGGTATTCTCGAACACGACTCACTAATTATCGTATTCCCCAACTCAAATGACACTTTTTCTGTGAGAAATCATTCATGTTTAAAAAGTGTTCGAGAGCAGCAGTGATGGATGCAAAAATTTAGGTAAAAATATAAAAACAAGACTAAGTTGTAATTTTCTAATTGTTGTGAATAATAAAGTGTTTGAAACAAAATTTAAATATTTTTGGTGGTAGGTATTTGGGCTAGACGACGATTTGGCGTTTGTTTTAAATTTGTGCTCCATTACTCGCAGCAAATATACAAAAAATTGTTTTATAAAACATCTCTGCACTTATCATATTAATTTTTTTTTTGCACTTTTACGATTTAAACTGATTAATTTACATCAAATTACAATTTAACGATTAGTTCTCAAATCAAAAAAAAATTTTTTGTGAAACGTCAACTCAACATTTAGTGAAGTTAGCTACAATTCAAAGGGTGTGTTCAACATTTTCGGAGTCATGTCATGTTTTGGCTCTTACTAGAGTTGTGGAATACCGATTCTTACTCGACTCGACTGTGAGCTCTCGGGTGACATCTCACTCGACTCGTATTCAAGAATAGGCCCCCTGAAAAACTGAAAAATGAAACGAACACGTTCATAGAAAAACAATCATTGAATTAGAAGTACAGGAAGACTTGTTTTTTAAAATAAATGAAGCCTCTTTCTTAATAGTGTGAGTTATCACATACACACAAGTATTAACACTGGGGCGGAGTGCAGAAGATTAAAACCATCGTTAGGCACCAACTATAATGTTATAAAGCGTGTAATGGAAATAAATAGTTACTGTAAAATAGATTTGGATTTGTTTTATTAATAAAACAAATAAAAACAAATGCGTCCTTGACTTCAACTCTATCATTTGACAGATAGAAAGTAAATTTTATCCATTGAAGATGTACATTTTTATTTTCAACTAATTTGATATTTTCATTGTTTAATACCACAAAAAAACTGTTCTAAATTGTTCTACAATATTTAAAATATATTCAAAACACCACTCCACACCGCTTTACGTTCTAAATTAAACAATACTTACGGATTGGATTACTGAAAAATTTTATACATTTGTAAAAATCTAGCTAGCCAAATAATTCTGTATACCAACATTTTGAATAATTGTTTTCTATTTATAATTAATTTTTGAAAATTATTACTTTTTAATTTTTTTTTCATTAGTTTTATTGAATTATATTTTTAAAACTTATAAAAAAAATTAATTTTGTTTTTAAATGTAAGAATTTTTTTGTGTTTAAGTGCATTCTTGAATAATTTGTTTTCAATTTTTAAAAAAAGTTGTTAAAAAATGTTTTATTTAAAAATTGTTCCAAAAATTAAAAAAAAAATCATTGTTTTTCACATTTTCCAAAGAAATAAAACGGCGTTTAAATTTTTCCGCTGAAAACTATTTTACGTAGTTTTTTCAAACAATCAAAAGTCAGAAAAATCGAATAAAAAGTTTGAAGTTCCTTTAATATTTTTCAAATTTTATTCGAAGCTGTGAACGCACATAAGAGCAAGTACGTGCGATTCAGTCGTGCAATTTATTTTTCATCGAAAATAAACCACACCTACAAAAGTACAGTGATTTTTTTAATAAATATTCTTCGAGCGGTTTTTGAGAAAAATAAGCTTTTACTTAACGGTTATCGGACAGGTACCGTTATTATTTGAGCTAAAAAATTAAACAAACAAGTTATCTGTAGAATGTCAAAATAACCCTATGTACTTAATTTGAAGATTATTGTCCAAACCGTTTAGGATGTAGTCCAAAAAACATACGAACAGACAGACAGACAGACAGACAGACACAAAGATAGAATTTCACCAATAACTGATATATGTTCCTCTATCATCGTAATGTCATTTTTGATTGTGATCTTAAATTTTTTAATCTAACTATAAACCCAAGTAAAAAGCGATTATCAGTTAAACGATTAATTCCTTTTGTAAAATGATTGTGGGGGGTAGGTGAGTATAAATTGTTGAGTCTGGGAGTGCTGTCGGGGGGCGTTTAGTGGGGGGCGGTGATTCAAAAGTTAACATTTTTAAGTGAAAAATGTATTATAAGTTACACGGGTAGATACAACTAAAATATCTTCTATTTACCCTAAAGAGAAGTAATTAATTTGACTGGATCGCACATACTTGCTCATACGTGCGGTCAAATTATAGAATAAAATTAAAGAAAATTAAAGTTAACATTAAAGCATATATTCGATTTTTGTGACTTTTGATTGTTCGAATAAAGTTCGTTAAATTATATTGAGTGAAATAATTTAAACGCCATTTTATTTCTTTAAGAAATGTTAAAAAGTGTGAATGTTTTTTTTTCAAAATCGTAGAAAAGGTTTTTTAATAAAACGGTTTATTTTTAAGAACTTTTTTTCTAAATTAAAAAAATAATAATTTAAGAATACAAACAAAATTAACATAAAACAAAATTAAAAAAAAATCACCTACCCGTTTTCAAAATATTGATTTTTCAAAAACAAATTTAAACAACAATTATTAAAAATACAAAAAAAAAAAGTTTTCGAAAAAAAATTTATGCGAAATTACTTAAGCTACCTTTTGGAATCGTTGTTTTGGTATCTACGGAACATCCCTAACATATCAAAAATTCATAAGTACCTTTTGTAGGGTAAACCACAAAATGATACCGGAGCTGAGTAGCGTCTTGTTCAACTCATTTTAAGGCCTGTTTATTAAATATTATTATTATTATTATAATTTTATTACAATGTAAATTAATTACAAAATTATACATATGAAAGCATTAGCTACCAGCTACCATTAAATAATTTTAGTACAAAATATAAAAATATGTCAAAATTATAGTTGTCATTCATTTTCCTGAGATGTGCTTAAAAAGAATGTAATTGTTATCTTAAAGTAAAAAAAAAATTTGATATGTATAAACAAATTGTAAAATTAAAAAAAACTTTAGGCGATATGCATATATTTTCGTCTGTTTTTATTCAAGATCAAATTATTTAGTATCGGAACTAACTAGAATCTTCTATGGTTAAAATTTCATTAAAATCGGATGAGCCATAAGCGAGAAAACTGATATTATTCGAATGCTCGCATACGATATCACTATGCCACGGGGATAGCCCTAGCTCCCACGAGTCAATTTGCATTTAGCTTATAATAAATTTGTCTATAATTGTACACGACTTTGAAGCCATCTCTGCCAGCACTTTAGGCCCCCGTTAAATATATGCCAACCATTTTTTACTTCACTTTAGGGTAAGTAGAAGCTATTTTAGTCGAATCTACCCGTGTAGCTTATAATACATTTAACATTAAAAAATGCCAACTTTGAACGCCCACCCCCCACCAAACGACCCCCGACTACGCTGCCAGACTCAAACATTTATACTCACCTACCCTGCGCAATCATTTTACAAAAGAAATCAATCGTATACATAGCTGAGCTGATAATCGCTTTTTTATGTAGGCAGATCTTAGACTGTACTTTTCCATTGTTTCCATTGAATAGATTAGAGTCGAAATTACCTAATTTGGAAATTTTCAGAAGTGTTTTCATCCAAGTTTCTTATTTCATTTGACATGTTATTTTCTCTTTGACCTTGTGTACATGATTCTTTTTTTCGGTTGTTTCTTCATTCTTTCTTTTTGACAATTGGGTAAGGGGTGTAGAAAAGTAGGGGGAATGAATTAACGTATGGAAGAATGAAAATTTAAAGATTTTTTGTCGTTGAGCTTTGAGTATTTCTTGTTTGAGAAAGAAAAGCTATGCACGGACTTAAAATAAAAACTTTTAAAATTGAAAACAATTCCCAATCATGTTTTTTAGTGGTAATGGATGGTTTTTAATAGCTTTTTTTTTAGAATTTTACAAATTTCTTTAGAATAAAACAGAACAGTTTGTAGGAAAGTAATGGAGTGATCCAAATCAGTGTACACACCAACGTACGTGCCTGTCCAAAAAAAGAATGAAGAAACAACAGAAAAAAGAATTCATGTACACAAGGTCTTTATTTTTGTTTTGATTCTCTTCTTTGACGTTTCATAATGACAATTTTGACATTTGTTTTATAACATTGTTCAGTTGTGATTCAATAGTCCCCTTTTATACACATAATCATATGACACCGGATTCTTCATTAATTCCCTTTTTGGCACGCCTGCAGCTTTCACACGTTGAATCTGCGTCACGCGACAGTGTGTGACAAACGTCGTTACTATGACTTTTCGTTTGTTTATTTCTAGGCTCTCGCCTTGTGATCCCCATTTAATTTCTCAACTCCTTCGCCAAAATACTAAGTCAAGCTACGGCATACGGCATGTCTATGTTTTTTATACACATAGACATACGCCGTGGACAGTTTTCAAATAAGTTATGTTCGACTTTACTACAACACAAAATTTGCAATCTTATTCGTCGAAATAATAGATTGAAATCAGATAATTTCAAAATGAGATATTGCATGGGAAATGAGATAATGTGGAATTAAATTTGGAAATTTGATACGAAATTTGTTCTAATAAAAATTAAATATAAAAAGAAAAACATATGTTTGAACCTAATTTGTCAATAACGATCGCAATACAGAAATGTGTGCTTTTTCAGTTTGATGCAACAACAATATACAAATTATGTCCCACGAAATGTGTACAACAGTTATTTATTTGTTAATAAGCGAAATGTGTGTATTATTTTTTTTATACTAGACAAAAATCAATTAAATATCAACTTCACTAGCTTCCTGGCTCTAGGCTGGCTTATTGTTATACCATAAATGAAATGTAATACAATCAAACTTCACAAGTTCAACAAATACATACATTGCAATAAATTAGATTAAACACACGCTTATGTCCTACAAGCTACCGTTTTTTGCATTATTTAATTAAATTACCATATTTTTTCATAGAAAATGAAAAAAGAATATTTTTTTCATTAAATATTTCAATAAGGAAAGAAAAATTATTATAAGATAGTTTTTTAAATAATTAACCGTGTAAAAAATGTATATGCTCACTGTTTGAGAACCACTGCTTTAAAAATTCACAATGCGCACAATCAATTTCCCAAACTGTAGCCAACTTCACATCTGTTATTGCCGGGCTCTTGTTTCTTGTGTCAGCTGCTGTCACTCACACATGTGGAATTTGTAGTAAAATCAGAATTTTTTTACAAACAGAAAATAAATAGTTTTGTTTATTAGAATTAATAAAAATACAATTAAACTAACAAACTAATTTACCCTAAATAAAGCATTCCAATCTTCTTCTTCAAATTAATCAATAAAAGTTCGTTGTAGTTATGTGAAATGTTTTTGGAAAAAATAAAAAAAATAAATGACAAAGTGCTCCGAATGAAAAGTTTCAGTCGAAAATAAAATGAAAATTCGTTAGTTTTCTCATAAAAAATGGGCTAGAATTGTGAAAAAAATTAATAAATATTACAAAATGGAATCGAAAAGGAACTCTTCGAAACCAAAACCGATAGCACCTAAGCCTTCCAATAGTAAACAACAAAGTCCACCCAATTCATCAAACAAAAGTGCATCCAATTCGAATAAGACTCAGCCGGAAAAGACAAGTCGTCCTTCTGACCTTGGCAATTCAAAGGACAGGAGGTAAGTCTTATTTATTTAGTTCTTAAGTCTTTAAATGCGAAAGTGATGGAGAATTATATTGAATTAAGAAAATTGGCCGAGATTTTGGTCCACTTCACATTATACATAAAGTCTTTTTATTGATTCCCTTGGTTTCGTCGACCAGCAGACCTCTCCAACTAGCTAGGTCATTAGATACATAGCTGTATCTACGCCGGGCTTCAGATGATAGAGTAGACAGTGTCTAAATAGTATGATGTTTTGGGTAATTATTTGATATTGTTGTTGACGGTATGTTGTTGTTTTTGGCCTGGTTGACTGCTACAAATTTTAACCGCTTCATAATTAACAGCAAATGCTCTAAATTTTGCAAGTGGTGTCTATATCTATCGTCAGCATATATTTCCTGACCTGAAAAAAATGTGCAACTAGTGGTTTACTTTTTAGAAGATATCGGACACAGTGACTTGTATGTGGTATTAACTAACCTTGGCAGATTAGCGATAGTTTGCCATCGTGATTCTACAAAGGCTTTGAACGTGACTTTAAAATTAATAAATTGGTACATACTTATACCCTCTGGAACAGTCTAATGTTCTGCAGAGCATGAATATCTTGGTTGAAATCTTTCCTAGTCTGAAACATAACTGAAATCCATTTGTAAGCAATGTTGTAATGCGTTTATCATCATCATCATCAGCATTAGCAACAACCGGGATCCGGTCCTGCCGGGCCTCCTTGAACAAGTTTTTCCATACATCCCGATAACTAGCAGACGCCATCCAATGCTTCAGGCTTACTCATCTACCATATCCTTCCAACGTAAGCAAGGTCTGCTTCCTTCTCCAAAAGATTTTCCGAGCTGATTCCTCTTCGCTCATGCGACCTAGGTTCCCAGCCCGCGGCAGGCTACCGACGAGCTTTATTTTTTCCACAGCATCTGCTTTAAGGTAGATTTCATACAATTCATTATTGTATCTTTTCCGGAATTGTCCTTCCTCGCACACGGGACCAACAATTCTTCGTAAAACTTTCCTCTCGAACGCGGATAAGAGATCAGAGTGTCTTATTCTACAATTTCTGAAATACTTTTTTCATAAATTCAATAATATATAAGACGTGTGATGGCGTACTCCATTTTTACTAAAAACCGTTTATTGATGTAGTTTTAGTACTTTTTATAGGTTCAGACCGTGTAATTTTTTTATGTAAAAGTAACTGGTTTCTGTTAAATATCTTGCCTTCCAATGTGTTGAGCAGCGCCGGTCCTAGCCAAATGAGCGCCCTGTGTAAGCTCTGCTTTTGGCGCCCAAAATCAATACATATTAAAAAAAAATATATATATAGGTATTAAAATGAAGTAAAAACATGTCTAGAGAAGAAACAACAACTCAGCAAACAAACTTTTCTGGCGTAGCTTCAGCTAATTCTCTTACAAGGTCATTATATTTTAAAGACTTTAAGAACTCCCTTTCTATTGGCATTTAACGTTAAAAAGAAGACAAACCTACCAATCTTTAAAATGTCATGGTTGTACTAAGCTATTGTTTTTTTTTTTTTATTATTTTTGAGCTTAGAAAAAACTACATTCTCCTGAAGCTTTGTTACTGGTTTTTGAGTTTAAAATGTGGAAGAAGATCTTCTATAGGCTTGAACTAAATACAAAATAATAACAAGAAATAATAAGAAATGAGATAACAAACAAACCTGAAATTACGATAACAGAAAAATGTATTTGAGTTAATGACAACAAAATTAGAACATAAGGTAATTTTAACATTCTACAGAGTATTTTCTCAATTTGCTTCGCTCAAATATTAAGTGTGCCTGTCATAAAACTGTAAGTTTTTTTTTGGCGAGATTTTCCCTTGCCATTTTGATCTGAAAGCATTCAAAACATTCAATGTTAATCGACCCCTCCTATCTTTCCCCTCCCTACCTTCTAAACGCCCACGCGGTACCTCCTATAGGACAGTTTTTTTACTCTGCGACTTTTAAGCGATTACAATCAAAACTGATATTCAGGAAGATGTGGATAGCCAAAGATATTTGACATTGAAATATTTTAGAACACAGTTTTGTATTTATTTTAAATAATTTTTTAAACGTTGTTTTCGAAAAGGGCTAAACGATTTTTTTTAATGTAAGTCGTGTATGTGCTTAAGTGTAATAAAAAAGTCGTTACAGAAAACGTTTTTTTAAACTAGACAAAAACGAAACAAAATGGCGTTTAAATGTTTTCACTAAAAAATATTTTGTCTTTGTACCTTTTTAAACTTAGGAAAATTAAATAAAACCTTTGACATGGCTGCCTTGTTGAAATCCGTATTTCAAATAGTATTCGACCATGTCGCCGCACAAAAGTCAAAATACGATCCATCCAATCGTGCAATATACCTATCCTATATACTTCATAAAAACAAGTGCACAGAGCCAATAATGCACGGGCACGCACACGCACTTTTATTTGTTAATTTTTTGTTCATATTCATCCAAACATCTATGTATAAAGAATTCTTTTTTTTTTCTTCTCTGGCATCGAACATGTATTTAACTCACTATATTCTATTCAAACCAATTCTGAGTCGAATATCTCATACGTGCAAGATTAAAATCTGCACGTTTCACTCAAATTGTTCCAAAGGAATTCTAGATTGCGTTTATTATTTTGAGATTTTATCCTCTGAATATTATTGAGTGCTTGTGCAAAAAATTATCTTGCACAGCCTGGGTGCGATTATTTTGTTGGACTCATATGACCTTTTTTCTTGTGTAAAAGATAGATAGCTGATTTCCTATGGATTTTTGTTGGGTTTTTCTGCAAGAATTTACCTTGCACGCCTGCCCCAACGTATTCTTTTTTTTATTTTCACTTCATTTAAACTAGTTTCTCGAATAAGTGTGTGAATATGAATAGTCTTTCGTGAGAAAAGAAGAAATGGCTTAATTTGAATTATTGGAAGATAATAATTGCGTTCAGACAACTTTTAGTAATGCATTGGCATAGGTAGCTGGTTAGATTAACTTAAATTTGAAGAATGGAAGTATGTATGTGTATCCATTATTTTTTGTATGTATTAAGACTTGACAATGCGCCCCTAAAGCTTGGCGCCCTGTGCATTTGCACATCCTGCACATATGGTGGATCCGGCCCCGGTGTTGAGGCACATAAGAGCAAGTACGTGCGCCTCAGTTGTGCCCATTTTTTTATAAAAGAACCGATAAAATAAGGAAAGACATGAAACATTGCGTCGGAGTTCTGGAGCAGCAATTCTTTCCGAGACAATTCTATTTTCGATCAATCTTAACGCTCCGAGCAGGTGTAACGATGTTTGCGAAGCACCTGCCCTGACGAGGTGTAATTTTGCAATTGTACGTCCGAAGGCGAAGGACGTGAATTATCGAACGAATATGAAAAGCTGAGGATATAGTCGTCAGCAAAACAGTTAACTAGAAGTAACAGACAGAAGATCATTTATAAAAAATGAGGAATAGAGTCGGAGACAGAACGAAGCCCTAGGGCACACCAGCATTTATTTTGTGGTAATCAGACTTGAATCCGCCCAATACAACTTGTCTTGAACGGTCCAGAAGATAGCTTCTAATCCAACGAACAAGAGTATCATCGATCGATAAGAGAGCTTCATGCCAAACTATCAAATGCCTTGGAGATATCAAGAGCAATAATCTTACTTTCACCAAAGCGATGTAAAGATATGTTGCACTGTTCGGTGAGATATGCCATTAGATCACCAGTGGAACGATTACCGCCACACTGTCCGACAGTGGAGAAGCTTTCGGTCTTCAAGATATTCCTTAAGCTGACGGTTAATCAGCGTTTTCTTGACTTTGAATGATGAGACGTAAGTGCTATGGGTCGGTTGGAGGAGGGGGAGGATGGGTCACCTTTCTTAGGGACAGGCTGAAAAAAAAATCAGTTTTCTAGGAAAGATTCTAGGACAGATTCCAGAAGAGTAGAAGCGATGGAAAAGCTTACGCAGTGGCTTTTTGTGTGGAAGAACAGCTCTTCAAAAGAATGGGGTATACCATCCGGGCCAGCGGATTTGTGTATATCAAATATCTTTAAGAACTCGTACAGTAGACGAGTGTGGAAGAAATCTGTTCCATGGATTAATTTACATTCTCAAGTACAGGAGGGGCAACATTGTTGTGAGGCAACTAGCACCGAAATGAGCTATCTAAATTAATGCAAGTATATAACTTCTTACGGAGTTTTAAGTAATGGAGATAATACCTCTTAAGTTTCTTCCTGTATAAAGGAATTTACTTAACGTAATGAAAAACTTACACATGAACTCACGTGTTAAGAAAATTGAGTAAGATTGAAGATATTCATATTTGTCGGATCACTGGCATTATCAAAGATAAATTCCTTAAAGATTGATATACTCCTTTGGGGGAAGAGTTTTCCTCTTTATCTGTCACATCTGCAGTTGTGCTTTAAATAAACGCCAAGCTTCGTGGAATGTTTACTCTTATAGAGCTGGTATGTACTCTGTCCGTGCTCAGAGTCAAACATTTAGAATGTAGTGCATCCGGTCAGATTGGGCATATAGTTCCTTGCAAGAGGAGTTCTTCGGCCTTAAATTAAATTTAAATTTACTTGAAATGTCTGCTTACCAGAACCTAAAAGCGGTGAATGTTGAGCTGTACTTAGAGATAATGGACAATTACGGCTAGTTACGCAGTTTGTGGAAACAGATCCAGGTTATTTGAGGTTAGCTCGGCTATTTGGAACGATGCGAATATCTGATGTATATCGTGTTTATCTTGAAGGAAGGACCTCTTTTATTGCCAGAATTTCCGCTTGAAAATCGTTACAATGGACTGAGAAACTGAAGGAATGTTGACTTACGATTCTTCTTCTTATATTAGATTTATTAACACCCCCAGTCGTATGAATAACATCTTTTTTGTATTTTAAATAATAATTGGCTTCGTGAAAGCTTCCATTATATTCTTTTAGAATTCACGTATTCATTTTCTTCCTCAGTCTGTTTTAGAAGCAGATGTTGCAATAAAAAGAAAAGAAAACAAATTTAAAACCAATCCATCGATGGAATGGGCTTGGCTTCCATATGCCGAAATGTGTTATGATGGCGAAAACGTGTTGTTAAATCTGGCGGAGTTTGGGATCAATGGGGGAATATAAAACATTTTTCTTCTTTTTTTTTATTTCATATTGTAGAGGTGTATATTAACACCAATAATGAACAAACAGCTTGGGTAACACACTTGTGTTTTTATCCCTAATGCGATATAAATGCCAATTTATTCGATTCAATGATTCGTTTTACTTTTTCTTAGTTTATGGCTAGGGTACGATTGAAAACAAGCTCCCACTTTTTCTGAGACAATATTTTGCTTTAGTTTCTTTTTTTGTCTTTGAGTAGAACCTTCGATATAATCACCTCAAAAGAAAACAGGACACTCGTCAACATAAGAAATGTCCATGTTGTTGGTGGAATCAAGTGTGATAATAAGGAATCCATGAACAATAGACCAACACCTCTGGTTTATGCAAAAGCAGGGTAACTGAATGTTTTTTTTAGTTAAGTTAAATAGAATCCCTGAAAATGGTAAAAAGCTTATCGAAAAAAATTGCATGGCTGGATCGCACGTATTGATTGATTGAATAGTTAAAAATGTGGTATTTCTTTCAAAAAGATTGGAGATGCGGGGCATCGATCCCCGTACCTCTCACATGCTAAGCGAGCGCTCTACCATCTGAGCTACATCCCCATTATCGATGAATTTACTGTTTACTTTCGTATTTTTGTTTTTTTTTCGACTAAAGGAGTTAGCTAAGTGCGCGCATTAAAAAATAAATTGCACAACTGGATGGCACGTACTTGCTCTTATGTGCGGTCACAGCTTGGAATAAAATTTGAAAAATATTAAGGGAACTTCAAGGTTCTTATTCGATTTTTCTGACTTTTTATTGTTTGGAAAAAGTACGTAAAATAGTTTTCAGCCGAAAAATATTAATTTTGATTGTAATCGGATGACCAGTTTTCGAGAAAGTCGAAGAAAAAATAAACGGTTCTATGGGAGGTACCGTTCTTAGCCCACCCTCTTGATTTTTTGTTCACCAAAACATAACCTACAGCCGTTTCCGAGAAAAATAAGCTTTTACTTAACGGTTATATGACAGGCACCGTTAATATTTGAGCTAAAAAAATTTTTTTTTAAAGGTCCTGGAATGTCAAAATAACCTTATGTTCCAAATTTGAAGACGATTGGCCTAACAGTTTAGGCTGTAGTTCAATATACATTCGTACAGACGGGCAGACAGACAGACAAATTTTTGCCAGTAACTCAAATATGTTTCATGCATAACTTGCATTGTTTTACCTATAATCGCAATTAAAAAAGGGGCACGACTGGGTCGAACGTACTTGCTCTTATGTGACTAATTTCATTGGAAAGCAATATCTTTGACAAAAACAAGTAACATTTACGTTGAAAATAACACAGTTTGGACTTATAAAAGGTATCAAAACCACAGTAATTAACAGTTTTTAGTAAAAATGAAGTACTTACGCCATCACACGTCTTAAATAACAAAGAATTTATAAAAAATGTATTTCGAAAATTGTAGGACCGGTTTTGATAAAATCCTGTTTTTTTAATTTTAGTTTTTTGATTTTTTTTTTTTTAATTTTGGTATGCAGTTTTGTAGAGTTTATTACTATACACGTGATTATAAAATTTAAAATAATTTTTTTTGATTAGTTTTAAAAATATGTATTGATTTTTCAAAAATAAAATTTCAAAAATTAATTTGTATTGTTATTAAAAATTTTGATATGCAGAATTAATTAAGCTACCTAGATCTTCTCAAATATAAATAAATAAAGAGCCGTTAGCGAGAAAGCCCAAAATAAAAAAAAAACGGTATATGAAAGGTACCGTTAATAGACTTTTCCCCTAAATTTGGTTCCAATCAAATGATAGCCAATACCAACCCAAAAAATTTCAAAAATCGTTGGAGCCGTTTTCGAGAAAAATAAGCTTTTCCTAAACGTTCATATGGCAGGTACCGTTATTTTTAGGCCCAGATCACATGTATCCCCAAGAGCCTACTGGCTTTCATTTTCCCGCTTCTGAAAGTGACCCAGGAGTTAACCTTAGTTTGAGGTTAACTCCTAGATTTCATTCTGCAAGATTTTCGTAAGTTGATAACCTAGAACATTTTTAATTATTACGAAAATTACGGGATTATAAAGTTATCTTAACTTACCCGGTTTTAGTTATAAATAATAAAGTTGATGGTGCTAAATCGAATCGAATCGAATACGTTCTCCTAAACTTAAGGACTTCTTTTGTAGTCATGATGTGACTCCTTAAGTTAGAGTTGTCAATTTCAGTTGCCGGCCCTTACCTCCACTCACAAGATTCACTTCAATATAAACAAAACGTATTGAAAAAGTTTGACAGGACAATTCACTTGGAATGCCTTAAGCACTAAAAGTCCTTCAACCGAAAGTAACTGACAAAAATATCCTACAAAAAAAACATTCTCCCGTTATTGGCGGAAATTTATGTGTTAATTTTCCTATTTTTCACTTTGAGTCCGTTTTTCGTCCTTATTGTTGGAAAACATAAGCAAAACAAAAAAAACTTTTTTGGGGCACCAAATCAAAAGGTGAAAAAGGACCAACCAACTTGAACAGAATGTACTACGCCCTTCCAAAAGGACGACAAACAGGACGATGTGTCGTCCGTCGACGTCCGGTGTGAAAAGTAATTTTTCTTAAATACACAAAAGGTGACAAACAAACACAAACAGTTTTGAAAAGAAAGAAGGGATTCCGGCAAAAAAAGGACCAAAAAATGATTATAATAAATGAGCAAGGAATGGTGTGTTTTTTTTAGAACAAAAAAACACATATTTTTCTCGCGAATATTCGCCAAGTGTGAATGGCATTCGTAAAGGTGGGGCAGGACACTGCTAGATAAACCCTAATTTTTGTAAATCTTTTGTTCCAAGAATTTCAATAAATTACCCACTCCAGGATAATTAAAAAAAAATGTATTCGTCCTTTTTTCGTGTCCAAAACAACGTTCGCCACAACCTAACCAATCATCTGGATCACAAATAGCAATTATCCAAATCCCTTGTTGTTTTTGTTGAAATTTCCCTATCTTCCAGCAGGAAGACGTGAGCGAGAATACAGAAGACGTGTAAATTGGACAACTGACCGAAAACCAGGCTCTTTCCATTGAAATACTTAAACTAACAACCCTGATCCTTATTTGTTGAAAACCATCTGTAGACAGACAGAAATTTACCACACACATTGGATCAGTCAGTGGTGGTGGTGGAGGAGATGAGACTTCTTTCCAGGAGCATGAGTTGAATCCAGAATATATGGGTTTCCAATTTTTTTTTCTTTTTTTTTATTTGAGGTAGGACAACGGTTATAATGTGTAAGAAGAAGGAATCACTGGACTGGGAGATAATAAAAATAAAAATTCCAATCAATCGCTGAACAGAAATTTTTCTTGTTTTTACGAATTTCTCCAGACTGTGGACTCATTTGCCTCCCATAGGTTTTGTTGTCCTCCGTCGTGGTTGTTGTAGTCAACGTCGTCATAGTGGCTCAATATGCGCTCATTTATCCCTTAATATGGAATGGGTTCTGGCGAAAGGATTTTGAAGTTGGATCTTTCTGTTTAGTGGTGCCGGGGTGAGTGGTCGAGTGACGTCGATGACGCCGGCGGCGCGAAACCAAAGTAATTTTTCGGAACGATGATGATGACAAACACCGACGAGGAGGACGTACACGACCACGACAACGATGATGTGTCCAAAGTCGCAGAAAGTCCGGTCAGATTCCAAAGGATTCATCTGAATATTTTTCGTCGCTAAACAGGAAGATGTCGTGGATTGTTGTTTTTCCATCGCCATCTACGTCGCTTGGTTGAAGGATAGATACGTGGAGTCATCGGTAGCCATAGCCGTCGTCGACGTCGTGAGGTTGTGGCATTTTTTGGAAAACTTTTTCAATGATAACATCCTCTTTCTCTAGCTATCTATCTTTGGGATGTTTCCTTTAACATGCGACATAGTAATCTATGCGGTGGATGAATATGAGTCTCTCTCATAACTTGCAACATAAACAAAACAACTCGGCGGGATGTTTTCATTTGTTAGTTTGCTTTTAATTTTCCTCTTTGTGACTTCCAGAGAAAGTTGCCTCGGATTAAATTCTTGTGGAAGGTGTTCTGTGGGATTTACTTCTTCGTTTGTACATCTTCATTTTGAAGGGGATGTCCTGAGAAATTAAGTTTAGTCATAATCGAAAGGCATTGTAGCAATATTGAGGTGCGAAATGCTTAGTACATAGTACTTAGGGTTAGAGCAAGTTATGAATCCGTGATTACACAAAAAAATTGAGATAACAATCAAACCCTGCATTGCTATGATAAAGAAATCCATCAAAGTAAGTGACACAAAATTTCTGTCTGTCTGTAAATACATAGGATAGTTTTATAGTCTAAGCGGCTGAACCGATTTTCTTTTAAATTTTTGTTCATCATTTTGCTTTCCTTAGAGAGTTTTTGGAACTTTATTTCAAAGGTTTATAACAACAGTACCTCCCTTTTAACCGTTACAGAAAAGTTTATTTTCGTCAAAATAGGTACCGATAATTTTGATGATCTTTTTAAAAGTTTTTTGTAGGTTGTTCTATCGATTGGTCAAACATGTTTGTTCAAAATAATTCTAAAGGAAGAACCTGTCATGTTGGGCTACTTGCACACACACCGTTTTTGAACGGCCGAATTTTTACCGGTCGTCCAAATTTTAATAGTGAACCACATGTGCGAACGAGACCTTGCACAGACGCCGACCGCTGATCGGTACCGGTAAAATTCCGGTGAGCAGCCGTCCACTATTACTGTATCGCCGGTATTACCGGGAAGTAGTGGCGTACGTGACTAAATACACGCTCACACACACACACACCGATTATTTACCGACCATTTCAATCGACTGTAAAGTGCTTTGTTTGTTTAATTTCGAATTCCTCGGAATTTGCTCAGTGGATTTAAAAAATAAATAAATAAATAGAACAATGTGACTTGTATTTAGTATTTATTTAGTAGTATCTCATGGATTTTTTTTCATTTTTGCTCTAGGTCGAAAAATAACAATACCCACTATACAATATTTAACAAAAAGTTTGATTTTCTCGAAAACGGCTCTTTGATAAAACTTTCAGAGTGCTATTTTTTTATAACAATACATTTTTCAGTTAAAATGAAGTTTTCGAAATTTGTTCTATAACGGTACCTCTCAAAGAACCGGAAAGCACACAGAAAGCCATTTATAATGCAATTAATATTGCATTTCAAAATTTTCAAAAACTTTTTTTCAATTATTTAAAATTTTCTGAAAAAAAAATTGGTTTTCGAAATATTTTTAAAAAAGGGTTGATTGATTTTTTTTAAATAATTTCCCCAGATCAAAACTATAGAGTTTCTTATAATGACATACTAAAAAAAATTAAATATTTTTCGAATAGTTTAAAAAAAACTGGTTGAACGATTTTCAATATTTATTTTTTCCTCGATAGACATTTAGTTTTATAATTTTATTGCATAGATAGTTTTTCCGAGAAAACTCTTAAACTAATTAAAAAAATAAACGAATTTTCGAAAAAATAGATTTTTTTATTTTAAAATAAATATACATACATATGTATGCAGCCACCAAGCAATTATCTAGCATAAGTTCATGCGACCCAGTGCTGCATTTTATTTAAATTTTATTTGACGATGTAACAGCACATATGAGCAAGTACTTGCGATCCAGTAATTTATTACTTTTTACTTGCGATTATAGGTTCTACAATGCAAGCTATGAATTCGAGCAGATTAAAAATTTTGAGATAACAATCAAACATGATATTACGATGATAGAGAAACATATTTGAGTTACTGGCAAAATTCTGTCCGTCTGTCTGTCTGTCTGTACGGATGTATTTTGGACTGCAGCCTAAACGGTTCGGCCAATTGTCTTAAAATTAAGAACTTAAAGTTATTTTGACATTCTACGGAGGAGTTTTTTCAATTTTTTTTAGCTAAAAAATTAATGGTACCTGTCATATAACCGTTATGTAAAAGCTTATTTTTCTCGAAAGAATTTTTATGAGAAAAATCAGTGTATTGCTGTATATAAACATTATGTTTTGGTGAAAAAAAAATTATATGGTGGGCTAAAACGGTAGCTCCCATAAGACCGTTTTTTTTTCTTCGACTTTCTCGAAAATTGGTGATGCGATTAATATCAAAATTAAAATAAATTCTAGAGAATGTAGGTAGCCTGAGTAATTTCGCAATAATTTTTTTTTCGAAAACTTTTTTTTTTATATTTTGAATAATTTAAAAAAATTTTTTTTTTTGAAAACTCAATATTTTGAAAACGGGTAGGTGCATTTTTTTTAAATTTTGTTTTAAAATGTATATTAATTTTGTGCTTAAGTTTGCATTCTTAAATTTATTTTTTTTATTTTTAAGAAAAGTTGTTAAAAAAACCGTTTTATTTAAATAAAAACCGTTCTTCCGATTTTGAAAAAAAAATCACGTTTTTTAACATTTTTTAATAAATTAAAATGGCGTTTGAATTATTTCACTCAATACAATTTAACGTACTTCATACGAACAATCAAAAGTCACAAAAATCGAATAAATACTTTGATGTTAACTTTAATTTTCTTAAATTTTATTTGAAGATGTGACCGCATATGTGAGCAATTACGTGAGATCTAGTTGTGCAATTTATTTAAATCACGTGTAGAGTCGTTCTGTCTTAAGAGGCCTCCGACATGTTTTTTTTTATTACACAAACGTTTACGTGTAGAATGAAGTCCGTACAAAATGTATTACAAAATTTCGAATTGCGTTTCCAAGAATGGTATTTTGGCTATGAAACGTCTAAGGCCTTTTTTTATTTTTGGTTTTCTTTTCATTTTATTTCAATATTTCGGTGACTCGTTTCGTAAAATTGCTCAAAACCGTTTTGGGATTACGTTAGGAACGTGAGGCCTTAACTAGATAAACTTTTGTCGTTTTAAAGGTAATGATCTTTGAAGTGATTTTAGCAGATTTTTGCTCAGTAAGCAGGTATTTTTGCCCTGCAAAAGGTGGTGTAGAAAATGTTTAATTTTTGTTTATATTAAGTATGGGCTAGTGAAGAAAAATGTAAGTTTTCGACCTCGAGAGCCCAATTTTGACCTGGAGGATGCCATCTACTCATGCCATTCTTGAAGCGGAGCGATCGAGGAACTTCTAACTGCATATCAACACCGTTTAAAGAATACTGCCCTATTTCCATGCAAAATCTACCCTGCTCATCTATATTTGGAAAGCATGCAAGACTTGGAAAATGAAATAGATCCGGCTGAATACCACAAATTAACAACGCTTTGCTGTTTCACGATCAGGCTTTAATGCGGATGACGCACAGCTCGGGGGGGGGTTTACATGTGGCCGTGGAATCAATGAGAGCTTACTTGTCCTGTGGACGTTAGGTATGACATTACTGCGAATCTATTGAAGAATATTGTGGTGTTCATTTAGATACATCAAAACAACATTTCGATACAAGAACTTCACGTGTCTCTCGTGACAATCAAGATTTGAAGAAACTGTTGGATTGGTTATCACAACACCCTCCCTTTCACGCAACTGATTCACTAATTTCTATTAGTACCGGGGTTGTTGGAAACGATGAGATAAATTGTCATTTGGCTAGAGAAAATGATATTTTGAGACTAGCAGCAGTCAACAAGAGTATAAAAGTCTGTGAAGTAACAATAGCTGTCGATACATTAACTCTTTTTCAAAGGATGTGTATCGTTAAAAAAAAACCCGACGATAAAGTAAAGGGACTACCTTAAATTTGAGCTTGCGCCACATCAATTATCGTTATTCTCAGCAGAAGGATTGCGAAATCATCGTTGTAAGTTCAAAGTTCAAAGCGATTACTGAAAGATATGTATGTTCATGGGACATAAGTCCCATTCTTACGATTTGGGACCTATATCCCACCTCGGTGGGACATAAGTGCCAAATTCTAATTTGAGACTTATAACCCACTTTGGGTGGGACACAAGTCCACCAGAAATTGTGTGTCCCACTAAACACTTTTGAAAGTGCAATGAATGCGCCCTACAAAGGTAGGTATTAAAGAATACGCCGTTTAAGCAGTGTGATAGATATAGATATGTATTATAGAATTTGAAGTAGATGCGAGGTGGAGTATATATATTTAAAGGAGCTTTGCTTTATTCAAAACAAGCCTCACATTGCCTAGCTATTGTGGTTTTTGAAAAAATTGAGATATGTGTCGATATGCTTCCGAAGGAAGCTATATTTTGTGACCTAATTTCATTTTTTCGTTTGGGACCTTATTTCTTGTGGCCTTACTTCACAGAGCCCATAATTAAGTGATAGTTTTAGTTCCTTAAATTCTATCTCTTATCATATTTGGGACTTTTGTCCCAACCAAGGTGAGTTATAAGTCCCAAATTAGATTTTGGGACTGAAGTCCCACCAAAGTGGGACATAAGTCACAAAGCTAAAAATTGGGACTTGCGTCCCGGGGACTTATGTCCCTGCGCCATGTTCAATATGTACGAAATCGTTATTGAGCCCTAACGACCATTTTACCGTAAGCGACAGTTTTTACAAAATCAATTTAATAATGCAATTCAACAGCTTATGCTTTTACGCATTTATCCTTATCATTAGTTTTTCAATAAGACTTTTTAACAAAGGGTTACAGGGAAAACAAAATTTATCGTAACCGGACATTCATATTTTTTGCTCGATCCGTTTTGAAGCTCAGGAAAAAATAAAAAAATGTGTTTCCTCTAAAATTTACATTTTGTCGTTTACCACGAAAAAGCGGTTATGGCTCGTTATAGTCAAAATTCTGTGGTTGTTTTTGATGGATATCTAACAGATGGATGCCGCGTGGGGTGGTGGTGACTTAAAGGGACCTTCCCACGGTTGCCCACGCATATCTCCAAAACGGTTCGCCTTAAAAAAAACTCTGAAGGCAAAATGAAGCTAAAACAATTTCCTACAATTTACTATGGCACTATATTTGAAAATAAAGGACCATTTATGAGATATACTCTTTGAAAAATGGAATTTTTTTCAAGAAAAAAATAATTTTGCCAAACATCTTACATCATAGGTGAGAGATTCTTGCACTGTCAGGATGGTATTGAATCCAGCTACCTGCACACCATACACCAAAAATAAAGTGAGAAAAAATAATTATTGTACCTCCAGGAGTGAAACGTGTGAACGTGGAAGGTTCTTGGTTCGCCCCGAATCTCTCCCTTTTTTTGCTAATAGCTTCTCAGCCGTTGTTGCTATCGGTACCGGAGTCGCCACTAACGGCGCGCTTTCTGCCTAGCTTTCATTTTCAAGGACGCAGACTTCAATTCTACAACTTTAATATGCACTACTCTTATGATAAAGAGTTTTGGTCCAACAAATAATGTAGTTTGGTGATGGATGGCCCAAAATTATTATAGTCTCATTTGACGCGGAATTGAATGCTCTACAACTTATTTAGACCATTTTTGAAAATACGGATTAATTTCGAACATACAATCGAAAAAGCACAAAAATACACCTTTTGCGGTATTTATCCTTTCTTCTGTTTTAATGTCTGGTTGTGCAACGTATTCATAATACTCATCTTTTGGATTACTAATTTCGTCGGAGTTATATACTAGAACTTGGGTGTCAACTAGGTATTCAAGTGTCTCCTTAATAAATTAGTGTCCAGTGTCTATTAGAGTACTTAAGAGGTCCTGGAGCTGTTGGCTCTCCAGAAATAATATTTCTCAACCTAGTTTGCTTTTAGTCATACCTTTTGTAATCAAATGGGACAACGTACACGACGCTATTATGTGAAAACTCGCTTGCGATTAAAAAAAAATTGTTTCTAACCAGTCGTCTGTTGATTTGGATGTCGAGTTGCCGATTGATTTTTTTTCAAAGATGAGCAAACAACAGACCAACCTGTTGGTGGAGGAGGTTGAAAAACATCCCGTTTTGTACAACTAGAACTAGAAATAAAGATTTTAATTGGTAATGAGTTTTCTCGCGTGTGAAGTCAATTCACCGCTGAGTCCGTAACTGGTCTGTAACCCGAGTTGCCAACCGGTTTAGTTTTTGTCCTGTTGCTCCGTGTGCATTAGGCCTAAGGCGTAATTCCCTTTGAGTTTAAACCCTTAATGTTTTCATCTGCTATTCAGGGTTCTTGTATAAAGGAGGTAGACGAGGTTAGTGCTGGCAGCTTAAGTATAATAGAGGTTAATTGAAGTTGTAGCTCAGATGGTAGAGCGCTCGCTTAGCATGTGAGAGGTACGGGGATCGATGCCCCGCATCTCCAAGGAGCATTTCTTTTACATTGTTTTAAATGTTTGCAGTTGAAGGATATGTACATTTTTCCCAGAAATATGTTGACCTGAGTTTTAACTAAAAAAAATATCTAATTTTGTCAAAATAAAATTTAAAGAAATACACCCAAAGCATCGTTCTGTTTTCATTGTTTTGTAGCTGAGGCAAATAAATTATTAGAATCTGAATACAGCAGAACTGAGAAGATGAGACTCTTATAAAGGGGCACTCTGTTGCCCTGAGAGGCGGTTTTGCCTCTAGCTCAAAGAAGCCGCAATAAGTAAGAAACATTCTTCGTTTGATTTCAGCGATAGTATTATCCTACCAGTTAATAGCAAAGCCCAGGGAGACAGAGTCCCTTACAACCCCAAAGTTATAGTTGTCTATCGCGATGTTTTCTCCAAGACGGTGCGATGTTGGGTGCTTCTTCTTGATGGCAGCATAGACTTGGTTTTGTCCACATTAACTGCTAAATCCATCTACGCTGCTTCCGTTTTAATATCAACAAAAGTCTTAAGGTTGTCTAGCTTTACTTCTTCTGAATCGGCGTGGCAATACTATTGTAGTAATTCGCTCAGATAAAATCGTTCATTCTGCATGACAGAGAAATTTAGTTTCGTCATCGCCGTTATATAGTTTTCAGATGTTTTTCCATTTTCTCAGTATCGGTGGTGATTCTACTACGAGTATACGATATCCTTTTGATCATATTTCCAGGATCCGGCTACAGCTCTGTAGAATCAACCATTTCCTTTAACTTTTTGGTAAAATATTCAAAACTAATTCCTGCAGCTCTCCATTTTTGGAATCATGAAGATTCCTTAGCTGCCGCTTGGATTCAAAGAGGTAACACTCTTCCCGTCTTTTGTTTGCTTGTGGATGCTTCCAAAAGGGTACCTTGATGACACATGTCTACCCTCTTAACATCAAATTTTGGACAATTATTTATTATTGGAATAAATACAAATTCAATTTCGGCCCTTATTTTTACTTGCGATTTATAGGGACTATAAGGCAAGTTATGCATTCGTAAAAAAAATAAAATTATAACAATCAAACATGACATTACGATGATAGAGAAGTCAAAAAAAGTGGGTCCGAAAATTTCGTCCGTCTGTCTGTCTGTCTGTCTGTCCGTATCGATATCTACAGCCTAAACGGTTGGGCCGATTTGATTCAAACTTGGTATATACTATTTTTAGAGTGCTCTACCCGACAGTTTTTGGAATTGGTATTCTAGCTCCAAAACTAACGGTAGCTGCCATATAACTTTTAATGAAAAACTTATTTTTCTCGAAAACGGCTCCTACGATTTTAATAAAACTTTCAGAATGATGTTTTCTATGCAAAATCTATCTTCTAGTTTTAATGGATTTTTCAGAAAAAGTTTTATAACGGTACCTCCAATATGACCGGTTTTTTAAAATAAGACTTTCTCGTTAAATAATTGACGGATTTTGATGAAATTTTTAAAATATGTAGTATTCAATGATTTAAATAATATTGTTTATTAAAACTTTCAAAAACTTTTTTTTTTAATTTTTAATAATTTTTAAAAAAAAATATTTTGTTTTTTGAATATTTTGAAAACGGATCTATAGATTTTTTTTTAATTTTTTCTCCTATTATAAACTATAAATTTCTTAAAATTGACATACCCAAAAAAATTTTAAAATATGTTTTCGAAAAGTTTTTCAAAAAAAACATGTTTTTTGAAAAAAACTGGTCAAAAGATTTTGAAATAAAAAATTCATAAAATAGAAAACAGCAAAAGACATAAGATGGCTTTTAACATGTTTGCCAAAAAACGTTATGAATAGTGTTTTTTTTTATTTCATAAAAAATTAAAAAATTATTTGTTTAATATTTTTCCCAAAATTTTATTTCATATTGCTTGGCTGAGCCCTAGCCATTAGTCAAATAAAAGTAGGTGACAACCTACATACATATCTACGTATTTTAAAGTATTTCATCATCATAAAAACACAGAATAAATAAGGAAGCCTATGATAAAACACACAAAAACAACTAACATTTAAAAAAACTATTCGATTACTACTGAATGCAAACATTTCAATCAAGAAAACAAAAAGTTTACCTCTGTCTATAAATAAACAAAACCACTGTGTTTTTTTTATAATTAACGCGCGCACAAGGGACTACTTGTTTCCCTTTTAATGTAACACACTGCGAGGGCATTCGGAAGATAGGGAGGGGAGAGATAGGAGGTGTCGATTAACATTGGTTTTGAATGTTTGCAGATCAAAATGGCAAGGAAAAATCTCTCCAAATTCGTGTCGTTCGTTAACTTTTAATATTGTCTATACCCAGTCGCTTAACAATAGTTGGAATGTGTATCTTAATTTTAGTACCTACCTTCCTTCCAACCTTATTATAGGTACCTAATATCCTTAAGAAATTCCATTAATGTCTACCCACGCCATACGTTTATCTATCTTTCAAACATAATTAAGCTATTCTAATTAATTTGATTTCAAAAAGTAAATTATTATGATTGGGACTTATATAGGTCCCTTCACCTAGCATTATTGCCCTACTGCTGATTCCCAAGAATCTTTATGCCAGTTGTTCAAATTTTTCCAATTGAACTGAAAAAAGTCCTTTATATCTTTCCATTAGCAAATTATATTATAAACAGTAAACAATTAGTGGAAAGATAATACACGAAAAAACTTCAAAAGCTAACAAACATATATATTTATGTGTTTATCCCTTTGTCGTGACGCATGTTCGTTCGAGCTTCACACCACAACGATTCTAAGGAAGTTGCACGTCAAAAAAAAAACATTAAAATTAAATCTTTGTCAAAAAGACGCCTGCGCTTAAGAAGGATTAGCACATAGGAGTAAGTACGTGCGACCCAGCCGTGCCTTTTATTTTGAAGCGATCCTACAATTTTGAAGTATTTTAAAAATACAATTACATCTTACTTAAATTACCAACTTAAGTATTCCCATATGTATGTGTTCCGTAATTCATTGGCCTACTGACTTTTCACTGCCTGAGGCTTGCAAACAAGTATTGTGCATTTATTGCCATTCTTTGGTTATTCACACATTCCAATCGTACGTTACGTGTTTGACATTATAATTGAATTGAATTAAATCTAGTTTTATATCTTAAGGTTTTTAAAATGACGGTTGTTGGTCACTTTCAACGGGGATGTAGCTCAGATGGTAGAGCGCTCGCTTAGCATGTGAGAGGTACGGGGATCGATGCCCCGCATCTCCAAGGAGAATTTCTTTTAGATTGTTTTAAATGTTTGCAGTTGAAGGAGATTTAATTGAAAAAATGTCTTATTTTGTCAAAATAAATTTTAAAGAAATATACCCATACCCAAAGCAGCGTTTTGTTTTCATTGTTTAGTAGCTGAGGCAAATAGATTATTAGAAGTTAGATCTGGGGGCCTATTCCAGAATACTTGTCGAGTGAGGTACTATAATACAAGCTATGCATTCGTGCAGATTTAAAATTTTGAGATAACAATCAAACATGACATTACAATGATAGAGAAACATATTTGAGTTACTGGTAAAATTCTGTCCGTCTTTTTGTCTATCTGTCTGTCTGTCTGTCTGTACGGATGTATATTAGACTGCAGCCTAAACGGTTGGGCCAATCGTCTTAAAATTTAAAACTTAAGGTTATTTTGACATTCTACAGAAGAGTTTTAAATTTTTTTTTTAGCTCAAGAATTAACGGTACCTGTCATATAACCGTTATGTAAAAGCTTATTTTTCTCGAAAACGGCTCCAAGAAGTTTTATAAAAAAAATCAGTGTACTACTGTAGGTATGCATTATATTTAAGTGAAAAAAAAAATTAATATGGTGGGCTAAAAACGGTACCTCCCATAGGACCGGTTTTTTTTTCTTCGACTTTCTCGAAAACTGGAGATCCGATTACAATCAAAATTGATTTTCAAGAAGATGTAGGTAGCCTGAGTAATTTTACATTAATTTTTTTTCGAAAACTTTTTTTTGTATTTTAATAATTTTTTTAAATTTTTTTTTGAAAAATCAATATTTTGAAAACGAGTTAGTGTTTTTTTTTTTAATTTGTTTTTAAATGAACGTTATTTTTGTGCTTAACTTTGTATTCTTGAATTATTTTTTTTTAATTTTTTAAAAAAAGTTGTTAAAAATAAACCGTTTTATTTAAAAACGGCTCCTACAATTTTGAAAAAAAAATTCACACTTTTTTACATTTCCTAAATAAATAAAATGGCGTTTAAATTATTTCACGCAGTACATTTTAACGTACTTTATTTGAACAATCAAAAGTCACAAAAATCGAATAAATTCTTTGATGTTCACTTTAATTTTTTTAATTTTGTTCTACAATGTGACCGCACATATGAGCAAGTACGTGCGATCCTGTTGTGCAATTTATTTATTTTTACCTAAATTTTTGCATCCATCACTGCTGCTTTCGAACACTTTTTAAACATGAATGATTTCTCACAGAAAATGCGTCACTTTAGAGTTCAAGAATAGCTATGTTTCATTCGAGTGTCATTTGCTGTTCTGATTTCAGCGATATTATTCTACCAGTTGATAGCAATGCCCAGGGAGACAGAGTCCCTTACAACTCCAAAGTTATAGTTGCTATCGCAATGTTTTCTTCAAGACGGTAAGATGTTGGGTGCTTCTTCTTGATGGCAGCATAGACTTGGTTTTGTCCCACATTAACTGCTAAATCCATCTTCGCTGCTTTCGTTTTAATACCCACAAAAGTCTTAAGGTTGTCTAGCTTTACTTCTTCTGAATCGGGTGTGGCAATACTGTTGTACTCCTTCACTCAGATGAAATCGTTCATTCTGCATGACAGAGAAATCCAGTTTAGTCATCGCCGTTATATAGTCTTCAGATGTTTTTCCATTTTCTCAGCATTGGTGGCGATTCTACTACGAGTATACGATATTCTTTTCCAGGCTTCGGTTTGAGCTCTGTAGAATTAACCATTTCCTTTAACTTTTTGGTAAAATATTCGAAACTAATTCCTGCAGCTCTCCATTTTTGGAATGATGCACTTCTCATACTCCTTTTTTTGCCTTCTGAAAGATGGTGTTTTTGTTTCCCCTTCTGCTTTTTAAGGACATCATTCAACGTACAAATCCGAAGTTTTTTGTCTTTAATTCATTAGCAAGCTTAGCCGAACACTACCCAATGCCTATTTAGTGGCTTCGAAACTATTTTTGTCTTTAGATATGGTTGATATCCTATGCCCACGTGACAGAACGACCCCCCCCCCCCCCCCCCCCCAGGTTCATAAAATAACTACAAGAACGAGAAACCGCTAATATTGACTTCGTTTAGAAGATTCTTTAGCTGCCGCCTGGATTCAAAGAAAAGTGCCCTTGTGGTAACACTCTTTCCGTCTTTTGTTTGCTTGTGGATGCTCCCAAGAGGGTACTTTGATGAAACATGTCTACCCTCTTAACATCAAATTTTGTGTTAACAATGTTAAGTTTATAAATTTCCTAAAAAAATTCTCACGTTTAATTAATTTTAATTAATAAAGTGTAGAGGACAGTTATTTATTATTGGAAATAATACAAAGTCACTTTTGGTCCTCATTTTTTTCAAGCGATCCTACAATCTTGAAGTATCTTAGAAATACAATTACATCTTACTTAAATTACCAACTAAATTATTCATATATATGTATGTGTTCCGTAATTCATTGGCCTACTGACTTTTCACTGCCTGAGGCTTGCAAACAAGTATTGTGCATTTATTACCATTCTTTGGTTATTCACACATACCAATCGTACTATACGTTTATGACATTATAATTGAATTGTTAACCGGTCGTTCGAATTGTCCATTATGATAGTGGAATTGAATTAAATCTAGTTTTGTATCTTAAGGTTTTTAAAATGACGGTTGTTGGACACTTTCAACGGGGATGTAGCTCAGATGGTAGAGCGCTCGCTTAGCATGTGAGAGGTACGCGGATCGAATTGTTCATGTCTTAATTAAAGATACCTAAAAATCTTATCTTAAAACCGATACAAGTATTCATTATTCTGATTTGGAAAAACCTAATGCACTTGCTCTTAGTTTTTCTCAAAACCAAACTGTATAACGAAACCTTTAACCGGATGGTCATTGATACACTGGAAAATTGCTAGCAACTCAGGAAGAAGTTGCAAATATCATGCACAATCTAAAAATTAGAAAAGCAGGTGGCCTTGATCAAGTGAATAATCTTTATCTAAAGATGTTACCAAGAATCGGATACACCTTTCCTTTTGTTTGTGATAAACGCTTTTCTGAAAATGCAAAATTTTCTTTCTGCTTGAAAATTAGTAAAGTCATACCAATTTTAAAAGCGGGTAAGTCTTCTGTAAGAACTGAAAGGTATAGACGAATCAGTCTCCCCAGTAATATTAGTACAATTAATGAGAGATTTATAAAAGACAAAATTCTAAGATTCATATCAGACAACAGTTTAATCCCGACAAACAATTTGGTTTTAGAAAATATAATATTTTTTTTATAATTAACGCGCGCACAGGGACTACTTGTTTCCCTTTTAATGTAACACACTGCGCGGCATTCTGAGATAGGGAGGGGAGAGATAGGAGGTGTCGATTAACATTGGTTTTCAATGTTTGCAGATCAAAATGGCAAGGAAAATCTCGCCGGGTAAACTATTCCAAATTCGTGTCGTTCGGCTAAAAAAAGAATCCCTATATTTCACGGTACGTCCGAAATTGGGCTCAAGGGTGAACTGATGAGCATTCCTTGCGAGACGAGTATTACGGGCGAATTTTTTAAAGGGCTACTTCGAGTGAACATTTTTTGTAAAAGAAACGATAAAATAAGGAAAGACATGAAACATTGCGTCGGTGTTCGAGAGGGGCAATTGATTCAGTGGCAGTTCTATTTCCTATCAATCTTAACGCTCGATTTTGTATTCTATCAAGCAGATGAAGCGATGTTTGTGAAGCACCTGCCCAGAGGTGGGAGTTATACTCGAATTTAGGGCGTATAAACGCTTTATAAATTGTAGCCAGATCAGATGGGGAAAAATACTTCTTACACCGATGCAGAAAATCTAAGCACTTAGCAGCATTTTTAGCGATCTCAAATATATGGTCGTTCCAACGGAGGTCGTCGTTGACACACATACCGAGTACTGAGAGCTTTTCGGTTTCTTCGATGTAAGTGCCATTCATGGACAATGGCATTGGGGTATGTTTAGTTTTAACGACAGAAGACAGCATTGAGTTTTCTAAGCATTAAACTCCACATGATTCCTATTACCCCATTTGACAATGCTGTATAATTCGGAGTTTAATGAGCTTGACATACGGTACCGTTGCAATTGTACGTCCAAAGGCTAAGGACATGAATTATCGAACGAATATGAAAAGCTGAGGGTAGAGTCGTCAGCAAAACAGTTAAGTGGATTAGAAGTAACAGACAGAAGATCATTTATAGAAATGAGAAAAAGAGTCGGAGACAGAACAGAGCCCTGGGGCACACCAGCATTTATTATGTGGGAATCAGACTTGATTCCGTCCAATACAACTTGTATTGAACGGTCCAGAAGATAGCTTCTAATCCAACGAACAAGAGTTTCATCGATCCCAAAAGCACGCATTTTCGATAAGAGAGCTTTATGCCAAACTCTATCAAATGCCTTGGAGATATCAAGAGCAATAATCTTATTTTCAGCAAAGCGATGTAAAGATTTGTTCCACTGTTCGGTGAGATATGCCATCAGATCACCAGTGGAACGGTTGCTGCGGAAGCCATACTGACGGTCATGGAGAAGCTTCCGATCTTCGAGATATTCCTTAAGCTGACGGTTAATCAGTGTTTTCATGACCTTAGAAAGAAGGGATGTCAGTGCTACGGGTCGGTAGGAGGAGGGGGAGGATGGGTCACCTTTCTTAGGGACAGGCTGGACAAATGCTGTTTTCCATCTTCTAGGAAAGATTCCAGAAGAGTAGGAGCGATGGAAAAGCTTACGCAGTGGCTTTGTGTGGAAGAACAGCTCTTCAGAAGAATCGGGGGTATACCATCCATCCGGAGGAGGGGGAGGATAGGTCACCTTTCTTAGGGACAGGCTGGACAAATGCTGTTTTCCATCTTCTAGGAAAGATTCCAGAAGAGTAGGAGCGATGGAAAAGCTTACGCAGTGGCTTTGTGTGGAAGAACAGCTCTTCAGAAGAATCGGGGGTATACCATCCATCCGGAGGAGGGGGAGGATAGGTCACCTTTCTTAGGGACAGGCTGGACAAATGCTGTTTTCCATCTTCTAGGAAAGATTCCAGAAGAGTAGGAGCGATGGAAAAGCTTACGCAGTGGCTTTGTGTGGAAGAACAGCTCTTCAGAAGAATCGGGGGTATACCATCCATCCGGAGGAGGGGGAGGATAGGTCACCTTTCTTAGGGACAGGCTGGACAAATGCTGTTTTCCATCTTCTAGGAAAGATTCCAGAAGAGTAGGAGCGATGGAAAAGCTTACGCAGTGGCTTTGTGTGGAAGAACAGCTCTTCAGAAGAATCGGGGGTATACCATCCGGGCCAGCGGATTTGTGTATATCGAGATCTTTGAGAAATCTTGCTACTGTACGAGTGCGGAAAACAATCTGTCCCATGGAAAAATTTACATTCTCAAGTACAGGAGGGGCAACGTTGCTATGCGGCAGCGTGGAGCTGGCAGCGAAATGGGCGGCGAGCAAGTTTGCCTTCTCTGAAGAGTAAACAATTGGTTTGTTACTGTCGATGAGGGTTGGAACCGAAGATGTTGAGGAGTTTTTAATATTTTTTTATAAATGACCAAAAATGTTTACTGCCTTTGGGACACTGCAGAATTTTTTGCCGTAATTTTTGGTCATGTATGTCTACTGGAATGATTTTTCCGATTTTCCTCTGTAGGGTTGGTTTTGTAGGATCAGAAACTTACTTGTTTGAGCCTGATAGCTTCTTTACACTCAGAATTAAACCAGGACTTTTCTTTAGGCTTGATGCTTTTTACTCTGTTAGGAATAAAAGCACGCATCCCTAGAAGAATCACATTTGTGATCATTTCAGCAGTGGCATCAATGTCACTATCGAGGAAGCATAGTGACCAGTTAAAGTTTCGGAAAAAAATATTCAGGCCGTCCCATTTGGCTTTCTCGTATTGCCAAACGGTCCTGGTGGGAAGTTTTTCTTTAACTGGATTGGTGGAGGATGAGAAATTAGCTGAAATGATATAATGGTCTGAAATGCCAAATGGAGAAGTTACACTAATGGTATACAAGTCAAGAGTATGGGCGGCTTGCCCAGCAACATCCGGTATACGCGTTGGCACATCGATCAGTTGGGTAAGGTGATGTAACCCGGCAAAGAGCTCGACATACCTTACTTGGGGTGTTGTCTGACCAGAATAGCGGAGCCGATTGGAATTGTGTACATTGAAATCGCCCGCAATAACGATTTCAGTGCGAGGAAAAAGGGAAACAATTTTCGAGATGGAATCAGACAGTGCATCAAACTCGTTACAAGTAGAATTACTGTCAAGATTTGGACTCCTGTAAATAAAACAATAATAAATGACATGCTTGCGGACAGTGAATTTGAGCCACAAGAAGTTAAAGTCCGTGTTGGAACATTGCCCATTTTGGGGAGGCTCTGGCATAAAATGTCATTCCTAACATAGACCACGAGACCATTATGGGAAAAGAGTAATGACACCAAGCTATACCCATGTTGAGCAAACTCTGATAATCAGTATTTACTCCAACCTGGGTTTCACTTAATGCTAAAACAGCTGGCCTGTATTGAACAGTGTAGACGTACACGTGAAAGAAATTCTTTCTTAGGCCGCGAACATTAGAATATACGACAAGAAAATCACTGACCATTTAAAAATACATACTTACATACAAAACACAATTCTGACTAAGTCGAACCATGCAGTGGAAATCCAAATTAATTTCTGTAATAAACAAACTGTCTTAGGTGTTATGCCCATAAGACAGCTTGCATACAAAAAATCAATTTAAATATTCAGCACAATAAGACAAACTCAGATGCCCTTATCCATTTAACGCAAGCATTAGATGGTCTACGAATAAAAAACTTTGTCAAAGGTAATCGTGCTATAAGTATGTCTACTGGAATGATTTTATTAGATATTGAAAATGCGTTTGATTCAGTTTGACACAACGGTATAATTCATAAAATGATATCTCTAAATTTTCCGTCTTATTTATGTAAAATTTTCCAAAGTTTTCGGAATTGATATGTTTTGATTTTGGTGTTCCACAAGGCTTAGTCCTGGGACCGATCCTGTATAACTTATATACTTCTGACTTTCCTAAATTGCCAGACTGTGAAGCAGTCACTTTTGCCGACGACACAGCAATACTTTACTTGCATCAGTTTGGCCTAAATATTGAGAATAACTTAAATAATACGATAAGAATGTTAGAACAGTATTACAACCGATGGAAAATCAAACTTAATGCTGACAAGATAATCTTTTTTACAAGATAAAGAAAAGCTTGTTATCTTCCAAGCAAAGCCTGGGTAAAGCAGTTTCTTTGGACTTTCAAGTAAAATATCATACTGGTCATACATACACACATACATACATCCATTTTTATATATGGTGTTTAATTACGGTTGGAACCGATAAGTTGTGCTATTGTTTTGATCAATCAAATGTAGGTTATACCCGAGCAACGCCGAATGGGCCAGCCAAAACTTCACAGGAACCATCCCTGTACTAAACTACAATATTTACCCTGAAAATTTCATAAAAATTCATTGGGCTATTGAGGAGTGTATACCGGAAATGCATATAAACATTCATCATTCATATATATATATATATATATATATATATATAGAAGCTGCCCTCTTGGCCTTATTGAAAACTGTGTCTACACTATCAATGAAGACCTTGAACGCTAGTAACGGTTTGTCAGTTAATCCATTCAAATGCAAATGCTTGGTCTCTAAGAAAGTGTTGATGTATCATATTTCCAAGGTAATTTTCTTAATGGAACAGCATTAGAATTTCTCAAAACCGTAAAAAATATAGGTGCCATCTTCAATAGGACCCTAACGTGGAACGACCATATAAATTCAATAATAGGAAAAACGTATGGTGCACTGAGGACTCTGTGGACTGCTCAAAATTGTACGCCTTTTAAAACAAGGATGGTAGTAGCAAAAACTCTGGTTATACCAACACTTACCTACGGATGTAAAAGCCATTATAATTGTGACTCTTTCAGATATATCATATCAGATAGCCCATTCATGGGCTAAAAAGATATGATCATATTTTTCATTTAAGTAGTAGTTTACTAAGAATGTCCTTTGAAAATTTCATCAAATTCCGTACACTTCTGCTGCTTTTCAAAATTTTAATTACATATCAACCAACATATCTATTTGAAAAAAATCGATTTCCATTATCAAACAGATGGTTTTAGGTGTCTTACTTCAGAAAGACAATTTCTTATAACTGCCTGCGGCCTCTAATTCTAATTCGCTTCCAAATTACCTGCGAGAAATCAACTGTATGATTATATTTCAACTTTACATGACTTCCTTTCAAACCGAAACAACTAACTCCCTTGTTAAAAGCAATTCTAAAAAACTGCATACCAAAATTAAAAAAAAAACTTTTTTTTAAAAAAACTAAAAATAATAAACAGGATTTTATCAAAACCGGTCCTACAATTTTCGAAACACATTTTCCATAAATTCTTTGTTATTTAAGACGTGTGATGGCGTACTTAATTTTTACTAAAAAACGTTATGTATCGTGGTTTTAATACTTTTTATAATTTCAAACTGTGTTATTTTGAACGTAAATGTTACTTGTTTCTGTCAAAGATCATGCTTTCCAATGTAATGAGTCGCATAAGAGAAAGTACGTGCGACCCAGTCGTGCCATATTTTTTCGAAAACGGTTCCAAGTGTTTTTATGTGAAAAATCAGTGTACTTTACTTTACTACTTTACTATACTTTGGTGAAAAAAAGTTGGAGGGCTAAAAATCGTACCCCTCATAGGACAGTTTTTTTCACTTCGACTTTCTCGAGAACTGATAACCCTTGATATTCAAGAAGATTTAGGTAACCAAAGTAATTTAACATACAAATATTTTCGAATAATTCCTTTTTTGGATTTTTAATTACAACTTTTTTTTTATTTTTGAAAAATTAATATTTTAAAAACGGGTTAGTGATTTTTTTTAATGTAGGTCATTTTTGTGTTTAAGTTTGCATTCTTTAATTGTTTTTTTTTTAAAGTTGTTAAATAAAAACCTTTCTTAAAATTTTGAAAATAAATTCAAACTTTTTAACATTTCATAAATAAATAAAATGGCGTTCAAATTATCGCGCTGAAAACTATTTGACGTACTTTTTTCGACCAATCAAAAATCAGAAAATCGAATAAAAACTTTGAAGTTCTCTTAATATTTTTCATATTTTTTTTCACGCTGTGACCGGACATGAGAGCAAGTACCTACGTGCACGACTGAATTTATTTTACTTTATATTATATATTTTACTTTACTTAAATGAAAAATTTAAATGTCCTTTACTCCGTATGTGCTACGCCGAAGCATGAACGGTAAACTCGCCAGTTAGAGCCTTCTTAAAACACATTGGACAAAGCAGTGTTTAAAGTTATGCACCTAAATATTTTTTTTTGTTCGTTGAACTGTCCGAACTGGGACGTTCTCAACAATTTGTTCGGTAACCTTAACTAATCACCATGCTTCCTCGATAGACGCACAGACTCCAGTGCTGCTATGGTTACATATATGTATCATTCTTCTTGACATGGGCAAATTTTATTCCGAACAGAACCAAAATTATCAAAATCAGGCACTGCATCGGGGAAACCGAACCGTTTGCCGTCTAATAAATGTGTATCACAAATCACTTTCAAATCACACACATTTGACATCGCCAAAAAAATGCTGCGATTTCCTAGGACAATGCAAAATATATTTTCACGTCTCTCCTTATTCTATTAGAATTTCTATAAACAATGCTCTAGCGAAATAGCCAGATGCATTCGTCCTAAACAACATTTTTGTGCCGCAGGGAAACGTTTTAAGTGATTTGTTTTTTATTTAAGTACTTGACTTTCTGCTAGAGTGTTAGGTTACACACCCGAAAGTGCATCATATAACTTTTGCTGATGATGTTGCATTTCTAAATTAAAATTCTACATACTTGATACCAACAATTAATGTATGGGCGCGGGTACAGGGTACAGGCATATTCCGGAAATTTGTCTGAGTGAAACAGTTCTTCCTCAGTGCGAGAAGTTAGAATATCTTGGATCTATAATGAATTACGTATTGCGAAGGATCTTGTCATGACGACATCAAGTATTGCGTATAAACAAGTTTAGGGTATATGAAGTGGCTGAAAAACTATACCAAAATCTGTGATCGAAAAATTTACCCTAAGCTGAAAGTAAGCTTGTTTTTTTTAAGTTAACCCGGGAAATCCAACTGGTGAAGCCCTAGGGCTTAACAGAGCATTTTGGTTAATTGTTGGCTTGTCGTACCTAACACTAGCATGGGCATTTCAGACTTTTTCCTTTTTGCAGATGGGGCATATGAAGCTAAAGTTCCATTGGTTTGATAATACAAAACAACAAAAGTTATTTTAAATTAGTGTCCTCACTAAACCTTTGTCGTGTGTCTTAGCGAGATCCCACCAAAAGGCAGTCAGCTCCATCAGCTTTTGTGAACTTATGTCTTACATCGTTAGCCGAACTTATTGTGTGTTGGATGCAATCTCGTTTATCATTGTTCTCGTCGAGGTGGCTAACAGTCTTCAGAAGAGTTTTTTAAATTTGTCTCAGCAGCGACTATGTGTCTATACCACAGCATCCAAACAAAATAAAAATAAGAGAGGTCGAGAAAAATCATTGCTTCTTAAAAACACAAGTCCCCCTTCTAAGCGAACAAATCTCAGAAATAGTCCCAAGTTTCAACTCTTTACTCTATTGAAACGCAAAATTCCGTCCAAATCTCAAACCAAGCGTTAACCTTGGGAAGTAATATGAGTTCCCATAAGGTTACAGAAACTAATACTTCTATAGATTCCCTTCCTATTAAAGCTGTATCAAAGCCTAAATCAATTTTTATTTCTCGTTTTATGCCTGACACAACTTCTGATGATATTATTTCACATTTAGTATTTAGCTACCTGGTAACACTTCTGTTAAGTGTACTAAAATCAGTAGGCCTAATAGCTTCGTCTCTTCATTCAAACTGATTACAAATCCAACTTACTTTGACTCCATTTGCAATACTAATCTTTGGCCCCAGAGACCCTTAATTTAATTTAATTAATTTCAGTTAAGAAACAACGCGACACAACTAAACTTCCAATTGCAAAAAACTCAAAAGAATTACCCTCTTCTACGAAAACGTAAGAGGGTTTCGTAGTAAAACCGCTGACATTTATTCAAACTCTCAAGCATTTCCACATGACATATTTGTTTGTTTGTTTGTTTATTTGACATAAAAAATTTTTCCTCAGCGTTCCTAGTTTATAGAAAAGATCTTCCTAATGGTAATGCAAAAGAACTGGGTGGAGGTGTTTGAACACATTTTTTTTCGTCAGTCTCTTTTCCGTTTGAAGTATCAATAGAATTAGTCTATGTAAAACTGATTGTACATGCAAAAACTTTGACGATGCACAAAAATTTGACGATTTTAATAATCTATCAATCATTTTATATGGGTATGGCATACGATATGGGTATTACTGTAAACGATGACCCTAAGAAATGTTGGAAGCTTGTTAATTTAAAGAAAAAGTCAGATAGCTTTCCGGCTATCTTCGCATATAATAACATTCAGTTAGAAAAAACTGTCGACATTTCTAACGCTTTTGCAGCAAATTTTCGTGATTCTTTTGTTAAAAAACCAATTGAAGTTGATGAAAATTTTGTTGACAATCTGAATACCTTCTCGCAAACTAGCTGTAACCTTATCCAAGTACTGCAGAGTACAGTGCTTGACCTTCTTTCTTCGTTAAACAATGATTGTTCAGCTGGTCCCGATGAAATTCCCCCAATAGTATTAAAAAAGTGTAAGCATTCTGTAGTTCAGCCTCTCAGGTTTATGTTTGAGCTTTCACTAAAGCAGGAAAATTTCCAAGTACATGGAAAAAGGCCTTTCTTACTCCTTTATTCAAGAAAGGAGATAAGGCTGACATTGCAAACTATAGGCTCATTTCGAAATTATCTTGCATTCCAAAACTTTTTGAACCAGTTGTCTTTGATAGTATGGGGTATTTTTTAGTATAAATCTGATTTGTGAGCAACAACATGGATTTATGAAGCATAGATCAACTGTTACAAATCTTCTAACATTCTCCTACAAATGTTCAAATGCATTAGAAAAAGGTTATGAAGTTGACTGCATTTACACTGACTTCCCAAAAGCATTTGACCAACTAAGTCACGAAATAATCTTGTTCAAGTTAAAAGCTTTTGGTGTTCCTTCGTATTTCTTAGCTTGGATCACATCATACCTTGATAACAGATCCTACCAAATAAAATTTTAAAATTATCTTTCAGACCCCTACGTGGCCCACTCTGGCGTACCTCAAGAAAGCCACATTGGTCCTTTACTATTCATTTTGGCAATAAATGATATTACTTCATGCATACAATCAAGTGACATTCTTATATTCGCTGATGACATGAAGATATTTAAGACAATAAAGTCTAGCGATGACCGCAATCTTCTGCAGGCAGATATTGATAGCTTAATTATTTGGTGCAGAAAAAGTGGTATATCCCGTAACCCTGTAAAATGCCAGACGATTACCTTTTTCTAGAAAACATATCGTAAGTGCATTCGATTATCATATTTCGCAGCACAAACTCTGTCGCGTCTTTAGTTTTAAGGATTGGGGTGTCCATTTTACCTCCAACTTTGAATTTACTCAACACGTTAATTTTATTGTGAATAAAGCTAGCTCTATGCTAGGATTCATAAAACGCTGGGCAAAGGAATTAAGTGACGCGCAACGATGCTTGATTTCGCTGATCTCACGGGAAGCGATGTTTTATCGGAGCCAAGGCCGTTGACGGACTCTTTATTACTTAATTCATAAGAACCGTATTGAAGCAATCGAACACAATTTCATTCGTTTTGCCCTTAAAGGTCTACCTTGGAACGATCCATTCAATCTGCCACCATATGAATAGCTTCTGCAGATGCAAACCCTTCACCAAAGTCGTGTTAATAATGATTAAATACTTTTTCATCAACTTATTAAAGGCGAAATTGATGCTCCTTATTTATTATCCTGTATTGGGTTAAATTACCGTGGAGGATCTTATCACCTGCGTGGATCAGAACTTCTGCATGTTGACTTTCATAGAACAAACTATGGCAAATATGAAGCTCTAAACCGTATGAGCAAACTTTTTAATATAAACGCTTCTTCTATAGACTTTAACTTAAGTAAAGTGGGATTAAAATCTTTATTTCGAACCAGTACTCCACTGTCGTGATTGTTTTGTTTAATGTTTTCTTTTACATATATAACATTTTAGTTAGTTTTTGTTTTTTGTGCATGTGTTAGGCTATCATTATTTTATTTTATTTTTATTTTACTAACAACTAACACATGCACTTATGATAAGCCTCTAATTGTAGTAAAAGGCTTGCTCTAAGCTTACTACATCAAAGAATCTGAAGTGTAAGAAAAAAAAATATCTTGTATATTTCTACTTCTTATTCGAGGCTTAAAAAAATGTTTCGGCGCTCGGCTAATTGACGCAACTGTTTGCCTCACCTTGTCTTTTTGGGAATCTGGTGTTGGGAATTTTAATAATAATCATTTTATGCAGTTATTTTCTTTTATCTTGAATTTTTTTTGACACTGCTTTATTCCCTTTCCTCTGAGCTAAAAATTGTTTTCTTTGGTTATTCTTGAGGTATTCCTGTTACCTAAATATTTGAAAAGCCACAATTAATTCTTTTTTTCAAACATAACATCTCTCCGTTTCTCCCTTTATTTTGTAACGCAAGTCCATTAATTCCAGCCACATCTTTGCCAACAGAGTCCTTTTCCCAAACTATAGCTTTGCATTTCGAGAAATCACGGATATCTTTTTTTTTGTTTAACTATGGTCTAAATTAAAATATTCAAACCCTGATTTTGCCACCATTTCTCATCACACGTTGAAAAAATAAAGCAAAAAAAAGATAAATCCTAAGGACAATAAGAAAATATGCGGAAATGAATAAACGTCTCGACTTTTGCACATAAAATACAGCCGGCCGTCTTAAGACATTTCCAGCCCCACCCTTGGAAAAAGCAATAGCCAAAAAAAAACAGAAGAAATGAATTTGAATAACAAAATTATCATCTCAAACTTTCACCTTTCACAGTAAGTTAGATTCTTTCTTATATTTATCCCCTCGTGCACTTCTTTCAAAGACAAAAGGACTACCGGATCCTTATGTATCCCAGTGTATCCCAAGAGTGCAAAAAAATACCCGAAAGATACCCAACACACCTTCAACCCCAATCTCCGGGACAAGATTATTAACACTCCACTAAATATGCATTTCTTATGTCGACGTGGGATGGTTAAAAAAATAACATAGGACCTTTATTTTATTTCAACACAAAAAAAAGGACGACAGAAAAACCAACAAAACTCCAAAAAGTAAAATGGATGCACTCGTCCTGTTTATCTAGGAACATCCCCAACCAAAAGTCGCCCTCACGTGTTGTTGATTCCCGAAACTTTTTCTCTCGAAACCGAAGGCAGACACATTCTGGTGTTTTTCTTACAAATGGAAGCAGCGACTCCTTAATGGCACTTCTCCTTTCGACGATTGCTACACGACTCCTTGTATCTATCGAGTGGTGTCGTCTGTTTACTTTCGGATGTAGCCTCTTGTGGGAGAATCCGCATGCGTTCTACGTTCTGAATCTACATCATTCATAGAATTTTTGGCGGGAAACGCAAATGAGATCCACATTTCGTCCTTTTTGGTCTCAATCAAGAGTGTAGAGACGTTGGCCAGTTTCGCACGTGGCGCGAACTCTGTGGGAATCTCACCAGTCCCCCCAAAATCCAATTGTTTTGTTTTTTTTTTTGTTGTTGTTTTTTTTCTGTTGTCATCTTTTTGTTGTGGCGCTATATCCTTAGCAAGGAGGGATGTTCCTTTCATAAGGACTTTGGGGTATATAGATTTCGTATAAAACTTTTAGAGGGTTGTTCTTGTTCCACAACGGAATGCTAAGTGGCCTGGCCAGCCAGCAGGATTCTGGCATTTCGTTGTTGGCTCCCAAATCGGTTGTTTGGTGGGTTCTTTAATCGTCCGATGGGAAAAGGTTGTTGTTTTTTTTTATCCTCTTTTCGAGCGATGATGGTGTGTTGATGTCACTACGGAAGGACGATTCCCTTTGAAGTGCGAACGTTTAAACGATGTGTGGTATAAATACCGGGCGATGATGGAGGGTGGAACAATTACGGTGTAATTTTTAACGTGATTTTTAACGCGCCTCTTGCGTTTTTTTTTTTTTTAATTTTTATGTGTGTGGCATGTATGCGGGTGTTTTTTACAATATGTATTAAGAAGTGAGATAAATTTAAAAATAGGTTAAACGCTGTGGTAAGCAACTTAGTTGCCCTTTTTTTGAAAAAAAATAAACTGTGATTTGTGAAACAACTTAATCCTTAGAATTAGTTTTAAATGAATTAAATTCATCAAAAGTGTGAATTCCCCAAAACTCTAAAAAACGAAAACCTCATCAAAAGGTTTGTTAAAGTATTAATTAATATTTCAATTCTGAGTTTTGTTTAAATTTTTTTTTCAATGCGAAACTTTCATAATTTTTTGAAAAACTTGAAGTTGAATTGATTGATTTTTAAATAATTTCTAAAAAAAAAAGCTAAATAAAAATAAATGCTTCTTAAACATCCTTAACTCAAATGTGGGAATTGGTTGCAAAAAAACGTTTGAAAAAAAATAGACTATAATGCCTTATATGACAACAAATTTAATTTTAATATCTTCTTTTTCCGAATTTAAAAGTTGAAAAATATTAAGTTTGTAAAGTTCATTGGCGTAAAATTTGTTTTAATACAAAAATGTACAAGAGACAGGTCTCACCATCAATAAAGCTAAATTTCTATCCGTTGTTATTGCTGTGAGACATTATTCGGTTTAGTACATTTATTTTTTACTGGACGTTTTTTTTTAATATATCTACGATAAATAGTGACTTATAATGACGGCCAAAAGTGAGCAAGGTTTTTCATTTATTAATACAAAAATTAATTGAAATTAATTTTGTAATTATAAGCAATTATAATTACTAATAACTTTAACCCTGATGCAGCTTCAAAAACTTCTAATCTCAAGCGCGATTTTATCCAGATCTTTCCAGTATGCCTTTCATTGTTGACGAGGGATTTTAAATTGAAATGAAGCCAGGCTTTGTGCTTTCGATATTTGTTCACCATTTTACAGATACATATACTAGTATGAAGTTCGCATCTTATTGAAAAGTGTATTCGCATGAACCAGTTGGTTTAAAAAAATATATATAAATTGTAATGTAGAAGTAAAAAAAAAAAAAACAGCTAAATTATTCCATAAATAATTCTAACTTAAAAATTTTGGGATTCGAGAACAATTGTAAACCAAATTCTTGTGAAGGTATACTAGGTAAAAGCAGAAACAATCGCTTATCTATTAGTACATTACTGATTTATTTATTTTTTTAGCCGCTAAATAAAAACTCATTTTTCTGGAAAATGAAAAATAAAAAACAGTGTACTAATGTAGATATGCGTTATGTTTTGGTGAAAAAAAATTAAAAAGGTACGCTAAAAACGGAACCTTCCATAGGACCATTTTTTCCAACATTGTCGAGAACTTGCAATTTCTTTTTTAAATTATGTTACACATTGCTTAAAGTTTGGTCACTTTAAGCAATAATAAACCAAGGTTTTATCCAAAAAAAAAACATAGTTGCTTGGGTTTTAATTTCCCCTTAAGTTCAAAGAAAAATATGGAAAAATATTTTGAAATTTCGATTTTGAAAAAACGTGTTTTTTATTTTTAGTTTTACATTTTTTTCAGATTTTTTATTCAATTTCTCTAGAGTTTAGCAATATAAAGTTGATCATAAAATTATAAAAAAAATAATGTAAATTATTTAAAAAAAATATTGATAATAATTAAAACAAAAGTTTCTAAAAAACTAATTAGTTAGCAGAAAAAAATATTTATTTTAGATGCCGCTATAAAGAATTTTTTTGGCAATCTAAAACTTATCAAATATACATTTTTGTAGAAAACTAATTACTCGTTACAAAACAGCTTTTTACAACAAACAGTATACCGTTATTTTAACAACTTTATCTTAAATCTAAAAAATAAGAAAAATTAATTTTAAAGTATCTATGCATTAATAAACAAAAATAAAAAAACATCAAGCCATTTTAAAAAAATATTGATTTAAAAAAAATATTTATTAATTTCTTTTATAAATAAAAAAAAAATAAATATTTTAATGAAGAAACTGGAGTTGGGACGTACAAGTTCTTAAATATTCATTTATTCTATGGTTCTATATGATTAACAGTTCTTAGTCCAGCTTCCAGCATCGTAAAATTATTTTGTCACCAACACATTACCCACACCTACAACAGTCCGCTTTTTTTATGTTTTTTGAAAACTGTCGCTACCTTTTTTGAAAAAGGCATACTTATTTAAATGTTGTTATCAAATAAAATCCGGTTATTTTTTTTTTTCTCCTGAAAACTTTTCTTCAAGCAGCCTAAACGGCTTAAGCGATTATCTTCATATTTGGTGTGTGCGATTCGTTTGGCATTTCTCAAAGGTCAAATTTGAAATTTTAGGGCTGAAAATAACGGCACCTGCCATATGACCTACGGTTCCAACGTTCTGATGAAAGATTTTGAATTTTTTTTTATAAGTATTAGCTAACATTTTATAGAAACCAAATTACGATTTTTTTAATTTTCTATTTTCTCGGTAACGACTCGATAGATTTCAATGAAATTTAATTTTTGGGAACACATAAGTAGCCAAATTAATTCAGTAATTATAAATATTATTAAAAAATAAATATTTTTTTTTCTATTTATAATTAATTTTTTTTTTTAAATTCAATATTTTTAAAACTTATCAACAAAAATAATTAAAAACTTAAAATGAGGTGTAAATTAATAAACTCTAAAAAACTGCCTACCAAAATTTAAAAAAAAATTAACAAATCGAAAATAAAAAAAAACAGGATTTTATCGAAACCGGTCCTACAATTATCGAAATACTTTTTTAATAAATTCTTTATTACTTAAGACGTGTGATGGCGTACTATATTTTTATTAAAAACCGTTAAGTATTGTGGTTTTGATAGTTTTTATTAGTTCAAACTGTGTTATTTTCAAAGTAAATGTTATTTGTTTCTGTCAAAGATCTTGCTTTCCAATGTAATTAGGCACATAAGAGCAAGTACGTGCGACCCAGTCGATACCATTTTTTTATAATTTGTTTGGCATTTGCGTGGTGTTTCTCTTTACTTATTTGGGGAAGAGTACAATAGCTTTGGCGCTGCAAAATATAAACGGATTCTTGTATTTTTTCAATAAGTGGAGGTCTATAACTCATTTTTAAGGCGAGAGGTTCAATTTTCTTCTAAATCACTTTAAATGAAAAAAAACAATTATTTAATAACAACGGCAACACATACAATCAAAAGTTATACTTTTTCTGAGAGATAGAAGTTTTTAAATCAGGTTATTTCGGTCAATAGTTTTTGAAAAATTACCTTCAAACTAAAAAAACACACATATGCAAACTTTCTTTAAATTCAAAGAATCTTTACAAAACTGAACCTTGGACCTTGCACCTATTCCAGTCCAGTAATTATACTCTTACAGGTGACCAACCTGTGTTTTTGGCTTTAAAAATTCAAAACTGGACCGATTTTCATGATTTTAAAATGTTCGTGCTACGGCGGATTTTCGATAAGAACTGTTTAAATTATCCCCATGTCAGATTTCACGTAGTTTTTTAGCTTTTAATGCTAAAAAATCAATTTTTATAAACAATCTTTCATAACTCCTTTCACTTAATTGATTTCACGAATTTTGTGCCTTAATCAAAAATCCGCCATTGGTGCCGTGAATTTGACTTTCCATATAAACAAAATTAAAACCCTTTCTCATAGACGCATAGGTCACTATTGGCGGTTTTGACGTTTTTAAATCCACCGTAAAAAGAACATAAAAAATCATGAAAATTTGTCTAGTTTTGGATTTTTTAAAGCCAAAAACCAGGTAACCGCGAAAGTGTATAAGTACTCCAAATCTTATAATTATAATGATGCTTAGCAGGCGGGTTGCAGAGAGCATCATGCCCCCTTACATACATCTTTTTTCTTAGGCCTTAAACTTAGCAGGAATAAGTATCTAACAAGGTAAATACCAAACAAATTATAAGAAAGTAGGTTTAGTAATTTCTAATTTTCTTTCGATGAAAATCAGTAGGAGTAACAAAAAATAAAAGAGAATTCAGAATATATTTTTCCTAATTTCCGAAAAAGAATCGAAATAAATTTATTTTTAATATTTTTTCCAATTTGTCCAGTTTGAAATGATTAATGTTTATTTTATGCAAACCAAAGTGTATTTGTTCCTCTAAGAAACCAACGTCCACCTCTTATTTCCCTTCGGTCCTCCTTAACAATGATCCCATCGAATATATCTCCACTGCTAAGAATTTGGGAATGACTTTCAATCAAACTTTGACTTGGGTAATCACATCAATTTAGGCTCAGTATTTTACTCCAATAAAAACTAAAAACTTGAATTCTTCTTAAATCACTCATTGTCCCCATGTTGACTCACAATTGGGAAGTATACGGGAACTGCGATACGTTATGTAAAAGAAAATTAAATGCTGCATATAACAACGCAACTAGATATGGGGTTTTCCAATAAGGACTTGACAATTTTTTTTTTAAATAAAACGCAAACCTTTTGAGATTATACAAAAACTTTATTTTCGGCTTGAAATATAATCGAAACATTAATTAATGGAATTCGACTTCGTTCATATGGCCACCGCGGGCACGTTTGCAGCGGTCGATTCCCTGGACCCAATTTTCGATGACTCGGCCACATATTACGGCTGAAATGACCGCTATTTCGCGTTCAATGTTGGCTCTGAGCTCTAACAACGTAGCCCCAAAGAAAATGGTCTAGAGGCGTTAAATCGCACGAACGAGGCGGCCAATCGACTGGCCCATTTCTTGAGATATCACGCTCTTCAAACTTACTCTTTCAATAAATCGATTGTAAGGTGTGCTGTGTGGCTTGTGGCACCATCCTGTTGAAACCACATGTCGTCCAAGTCCATATCTTCCAATTCGGACCAAAAATAATCGGTAATCATGGCGCGATAACGCTGGCCATTTACAGTAACGTGACGATCGTTATCGTCAACGAAAAAATATGGCCCATCAATAACGCCGCCGGCATGCAAACCGCACCAAACAGTTATTTTATTTCAGTTCTTCGTTTACACCGTCCGACTCTGGAATTCCCTTCCACGACATTTGAGGGATGCTGTTAATAGGAAGCGTTTTAAAAAGGTACTTAGGGCTTTATTAATAAATTGAAATTTTATTCTTAATTATATTTATTATAAATAATTTCTTTTTTTTTATTTTGATATCTTGTAAATCCTTATTGTTATGTAAATGCGTGTTACCATAGTTTTCAATTGTTTCCATATTTTGTTAACATGCTAAAAAGCATCGAATGAGTCTGTTTTCCTTATATGTATTCAATTTTGTTTTATAACTTTGCACTCGATTATTATATTTATGATCTTAATATGTATAAGAATACGAAAAAATAAAAAAAATATAAAAAAATAAATTATTGATCCAATTACTAATTTTAAAAATATATGATAGAACAGACTTTTGGCTTTGAAAAAAGGTATATCACATTATTGTAGATATTCGTTATTTCTAAATATATTTTTTTCCAATTCGATTGCTCTGTTTAGGAGTCTTCAGAAATCCGTTATTATTTGCGCAAAGTTATTGACTCTACCCGAAATGTGTAAAGAATAAGACCACAATTTATTTTCCAGAATCAGCCCTAAAATTGAAAAATGAAATCAAGCCAACCCACAAATCTTTTTGGGACTTAATCTCAATAACTTTGGCGCCGCGAAATAATAACGGATTTTAGTAGATAGACTAAAAACAACTATTTTTAACTGAAGTGCGGCAGGTTAAACGGGAAAAATATTATTTTTAAATCATTTTAAAATTATCAAAACAAATGTACGTAAAATGTTTTTTTTTTTTCAAAAATGTAAACACCATTTTATTTATTTAAAAATGTGAAAAACTTTTAATTTTTTTTCAAAATCGTAGGAACGGTTTTTAAATAAAACGGTGTTTATTTAACATTTTTTTAAATAAAAAAAAATTACTAAAGAATGCAAACGTAAGCAAAAAAAAATAATCTTCATTTAAAAATAAAATTTAAGAAAATTCAAGTTTTCAAAAATATTTTGAAATAAAATTACTAAGGCTTCCCTGATATTAATTTTTTAATCGGTTATTCAGTCCTTAAATTTGTTTTTACCAAAATATATACCACACCTAGAAAAGTACACTGATTTTTTTTTCCATAAAAATTCTTGGAACCGTTTCCGAGAAAAATAAGATTTTTTATAACAATTATATGGCAGGTACCGTTAATATTTGAGCTAAAAAAATAAATTGCAAGACTGGATGACACGTACTTGCTCTTATGTGCTCTCACAAATATTAAACACAAAATATTAAAAGAACTTCAAAGTTTTTATTCGATTTTTTAAACCTGATTGTACTAAAAAAGTAAATAAAATAGTTTTCAGCGGAAAAATTTAAACGCCATTTTATTTCTTTAAAAAATGTGAAAAAGTGTAATTTTTTTTTAAATCGTAGGCACGGTTTTTATTTAACAACTTTTTTAAAACATTAAAAAAAGAATTGAAGTATGCAAAATTAAGCACAAAAATAACTTTAATTCTAAAACGAAATTAAAAAAAATCCACTTACCCGTTTTTAAAATATTGATTTTTCAAAAAATGAAAATAAAAAAAATATTACAAATATAAAACAAAAATTATTCGATAAGATTTTTATATTAAATTACTTGAATATCCAATTTGATTGTAATCGGGTACCTAGTTCTCAAGAAAGTCGAAGAAAAAAAAAACGGTCCTATGGGGGGTACCGTTTTTAGCCCACCAGCTTAATTTTGTTTCCCACCAAAATATATACCACACCTAAAAAAAGTACACTGATTTTAACATGCGATTATCGGACTATAAGGCAAGTTTAGGATTCGTAAATATAAAAAAAAATTGAGATAACAATGAAACATGACATTACGATCATAGAGAAGTCTAAAAAAGTGATCGACAAAAAATGTCCGTCTGTCTGTCAGTATGTATAACGAGCTACATCCTAAACGGCTTAAGCGATTATCTTCAAATTTGGTGTGTGTGATTTTTTTTGGCATTCCCCAGAGGGTAAATTGAAATTTTATTTGTAGGCCTAAAAATAACGGTACCTGCGATATGACTGTTAAGGAAAAGCTTATTTTTCTCGAAAACGGTTCCAACGATTTTTGAGATTTTTTTTGTTGGTATTGGATACGATTTGATTAGAACTAAATTTACGGGAAAAGTCTATTAACGGTACCTTTCATGTAACGGTTTTTTTTATTTTTGGTCTTTCTCGGTAACGGCTCTTTGGATTTCTGTCAAATTTTATATTTGAGAAGATCTAGATAGCCAAATTAATTGTGTATATCAAAATTTTGAATAACTTTTTTTTTCATTTTTGAAATTTTTTTTTGGGAAAAATCAATATTTTTAAAACTTGTCAAAATAAATTATTTTAAATTTTATAATCACATGTATATAAATAAACTGTTAAGAACTGCGTTCCAAAATTTCAAAAAAAATTTTTTTTTTCAAAAAACTAAAAATAAAAAACAGGATTTTATCAAAACCGGTCCTACAATTTTCGAAATACATTTTTCATAAATTCTTTGTTACTTAAAACGTGTGATGGCGTACTTCATTTTTACTAAAAACCGTTAAGTATTGTGGTTTTGATATTTTCATAAATTCAAACTGTGTTATTTTCAACGTAAATGTTACTTGTTTCTGTCAAAGCTTTTTCCAATGTTATTAGTCACATAAGACCAAGAACACTCAGTCGTGCCCATTTTTTCATAAAAATTCTTCGAACCGTTTTCGAAAAAACAAGTTTTAACTTAACGGTTATGTGACAGGTACCGTTAATATTTCAGCTAAAACAAAAAAAAATTAAAAAATCATCAGTAGAATGTCAAAACAACCTTATGTTCCAAACTTGAAGACGATTGGCCCAACCGTTTAGACTGTAGTCCAAAATACATACGAACAGACAGACAGAATTTTGCCAGTAACTCAAATATGTTTTTCTATCATCGTAATGTCATGTTTGATTGTTATGCATAACTTGCATGATAGTACCTATAAATCGCAAGTAAAAAGGAAGAGTGTCGGCGGCCAAACGACACCATCATTTATTTTGTAGGCATCACTCACAACTTAGAATTTGTTTTTTGAAAAAAAAAGAACAAAATTCGAACAAATTATATGTCAGGCACTGTTATTTTTTTGAGCTAAGAGAATTCAGTAAAATGAAAAAAAAATCTTAATTTTGAAAAATTAATCCTCCCATTTTATACCATAGGTGTACCTAATTTATACAGACAATTGTATTGAACAAACTATTAAGTTTCACATAAGAAGTTTTGCTCTTAAATATCTTTCGATTCAAGTATTTCAGCCAAATAATTATGACAGTGGTCATTGGAAGGTGAAAGTGAACCAATTATTATTGGTTTCTTTGCGGCAGCAATCGCACTTGAAGGCGTACGTGTACAAATTAACAATTAGCTTCACAACTGGCCATTTGGCTTATGTATTCCTGATATTGGGTGTGTTACCAATTGATTTCTTGGATATTTGGTTTCATGAGAATGGTAATTGCTAGTTATTTTCAACGGGGATGTAGCTCAGATGGTAGAGCGCTCGCTTAGCATGTGAGAGGTACGGGGATCGATGCCCCGCATCTCCAAGAGGATTGAATTTTTTGTTTGGTTTATTTTGTGTTTGCATGCAAAGTATATAAGAAGATCCTGGATTTTCTCGGCATATCAATGGTCTGGAAAATGTATTAATTTGACTATTGAAGTTCTCTGTGAACTTCCAATTCATAAATCTTAACCAACAAACGCCAAACAGCAAACACCTTCATTTTATCCGCAGCTCCTTACTTACACCCACTTGTGAGTCTTGTTTACTTTTCATTCGGCATGCGAATAACAGTATTGTCTCCCCTTTTGCAAAAATAAGAACTTTTTTCAACTAAACATCCTTTGTTTTTGGTAGGAGGTAAGAATATATGTATTGTGACGATCCTGGATGAGAACTCAACTGAATGGCAGAAGTTTTCGTTCTCAATGAGTCCTCACAGAATGGTTTTCTTTGCAAACAAACAATAAAATATTGGCACATTAATGTTTAGTCAGACGTAAAATTACTTTTAAGTCTTTTCGTTTTTTCTCTCTCCCTTTCACTCTTTATCTCCTTTTCTCCTTCCCACACCTTTCCCGCTCTGATGCTTTTTTTGTTTTGTTCGAAAGTTTTAAAATAATGCAAAAAATGTTCCTATATTTTCCGGGCATTAATCCGCTTTATTGGGGGACGCATCAGACGAGAAGGCAATCTAGATTGATGCTTTGGCTTTTGCCGTCGGAAAATGTCATCCCCCTTGTGTCCCCACATACCCATAACAATTTGCTATTTTCTTTCGATGAAAATATTATGATCATCTCAATTAGGGAGGAAGCTTTCCTGATTCCTGTGCCTTTTTTCGAATTGCTCACTTTCGTTCTTCTTGAATTGTTATATTGTTCCTGTGATTATATTCCAATTGAGCACCGGAATGAGGGCACATCAATGCTTGGAAGTTCATTACGTTTTGAAAATCTATGTGAGTGCAGAAGAGGAGAAGGTGGTTTTAATCTGATTGTCGGGGTGATTTTTCCCCTCCTTCTTGGTCGCATTTGGAAATACACATTTAATCATAATAAAATGGACTTTTGACGGCACAACGAAAAGAAAACAAACTTTTTTCAAGTGTTTGCTGTTTAATTAAAAAAAGTCTAGAATTTTCGATGAAGTGCCAGATGTTAGAGTGTCTCAATGGATTGTCTCAAAAACTTAAGCTATTTTTTTTTTCATAAAAAAATAAAAAAAAAAACCTATTGCTAAGATAATTGAAACAAAACTTTTTAATTGTTTGAAATGAAAAATAAAATAATGTCGATTTAATTTATTAAGTTTTGCGTTTCGAAAAATGCATTCCCGCTTGACTTTTTCTTGTGATGCTTATAGCAATTATTGTTGGAATTTTTGATAAACCTTTGAAGAAACTGCTAGGTTGGTGTAATGTTATGATTTATGATAAAGCTTGTATTGTATTAAATTTTATTCATTCAATCTAAAATTTAAATAAATATACAATTCATTAATAAAATAAGAATAATAGTTTACATTATTTAACTAAGTAGTTAGCGATGAATGACACAACTAATTAAAAAAAAACATTAATAACTGATGTGGGGTGACAATCAGTAATTTAAGTAACACGAACAAATTAATAATAACATGGTAAAAAAGAAGAGCTTGCTAGCAACTTTATAGAAAAAATATAGTAAGAACTAATTATTTTTGAACAATACAAAAATATTTACAAAAAAAAATTTATTGTTTTTTTGATTACATTATTTAAAAACTTAATTAACGATTCAATGTCATCAAAATTTAATGTGAATAACCAGTCTTTAATCTTTTTGATAAAGGTTGAAAATCGAAGAGTTTCTCTAATTGATAAGGGCATTTTATTAAAAATATTTGGAGCTGAATATGTGAAAAAATGGTTGAAATGTGTTCTGTAAGCAAAAGGTACATTTACTAAAGTCATATTGTTTACACGCAAGTTGTACATTTGATAACTCCTACTAGGAATATTTCCGCTTTGTTTAAAAAATTCTCTTAATACTTTGTAAACATATAAATGTCTCATTGGCAGATTTTGCAATCCTTTAAATAAAACAAAAATTTCGGACATCCTATTATTTTTATTTAAAATATTTCTAACTAAATGTTTCTGAGCTGTTAATAGAGGTGTAAAAGTATTTGCATAAGATCCACCACAACTACTAATACCGTATTATAACTTCGAGTAATTTTTCGATCATTTTTGAAACTTTTTCGGAGCAAAAGGGTTTTATTAAATAAGTTTTTCGTATGACCAATAGCAAATAATTTTTTACCTTTCTAGTTCAGGTTGTAATCAATTATAACTCCTAAGTACTTGAACTTTTTTGAACATTGATAATTGGCTTCAAAATTACTTATTCCACACTTATGAATAGGTAATAAATACTGTTTGCAATCGTGATCATGGAACCGTAAATTGAAGTCGTAAGGACTATTCCCAGACACCTCAAAACACATCAACTTAGTTTTTTTCACTTATAACTAATTTGTGATAATTTTCAGCTTTTACTTATAACGTTAACTTATAACTTTTACTTATAACGTTTAAGTAAATTCTTAGTTTTTACAAACTGCTCCAAGAATTTTCTTAAAAAAATCAGTTGACTATGGTTCATATAAGACGGTTTTTTTTTCTTCGACTTTCTCGAGAAATTTTCTAACCGATTGCAGCGAAATTGATATTCAAGAAGATGTAAGTGGCATTCAATTATTTTCGATTAACAGTTGTTTTAATAATAAGTTTAAAAAAAAACTTTCCTAAAAAATCAATATTTTGAAAATGGCTCGATGATTTTTTTGTTAATTTTGTTCGAACGCTCGTCTTCAAAGATACTCATGCTGTTAGTTCTCAACAAAAAGCTAGCTGGTGTTAAAACTCCTTCTACACTTGAAAGCGTAAATGATTTTATGGCACCATTCTTCTTTCGCATTCGTTGAGTCGCAAGAGTTAAAAGATCTCAACATTTGCTGGCCCAGACAGTATCCCCGCTATTGTTCTGAAAAGATGTTTTTATACGCTGGCAAAGCCACTGAGTAAGGTTTTCATCTGTCCTAAATACCTCTGGCCTCTTTCTGAGTGGATGGAAAACAGCATTTGTCCTGTGCCTATCGACGAATTGCACTAACCTTCATTCCAAGGTCATGGAAACGCTGATTAACTTTCAGCTTTAGAAATTTCTTAAAGATCTGAGGCGACAGTACAGCATTCCCAGCAATAAGTCCACTGGTGATTTGAAGGTATATTTTACCGAAAAATGGAACCAATTTCTCTACCGTTTTGGCGAAAGCAAAATTATTGCACTTCTAATTTCTAAGGCATTTTATATTTGTTTTTCAGACTCAAATCCATGTTCTTCGGATGTAGAACTGCAACGGCAGTATATGATTAGTTCATTTAATTCCAATCTTGACAACATCATATAATGGGGTATAAGAAACCGCGAAAAACACCACTCAGTTCTCGGTATGTGCATTACAGACCACCTTCTTTGAAATAACCACATATTTGACGTCGCCAAGAATTCTGCGAGGTGTTAAGGTTTCCTTCGAAGATGCTAGAAGTTCTTAACCGCTTTTGATCTGGCTACTTACAGTGGTTATCTTTTATACCTCGTTATGCATATAACTTCCTAGAGAATTTGATTTTACCCCCGTTTCCCATGCCATCACATAACAATAGTTAGATGGACGATTATCCTTATGTCCGGGAAATATTGCTTCGGTGAGTTTTTTTCGACAAATGTTTGTTGAACCATGGAAAATAAAAGGCACGACTGGGTCGCACGTACTTGCTCTTATGTGCTAATCCTTTTTAAGTGCAAGCGTCTTTTTGACAAAGATTTTATTTAATATGACGTGCAACTTCCTTAGAATCGTTTTGGGGTGAAGCTCGAACGAACATGCGTCACGACAAAGGGATAAACACATAAATATATAGGATTGTTAGCTTTTGCAGTTTTTTTTAGTGTAGTATTATCTTTCCACTTGCTGCTTACTGTTTATAATATAATTTGCTAATAGAAAGATACAAAGGACTTTTTTCAGTTAAATTTTCATTTTGGTATGGAAAAATTTGAACAACTGGCATAAAGATTCGTCGGAATCAGCAGTCTGGCAATAATGCTAGGTAAAGGGACCTTTATACGTCCCAATATGGGACCAATGGAATTTATAAAGGATTTAGGTACCTATAATAAGGTTGGAAGGAAGGTAGGTACTAAAATTAAGATACGTGTTCCAACTACTGTTAAGCCAGTAGGTATAGAGACAATATTAAAAGTTAACACAGTGGTTTTGTTTATTTATAGGAAGGTGTAAACTTTTGTTTTCTCGATTGAAATTTTTGCATTCAGTAGTAATCGAATAGTTTTTTTTATTTGTTAGTTGTTTTTGTGTGTTTATCAAAGGCTTCCTTATTTATTCTGTGCTTTTATGATGATGAAAAATACTTTAAAATACGTAAGTATGTATGTAATGTAGGTTGTCACTTTCTTTTATTTGACTAATGGCTTGGCTAGGGCTTAGCCGAGCAATATGAAATAAAATGTTGGGGAAAAAAATTTATGAATTCAAAAAAACACTACTCATAACGTTTTTTTGGAAAAAATGTTGTAAGCCATCTTATTTCTTTTGCTGTTTTCTATTTTATGAATTTTTCATTTCAAAATCGTTCGACCAGTTTTTTCAAAAAATGTTTTTTTTGAAAAACTTTTCGAAAACATATTTTAAAATTTGTTTATAGTATGTCAATTTTAAGAAATCTATAGTTTATACTAGGAGAAAAATTAAAAAAAAAATCTATAGATCCGTTTTCAAAATATTCAAAAAACAAAATATTTTTTTAAAAAAATTATTAAAATTTAAAAAAAAATGTTTTTGAAAATTTTGATAAGCAATATTATTTAAATCATAAAACACTACATATTTTGAAAATTTCATCAAAATCCGTCAATTAGTTAACGAGAAAGTCTGATTTTAAAAAACCGGTCATATGGGAGGTACCGTTATAAAACTTTTTCTGAAAAATCCATTAAAATTAAAAGATAGATTTTGCACAGAAAACATCATTCTGAAAGTTTAATCAAAATCGTAGGAGCCGTTTTCGAGAAAAATAAGTTTTTTAATAAAAGTTATATGGCAGGTACCGTTAGTTTTGGAGCTAGAATGCCAATTCCAAAAACTGTCGGGTAGAGCACTCTAAAAATACTATATACCAAGTTTGAATCAAATCGGCCCAACCGTTTAGGCTGTAGATACGATACGGACAGACAGACAGACAGACAGACAGACAGACAGACGGACGGAATTTCCGGACCCACTTTTTTTGACTTCTCTATCATCGTAATATCATGTTTGATTGTTAGAATTTTTTTTTTTTTTTACGAATGCATAACTTGCCTTATAGTCCCTATAATCGAAAGTAAAAAATCTTCAATATATGTATGTACGTTAGAACTTCTACAAATGTTATACCTCTTATTTTTAATTAATACTCAATTTCTTTTTGTGTTCTCCGGTGTTATTAAAACAATCCTATTTTTTCACGGGGCTCAAAAGTCTGTTTAAAACTTTCCCTCTTGTCAACCAACGAACATCTGTGTGGTACAAAAGAGCTTTAAATTTGGTTGGTGCTATGAATAATTCTTTGAATAATCTGAAATTAGTAGCGCTGCTACGAATATGTTTCACATTTTTTACTATGTAATTCAACGTGCTTATTAAATCTGGATAAAGTGTCTTAACAGCAATATCAATCAATTAAACGATAAAACTTGATAGGCGACTTCTTTAACGAGTGCTTTAAAACCAGAACGAATACCTAATATGGTTTTAAATACGTCTTCCCTATGAGTAGTGGTTGGCGAAGCCTTGCAAAACAAGTATTCTTTTTTAACACGGTCATCATTATATACTGTAATAAAATTGAAGCAGTTTCGCTTGACAGCACATCACCCGAGAACGTCAAAACGAATTTGAACAAATCTTTTTTAAATTAATAGGATATTTTCTCGAGTAACATATAGGACACATTTTTTTTTAAATATATTAACTTAAACTTTGTAAATTGGCCAAAGAAAAAAATTGTTTACCACATCAGGCAAAATGACAGAACAGAAATATAAATGTTTTTTTTTACATCCAAGGAATTCATTGTGTTGTTGCTACTCTAAAACAGATGGCGTGGATATAAAAACATTTTATTTTACTTTTTTATTTTTAACTGAACGTACTCTAAGAAACTCATTGTTTAATGTCACGAGAACGACAAAACGAATTTCAATAGGTAAAATAACACCGATTCACTACGAGCTATATTTTATAGAGAAATGCAATGATACACAGAAATACCAGGTATGGTATGATACATACCATACCTGGTATGTATGATGACGTCGTATGACGTATATGTTGACGTCACTATCATCTTTTATTATAATTTTATTTCTTAATTGAAGACTTTATCTTAAAATTGAAGATTAAATGAAAGGTATTTTACGTATTTTGAAATAACTGAAATACGATTTTTGTATCCGAGGCGGGAACATCTAATCTTTAATAAACCGAGTAATTGCGAACGCGATCCTATATCACATTTCAGATGACTCGTCCAATCGCAACGCAAACATAGAACTTTTTCTTGTACTGAATAACTTTTTATAAATTGAGTATTTGAAGTTTTACAAACGAAGTAATCAGTTGGGAAACATTTCATAAATGTTTTTTAAACAAATGTTTCTCTGGTGTAGACACACCTTAACACACACCAAACGAAACAGAAAACCTATCTCTTTTTTCTTGAAAAAAATTCAACCTGCAAACTCGTTATGAACTTTTTAAAAGGTTGCTTCAATTTTCTTGGTTTCATGCTTTCTGCAGAAAGAACTTTATCGCATAAAAAAACTGATGCTTTTCTAAATGTCTGTCTCAAAAATTGGTGAAACACCATAGTAGAAATGCTTCTTTATAGAAGGTTTTTTTTTTTATGTAGAAGAAATAACTGAAAATCGCAAGAAAAAACAATGCAATAATATACATATTATATAAGTTTAAAAAATTTAATTTTGATCTTGGCTCATATTCTGGCATTCTGTTTGACCTTAAATATTGTCAAAAACAAAAATTCAAAACACCTGGGAGCAGTGTTGCCCCCCAACTGATTGAAAGCGTAGTGTTTAGGAAAAAAAAGTGTAGTAAAAATGTAGTAAAAAAAAACTAAATAATTTTACATATTTTTGAATCTTTTTATTTACTTTTAAATACATACATAGGTAAATATTAATAATAAACTATATGTATACACATTTTATAAAAAAAAAATTAATATAGTAATAAATAAACTATATTTACATTTTAACAAAGCAAAAATAATAATAATACTCGTCTCGCAAGGAATGCTCATCAGTTCACCCTTGAGCCCAATTTCGGACGTACCGTGAAATATAGGGATTCTTTTTTTTAGCCGAACAACATGAATTTGGAATAGCCTACCCGGCGAAATCATTTTTGAATTAATTTTTTGGTATAATGTATAAAATTTGTGTGCAAAATTTATTAATTTTACGGGGGCTCTAAAATTCCTTCTGAGTCCTTGAAGAGTTCTTTCGATTGCATTATTGCATCAACTTTTGAAACACTTAAATAATTTCTTAAATCATCCTTTATAATATTTAAATTTGAGAAAAACCCCTCTGCAGTTACAATACTGTGAGGCAAGCTACTCAAAGTAACCATGTAACTGCTGGCTTTCCAATAAAATTTGTGGCTATCAATTAATTGACCCAAAATTTAACAATGTCATCATTGAAATTTTCTTTGAACACTTCTTGAACGAAATTCGTCATTTGACATGTTTTCATTTTTTTGTATATGAAACGGAAATTTTTTTAAAAGCGGCATTATAGTCGGAATGTCTCCTTTTGAAATTCCTATGGGGCCAAGAAGAGTTTTTTTTTTTTTTGTTTTTTTATCGTCAATAAAATGACATCTGAACAATTTTTGTGCAACTCCATCAAGCATTCGAGAGAAATTTACAAAACAGTTCATCTTCACATTTCAATTTCAAAACGCTACTACTCTACTGAGAAGAATAAACATACATTTATTTAAGAAAAAGAAAACCAATCTGATATGTCTAACTGTGGATTCCATCCTAGAAGTGGATTGTGATGATTGAGAATGTTGGATGTTCTGGGCTTACACAGGAAGTATTGGTTAAGTTAAGATACAAAGCTACAAATACGTACACTATTAATTTTTCACGCTGCCTCGGAGTGCTTAGATTGTTTCAATATTGATATTTGAAAATAGAATTTGTGGTCTAACGAATGTGTTGCAGGTCTTGCTTGCTGGAACATTTTCCGGTCATCATCGCGGTAGAGTTGCCTTTATAACAACGGAAAATTACAAAACACCAAATTTACACGCTGCTTTTCACGTTTATATCTCGACCCTCTCCTCTTTGATAGCTAATAGCTCCTCAGGCGTCGGTGTTAGCGGCACCGGAGTCGCGCCTATCGGCGAGCCTTCTTCTTGCCTTCCATTTTCAAGAAAAAAAAATTAGCTGAGTTAGTTGTTAGTTGGTTGAGCTCAGCCAATATTCCAAAATCTCTTGATCCACAAAAAGGGTGTATATTCTATATAAGAGGACCACGATAGCAACAAATGTGTTTTTATAGTCACATTTTATTTAAAAAACTTCAATTACTTCAATTCGATATTAAAAAAAAACTATCGAGCTATCTTCAAAAATATTGATTTTACAAAATATTATTATTTTTTTTTTGCTTGGGATTATAGGTACTATAATATGCAAGTTATGCATTCGTGCAGATTACAAATTTTGAGATAACAATCAAACATGGCATTACGATGAGTAACTGGCAAAATTCTGTCTGCCTGTCTTCCGTATGTCTGTTCGTATATATTTTGGACTACAGCCTAAACGGTTGGGACAATCATCTTGAAATTTATTACATAGAGTTATTTCGACATTCTACATACGACTTTTTACTTGCGATTTAGGTACTAAAATACAAGTTATGGATGCGTGCAAACAAAAAACTAACAATCAAACATGATATTACAATAATAGAGAAGTTGAAAAAAGTGGGTCCGGAAATTCCGTCCGTCTGTTTGTCTGTTTGCGCCTCTACAGCCTAAACGGATGGGCCGATTTGCTTCAAACTTGGCATTTAGTATTTATTAGGTACTATCTCGGGGGGTGTTTTTCATTTTTGCTCTAGGTCGAAAAATAACGGTACCTGCCATACAATTTCGAACAAAAAGTTAGATTTTTTCGAAAACGGCTCTAACGATTTTGATAAAACTTTCAGGGTGCTAATTTTTTACAATAATACATCTTTGAGTTAGAATAAATTTTTCAAAATTTGTTCTATAACGGTACCTCTCATATAACCAGTTTTTTCAAATGCGGTTTATCGTAAACTATTATCCCGATTTCAATAAAATTTTGCACACAGGAAGTCATTTATAATTTAATGAATATCGCATTTCAAATTTTTCAAAAACTTTTTTTTCGATTTTTAAAAAAAATTTAAAAAAAATTGGTTTTCGAAATATTTTGGGTTGATTGAATTTTTTTAAATAATTTTCCCAGATGAAAACTACAGATTGCCTTATAATGATATACTAGAAAAAAATTTAAAATATTTTTTCGAAAAGTTTTTCAAAAAAAAAACGACTTTTTAAAAAAACTGGTCGAACGATTTTCAAAAATTTTTTCTTCGATAGACATTTAGTTTTCAAATTTTATTGCAAAAAAACTCTGAAACTAATTAAAAAAAATAAAGAATTTTCTAAGAAAAAATATTTTTGTATTTTAATAGACGTGTGGTTTTCAATCTGGCAATACTTTTTTCGGAGTTGGTCTTTTTGACAGCTGTCTCTTAATTTATGCTTAGTTTGGTTTGCGATTTCAAATTTCATTATGAATAGACTTACTCCTGAACAAAGTTTGCAAATTGTGCAAATTGATTACCAAACTAATGGTTCGTTTCGGTGGAGCAGAGTATCGAAGAAGACTTAAATGAGTCCATCCGCCATCGCGCGTGGAAGGATCTTGATTTGCAGTCTTACAAATTCCAACTCGTTCAAGAATTGAAGCCGAACGCCCATCAAGCGCGTCACACGTTCCGTGAATGGGCCCAAAACGAGATGGCAACCGATCCCGATTTTCACAAAATTGGGAAAATTGGGCCTCGGCTGGAATTTATTCGAGCCAGCCACGGCGGCCACTTCCCCGAAATCATTTTTAGAACATAATGCAAACCCTTATCTTTATAATAAAGCTAGATTCTTGGCCATAACATTAAACTATATGCGTTTTATTTCTTCTTGAAAACCACACGTCTAAAAAAAAACACCCTTTATATACATACATATGCAGCCACTAAGCAATTATCTAGCATAAGAACTAGTTCATGCGACCCAATTTATTTTACTTGCGATTATAGGGACTATAAGGCATGTTTAGGATTCGTGAATATAAAAAAAAATTGAGATAACAATAAAACATGATCATAGGGAAGTCTAAAAAAGTGATTGAGAAAAAATATCTGCCTGTCTGTCTGTCTGTCAGTATGTATAACGAGCTGCAGCCTAAACGGCTTAAGCGATTATCTTCAAACTAAGTGTTTGTGATTATTTTTGGCATTCCCGAGAGGGGAAATTGAAATTTTATTTTTAAGCCTAAAATTAACGGTACCTGCCATTTGACCGTTTAGGAAAAGTTTATTTTTCTCGACGGCTACAACGATTTTGATGAATTTTTTTAGAATTTTTTTTTTGTATTGCCTTTCATTTGATTATAACCAAATTTACGGGAAGAGTCTATTAACGGTACCTTTCAAATAACAGTTATCTTTATTTTGGACTTTCTCGGTATCGGCTCTTTGGATTCCAGTCAAATTTTATATTTGAGAAGATATAGGTAGCTAAATTAATTCTGCAATCAACATTTTTAATAACTTATTTTTTCTAATAAAAAAAATTATTTTAGATTTTAAAATCACATGTATATTAATAAACTCTAAAAACTGCATACTGCATACCAAAATTTCAAAATTTTATTTTCAACGTAAATTGTACTTGTTTCTGTCAAAGATCTTGCTTTCTTCCTTGTAATTAGGCACATAAGAGCAAATACTTGCGACCCAGTCGTGCCCATTTATTTTTTTTATTTTTTATAGGTAATATAATGCAAGTTATGCATTCGTGCAAACAAAAAATTGAGATAACAATGAAACATGACATTGCGATGATAGAGAAACATATTTGATTTACTGGCAAAATTCTGCCCGTCTGTCTGTCTGTCTGTCTGTACAGATGTATTTTGGACTGTAGCCTAAACGGTTGGGTCAATAGTCTTCAAATATAGAACTTAAGGTTAATTTGACATTCTACAGAGGAGTTCTTTCAATTTTTTTAGCTCAAAAATTAACGGTACTTGTCATATAACTGTTTTTTTTTTTGTTTTTTTTTTTGTTTTTTTTTTATAATTAACGCGCGCACAAGGGACTATTTGTTTCCCTTTTAATGTAACACACTGCGCGGGCATTAGGAAGATAGGGAGGGGAGAGATAGGAGGTGTCGATTAGCATTGGTTTTGAATGTTTGCAAATTGAAATGGCAAAGGAAAATCTCGCCGGGTAAACCATTCCAAATTCGTGTTGTACAGCTAAAAAAAGAATCCCTATATTTCACGGTACGTCCGAAATTGGGCTCAAGGGTGAACTGATGGGCACTCCTAGCAAGACGAGTATTACGGGCGAAACTTTTAAGGGGAGGAATGCAGCTGGCTACCTCGAGTGAACATTTTTTATAAAAGAAACGATAAAATAAGGAAAGACATGAAACATTGCGTCGGTGTTCGAGAGGCGCAATTGTTTCAGCGGCAGTTCTATTTCCTATCAATCTTAACGCTCGATTTTGTATTCTATCAAGCAGGTGAAGCGATGTTTGTGAAGCACCTGCCCACAGGTGGGAGTTATACTCGAGTTTAGGGCGTATAAACGCTTTATAAATTGTAGCCAGATCAGATAGGGAAAAATACTTCTTACACCGATACAGAAAACCTAAGCACTTAGCAGCATTCTTAGCGATCTCAAATATATGGTCGTTTCAACGGAGGTCGTCGTTGACACTCATACCGAGTACTGAGAGCTTTTCGGTTTCTTCGATGTAAGTGCCATTCATGGACAATGGCGTTAGGGCTATGTTAAGCTTTAACGACAGAAGACAGCATTGAGTTTTCGAAGCATTAAACTCCACACGATTCCTATTACCCCATTTGACAATGCTGTATAAATCGGAGTTTAATGAGCTTAACAATCGGCACGGTTGCAATTGTACGTCCGAAGGCGAAGGACGTGAATTATCGAACGAATATGAAAAGCTGAGGGTAGAGTCGTCAGCAAAACAGTTAAGTGGATTGGAAGTAACAGACAGAAGATCATTTATAAAAATGAGGAAAAGAGTCGGAGATAGAACAGAGCCCTGGGGCACACCAGCATTTATTTTATGGGAATCAGACTTGAATCCGTCCAATACAACTTGTATTGAACGGTCCAGAAGATAGCTTCTAATCCAACGAACAAGAGTTTTTATCCCAATCCCAAAAGCACGCATTTTCGATAAGAGAGCTTCATGCCAAACTCTATCAAATGCCTTGGAGATATCAAGAGCAATAATCTTACTTTCACCAAAGCGATGTAAAGATTTGTTCCATTGTTCGGTGAGATATGCCATCAGATCACCAGTGGAACGGTTGCTGCGGAAGCCATACTGAGGGTCATGGAGAAGCTTACGATCTTCGAGATATTCCTTAAGCTGACGGTTAATCAGTGTTTCCATGACCTTAGAAAGAAGGGATGTCAGTGCTATGGGTCGGTAGGAGGAGGGGAAGGATGAGTCACATTTCTTAGGGACAGGCTGGACAAATGCTGTTTTCCATCTTCTAGGAAAGATTCCAGAAGTTTAGGAGCGATGGAAAAGCTTACGCAGTGGCTTTGCCAGTGTGGAAGAACACCTCTGGCAGCGAAATGGGCGGCGAGCAAGTTTGCCTTCTCTGAAGAGTAAACAATTGGTTTGTTACTGTCGATGAGCGTTGGAACCGCAGATGTTGAGGAGTTTTTAATATTTTTTTACAAATGACCAAAAATTGTTACATCGATCAGTTGGGTAAGGTGATGTAACCCGGCAAAGAGCTCGACATACCTTCCTTCGGGTGTTGTCTGACCAGAATAGCGGAGCCAATTGGAATTGTGTACATTGAAATCGCCCGTAATAACGATTTCAGTGCGAGGACAAAGGGAAACAATTTTCGAGATGGAATCAGACAGCGCATCAAACTCGTTACAAGTGGAATTGCTGTCGAGATTTGGACTCCTGTAAATAAAACAATAATGAATGACATGCTTGCGGACAGTGAATTTGAGCCACAAGTCCGTGTTGGAACATTGCCCATATTGGGGAAGGCTCTGGCAAGCAATATCATTCCTAACATAGACCACGAGACCATGATGGGAAAAGAGTAATGGCACCAAGCTATATCCATGTAGAGCAAACTCTGATAAATCAGTATTTACTCCAACCTGGGTTTCACTTAATGCCAAAACAGCTGGCCTGTATTGAACAGTGTAGACGTACAGGTGAAAGAAATTCTTTCTTATACCACGAACATTGGAATACACGACACAAAAATCAGTTACCATTTCAAAATATGTAAAATCTTATTTATTTTTATGAATAAAAATCCGTGTACTACTACTGTAGGTAAAGATTATATTTTGGTGAAAACAAAACTTAATATGGTGGGCTAAAAACGGTACCTTCGACTTTCTCGAAAACTGATGATGTATGTTATTTTTGCGCTTAAGTTTCCATTCTTGAAATATATTTTTTTTATATTTGAAAAAAGTTGTTATATAAAAACCGTTTTAATTAAAAACTGTTGCTACGATTTTGAAAAAAAAAATTCACATCTTTTCACAATTTTTAATGAAATAAAATGGGGTTTGAATTTTTCCGCTGAAAACTATTTTACGTACTTTTTCAAACAATCGAAAGTCAGAAAAATCGAATAAAAACTTTGAAGTTCTCTTAATATTTTTTCAAATTTTATTCGAAACTGTGACGGCACATAAGTGCAAGTACGCGCGATCCAGTCGTATAATTTATTTTTTTGTGTAAAGCTATGATAGCGACTGCTTTATGCTTCAAATGGATCTTCATAATTAATGGAGTTAAGAATTGGAAATAAAAACAAAATTCCTTAACATGCTTCTTACTCAATTGTCATTCGAATTCCAGTTTCCTTTAATACCTATGTACTTGATATCATATGTATCTTGTGTGTGATATCCCTTTTTAAGAAGAAAAAAGTATTAAACATGATTAATAAAGCATTCTTGAGCCAAAAGTACTTTTCCCTTCTCCAAATACCTTTCGAATCCGTTTAATTAATTATTCAGCTTCATCTGCCAATTCTGCTTACCCCGTTAATTTTCAAAGCTTTTCATCCCTTTTCCAAGAAAAGAGTCTCAAAAATTTTCGAAACAAACACTTTTCTGGCATTTATCAAATATTCTATACCGCAGACGACAACATTCAAGACTCTCGGCCAAACGGGGAGTACAAAGTATGACTATAAATCGCTTCATCCGCTATTTGCTTTGTGCATGTTTGGAGGCACAACTGATGAATATTCACATGCCGCAGAAATCAGCAATGCCATAGCTTGAGCAGTTAACGTCTACAAAGGTACTACTTCTTTCGCCAGTACCCTTCCTGGTTTTTTGAGTGCTAAATATATACATTCATCTCATTTGTTTGCTTTCACATATGCATCCTCATACTGGAACTTTTTTGAAACTCCCATAACTACGGATACCAGGACCAGGAGATGAAATCAACCCGGAACCCGCGTAGTTTGATTTCCACCCTCGATGTGTCCCATGAGCTGGTCTCTCTCTGTTTGTTTTCCTAAGTTGGCTGTTAAGCAATTAAAAATCGTGTATGAGTGAGCTTAAAGTGTAGACGGGAAGAGGGTGAACGTTGTGCTCCTTGGAGCCTCGTAATGATACATGATGTGCTATTTACGATGACAGCTTCTGTTTTAATTTAACTCGATCCACAGTGAATTTTTCAAACAAACAAGGGATGGAAATTACAGTTGTTTTCTGTGTGATTCTTCAGCAAATGTCGTCAGTTGTGCTTCCACATAAAGTTCTCCACCAAACAATACGGCTCCAGAAAATGATCCTGGAGTGGACTCCTTCATTATTACACGATAGTTAGTCTTGCATACCTTTTGGGTTGAAGGGTTATTTCGTTCCTATTTGTTTACATTAACCAAACATTTTTTTAGGATTGTTCCGTCGTCGTCGTCGGGTGAAGTTTCCTCCCCCAAACTCTTCTACCCCATTTATTTTATTCTAGTTTGAGATATAAGATGAGCCAGAACGATATATGTATATTTTTCGACGTTGGAGTTGGTGTAAGAAAAGTTTTATTTTTTTCCCCGACAAATGGAAATTTATTACCTGAGTGTTTTTAATTGTTTTAAGTGTTTTACGATTTTGTTATTTTTGGCGCTTTTCCTACGTGAGTTGGGGCAGGCGAAATAATTCGATGGCAAAAGTATCTATATTTGTGAATATCTATTTCTGTGTTGTGTGTTATTGAAAGCCATCCATGCAAATGGTGATTGTTTGAATAGTTTGGATATACAACGTGCCATGCATATGTAATGAAGGGGAAAGAGTAGAAGTACGAATTTTTAGATACAATTTTCAGTTTACGATCAGAAAATGCTTGAAGTTTTTTCGTCGGGGATGTAGTTCAGATGGTAGTGTACTCGCTTAGCATGTGAGACAAAACGGGGATCAATCCCCCACATCTCCAATGTTTCTTTTGTTTAATTTTAATATGTATATTTTTTTAACCTAGGTTAGTCTTGTTTAATAATAAAACAAAACTATAATGCATACCTAGGCTAGGTTATTGCTTCTACTGATCCTCTTGTATAGAATTCTCAGTGGACTACAAATTATCTTGCTAATTTTTGATAGTTGAACTCCTTCGTTTCCTTTTGACGAAGTTTTCATTGGTTCCTTTGAAATCTTCTAACTTATTGGGATTGGCAACACTGGTGCTGAAGTTACAAGTTGAATTTACTTATCGCTCCTCAAAATTTTAAATTTTAAGTTATTTAAAATTGCAAAATTTTGCTTAAAAGTACATTCAATATTCAATGTACAACTATAAAAATTGACAGTTTCTGTGGACTGAAAACGTAAAAGTAATAGTTACATTGCCCAACACAATTTTTCCTGGCGATCAAAGTCACTTACTTACTTACTTACTTAGGTGGCGCTACAGTTCGGGACGAACCTGGGCCTCAACCAACATGCCTCTCCAGCCAACTCGGTCTTTGGCTAGCTGCCTCCAGTTTTGCACTCCAAGTTGGTTGAGGTCGTCCTCCACTTGAGCGCGCCACCTAAGGCGAGGTCTTCCTTGACTGCGTCTACCCTCTGGGATGGAATCGAAGATCCTGCGAGCCGGAGCATTGTTGTCCATTCGCTCTACATGACCTAGCCACCTTAAACGTGATATGCGTATTTTTTTGACCAGGTCAATGTCGCTGTACAGCTCGTATAGTTCTTGGTTGAACCTTCTCCTCCAAAGCCCGTTAACGCAGATAGGGCCAAAAATCTTCCGAAGAATCTTACGCTCGAAACGACTAAGGATATCTTCATCCGCTTTAGATAGAGTCCATGCCTCGGCGCCATAGAGCAGGACTGGGATGATTAGGGTCTTATAAAGAGTCTCCTTTGTCTTTCGAGAGAGGGCTTTGCTACTCAATTGCCTTCCTAGCCCATAGAAACAGCGATTGGCAAGAGTAATTCTTCGGTTTATTTCTGACGAAATGTTGTCGTCAGATGTTATAGCGGATCCGAGGTAAACAAAGTCCCTAACTACCTCAAAGTTGTACCTGTCTATTGTGATGTTTTGTCCAATCCGCCGGTGTTGTGTGTCCCTTTTTGTGGACAGCAGGTACTTCGTTTTGGCCTCATTGACTGCTAGTCCCATCTTAACCGCTTCAGCTTCAATGTTAGCAAACGCTCCAGTGACAGCTCGCCGAGTTCTGCCAATGATGTCTTTGTCGTCAGCGTATGCTAGCAATTGCACAGACTTGAAAAAAATTGTCCCACTACAATTGACTTGCGAGTTTCTTATAATTTTTTCAAGTATTAAGTTGAAGAAATCGCACGATAGCGCATCACCTTGTCGGAATCCTTTTTTGACGTCAAAAGCTTCTGTGAGGTCGGAACCAACCTTGACGGAGCAGCGAGAGTTCTCCATCGTCATCCTGCACAGTCGGACGAGTTTTGTGGGAATGCCAAAACCTGACATGGCTCTGTATAGCTCGTCTCAATAAATGCTATCGTACGCGGCCTTAAAATCGATAAAGAGGTGGTGGGTATCGATTTGGAATTCTTGGGTGGTTTCCAGGATCTGCCGTAGCGTGAACATTTGATCGATTGTGGACTTTCCTGGTCTGAAACCACACTGATAGGGGCCAATCAGGTTGCTGACGAAAGGTTTCAGGCGTTCACATAGTACGGCAGAGAGGATCTTGTAGGCGATATTCAGGAGACTTATTCCTCTATAGTTGGCGCAGTTTAGAGGGTCTCCTTTCTTGTGAATCGGGCAAACGATGCTGAGGTTCCATTCATCAGGCATACTTTCTTCTGACCAAACTTTAGAGATGAGTTGGTGTATGCACTCCACCAGGTCATCTCCGGCCGCTTTAAAAAGTTCGGCGGGTAATCCGTCGGGTCCAGCAGCTTTGTTGTTTTTTAGTTTAGATATTGCTATCCTTACTTCATTTTGGTCAGGTGGACGGAAGTTTTGTCTGTCATCATCCATGTTGAATGGTTCATTCTGCCTGACAGCGGGATTTTGGCCTTCATCGCCGTTTAACAGTCTGCAGAAATGGTCCTTCCATGTACTCAGCACCGACTGTGACTCTACTACGAGGTTTCCATTCCTATCTCTACAGGCTTCTGTGCGGGATTTTTTTCCTTGGCATGTTCTTTTTACCTGTTGGTAAAACTTCCGCACGTTGTTCCTGGAGTAGCATCTTTCAATATCTTCGATCGCGCGCTTCTCATGCTCTCTTTTTTTCTTTTGGAGAAGCCGGTGTTCTTCCCGTCTTTTCTGCTCGTAAAGCTCGCGAGCAGCTCTCGTCTTTCTTTGCAGCGTCGCTTTATATGCCTCTTGTTTGGCTGCATGGGCCTGCCTGCATTCGTCATCAAACCAGAGGTTTCGTGGTGGTGGTCTGGTGAAACCTAGCACATCAGTTGCGGCATCTCTGATGGCTTGTTGGCAGTGTTGCCACTGATCTTCGGCACTTGATGCTGGCGGTACTGGATTTCTTGAGAGGTTACGGGATATTCGATCGGCATAGATTCTGGCGGTTTCTTGCGATTGCAGCTTTCCGACGTCATACTTCCTCACAGTATTACTCCGTTGTTGTGGAGTTCGGGTTATTCGCATTCTTACCTTTGCTGCAACAAGGTAGTGATCCGAGTCGATGTTAGCTGCTCGGAAGGTGCGAACATCCAAGATACTGGAGGCGTGTCTTGCATCGATCGCAACGTGATCAATCTGATTGACGGTTCTTTGATCTGGGTGTCGCCAAGTCCCTTTGTGTATATCGAGATGAGGAAACCGTGTGCTTGCAATGGTGACGTTATGTGCCGCTGCGAAGTCAATTAGCCTAAGTCCGTTTTCAGACGTTGTGTCGTGTAGGCTATGTTTTCCGACAGTCCTACCAAAGATTTCCTCTTTACCTATTTTGGCATTAAAATCGCCTAGTACGATCTTAACGTCGTATTTAGGGCATTGCTCATAGGTTTTTTCGAGGAGCTCATAGAAGTCATCCTTGGTGGCGTCATCTTTGTCCTCTGTGGGGGCATGAGCGCATATTAGGCTAATGTTGGCGAATTTAGCCTTGATACGGATTGTCACAAGTCGCTCACTTACGTGTCGAAAGCCCAAGACTTCTTGCCTAAGTCTACCGCTTATGACGAATCCGCACCCAAATAAACGCTGTGGTCTTCTTGCGCAATCACCGTAGTACACGTCACAGTTTTTCATCCTCCTTTTGCCCGGCCCATTCCATCGCACTTCCTGGATGGCAGTAATTCCTGCTCTGTAGCAGTCTAGGGCCTCCGCTAGTTGTTTGGATGCACGTGGTCTGTTAAGAGTTCTAACATTCCACGTGCAGATCCGAAGGTCGTTGTCCTTGATTCGTTTTTCCGGGTCGTCAACAGTAAATCCGTCCTTTTCCGAGGCTATTGGTCGCTTCGCAACTTTTTCTTTTTTCCGTGGCAGGGTTGTTAACCCCACGCACAACCCCCAACCTGGAGGGCTAGGTCCTTTGTTGGATTCCTTGGACAAAAGGAACCGGAGAATCCGGAGTCAGTAACCCACTTCGGGGATATGAGCGCTGCCGTTGGCCCATTAAGGGTTCATCCGCCACCATCTCTATTTCAATGCCCTGACTTGCATTGAATTGTCCTAATGACCTTATCTCCAAATACGTCGAAGTAGCTCATTAGGGCGTCTGCTTCGTTGACTGTTGACGCCACCGTTGGTCCAATTGGTTGGGCTCATCCGCCGTACGTCCTCTTTCTGAGGGGCTCGTGCAAGACTTCTGCGAATCGATCAGAACAGTCATTAAAGCAGAGCATTATAGTGTTGCTATTTTTTCTGTGTTCAACACTCGCGCTTATAAGTTTAGCAGGAATGTCCGGATGGACAGACCAGTACCCGGTGGTTACCGCGGGGAGGTAAAATAAGCACAATTGATGTGTACGATATAGTTGCAGCGACTGTGCATCACCAGTTTGATGCCTTTCAGTGCCTACCCTATTCATACAGCACCCAACCACCCGAGATCAAAGTCACATGACCGACAATAAACGCAAAATTGGCGAAACTTCTCCAGAAGAAACCCCTTACCAGTCCACAAAAATCTTCAAACAAACTAAGATGTCCAAATCTGCACAAGATTTACCTTATATAAAAGCTATAATCGATTCTTCGCTACAAAAACAGCTTGCGGTAGCAACTGCAAAACTAGCCACCAAGGGCGACCTTAGTAAACTTAACACCAAAATTATATCTTTGCGGAAGGAAAACGAAGATTTAACAAAAAAATTGCACAAGTTTGAAGACAGATGTAATTTATTAGAACTAGAATCTCAAAATAAGAAATTCAGGGGGAAAAAATCATTATTTCAATTCCAAGCTTCGCTACACAGCCAGATCCAGGAGAAAAAATACGAGCTGTCACTCGACTCGACTCCTTCTTGGTAACTAATGCGATCCCTCTTTTCAACAGCCCATCAAAATAAGTGGAAACAACGCTACGACAAGATACAAGCTAAACACCGGCTCATACGAAATAGCTTTGAAGATGCTTGAAAAATCGCACAAACTTATACGGGTGTCTTTTTGCACCGTGATTTAACAAAGAGAATGCAACTAAAACAACGAATACTGCTGACTGCTGCAATACTGAAAATTTATGAAATCTAACAAACCGAACATTTCGATTAAAATGAAAAACAATACAACAAACAAATAATTTTATTTTGATAATAATAATATTCTTAAATCTACGGAAAATGATGGTGAATATGAGCTGCAACATTTTTTTTTTGAAAATATAAACTTTGAAGCTTTCAAAAAAAGCAACATGCCCACTGGAAAATCCCCCCGAATGTACTAGATCACCACCAATGGTTGGTTAAACAGGGATGGTTCCTCGTCCTCATCAAGGAAATAATTTTGGTTTTCAGAATTGAGAATTAAAAGAAAAAGCTCCAGGTGAAAATAGGATCTCTTATGAATTCTCCAATACGCATTTATTAACGCTTTTTAACAGGATCTTCACGAATGGCGAAATACCTTCTTCATTTAGGAAAACAGTCATATTTCCCAGTCCATAAAAAGGAGATTCAAATGCAGTGGAAAACTATCGAAAAATATCTTTTATGAATGTTATTGGAAAAATATTTTGTAGAGTTCTTGGTCGGAGACTCGAAAAAGGGGTGGATATCAACAACATTCTTACGGATCACCAAGCTGGGTTTAGAAAAGGTTTCTCTACGATAGATCACATTTTTACTCTAACATCGTATAGTGTAAGCTTTTCGTGCCAGAAATAAAAAAAAGTTTACGCATTATTTGTTGATTTCAAAGCGGCAGGCGTCTGATTTGAGGAACCGCAATATTTTAGTTAGTATATAAACTTTCACAAATTGGAGTCGACAAAGTTTCTTAAAATAATCAAAAATGTATACAAAAATACCGAAGCAATCGTTTAGAATGGTACCCTCTTTTCTGTTAAAACGTATCTGTCAAACAAAGATGTCCTTTAAGCGCCTTATTATTCTCCCTTTTTGCTAACGATGTTGTACGCTGATGACTTACTTTTTTTTTATTATCAGAGTCACCAGGGTTTTTGCGATCCAATCGATACAAGGTAAGGAACAACTGGTATGTGAGCGGAAATATTTGGACATAGCAAAGGATTACAAGTACCTGGGTGTAAAACTCAATGCAACGCTAGATTTTATCAAGAACCCTGCAGAAAAAGCCAATACCTCACAGAGCCTTATCAATATGACATGGAAGAAGATTTTCTTTAACCAACACATAAACCTGTCAACAAAATAAAATAAAAATTTAGTTCCGTATTCAAATCTACACTCTGTTACGGTGCTGAGGTATGGGGGATAGAAGAGTTCGAAGAAATTGAAAAAATTCAAAGAAATTTTATTAAAAAAAAATTCAATCTTCCGATTACAACACCAAACTATTCCATTTACTTGGAGACAGGGTTAGCTAAACAATAGACCTCTACCCTACTACTACTACTACTACTCTACTCTACCCACTTACTTACTTAATTACTCCTCTAGCTTATCGCATTATTTAGGTATCACCAAGAATCCGCATGGATCTCAATGAATTGATCTAAACACAACGCTTTTTGTAGGTATCACTGCCATGCCTTCTAATAGTATTTCCTCTTCTGAAATTCTTTCATAATCCTTAATAAACTCCACATATGATCTTTTACAGTTAACTTACATTAGATCCTCTACTACCGCGCCGTGTAATCGAAGATTTTGGGGGTAGGAGCATTGGTGTACATCCGATCAGTATGACTCAGACATCTAAACGTTAGACTTTTAATCTTTTGGCAAGGTCTATGTTGCTGGACATCCCATACATGCATCTCATTGTTGCATACAAATTAAATGAATTCATGACTCTTAAGGATCCAAAGCCTAGTTACTTATTCTCTCAGGAACGGAAAAGACGAATCAGAACGGCTACATTAGAAAAAAAAAATTTGAGAAAGATTTTATTTTTGGCGATGCCCAATTCAGTTGATCGACACCGAATCCACTTTTCTGGGTTTTTTTTATACTGGTCTCTGGTGCGGAGGAGGCCATATTTATGCTTGTTTAATGGCTTTCGTCCCAACACATATCTAAGATATGGTTATGGTTAATTCAATCAGTTAATGATTCTAGGTTATCATAGTTATTTTACATAAGAAACATTTGGATTGATATTTTCCATCAAACAATAATGAAAATATTTGTTTGCCTTAACCGTCCCTCCATACCTATTCAGGACTACCTATGCAAGCCGACAATAGGCAATAGTCGACAGCAAATATGAAATTATGTCTAACCACTAAGTGCTAGTCTGCTCCGTTCCCTGCGATAATATCTTAGTCGTAAGAAATCAGCATATACACAGCTTTATGGCCAAAGTGGTGCATCAACGGGATCGCCGATTTATCAACCCTCGACTGACCTAGCATAGAAAAGATTCTAGTGGTATGAAACCACATACTTATATAATATTAATTTTGAGCTTGGTAAATCCGGAAAATGTTGTCCCTTTGTCGAAGTCATTGTCGAGATTACCGCTCGAAGATCCTACCGCCTCCACTTTTTTCAAAAGATCTTCGATCAAAAAGAAATCGTTGTCCAAGACGTTATTCTCCAGATCTATCCCTGCGGTCAGTAGTATTTTGTGGTTTTCTGAAGCTTAAGACATCGTTTTCATTCTTCTGCTGCTAGAATCAACAGCCCGAACTTTGCTGAGCTCATTTTACATAAAATTGCTGATATAATAATAGTATGTGACTATATACCATTTACCGTTTAGAAGTTACATCACTTCAAAGTCTTATAGTGTTTCTTCTTATATGAGCTTTCTACCTAATAGTAGCGCGTCAAAAGTTCGCTCGGAAGCAGTATAACGGCGGAAATTTTACAGTGGTGATTGTCGTACTCAAGCGTTCGTAGAGTTTTTTGGCTGTTGACCCAAAGATTCAGTTACTATCATACTTGAGTCGTACAGTTTAAAATCAGCTCCTTAGAAAAGATTTTCTGCCTGCAGCAAAAAAGTCGATTCTATACTCAACGTGAAACCGACGCATCCAATTAAGAAGATGGTTCGCCCCAGATTTCTGCAATTAATTTCCCCAATCTTTGTGTTTGACATTCAAATCTCCAGCCAACAGATAATAATGTTGATCCGAGTGCTGTCTAAGAGACTCGTAGAAAAATAACTTAAAAAAGTGTCAAAGCCCCAACACTTAACGGTTTTGGTAAAAATGGAGTACGCCATCACACGTCTTGTATAATAACGAATTTATGAAAAAAAGTTTGCGAAAATTGTATGACGGATTTTGATAAAATCCTGTTTTTTATTTTGTTTTTTTTTGAAAAATTTTTTTTTTGGAAATTTTGATATGCAGTTTTTTAGAAGATTATGTGATTATAAAATTAAAAATATTTTTTTTCGGTTGGTTTTAAAAATATTAATATTTCACAAAAAAATAATTCAAAAATTATTTTAATTAGATTTTTTTTCAAAATTTTATATGCAGATTTAATTTGGCTACCTAGATCTTTTCAAATATAAAATTTGACAGACATCCAAAGAGCCGTTACCGAGAAAGCCAAAAATTAAAAAGCCGTTATATGGAAGGAACCGTTAATAGACTTCCTGTAAATTTGGTTCTGATCATATGATATCTAGCTAGTACCAACTAAAAAAATTCTCAAAAATGTTCATTAAAATCGTTGGAGCCGTTTTCGAGAAAAATAAGCTTTTCCTTAACGGTTTATGACAGGTAACGTTATTTTTAGCCCTAAAAATAAAATTTCAATTTCTCCTCTGAGGTATGCCAAAAGAATCACACATACTAAATTCGAAGGTAATCGCTTAAGCCGTTTAGGCTGCAGCTCGTCAAAAGTACAGACGGGCAGACAGACGGACAGACAGAAATTATTTGTTGATCAATTTTGTTGGCTTCTGTATAATCGTAATGTCATGTTTGATTGTTAGATTTGTTTTTACGAATGCATAACTCGCCTTATACGAGTAGTCTCTATAATCGGAAGTAAAAATGCTCACTCGACGTAGCCAGCTGCATTCCTGCCCTTAAAAATTTCGCCCGTAATCGGAATACTCATCAGTTCACACTTGAGCCTAATTTCGGACGTACTGTGAGATATATGTAGATATTCTTTTTAAGCCGAACAACACGAATTTAGAATACTTTACACGGCAGGGTTTTCCCTAGCCATTTCAATTTGAAAGCATTCAAAACTAATGTTGCACTGTGTTTATCAGAAGAAGAGTACTGATAAGTTTGGAGTTTTCGTACATGATATTAGTTACTTTCTTGCGAACACTACTGTTTCTGAATTCAACTGATTGACTTTTTCGCAGTTCAAACATTCCAAGAACCCACATTCATATCCTCATTTACCAACCCAAACACCATTCTGAATTCTGATTTTTTTTTTAAATCTGCCAAAACGAAGAAGAATCCTTTTTACGCACATGCCTTGCATATTAAATCGTTGTTGTCGCACCTATCGCTCTAACAAGCCATCATACCCACCTAATCAGGACCCCAGAACAACCACCACAACCACACTAACGTCAGTCAGGATTCTTGAAATGGAACCTAATTTGTGATTTACCTCAATTTACTTGCTATTCAAAAACTTTTGCAAGTCAAAAACTTTTGTGCTTGACAAAAATACCATGAAATATTTATCGCTGTGATTAATGAAAATATTTATTTGAAATGTTACAAGAAAACAGGAGAGGAGGATGAAAAATCCCCCACCCTATAGAAAAACCACCGAAGTCACGTTCCGCCCTCAAGTCAGGTGCCAGTAACCATAACCTTCTTGGAAGATTCTTCACTTCTTTTTTCCCGCCTCAATGTTGATGAAGAATAAAGTTGGAATTTTAAATCATTACAAACAAAGGACATGCATTTCTGAGCGAATTAATTCGAAGGAACATTTTTTAATTAGTTTAAGGTGAAAAGATTTGTGGCGAAGCTTCTCCTTTGGAGTTTTTTTTTTCTCTTTTTGGGAATTTATTAATTCCTTTTTTTCATCTTTTTTTATGCTCCGTTGCGTTGTATGTCTTGGGTTATAAATTTTAAATCTGTTAAATTAATCCTGAGTTTTTGCGTATTTTTCGTCCTTATTTCGAGGGGTGAAGATATTGGGATTTCGGCGTTGATTGCATTAAGAATTCCTTGTTGCTTTGTAAATTAACATCTTATGGTTTAGGGGTAGATCTTTCCTAGGGAAGACATTGAAAATGGTCGATTTTAATATTCAAAGTTGTAAAATAATAAGCGGTCAACTTCGGGCAGCCATGTTTCTCTTTGTAGGTATAGGTATATGAAGGTATATGAAACAATTTATTGATAAAATTCTTTTCACAATACTTTTCACACGACTTTTTCATTTTGTCATTTCATTTTACCCAGCAACCTGATTCTCGTTTATTCTGTGAAAAAGTAAGCTGAATAGAGCTAAATACTCATACATGACACATACAGATGAAAACTTTGTTATTCATTTTGTGTATTTGAATTTTTTTTAAAACTACTTATCACGACGAAATGTTTGATGATAAGTAACTTTTCAAATGAAAACATTTTGGTAATTAGTTCGCAGTCGATGTTGAGAATATAGAAAAATTACTCCCGCAGACTGTACATCACCGATGACCAAACGAATTCCGCCGCCTATTCTATCTGGCCAAAGAAAAACAACATTTGCGTAAACCCGATGGAATAAGTAAAAGTAGCCTAAACTTAAGACCAATAAAGCTACTATATAGAAAATTTTATGGAACACAGTACTAAATGAATTCCTAATTAGCCAAGAAGTAAGGGATTCATAGAGACAGCGTTTGCTGATGACGTCGCCTAAGCTGTATCAGAGAAGTTTCTTCATACTGTAATAGAACGTATGTAAACTGCTCTTAAAAACCTACTAAGTGTAAACCCCCACAAAGCTGAAGTTAGAAACACTGGGATCCCACAAATAAGCCTCCTTCAATATATAGTGTTCCTCTTTCTTTTTCAATTAGTATTGCTCCTACCATAATTTTGAGCCAAATTAAATCAATCTTCCCAGCAGTTTTTTTGTTGGCAAAACTTTCAAGTCATCACTAAGACAGATCAATAAATTAGTTTCTACACCGATGGCTTCTAAACCAAAGACGGGGTAGGTGGCGGTGTATACTTATGCAGCCTACATTTTAGTCTCTCCTTCTGTCTCCTGGACCATTATAGAGAGAGGTTTCATGTTCTAACGAATTTTATGTCTTGTCTGACACTATTCAAGGAATTAATTTCTATTACCCTCACACTAAAATCCTTATTACGGATGATTTTATTGTACAGAATTTTAGTTGGCTTTGTTTTTCTGTCCAGACAACACCAGAAGAAAGGTATGTTGAGATTTTTGCTGAGTTAAATCACCCTATTCAGCTCGTTGATGAGCAAACCGACAACACTCTAGACTTGTTTCTTACCTCCCCTGATAAATTCTCAATTAGTATTTAATCGCCTCTAGGCACATCTGATCATTGTATCATCTCTTCAAATTGCTCGTGCCAGCTAAAAGTAGAAGAACCGTTTGGCATCACAAGAAAGCCAAAAGAGACAGTTCACTTACGCTTCCTCGATAGTTACATAGATTCCAGGGCAGATATAGCTACAAATATTGTTCTTTTGAGAGTGAGAAATTTTATCCCAACTAGGTCAAAAAGTATTAACCTAAAAAAATAATGGTTTGATTCGAGCTGTAGAGAGACTACCAAGTTAAGAAATGTAAATCTCCGTTGTTATATTTTACAGACCACCTTCTGTGAAATAACCACATATTCGACTTTGCTAAGAATGCTGCAAGGAGTCTATGTTTACTCCAAAGATGCAACAAATGTTTTACCCCATCTGATCTGACTACAATATACAAAGCGTATATTCGACTAAAGCCATATTTGGGCAATTGCTTTTATAACGCACTTGAGTTTCTTAGATCGTATCCAAAAAAAGCTTTAAAAATAATAAGATATAGAAAAATTACGGATTCAATCACATCTTTCGAGCATCGCTGGAATGTAACGTGTCTTTCATTGTTTTATTGCTGGAATGCAAATAGCCCGTTGCGTTCCTTTACTGCAGGAATACCCATCAGTTTACCTTTGAGCTCAACTTCGGACGTACTGTAAAGTGCAGAGATTCTTTCTTTAGTCGCACCACACGAATTTGGATCGCTTTGTCTTGCTCGGATGTGTAGAATTTCAAAACTAATGTGCATCAAAATCTCCTTTTACATACTTACCTATTTCCCTAATGCTCGCACGGTGTTTTAAAATTTTAAGATGATAAGATGATATTGAAATGAAGATCGGCTCGACACTTTCCACCGTGTCTTATACATAATTCGTAGCGGATCAGAGTATTTTATTTTATTTGAATTTAGTATTATTTGATTGAATTAATTAACATAACATTATTTTTTTTTAATTATTATTTTCTTACATTATCTTATTTTTCTTGTTTAATATAAATTTTGTATATTTGTATGTTTGTAATTCCTGTTGGTGTTTCTGTAGTAGTTCTCTAGTAGTCTGGTGGCTTATTTTCTTCTGATGGCATTAACATTTGTACGAAAAGTATGATCAGAATTCATTCCAATGCTGGTGAGGGGTTCAAAATTTGTTGTATGAATGCGCGTAGTTTAAATGTTGATAAAGTAGATTTTGTAAAGTATGTCTTTGACTCCTCGGGTGTCATTATTATTTGTATAACTGAGACGTGGATAAAACCTGAAACTTCTAGTAGTGTGTATGAATTGCCTAACTATAAGTTGATTCGCAATGACAGAATTACAGGTACTTTTGTAGGAGGGGTAGCAGTATATTGTCACACTGCACTTAAAAGAAAAATCATTACTAAGTCTGAAGTCTGTGGGATTGAGTTTCTTATCTTAGAAATAACTGATGGCAGTTTAGTTTTAAAAGCTTGCTAGGTGTTGCTTATAGGACCTGTTCGCCTGGATCTTTGTTTTTGGTTATTCGGCAATTGTCAGCGAATTACGAAAATATCATTCTTTGTGATGATTTTAATGCTGACCTTTTTCTCAATGATACCAGAACCAACCAACTTACTGATGAGATTGCGGCTACAGAGCTTTCCTTGACAAACTCTCATGCTTCTCGATTTGGTCTCAATTTTGCTCCCAGTCTTCTTGACTTAATTTTATTAATTTATTTTAAAACTACCTAGAACATCGGAGTCAAAGAATAAAAGTTGGTAACACTTTTTCGGATTCGATAAATCTGCTTGCTGGTGTTCCACGAGGTTCAATTTTGGCCCCTGTGCTGTTTTGCATGTTTATTAATGACCTTCCCCACGTGTGCCATAATGTCATGTTACATCTTTATGCTGATGATGTCCAATTATACCTTTCCCGACCATTCAACTTGTTGGAGGATCGAATTTGTAGAGTAAATGAAGATCTTTTAGAGATCTACAATTGGTCTTTATGCAACGGGTTTACTCTTAATCCTGCCAAATCGCAGATCATTGCTTTTTCCTAAAAGGAATTTTATGTCACAATCCTTCCACCTGTTTTTATTTCTTGATTTCAACTTAATTTTGTTGAATCCGTTACTAATTTAGGTTTCAAAATAAATCGAACAGTCTCAGTTAATGATCATGTCAACGACTCCATTAGCCAAATTTATGGTGGTATACGTAAGCTTAATCTTGGCTCTGCCTTGACTCGGCCTGATTCACACCCCATGCATTAATAAGTTGTTGCTTTTAATGACATGGTTCCGTATATTTATGGACTGCGAAGATTTGATCACATTTCCCAATATCATCAACTTGTCCTAGGTATACGTTCTTGAAATTTCTTGATTCAAGATGTGGCTTGTTTTTACATAAAATTATTAATAGTAAAACACCACCTTATCTATTTGGAAAGCTCCGCTTTAAATTAAATTCGTCGAGACTTTTCTACGTCTTTGCCATCAGACTATGGAACTCTCTACAAATAAGATTAAAAAAGCATTATTTTTGAATTTTCGTTAAACGTACTCAAACAGCAATTTAGAATATTCATTCACTTTAAAATTAATTTATTCATTAAACATTTTATAATAATTAAAATTGTGTTCATTGTTTTTCTTATTTTTTTCTTAAGTTATTTTTAGTATTTAATATTTTGTTCTTTTACTTGCGATTATAAGGACTATAAGGCAAGTTATGCATTCGTAAAAAAAAAAAAAAATTCTAACAATCAAACATGATATTACGATGATAGAGAAGTCAAAAAAAGTGGGTCCGGAAATTCCGTCCGTCTGTCTGTCTGTCTGTCTGTCTGTCTGTCCGTATCGATATCTACAGCCTAAACGGTTGGGCCGATTTGATTCAAACTTGGTATATAGTATTTTTAGAGTGCTCTACCCGACAGTTTTTGGAATTGGCATTCTAGCTTCAAAACTAACGGTACCTGCCATATAACTTTTATTAAAAAACTTATTTTTCTCGAAAACGGCTCCTACGATTTTGATTAAACTTTCAGAATGATGTTTTCTGTGCAAAATCTATCTTTTAATTTTAATGGATTTTTCAGAAAAAGTTTTATAACGGTACCTCCCATATGACCGGTTTTTTTAAATCAGACTTTCTCGTTAACTAATTGACGGATTTTGCTTATCAAAATTTTCAAAAACATTTTTTTTTAAATTTTAATAATTTTTTTAAAAAAATATTTAGTTTTTTGAATATTTTGAAAACGGATCTATAGATTTTTTTTTAAATTTTTCTCCTAGTATAAACTATAGATTTCTTAAAATTGACATACTAAAAAAAATTTTAAAATATGTTTTCGAAAAGTTTTTCAAAAAAAACATTTTTTTGAAAAAACTGGTCGAACGATTTTGAAATGAAAAATTCATAAAATAGAAAACAGCAAAAGAAATAAGATGGCTTACAACATTTTTTCCAAAAAACGTTATGAGTAGTGTTTTTTTGAATTCATAAATTTTTTTCCCCAACATTTTATTTCATATTGCTCGGCTAAGCCCTAGCCAAGCCATTAAGTCAAATAAAAGAAAGTGACAACCTACATTACATACATACTTACGTATTTTAAAGTATTTTTCATCATCATAAAAGCACAGAATAAATAAGGAAGCCTTTGATAAACACACAAAAACAACTAACAAATAAAAAAAACTATTCGATTACTACTGAATGCAAAAATTTCAATCGAGAAAACAAAAGTTTACACCTTCCTATAAATAAACAAAACCACTGTGTTAACTTTTAATATTGTCTCTACACCTACTGGCTTAACAGTAGTTGGAACACGTATCTTAATTTTAGTAACTACCTTCCTTCCAACCTTATTATAGGTACCTAAATCCTGTATAAATTCCATTGGTCCCATATTGGGACGTATAAAGGTCCCTTTACCTAGCATTATTGCCATACTGCTGATTCCGACGAATCTTTATGCCAGTTGTTCAAATTTTTCCATACCAAAATGAAAATTTAACTGAAAAAAGTCCTTTGTATCTTTCTATTAGCAAATTATATTATAAACAGTAAGCAGCAAGTGGAAAGATAATACTACACTAAAAAACTGCAAAAGCTAACAATCCTATATATTTATTTGTTTATCCCTTTGTCGTGACGCATGTTCGTTCGAGCTTCACCCCAAAACGATTCTAAGAAAGTTGCACGTCATACAAAAAATATTAAAATAAAATCTTTGTCAAAAAGACGCCTGCACTTAAAAAGGATTAGCACATAAGAGCAAGTACGTGCGACCCAGTCGTGCCTTTTATTTTTAATCGCACTAATTTTTGTATTAGTTATGTACTATAAAAGACTGTGTCTTATTTGTACACCATTTTTAATAATAAATGATTTTCTTCCGCCCATTTAATACATGTGAAGATAACTTTTCTCCCGTTGTCTTTAGCAAACGAACTCCAAATCTCTTTTTAAATTTAGTGAGCCATCCATCGCTTGCGAAGAAATTTTCAGTCCAATATTTTGTGTGTATGACTTGAGCTTTAGCCTTTAGTATGGGGGCACTTATAGGAATATGATTTTTGCGCTGCTGGAGGAACCATTATCATAACCAATAAAGAAACAAAAACTGCAAAAAAATTCCAAAGACTTGTAAGCAAAAAAAAAAATAACGGTACATGAACATTTTCAAAAAAAAAACTAATGAGATCTGTTAGAAAAAAAAACGATTCTCATGTTTTGTTTTCTTTGCTTTTTTCCTTGAAATTGAACAGCATTCGTTATATAGAGTAGTAAAATTGTTCATTATTCGTTGTTTAGAGATATCAATGGACTTCAAATGGTGATTCGTTATACTGGACATTCGTAATACTGGACGTCCAGTGTACTATAATGCAAATTATGCATTCGTGCAAAAAAAATCGAGATAAAAATCAAACATGACATTACGATGATAGAGAAACACATTTGAGTTACTGGCAAAATTCTGTCCGTCTGTCTGTCTGTCTGTCGGTACGGATGTATTTTGGACTGTAGCCTAAACAGTTGGGCCAACCGTCTTCAAATTTAGAACTTAAGGTTATTTTTTTATATTCTACAGAGGACTTTTTTTTTAGCTCAAAAATTAACGGCAGCTGTCATTCATATAACCGTTATGTTAAAGCTTATTTTTCTCGAAAACCGCTCCAAGAATTTCTATGAAAAAAAATCAGTAGGTAAGCATTATATATTGGTGAAAAAAATGTAAGATGGTGGACTAAAAACGGTACCTCCCATAGGACGCGTTTTTTTTGCAAACTCTACGCAAAGTGCTTTAATAAAAACCCACCACCGAAAACGCTATGGCAAAATATACTGAACTTGGAGTTTGTCGCAAAAAAGAATATTGTTCATCCGACTACTTGAATAAAAAGTTTACAGAAATTCAAAAAGCTCCTCTTAATGAGACTTCTCGGATTGTTGACCTCGAGAGTGTTCAATTTCAAAGTGAGGACTTGTTTCAGGCTGATGGGTTGAGGGTTGCTGACTCCGCAAGTGATAATCTAGGTACTAATGAAAGAAATAGAGCCTATCGGGTTGTCGACCCCGATAGTGCAAATTGCTGTCAATTTCAAAGAGTAGATGATGCTGATGTCTTAAGTGCAATACTTAAAATAAAATCAAATGCTATGCGATTTGACGATATACATCCACTTTTCAATAAAATAATTTTACCCTACACTCTCCCTGTCCTGTGACACATACTATTTCTAATACCATCTTAATGACATCGCATTTTCCATCCTCCTGGAAATTAGTGAAAGTAATACCGGTCTTAAAAACCAGCTAAACGTTTATCTCCTCACGAGTTTAGACAAATATCAATGTTGTCGTTCTTATCAAAAGTAATGGAAAAAGTTCTATACAATCAAATTTCACCTTACTTAAATGTAAACAAATTCTTAAGCGAACATCAATCAGGTTTTAGACAAAATCATTGCTGTATCTCAGCTATTCTCAAAGTTTCAGACGATATTAGAACGGCAATCGATAGCGATCTAGTATCTCTTCTAGTCCTCTTTGATTTTTCGAAAGGCTTTGATATAGGCAATGATTGCAAACTCATATCGAAGTTAAAAGAACAGTTTATGTTTTCATACGCAGCAGCCATAATGATTTCTTCATACCTGAGTGGAAGAAGCCAACCTGTAGTAATTGGTGAACAAATGTCTTGCTCGCTAAATCTTTCTTCAGGAGTTCCGCAGGGATCAATTCTTGGTTCACTGCTATTTTTCATTTTTATAAATGATCTCCCAATTCAGATCCAATACGCTTCATTAGATTTATTTGCTGATAATTCTCAAGTTAGATTAAACTGTAAGCTTGGAATAATTGAAGATGGGGCAGCATCAATTTCGCAATTTGATGCTGCCCTATTCAGACACATGACAATAAATAAAATTGAATTACTTACTTACTTAGGGGGCGCTACAGTTCGGGACGAACCTGGGCCTCAACCAACATGCCTCTCCAGCCAGCTCGGTCTTCCTCCACTTGAGCGCGCCACCTAAGGCGAGGTCTTCCTTGACTGCGTCTACCCTCTGGGATGGAATCGAAGATCCTGTGAGCCGAAGCATTGTTGTCCATTCGCTCTACATGACCTAGCCATCTTAAACGTGTTTTGCGTATTTTTTGACCAGGTCAATGTCGCTGTACAGCTCGTATAGTTCTTGGTTGAACCTTCTCCTCCAAAGCCTGTTAAGGCAGGTAGGGCAAAAAATCTTCCGAAGAATCTAACGCTCGAAACGACTAAGGATATCTTCATCCGCTTTAGATAGAGTCCATGCCTCGGCGCCATAGAGCAGGACTGGGATGATTAAGGTCTTATAAATAGTCTCCTTTGTCTTTCGAAAGAGGGCTTTACTACCCAAATTTATTCCTGGCCCATAGAAACAGCGATTGGCAAGAGTAATTCTTCGGTTTATTTCTGACGAAATGTTGTCGTCAGATGTTATAGCGGATCCGAGGTAAACAAAGTCCCTAACTACCTCAAAGTTGTACCTGTCTATTGTGATGTTTTGTCCAATCCGCCGGTGTTGTGTGTCCCTTTTTGTGGACAGCAGGTACTTCGTTTTGGCCTCATTGACTGCTAGTCCCATCTTAACCGCTTCAGCTTCAATGTTAGCAAACGCTCCAGTGACAGCTCGCCGAGTTCTGCCAATGATGTCTTTGTCGTCAGCGTATGCTAGCAATTGCACAGACTTGAAAAAAATTGTCCCACTACAATTGACTGGCGAGTTTCTTATAATTTTTTCAAGAAACGTCAAAAGTTTCTGTGAGGTAAGTACCAACCTTGACGGAGCAGCGAGAGTTCTCCATCGTCATCCTGCACAGTCGGATGAGTTTTGTGGGGATTCCAAAACCTGACATGGCTCTGTATAGTCTCAAACCACACTGATAGGGGCCAATCGGGTTTCAGGCGTTCATATAGTTAGTACGGCAGAGAGGATTTTGTAGGCGATATTCAGGAGACTTATTTCTTTATAGTTGGCGCAGTTTAGAGGTTCTCCTTTCTTGTGGATCGGGCAAACGATGCTGAGGTTCCATTCATCAAACATACTTTCTTCTGACCAAACTTTAGAGATGAGTTGGTGTATGCACTCCACCAGGTCATCTCCGGCCGCTTTAAAAAGTTCGGCTGGTAGTCCGTTGGGTCCAGAAGCTTTGTTGTTTCTTAGTTTAGATATTGCTATCCTCACTTCATTTTGGTCAGATGGACGGAAGTTTTGTCCGTCATCGTCTATGTTGAATGGTTCATTCTGCCTGACAGCGGGATTTTGGTCTTTATCGCCGTTTAACAGGCTGCATGGGCCTGCCTGCATTCGTCATCGAACCAGAGGTTTCGTGGTGGTGGTCTGGTGAAACCTATCACATCAGTTGCGGCATCTCTGATGGCTTGTTGGCGGTGTTGCCACTGTCTTCGGCACTTGATGCTGGCGGTACTAGATTTCTTAAGAGGTTATAGGATATTTGATCGGCATAGGTTCTGGCGGTTTCTTGCGATTGCAGCTTTCCGACGTCATACTTCCTCACAGTATTACTCTGTTGTTGTGGTATTTGGGTTATTCGCATTCTTACCTTTGCTGCAACAAGGTAGTGATCCGAATCGATATTAGCTGCTCAGAAGGTGCGATTATCCAAGATACTGGAGGCGTGTCTTGCATCGATCGCAACGTGATCAATCTGGTTGACGGTTTTCTGTTCTGGGTGTCGCCAAGTCCCTTTGTGAATATCGAGATGAGGAAACCTTGTGCTTGCAATTTAGGCTAATGTTGGCGAATTTAGCCTTGATACGAATTGCCACAAGTCGCTCACTTACGTGTCGAAAGCCCAAGACTTCTTGCCCAAGTCTACCGCTTATGACGAATCCGCACCCAAATAAACGCCAGCCCATCCCATCGCACTTCCTGGATGACAGTAAATCCTGCTCTGTAGCAGTCTAGGGCCTCCGCTAGTAGTTCGACTCCACGTGGTCTGTTAAAAGTTCTAACATTCCACGTGCAGATCCGAAGGTCGTTGTCCTTAATTCGTTTTTCCGGGTCGTCAACAGTTAATCCGTCCTTTTCCGAGGCTATTGGTCGCTTCGTAACTTTCTTTTTTTCCATGGCAGGGTAGTTAGCCCCACGCACAACCCCCAACCTATTTGGGGCCAGAGAATCCGGAGTCAGTAACCCGCTTCGGGGATATGAGCGCTGCCGTTGACCCATTAAGGGCGCATCCGCCACCATCTCTATTTCAATGCCCTGACTTGCATTGAATTGTCCCAATGACCTTATCTCCAAATACGTCGAAGTAGCTCATTAGGGCGTCTGCTTCGTTGACTGTTGAAGCCACCGTTGGTCCAATTGTTTGGGCTCATTCGCCGTACGTCCTCTTTCTGAGGGGCTCGTGCAAGACTTCTGCGAATCGATCAGAACAGTCATTAAAGCAGAGCATTATAGTGTTGGTATTTTTTCTGTGTTCAACACTCACGCTTATAACTTTTGCAGGAGGATGGACAGACCAGTAACCGGTGGTTACCGCGGGGAGGTAAAATAAGCACAATTTTTTTTTTTTTTTTTTTTTTTATAATTAACGCGCGCACAAGGGATTATGTGTTTCCCTTTTAATGTAGAACACACTGCGCGGGCATTACGAAGATAGGGAGGGGAGTGATAGGAGGTGCCGATTAACATTGGTTTTGAATGTTTGTAGATCAAAATGGCAAGGGAAATAAATAAATTGATGCGTGTGAGATATTCATACATCACCCAACCACCAAATTAAATTGAATTAGATCAAATAAAACATTTAAACAAAGTAGTTCAGTGGAAACAAAAGAGCAAAATTCTGTAGTTTCAATTAAAACTATATTTGACAATAACAAAATTGAATGTATATAAAACCTAATTTTGATATTAACTTAATGTTAATCACTTTATAACTTTTACATTAAAAAGCCCATTGGAAACGATACTATTGAAATAATAAATGAAATGAAATGCATAATTTGTATTAAAGTACCTATAATCGGAAGTAAACAAATGGGCACGACTGGGTCGCACGTTCTTGCTCTTATGTGCCTAATTACCTTGGAAAGCAAGATCTTTGGTTTGATCTTCAGTTTGAACTTAAAAAAAGTAATAAAAACCACAATACTTTACGGTTTTTAGTAAAAATGAAGAATGCACGTCATAAATAACAAGGAATTTATAAAAAATGTATTTCGAAAATTGTAGGACCGGTTTTGATAAAATCCTGTTTTTTATTTTTAGTTTTTAAAAAAAAAAATAATTTTTAAATTTTGGTATGCATTTTTATTTATTAAAATACACGTGATTATAAAATTTAAAATAATTTTTTTATTAGTTTTCAAAATATTGATTTTTCCAAAAAAAAAATCAAAAATTAATTTTAATTAGAAAAAAAAAGTTATTCAAAATTTTGATATGCAGAATTAATTTGGCTAACTAGATCTTCTTAAATATAAAATTTGATAGAAATCCAAAGAACCGTACACGAGAAAGCCAAAAATTAAAAAAACCGTTATATGAAAGGTCCCGTTAATAGACTTTTCCCGTGTATGTGGTACTAATCAAATGATAGCCAATACCAACAGAAAAATTCTCAAAAACTTTCATTAAAATCGTTGGAGCTTTTCTTGAGAAAAATAATATTTTCCTAAACGGTTATATGGCAGGTACCGTTATTTTTAGGGCTTAAAATAAAATTTCAATTTCCCCTCTGGGCAATACCAAAATAATCACACACACCAAGTTTGAAGATAATCGCTTAAGCCGTTGAGGCTGCAGCTCGTTATACATACTGACAGACAAACAGACATTTTTCTCCATCACTTTTTTAGACTTCTCTATGATCGTAATGTCATGTTCGATTGTTATCTCAATTTATTTAATATTCACGAATCCTAAACTTGCCTTATAGTTCCTATAATCGCAAGTAAAAATAGTTGGATGAGTATAAACACTAGCGACCAAGCATATCTGTCCAAACCGCCAAAGCTTAAACGTTCTTAATGTTTTGTTGACTCTGGTCTCAAACTAGTTTAATAAAACGTCCAAAATATGTAAACTCACATATGTAATTCAAAAACTGCATCTGTTAATCTACATAATTTTAATATCTATTTGCATTGCATTTAAAGACAAATTTTGCAAATTTAAAACTCTAAACTAGTTGTCCCAAAATCTGTTTTTTTTTTTTTGTGTTACTGAATAAATTAGTAAAGTCACAAAAATAGTGACTTGCCTGCGCTATTCATAAAGTTCATTTGTATCTTTCCTCTTTCTTGATATACATTAAGCTTTAGTTGAACGATACTTGAACTGGTTTTGCTGACCATGGTAAATTATAAAAGTTGGGTTTTCATTGATATGCATTGGACACACCTTCGTAGTACCTAATTGCGTTGGCTATTTTATGTCTTTTGGCCAAACGTTTCGCCTTTCTTCAACGGGGATGTAGCTCAGATGGTAGAGCGCTCGCTTAGCATGTGAGAGGTACGGGGATCGATGCCCCGCATCTCCAATAACCTTTTGCTGCTTTAAGGTGCAATTGTTTAAAAAAAAATAAATAATTTTAACTAGGCTTAACAAATTTCAAAATTAAAAAAAATTACTTATGACGTAGTATAAATTATTGGTCTTCAAATCTCCACCCCCTTGCTTAGTTTTTCATTTGTGCATATATATCTGTTTGAAGGATTCCTTTCCGGTTTCATTAAGTTTCTTTGTAATTCTCAGAAAAAAGTCTCCAAAAGTCAATTAAAATGAAAAAACGTGACTCCATCTTAAAAAAAGTTCAAATCATTCGATCCCCAACATTTTAAGTTTGAAGTGTTTTCTTTATTTTCTTATATCCTTTTTTTTTCCTTAAGCCAAACGTATGAAGAAATTCTTGGGAAAATGGGAAGAGTTTAATGAGATAAGGTAAAATGCTTTTGTGTGGGGAGGTTTCCTTAATTTTCGCAGGAAATTTAGTATCTTTTCCTTTGGCGGTAAGATATCACCGACTTTTTTATTGCTATTTATCTCGTAAATATAGAAACGTTTAATTTCTCACTAATTGTTGCATGTGCGCTTACAATTTAATAGGAACCCATTAAGACTTCACATATACAGACGTTTTAACAGCAGCTTGAGGGTTTATGTACTTATAGGTGAACGGATTAGAAAATTAATAAGATTGTGTGTGTTGGGGGAGAATTTTATTAAAAACATTGGTGAGAGTAATTTGTTAAGGTTAATTTAATATCAAATAAAAAGATTCATACCGATGTGAACCGCTGCTTAAGACTTTGTTTAGGATTTTTGTTTTATTAAAAGGATTTAGTTGTAGTTATTCGTGTATGTGTAGAACATACTCACACGTTTACGCCTAACAAGTGTTATTGTTTTGTGTGTTTCTTCCACATGTATGCTTAAGCTACTGAAGCGATTTTGATAAAACTGATTAAACTTTAAGAAGATTTAGCTGATGGAATCTTTTTCAAATGATCTAGACCGCAATGTTCTAGATTTGTACTATTGAAAATTTGTAGCTTCAGAAAAAAATAGTGACGTTACTATTTACACTTCTGATTATGCAACATCAATAAATCGGATTTATGTATATTTTCTTGAGGTTTTTTATGTATCTGCTGATTCTTCTAAATTTTCAATTTTTTATGAACATGTTGTATTGCAAGCTTCTTAAGCTAGTATTACACGGTCATAGCAATGACACATCAGAATAACAAAGTTATTTTTACTAAAACCGTCGTGTGATCATCTTCCTGGATGTCGATTTCGATTGAAATCGATTAACCTGTTCTTGAGAAAGTCGAAAAAACACCGTTTTTTTTCTTCGACTTTCTGGAAAACTAATCATCCGATTTCAATTAAAATTGTTATTCAGGAAGATGTTGGTAGCCTTAGTAATTTTATTTTAAAATATTTGGATAACTTTTTTTTTGTATTTTAATAATTTTCTTAATTTTTTTTCAAAAATCAATATTTTATAGATGGGTAGATGGATTTTTTTTTTATTTTGTTTTTAAATGTACATTATTTTTTGTTCTCTGTACAGTGTTAAAATAAGCTTAGGTATATGTTCTAAATTTGAAGATTATTGGCCCGAACGCTTTAAAAAAAGAAAAAAAAAATACTGTACTCTTAAAATGTTCTTAAGTCAATATCACCATTTTTACTTGCGATTATAGGAACTATAAGGCAATTTTAGAATTCGTGAATATAAAAAAATTTTAGATAACAATCAAACATGACATTACGATCATAGAGAAGCCTAAAAAAGTCATTGGCAAAAAATGTCCGTCTGTCTGTCAGGGTGTATATCGAGCTACGGTCTAAACGGGTTAAGCGATTGCCTTGAAATTTGGTATGTGTGATTCTTCAGGCATTCCTCAGAGGAGAAATCGAAATTTTATATTTAGGCCTACAAATAACGGTACCTGCCATATGACCGTTTAGGAAAAGCTTATTTTTCTAGAAAACGGAAACGACTTTGAAGAACATTTTTGAGATTTTTTTTTTGTTAGTATTGGCTATAACTTGATCAGAACCAAAATTACGGGAAAAGTCTGTTAACGGTTCCTTTCATGTAACGTTTTTTTTTTTTAATTTTTGGCTTTCTCAGTAACATCTCATTTCATTTCTGTGAAGTTTGAAGAGAACATCTAGGTAGCCAAATAATGTCTGCATATCAAAATTTTAAATAAGTTTTTTTTCTAATCAAAATTAATTTTAGATTTTATTATTTTTAATTTTATAATCACATGTATATTAATAAATTTTAGAGTTTTATTATTTATTATTTATTTATTTTTATTAACTGCATACCAAAATTTTAAAAAAATCAAAAAACTAAAAATAAAAAACAGGATTTTAACAAAATCCGTCATACTATTTTCGAAATACTTTTTTCATAAATTCGATATTATACAAGACGTGTGATCGCGTACTCTATTCTTACTAAAAACCGTTTTTATTGTTGTCGTTTTGACACTTTTTCTGAGTTCAGATAGTGTTATTTTTCTACGTTAATGTTACTTATTTTTTTAAATTTATTCAACGATGTGACGACACATATAAGCAGATACATGCGATCCAGTCTTGTAATTTATTTCTGAGACAAACCGCTTTAATACTTTTATTTATTATTTGCTGCCTCCAACCATAACATTTAATATATATTAACATATATTAACTTATTTTTTTCATTTTCAGAGAAAATTTTCAAAAACCAAAAAACAACCGGTATCGGTATTCAAATCTAAATAAAAAAGATCAAAAGGTAAGCTTATTTCTTACCAAAACAAAATATTTTTTCTAATTCTCAATACAATTTAAAAACATTTATATTCAAAACTTTGATAGCGTGACAGAAACCATTACAAACCTAACTACGACGCGAAACGGAATTTAAACAGAAGACCTAATCAAGGCTGGAAGCCTTCGGGAAAAAAATATGGCAATCGCGTGTGGCAACGTCCTTATTCGAATTCGAAGCATTCAAATGACGGATTTCCACATGTAAATTTTCAAAACTTTATAAATTTTCAAAGAGAAGACGGTGAAGAATATAATTGCAATCAACAGCCTTGGCAGCCAATAGATTTCTTTAGAGATTACGGGCCTCCGTATCCATTCCAGGATAATGCCGACTATATGTTTCAAGGTTTCCAAAGTCAAAATTTCACCGAAAACTGTGATACAGTGGTTGTAGATGGGGAGAATAACGAAGCTGGAGAAGTTGCTTTAACTAATTCACTGGACGAACAAAACTGCCAAGATACTTCGTTAGAAAATGTCAATCAAGAAGTGAATCCTGATCAAACAATCCAACCCTTTCCGCTGGAATTATTAACAAGGCAAAACCAAGAAGAAGTTGCATTTAACGAACCAGAACCGTTCGAAAACTTATCCACTTCATGTCAGGAAGAAATTGCTCTCGACCAATCCCAACAGATAAACGACTTTAATCAGGAGGAGTTCTTAGCAAATCTAATAAAATCCGAAGTTGAACCCGAACTGGACCCAAGCAATATTGATCTTTTTGCCAATCTAGAAGCTGAACTGCCAGAACAAGAATTCACCCTAAACAACTGCATAAACAGTAGCAATAATACTCCTTCTATTTCGGTCATTCCAATATCCCGACTGATCAAGAGCGAACTTCAGGATTTAAATAGAAGCGATATTATCGCTGCAACCACTCCAATAAGAGGAAAGCGTGCTCTAAGGCCAAATCTAGTGCAACGCAAGAAGGGCACCACCAAAGACGGTAGCCTGAGCGAAAATCTCGTCCAGCGTGTTGCAAATATGGACAAAGTTGGAATTAAAAACGTCATTAACAGTTCCGGTACAAAATACGACGCAGCATTACAAATTCAAGCGCGTAAAAGGTTACGCGAAGAAATCCGCAAACAACTCAAATCAATGAATTTCACTCCCCCGGAGGATAATGAAAACAATGTTCTAGTTCCCGATGAAATCGTCGATTCGATGAACATTCCTGCTGTACTCTTGGATGAAATTAGAAAGGCTTTCGGTATAGTTTTGGTTGAAGACAAAAAAATCAAAATGCCCGAAGAAGCTGACAAGCCTGTGAATCCGCCTGCATCAGTTTCAGAAACTCCGGCAGTTCCAATAGAAACAGTAACAACTCCTACAGAAGAACCCCCAAAGTCGCCAGACCTAATGAGTAGAATCAAAATGTTGGAAGAGTGTAAGTCCCAATCGGAGAGAAATTCTTCATCAAACAACTCAGAACGCCGCAGAAAAAGCAAGTCTACCGAACCGATTCTTGTTATTGACTCCTCATCTTCGAGTTCCTCCTGCTCCAGCTCTAGTAGTGATTCCGAGACAAGTTCCACCTCAAGCGGTAGCGATTGCAGTACCACTTCCTCCTTTAAGCGTCGCCGAAGAAAGAAACGAATACTCGAAGCGAATGTGGTGGGAAATTTTGAAAAACTAATCTTGCCCAATCTGACAGCGGCTCAACGTCGCCGTTACAAGGATAAATACTCGAAGACGACCAAAAGTTCCCTCCTTTACATATATGGGGTTTGTGTGAGTCGAGCTAATTGCTCTGAAAATCCGGCCGATCAAAAAGAACGTCTTAAGTTGAAAAAAAACTTAAGTTCTGCTGACAACGCTCAAGCTTTGGAGTTCCTCATGAAAGCAATCCTTAATCTCTTCGAGAAGCAAAAGGAAACTCTGCGAAAAAACAAAGAAAAGAAAAAATCCCAAACTGCCTCATCTCAAATGAGAAGTCCTAATCCTGTTAGTGGCATGGCAAATAAATTAAAGGACTCCACACGTAATCAGAGGAACTCTAATGACAATATCATGAATGTGGAAGAGGAGGAGCAATGTAAAAGTGCCAGCACAGTTGGAATTACAAAACATCAAAGCACAAGCAAATCGGATAGGACATCAACAGAGGGTTGTGTTAATAGAAGGAAAGAGGATTCTGCCGCTGAAAGTGCGAATTCAGCACCGAGGGTGTCGTCAGATGAAGGCGCACTTGTTGCATCGGATTTCGAATCGGAAGTCGAAGTGATGGAGGTTGGGAATCCATCCTCTTCTAGGGTTTGGAAGTCTCCGGGCGAGAAGAAGTGCATTGAAATCAAATCAATATCGCCATTGAGTAATCTGGGAAGTTTGCAACCACCATTGAATATGGATACATCTGCACCGCTGAGCAGTCTTGGAATGATACAACCTCCGTTGGGTAATTTCTCCTTCGATATTGATTCTCTGAAGTCACAAGGTACAATTGGAGACGAAGCTGTGACTAGCATACGAGAAATTGACGTCAAGCTAATGGAACTGCACAAACGCAAAATGTACATCGAGGAGATGATTCTAAAGTTGCAAAAGGACAAAATGGAGGTAGACCTGTGGACAATGAAGCTACAAAACGAAAAGTTCATCCTTTTGAACTCAGCATTGGCGAGTACATCGAGTAGTTCCGGGGTCATACAGAAAGCGGTAGAAGTTAAGAAGAAACCAACTTCATCACAAGTTTTGGAGATTCTTCGAAATCGTAAGAAGCGTTCTCAGCAAGATGTCCCTCTTGAAGACACTGATGATAGACACAAGGTAGCTAAAGAACAAAGTTCTGTTGTAATTCCAAAGCCTAGGCAAACAGAACGAAGTGTAAATAGTGATGAAGGCCCTTCGACAAGAAAAAGAACTAAAAGTTCGAAGATCAATAAGAAATCCGAAGCACCAGCAAAAATTGCAAACGAACTAAATTCCGAGAAAGTAGCTAAATCATTAGAAAAGATTGACGAAGAAGAAGTTAAAATTGTCGAAATGCAAAAATATGATTATTCGAATGTGCCAAATGGTAACCTGGAAGGATGGAAGCTGCCGATAACACAGATAGTTGTTGTTGGAGAGGCTGTTATTGCTGCCTCAGAAGATGGAAATATTTATAAGTTTAATATTAACACAAGGGTGTTGGAGTCGAAATTTTCCAAACACACCGAAGCCATAACGCAGATATTTACCTGCCCGAGGGAAAACTTTGTGTATACGACATCACTAGATGGATTCTTGAGGAAAACTTCGATTGAGGTAAGTTTTCGTGTTTAAAGAAAGTTATAATTTTATTTTTTTTAGTACAGTCATTTATTTAAGAGCAAATTTTAAGTACATATATGTTTCTAATTTGGAGTTCAAAATCACATCACAAATCAATTTCCAATATGTTTAGTTTTAAAATGAGAACGAATAATTGCTTCTAAATGATGGGGTGGGTCTTTTTTTGTATTTTTCTTATATTTATCATATTAATATTCCACTCTAATTTTTGAAATAAATGTCTGTTTTATGTAACTCATGAAAGTAGACTGCGTACGTAAATTTGTTTTAGAAGTGTCAAATGATTTAAAAGAGTATAACAAGTAATACTGATGAAGGTTTATGGTAACGGTTTTTGTAAAATTCTTAAAAGTTAACAATTTACTTAATTTGGCCAAAAAATCGCAAAATAGAATAAGCCTATTTAAATTTAGTATAATTCTAAAATGCAGAAGATCAAACTGTCCTACAAAAAGGGCTGTCGTTTGGCTTTTTAAGTAAGCAGTACTTCAAGAAAAATAAAACGACTGGATCGCACGTACTTGCTCTTAAGGGAACTTCAAAGATTATATTCGATTTTTCTGACTTTTGATTGTTTGAAAGTTCGTAAAATAGTTTTCAGCGGAAAATTTAATTGCCATTTTATTTCTTTAAAAAATGTGAAAAAGTGTAAATTTTTTTTTCGTTAGAGCCGTTTTTAAATAAAAAGTTTTTTTTAACAACTTTTTTAAAAAATTAAAAAAAAATAATTCAAGAATACAAACTTAAGCACAAAAATAACGTACATTTAAAAACAAAATTTAAAAAACAATTCACTCACCCGTTTTCAAAATATTGATTTTTCAAAAAAAAATTTTAAAAAATTATTAAAAATACAAAAAAAAAGTTTTCGAAAAAAAATTAATGCACAATTACTCAGGCTACCTACATCATCTTGAATAACAATTTTGATTGTAATCGGATCACCAGTTTTTTTTTAATTGAAAAAACTCCTCTGTAGAATGTCAAAATAACCTTAAATTCAAAATTTGAAGACGATTGCGCAACCGTTTAGGCTGCAGTCCAAAATACATCCGAACAAGCAGAAAGACAGACGGACAGAATTTTGCCAGTAACTCAAATATGTTTCTCTTTCATCGTAATGTCATGTTTGATTGTTATCTCAAAAGGTATAGAATCATATATTTTTTCCCTACTTCCAGGTAAAACATTGGAATTGATGTCTTAGTAGCTGTTGGCTGTGATACCACATCGGCTATAAGAAAAGCGGATTGGTCGCGCCTTATAATGCAGACTATCCATTTCATTTTAACGAATTGCCACTCAGGCATCTATTCATAACGCTCGATGGTGCAACCACAGGGCCTTCTTCATACACGGGTGAAATTGGAAAGAGGTTTGCGAAAAGCTAATTATTGTCAAATATAGGTATTCCAAGTACATTGACAGATTTCACACCAAAGGATTTGAGTCAAGATCAGAAGTACTTATATGAAATTACACCTGCAGTTATCACTGGACACCTTCCATCAGATTTAGCGAATAAGGCACCAGGACAGATGTTTCGTCTCATGCCCGATGGCTTAGGAAAGCAAACCGAATACTTCGCCTTTACGTCTCTACAGCAAAACAATCACAAAATTTGATTCGTCTAGCAGTTTGTTGTAAAAGTGTAGTCACCAGTATAGTTTCAAATAAAAATGCATTCAACTTGTAAGGACGTTTCAAATCATTTTTGGAAACTAATTCAGGCGTCTCGTTTTCTTTCTCCTGAACTTAAAGCGGTTATAGATCCAGTAATTCAGCGAAATGCATATTTTGCACATCTCGAAAACCTTTTACTTTCAATGTTAACAGATGATAAGTTATGCGTTCGGGAACTTGCTGCTCGAAGAATCCTCAAAGGTCGAAATTTGACACCCAGAAAAAACGTACCAAGAGTTTTTCACGTACCAAAAATCAATTTTAATGTTGCATCATATACTGATAGATTGGCAGCAAACTATTTCTGAGCCTCCATTTCTAAAAGGTGTTTCCAACGAAGAAATTTCGAAAATAATAAAGTCAGGACGAGGTGAAGACAACGTAACGTTTTTGAAGCTGCCTTGTCACACTCATGCATTAGAACGTTCCGTCAGAATTGTAACGAAAGCTGCGATGTCTGGGTGTGATGAAAAGTCAAGAGAGGGTTTAATTAAAAAAATAGCATAGATAGCATCCAGAAAAAATCATGCCAAAAAGTAAACGTGATTTTAATGTCAATTTCAACTAATTTTGTATATCAAAACATGTATTCATCAAAGTAAATTAATCATTTCTAAAATACATTTTAGTAATTTATTCTTTCTGTTCTATGTATTTTTCATATTTTTTTTTAAATATGTATTTTAAAAACCGTAATTTTTTTTTTTAATTTATTAATATTCAAACTAAATGCACAGGCTGAAGATGGAAAAAAAATAATTTTTTTTTGTTTCTAAATAAATAACTATCCATTTAGCAATGTTTTATCATTATTAGGACTGCAAAACAAAGAAAAAAAAGTTCTCTATAAGAGTGACCCACCCTAATTTATACTTGCGGTTAATAGGACTATAAGGCAAGTTATGCATTCGTAAAAAAAATTCTAACAATCAGACATGACATTACGATGATAGAGAAACATATTTAAGTTACTGGCAAAATTATGTCTGTCTGTACAGATGTATATTGAATTACAGCCTAAACGGTTTGGCCAATCGTCTTGAAATTTGGAACAAAAGGTTATTTTATACATTCTACAGAGGACTTTAATTTTTTTTTTCTTAACTCAAATATTAACAGTACCTGTCATATAACCGTTAAGTAAAAGCTTATTTTTCTCGGAAACGGCTCCAAGAATTTTTATGATGTACGTAGGTTTTGTTTTGGTGAAAAAAAGTTCAAGATGGTGGGCTAAAAACGGTACCTCCCATAGAACGGTTTTTTTTTCTTCGACTTCCCGATAACTGGTCATCCGATTTCAATCAAAATTTTATGGGGAAGTAGCCTAAGTAATTTTATTTTAAAATATTTTCGAAAACTTTTTTTTTTTTGTATTTTTAATAATTTTCTGATTTTTTTTAATCAATATTTTGAAAACGAGTTAATGGATTTAAAAAAAAAAATTTAAACGAAGATTATTTTTTTGCTTGGATTTGCGTTCCTCAATTTTTCGGCTGAAAACTATTTTATGTACTTTTTTCAAACAATCAAACGTCAGAAAATCGAAAAAAAAATTTTAAATTCCATCAATATTTTTCAAATTTTATTCGAAGCTGTCACCGCACATAAGAGCAACTGCGTGCGATCCAGTCGTGCAATTTATTTCATTGTTGATTTATTTGTTTATCGGTCATCAAACGTTTGGATCAACGTTTGGTTGCACGCGCTCTACGACATGTTGCGCCGTCTTGTTGGAACCATTTCTTCTCCAAATGATTTCCAATGACATGAAGAATTAAAAAATCACGAATCATTAGCCTGTTGCGTCGCCATTCACGGTAATGTTGGCATCAGTTTTGGATTTAAAGACAATTATGGCCCGTTTACAGGGGCGATGGCTTTATCTGTACGCACCGTACGGGCTCGATTTGGATGAATTTTATCACAAAAGTGTAAATGTGGTCATGAATCGATCCAAAGTATTGCGTATAAGATGCTCAGATGGCGCTGCGAAATAAGCCCCAGACTTAAAGGCCCACACTTAGGCTAAACTAGTTTTGTCTAGGCAAAAATAATATAAACATGGCCATGAAATAAGATAAATGGTAATAAGGTCGATTCAATCTCATTTCCCTAAAAAAAACTAAATAAAGGCGAACTTCGGTTCTATTCGAAGTCGACTCTGTTTCCAACAAAAATGGTAATAGTATGGATCAGAATTTCGGCGTTTTTACCGAAGCAGTGTGCAAAGAAATTTCTTGAGATATTATCTCCCAATCAGTATGAGGTAGGTATGGGGCGGCATGCTGCCACCCTGCAACTTCCTGCTTTGGCTCACTATAGGATTTGGAGTATGTGCGAGATTGGGTTTATGCAAAAGTTCTTTAAATCAATAAATAATTTGGGAACCAAATTTCCACGATTTGTAAACGTTGTTCTGGTGCAGTTATTGCGTGGTAATTTACCAAAGTATACTAAAAAAAAAGTCAAACACACTTCATGAGTATGACAGCTAGTTGAAGTTCTATATCTGTAAAAAAAAACCAAGTGCTTATATTCTGTCTGTACTTACGAATGTATTTTAAACTACCCTAGTCCCTATCGATTCAAATTTAGTACAAAAGACATACTTTGACATTAATATAAAGAACTTTTTCGGTTTTTCTTAGCTCAAATATTAAAGGTACCTGCGATATAATTGTTGAGTAAAAGTTATTATTAATCGAAAACTGCTAAGATTTTTTATGGAAAAAAGTCACTGATCTTTTGTAACTGTGGATTATGTTTTGGTGAAAAAATGAGATTTTTGGCTAAAAACGGTACCTCCCACAGGACCGAGTTTTATCGTTAACAGGTTAACTGATTACAATCAAAATTAAATCAAGGAAGATTTACGTAATTTATTTCGCACTCAATTATTTTGAAATATCTTTTGTTTCTTTTTTTTTTTAAATCAATATTTTAAAATTGTGTCAGACAAGTTTTTTTAATTGTTGGAATTTATCTGTTAAAGTTTGCATTCTTAAATAATTTTTGTTGTATTTCTCAAATAAAAAAACATTAATTTTTGACTTGTTTGTATTGTTTTTTTTATTACAGAACTTTGGCTTAGAGCTTCTTTCTCGAAATCTGCAAGAACCATTACAATCCATTGATATCGAATGGGGAACAGCATTTATAGGAAGCCGTTGGGGAAATATTTTTACATATAACATAAAGGTAAGTGAGCAATATCTTCGTTTAATATTTATTTTCAAATCAGGCAATTATTTATTTTGTATTAATGAAAGTGTGTCTTATTGAAAAAATTCGGTCCACAATGTACAACTTTACAATATTACAATATGTATAAGAATTTTACAACAAATCGATAATATTTATTACCTTGCCTTATATAACAAATGAAGTTAAAACCAAATTAATCATTAGTACGAATGGAAATTGGCTAAAGTTGTACCAATTCCCAAAACGCGAATAGGTAATGAATTTTGTTAAATGTTATTCTTTCTTTTTTCAAAATGAAAGTTTACGAAAAAGTTCTTCAAGAGGTATGATTAATGCCAAAAGTGCATGGTTGATTCGGAAGAAAAATTCTCCGTATGATTTTTGGTCCCATATGCCATATGTCCATAAACGGCGAGTGCTGAACGAGATACAACGAAGAACTGTACGGACCTATCCTTGATCAACTTTACAAAAGTGTAGGCAGCTAAGCAAAACAGAGAATTATTTTTGGTCGAATACGCCTTAAACACTGAAGTCATATCAGAAGGGCTGAACAATTTTTTGTCACTTCGAAAGAAACCTAAATACTTCGTAGCGATGTCCGAATAAATGGTCTTTTTTGAGAAGATAATCTGTAATGCACAATCCGAGAATTTGAAAAGAAAACAGTTCATTAATTTTTTTTTGATTTTGAGCATTAAATTCGACGTGATTGGGCAATGCTGTCAAGATCAGAATTTAATGGGCTTATCATAACTTTTGGTTGTGCAAATTTCACAATTGCGCAACTGCGATTCTCTCAGTTTGTTTGAGTAAAAAAAATCAGATATATTTATAAGTCTTGAAATAAAAAATATAAATTCGGTAATACTTTTAAATTATAAAAAAAGAAAAACCAAAAAAAAAAAGCTTTGTGGTATCAATCAATCAATCCCAATCCTGCTCCTCCTCGTGCCAGTGATCATGATGGTGATGTTTTTTGTCGTCCCCTGAATCTTTTGTTATGTGGATTTTTAAATGATGTTCATCTGGCGGCGGAGGAAAGAGTTTTTCTTTCTTTGCTAATATTAATTGCAGTAAAGTATCAACCAATCCAAAATGTGGGGGAAGCTGTGGGTATGGTGCAAATGGTGAAGCCAATATGACGAATGGAGGGGGACAAAAGGGTGAAGGGGCAAATGGTGAAGGTGCAAATGGTGAAGGGCCAAATGGTCCAACAGGATATGGTGACGGAAATGGTGGTCCGAAACCAAATCCATTCACCTGCCAGTGTCTTCCTAGAAGTCCATATACCAGCACCTGTAAATAAGAAGTTATGCTTTAGACTCGGATTGAAAATCACCTATCCTTACTCACGCTAAGAGCATGCCGCAAAAACAATGTTTGCATAGTAAAAAATAAAACTTAACTGAAGATGATGCAAGCTTTGACTTTCCATTTTATACCTCTTGCTGTTGTCATTTTCTTTTATTCAATTGTCAGAAAAATGTTAACCAAACATTAGAAAGCGAAATCACTTCATTCGTCGTTATTATCAGTTGACTTTTGGTTATTTGTTGTTTTTTGTTATTATGTCTTTTAGATTGCAATGACATTAGGAAACAAAAACTATTCATTGTCAAGGGTCAATGTAACTATTAATGAATTATGTAGCTACCTTTAATAGAGCTTTTATTGATTGTTCATGTAGGCAAAATAGGGTGTTGTGTTTCATTGACTTTTAAAAAAGGATTTTCCCATTAGACTTTAGTAACTTTTATGTATGTAGTAAGCTTTATGTAGTTTGATGCTGCACCACATTAAGGTAAGAGATTTTGGCATATATTGAGAACCCTGAATGATTTTCTCACAAAGTCCTTACTACTTAACCTCAGCTTAAAAGAATTTTAGAACTTCGATGAGTTCTAATTCACTTCTTTGTCAAGTTGAGGATACCCACATAGTAGTCAAATTAAGCATGATCACTGTCCAAGGGCATCTTCTAGAATAAGCACTAAATGGTTATAATGTGAAACAACATGGCTCCTTAGCAAAGGGTAAGCTAAAGAGCCAAACATTTCGCAAGATTTTGGAAAAGGAGTCAAAAAATCTAGTTTCTGAAAATTCGCCACGTGGTCCCAAAATGTGCGCTTTTATTTTCAGTTTTAAAGAAAAACGGTCATTACCAAATCCGTATAAAACTTTGTTTATGTTAAAAGTCAAGTTAAGTTTTCTCAAAACTTCGAAAAACACCCTAGGTGCGGGATTGTAACCCTGCAACCTGAGCTTTAATTAGATCAGTGTGAAGATCTTTTCAATACGTCAAGAACAAAAATCGTATATTATCCAAATTGCATGGTAAGGTCAAAATTTTATAATATTTAAATGTACCGTACGTACAGAAGAAGCCATGGCTGTAGACGTGAGTGTGACAGAGGACCCGAATTTATCGATCTGACGCTTTTGTCAGCAACTGGGTCTCTGTCCGTCCACTACTCTACGTCGCGTCGTCCCTACGTCCACTAAATTTTGAAGGAAGATCTAGGCCTACATCCATATAAGATCCAACTTGTGCAAGAATTAAAGCCAGCGGACCATCAAATGCGTTATGTGTTCGGTGAATGGGCTGAGAATCAATTGGGAGTTGAACCAGATTTTTATTGTCACATCATCTTTAGCGATGAGTCTCATTTCTGGCTAAACGGTATGTAAACAAGCAGAATTGTCGTTTTTGGAGTACAATCTAGACTCCATTACATTCCGAAAAAATTATTGTTTGGTACGGTTTACATGCCGAAGGCGTCAACGGGCCATTTGCCTTTAAATCAGGAGCCCGCCTTGGTCGCCTGTACTTGCTCTTATATGCCCAATCACATTGAAAGCCAAGATCTTTGACAGAAAAAAGTAATATTTACATACAAAAATCACACTTTGTATACCCATAAAGAGTGTCAAAACCACAACACTTAACGGTTTTTTAGTAAAAATGAAGTACGCCGTTACCAAGAAATCCGGAAATTATAAAAACCGTTATATGAAAGGTACCGTTTATTGACTTTTCTGGTAAATTTGTTTTTTTTTTTTTTATAAAATGATAGCCAATACCTAAAACAAAATTTCGCTATGATCGTAATGTAATGTTTGATTGTTTTCTCAATTTTTTTTAAATTCCCGAAACTTGCCTTTTAGTACCTATAATCGCAAGTACAATAATTGGACCTGTGAGTTCGCCACCTCGTCCGTGTAATTTGACAGCTTTGGACTATTTTGTGGGGATACGTTAAGTCTCTAGTCTATGCTGATAAGCATATTGGATTGATTGGATTGATCATTTAGAATGCCATGAAATTTGTGAGCTAATAAAGCCAACATTTTGGTCATTCCATTGAACTTGCTTTTATTTAAAAAAAAAAGTTAGATGTTAGAAAATATCAAGTTTTCCAAAAGGGATTTCACAATTTTAAATTTTATTTGTGAACGCACCCTTTTACTAATCATCGAACTATCATTGTTAATTTATTCAGTAAACTCAACATTTTCATTATGGTAAAGCATACGAGCGAGCAACGTCTGCAAATTATAAAAAAAAATCAATTTTTGTCTCAATGGGTTCGTCAATGAGCAAAACATGCGTTATTGGTCGGGTGAAAATCCACATTTGCTTCCTGAATCACCACTTGATCCACAAAAATAACTTTTAGGCGCGGTTTGCATGCCGGCGGCGTTATTGGGCCATATTTTTTCATCGACGATAACGATCGAAACGTTACTGTGAATGGCCAGCGTTTACCGATTATTACCGATTATTTTTGGCCCGAATTGGAAGATATGGACTTGGACGGCATGTGGTTTCAACAGGATGGTGCCACAAGCCACACAGCACACCTTACAATCGATTTATTGAAGAGTAAGTTTGATGAGCGTGTCATCTCAAGAAGTGGGCCAGAAATTAGCCGCCTCGTTCGTGCGATATAACGCCTCTAGACTATTTTCTTTGGGGCTACGTTAAGTCATTAGTTTATGCCAACAGCGACGACGTTGGAAGAGCTCAGAGCCAACATTGAACGCGAAATAGCGGCAGTTTCGGCCGAAATGTGTGACCGAGTCATCGAAAATTAGGTCAAACGAATCGACCTCTGCAAACGTGCCCGCGGTGGCCATATGAACGAAGTCGAGTTCCATTAATTTTTTGATTGTACTTCAAGCCGATAATAAAGATTTTGAAATATGTCAAATTATTTGCGTTTTATTTAAAAAAAAAAAGTTGTTAAGTCCTTATTAGAAAACCCGTATTTGAGATTGAAGTTAGAGTAGCATATAATTAGCTCAGACTTTGTTTGAAAACAATTATTTATGTTGGCTTTTACACGCTAATATCTTGAAAAAAATCAGTGATGACATGTACTTTGGTTATCCCATACTAATCCTTAAATAATAACCTTTAATTTGATATATAAAAAATGCTATTTTATCTCAATTAAGTGCCACCTTAATTACATTACACTTTTAAAAAATTAACATTACTTTGTTAAAACCATTTATAGGCCAGTAGCGTTAAACATTCAAATCGGAAATAATTCAGACATAAGAATTTCTTGCTGGCTTTGTTTGTGGCCTAATGTGAATATCCTAGCTTTTCCCCTAAGCGGAGCTGTGCTAAAAGAAGGTATTTTTTGTGGTTTTCGCTTGTATGTTCTAAACTTATCAAAAGTTGTAGAGCAATGTAATTCGGCATCAAATGAGACCAAAACCATATTTTTTGGACCACTCGATACCAAACTACATTAGTTCAAAGTTGGGCCAATTTTCAACATTTTTCAGTTTTTCTCAAATATCTTTGTAAGTAAACACATTATCATAGAAGTATTAGTAATATAAAAATTGTAGAATTGAATTCTGCGTCATTGAAAATAAAAGTTAGACAGGAGGCGCGCCGTTATATGTGACTCCGGTGCTGATAGCACCACCGGCTGAAAAGCTATTAGCAATTAAGAGGGAAAGAGTCAAGGTGCAATAATAATTTTGTCTCTCCTTATTTCTGGTGTATGGATAGCATGTGTACGGGTTGCTAGATTCAAAACCTGCAAAAATCACTCACCTAGGAAAAATAACGAGATATAGGCGCGGAAGGCTCACATCAGCTTTCATTTGTTACCTATCTCATTGGTGTACTCACTGGGCTGAGACTTGTTTAAAAAGTGGTCATTCTCCTTTCAACTTTTAATCTTATTTGGAAGAAGAGACTATTCATTTTTAATTCTGTTTATAGGTACTATAATGCAAGTTTAAGATTCGTGGATATAATAAAAATTACATAACAGTCAAACATGACATTACGATCATAGGGAAGCCTAAAAAATTATTGAGAAAAGATGTCTGTATGTCTGTCCATCTGTATGTATAACGAGCTGCAGCCTAAACGGCTCAAGCGATTTTCTTCAAATTTGGTATATGTGGTTCTTTTGGAATTCCTCCGAGGGGAAATTGAGATTTTATATTTAGGGCTAAAAATAACGGTACCTGCCGTTCAGGAAAAACTTAATTTTCTCGAAAACGGCTCCAACGATTTTGATGACAATTTTTGAGATTTTTTTTAGGTATTGGTTATCATTTAACTGAAACAAATTTACCGAAAAAGTCTATTAACGGTACCTTTCACATGACGGGTTTTTTCGTGTTTCTTGATAATGGCTTATTGGATTTCTATAACATTTTATATTTGAGAAGATCTAGGTAGCCAAATTAATTCTGCGTACCAAAATTGTGAAAAATATTTTTATTTTATTTATTAGTAATTTTCGATTTTTTTTGGAAAATTCAATATTTTTAAAACTAATAAATATTTTTAATTTTAAATTTTACGACCAAATGTATATTAACAAACTCTAAAAACCAGTGTAGTGAAATTAAAAAAAAAATAAAAAATAATAGGATTTTATCAAAAATCGGTCCTACAATTTTTGAAATTCTTTTTTCATAAATTGTTTATTACATAAGGCGTACTTCGGTCTTACTAAAAACCTTTAAGTGTTGTGTTTTTGACACTTTTCTATAAGTTCTGACCGTGTTATTTTTCTACATAAATATTACTTATTTTTTTCAAAGATTTAATAATTCTGTAATACTGCTGGACTTTAATCCGGATTAATCGCATATTTTGCACCAATTTTCGAACCACAGATCGGTAGTATATGCTTGCTTAATTATATCCATCAAATGTTAAAACTTCTTTGTTACTTAAGAGCATTATACAATTGTCATCTCTAGCTTAAATCTTTGTTTTTATTCCACATAATTTTTTTGAAGGAGCGCAGCGCCATGTTACTTGTTGTTTCATTATTAGTTTATGTTTGCAAAAAAGTTACGACAATTGACATAGGACCGGAGAAAGGTTCTTAAAATGCTTCAAAGACTGTGAAGTATTTACTCTATGTACTTCTCATAAAACTGTAGTCGATGACACATTTGCCTTCGCCCCAAAAAATTGTGTTTTCTCCAAATCGGCCCCCATCACTATTTCTATTTTGATATCTTAGGCTTAGGCCAACAGAGTCACAAAGTTCCGTAAGCTTACATCCTTCTTGTGAAGTCTTATTTACTAAAAACCAGATATTTTGTTTCTGTGTATGTATTTATTAAAAAAAATCATCCTTCAAAAAGATTATTTTGTTAAAATACATTTGAATGAATGAACAATGTTTTTTTTCCTATCCTACAATTTAAACAAATAACTAAAAACATCTAAACTCATTATGGTTTTGCTTAGTCAAACGAAACTTTAATAAATTAATTATTAAAATGAAATAAATATTCATACAATACTTTAAGCGGAAAATTAAATTATAACGTCTGATGTCAATTCCATTTTGGCTTGTCCTCGTGCCAATGGTTATGATGATTATGTTGTTGTTTTTTATTATCATGTTCCGAATCCTTTATTACATGCACTTTCAAAATGTGTTCTTGAGGTCGGGAAAGCTATATGGAAGAAAAAATTATACAAGTTTTCTTCTAAGTTCTTTAGCAATATGATTATTTACCTGAGGTTGATATGATGCTGGTGGTGGATATGGGGCTGGGGGTGGATAAGGATATGGAGGGGGTGGCAGGAATTTCCCTTTTTTCGCAAAAATTGCTTGCAAGAGGCTAGAGAACAAGCCTTGCGGATATGGCGGAGGCAGTGGAGGAGGATATGGTGGTGGGAAAAATGGTGGCGGTGCAAAAGATGGCGCTACCACCACTGTTGGTGGTGGACAAAAAGGTGCAGCGCCACAAGGGGCTGGACCGAAAGGAAATGGTCCTGGAAATGGTGACGGATACGGAAATGGATTATTGGCAGCAACTGACAATGGCACTGATGGTGCTGGTGCGAAATTAAATCCAAATGCATTTACCAGCTGATTCTTTATTTGCGTAAGTCCAATTAAAAGGACCTTTAAAAGAAAATGAAAATTATTAGAAAATATTTTCACACGAAAGACTTTACTTACGAATTGAAAGATTTGTAGTCGCATAGTAAATAGATACTGAAGATGATACCTGCATGAGCTTTCGATTTTATAATGCCCTTCCGAACAAAGTGTCACCATGTCTAATTAACTTTCATTGATTAGTATTGTGATGGTAGTGACTTTTTTTTAGAAAGTGAAAAGTCCCTTCATTGCCATCTCTGGATTATGAGACTGATGACCATATCATTATTCAGTAATAGACATATTCAATGTCAGGTGTCAATGTGTCTATAATAGCGGCGCGGCGTCTGCAATCAAACTTTGATTGACTACTGAGTTCAAGATGCAAAAAATAATGAAAGGCTGAATGAATGTGGGTTTTCCTGCAGTTAAAATGATTGATATCGAAAAGATATCACATATTCTCTGCATCCTATGCTGATGAAAGATGATTATGGCTTCTCAGAAAATATACAGCACATTGTAGATTCATATTTGAAAAGTACTTTGGTAATAAGCGAATCGGATTTCGATGAATTTTGATTCAAAATGTGAAAAAAAATTACAAGCTTATAAAGATGACTTTTTTTATGCAATTCAAGAAACAAATCTAGAAACTAAAACATGTTAAAGACTTCTATTTCAAAACAGTATTTTATAAAATCGTAAAGAAATTTTCAAAATATTGATTAAAAAATGGGCACGACTGGGTCGCAAGTACTTGCACATGTGTCTAATCAAATAGTTAGGCCAGATCTTTGAAAGGAACAAGTAACATATACGTATACAATAACATGGTTTGAACGGATAAAAAGTGCCAAAACCACAACACTTAACGGTTGTTAGTAAAAACAAAGTACGCCATCACACGTCTTAAATAATATTGGATTTATGAAAAAAGTTTTGCAAAAAATTTAGGACGGATTTTGATAAAATCCTATTTTTTATTTATTATCTATTGGAAATAACATTTTTTTGGAGATATTGGTATGCAGATTTTTAGAGTTTATAAATATACAGCTGATTATTAAATTGAAAATATTTTTTTATTAGTTTTAAAAATATTGAATTATCGAAAGAAAAAATTCAAAAATTAATTAAAAATAAAAAAAATAATTATTATTCTAAATTTTAGTATGCAGAATTAATTCAGCTGCCTAGATCTTCTGAAACATAAAGTTTGAATGAAATCCAATTTGCAATTGCTTAACCCGTTTAGGCTGCAGCTCGTTATACACCCAGACAGACAAACATTTTTTCTCAATAACTTTTTCGGCTCATCTATGATCGTAATGTCATGATTGATTATTATTTCAATTTTTTTTTATATTCAGGAATCCTGAACTTGCCTTATAGTCCCTATAGTCAAAGAGCTGGTGAACGTTTTTGAAACGTCATTAGTGCATGGAAATTTTATAAACTGCCTTGTAAAACTTGTGTTAAAAATCAATGAAATCAGCATCTGGCAGTTATCAGCTGGGGCGTTTGTGCGTGCCTAAGCCCTAAAGACATCAAAAAAATGAAGCAGTGACGTCAATACTGCAAAGCTGAATATTTATACATGAATAGTTGATGTTATTATATTTATAGTATACTTATTTCCAGACATTTTGGGTGGAAAAAAAGGGTGCCAGGCGCCCCCAAACTATGCGCAAAAATACGATAACTTTGCTGCTCCAAAATAATAACGAATTCCTTTAGAACGACTAAATACAAGCATTTTTCACTAGGGAAGTGGGGTCTATTTTCCCCCTTTAGGCGGGAAGGGCAATTTTCTAAAAAAAAACAACATGGAAAAAATATTAAAAAATAGCGGTTATATCCACTTAGAAATAAGTATTGCACGTTTTTTTAAAGCTAAAAATCTGTTTTTTTTTAATTAAGCAATATCTATTAACAGTAGAACACACTGCGCGGGCATTAGGAAGATAGGGAGGGGAGAGATAGGAGGTGTCGATTAACATTAATTTTGAATGTTTGCAGATCAGAATGGCAAGGGGAAATCTCGCCGGATAAACTATTCCAAATTCGTGTTGTTCGGTTAAAAAAAGAGTCCCTATATTTCACGGTACATCCGAAATTGGGCTCAAGGGTGAACTGATGAGCATTCCCTGCGAGACGAGTATTACGGGAGAAACTTTTAGGAGGAGGAGTGAACATTTTTTTATAAAAACGATAAAATAAGGAAAGACATAAAACATTGCGTCGGTGTTCGAGAGGGGCAATTGTTTCAGCGTTAGTTCTATTTCCTATCAATCTTAACGCTCGATTTTGTATTCTATGAAGCAGGTGAAGCGATGTTTGCGAAGCACCTGCCCGGAGGTGGGAGTTATACTCGAGTTTAGGACGTATAAACGCTCTATAAATTGTAGCCAGATCAGATGGGGAAAAATACTTCTTACACCGATACAGAAAACTTAAGCACTTAGCAGCATACTTAGCGATCTCAAATATATGGTTGTTCCAACGGAGGTCGCTGTTGACACACATACCGAGTACTGAGAGCTTTTCGGTTTTTTCGATGCAAGTGCTATTCATGGACAATGACATTGGGGGTATGTTTAGCTTTAACGTCAAAAGACAGCATTGAGTTTTCGAATCATTAAACTCCACACGATTCCTATTACCCCATTTGACAATGCTGTATAAATCGGAGTTTAATGAGCTTGACATACGGTACCGTTGCAATCGTACGTGCGAAGGCTAAGGACGTGAATTATCGAACGAATATGAAAAGCAAAACAGTTAAGTGGATTAGAAGTAACAGACAGAAGATCATTTATAAAAATGATTAAAAGAGTCGGAGACAGAACAAAGATAAATAACTTTGGCGCCGCAGGTTAATGGTATCAGATTTTTTTTTTTTTGACGTGATAACATTTTATAAATCGATGAACACCGGCTGCACGGACGAAAAAGCATTACTCATTGTTACGTTCCGCCTGAGCCGAGCGCGGAACAACCAATAGAGAGGAACGTTCGGCCTAAGCAAAATGTTTTTTATGACGTTATCACGTAAAATTATTGTCCGTAAACCGACTTTATAGACAACCAATTTTTTTTTTCAAATTTTTCAAATTTCCCTTAAAATACTAAAAACTGCAGATTAGTGCTGCTGACAACATCTTAGATAGTAGTCGCAGAAATCGGAGCGATTAGTTTAACGGTGAATTTAAACTAGCGCCTGACTATAAGAATTCTGCATACCGAGCAATATTCTCTCTGTCTGGAGAAAAACATTGTCTGTGAAATTAAAGAAAAAAACAGAGTTCTACACCAGTCCCGGAAATTCTACCAGTCTGTCCGAAACATGACGCAATAAACGATTAATATCAGTAATATCAGTATATAAAGGCAGAGAGGACCGATCCTGAAGGCATTCTAAGGCGATGAAAAGTGTGATTTAATGAACTTTTGAACACCTTATTCTGCAGCCATTAAACATTAAGGACATACATAAAGGCTCAAATATAACAAGGCCTTGGAACTCGCTGACAAAACGACCGAGCTGATCAAACATGGGGTGCCAGCACTACAAGAATGAATTTATTAAAATATAGTAGGTACACGTATAAAGAAATGCTAGAAGACTGGCGCAAAGTCATCATAATTATGTCCTGTATCTAAGAAGCAAGTATCAGCTATGGTCAAAATAATAGGAACTCTTTTGGTGATTTTTGATGACCGTCATCTTTTTTTTCGTGGATTCCTATTATAACTTTCTTAAGTTCATCTTAAAATATATTCTCCTCTTCGCTATAAGAACGGATAGCCCTACGTGCATAAACCGTAATCGGCAACTATCAATGTGATTTGATAAGAAGCAAATCAACAACGATATTCTCAAGGAAGTATTTCCGCATCGCCTCATCTTTTGTTTTTGCAATTTACACTGGCCGGCCAGATTATCCGATTTGACCGTTCCAGAGTATTTTTTGTGCAGTAACTTGTCCCATAGTTATGTAAAAAAGCCTCAGTCACTTTAAGACCTTAAAAAATAAATATCCGACAGAAATACGAGAACCTCCGAACGAGAAGTTCCGACAAAGATGATTGAAAATACCATTAAACGAGACGGCATCTCATCTCTTTACCGCGTTTGAGAGGAAAGTCTTGAGGACAATTGTTGGTCCCGTGTGTTGGAGAGCACGATTCTAAAAAAGAATAAAGCTCGGCAGACTCCGTTGGATTGGGCGCCTACTACGTATGAGCGAAAAAGAAACAGCTCGCTAAGTCTTGTGCAGTTCTTTTTATTGTATTTGGAGACAAAGTTGCAGACCAGGACGACAGAAACCTTGGCATGCGAAACTATATGGCGTCGGCCAGAGATCCGGATGTGTAGACGAATTTATTGGATGAGGTCGGATCAGGGTTGTTTCGCCGATGATGAAGAAATGTATAGGTGTGTTGATTGTAAATTTACACTTTACAAAAAGACAGTCTTTTTTGGGATAAAAGGTACATGTTTGCATTTTCTGTTCTCCTGATGGTAATGTGTTTTCAAAATTTAATGGCTGAGTAGTAAAGGATTCGTATCTATAATATTTGTAGGGATATTAGCTATATTGATTTTTTAATGAAGATTCAAAGTATCGCAACATACAAATTTCAAAATTTCTAGGTATTGAATATTTTTATAATGAACTCACCTGAAAGCCATTCAAATTAACCGAAGAGGCAAACAAAGAGAACCTAATAACAATTGCTAATTTGCTTTGTAATTATAAAATTGTAACCAAACCATACCTATTTCTTCTTGCCTCCACCTAAAAAAGCAATTTAAAACTCATTTCCCAAGACAACACCACTGCTTCGAAGGAACACCACACTGTACAATCGATTTTAAATTATTGCCCAGACGTGATTGTAATTCACGGTACCTACTTTAATATCTGGATTTCTCCGTCACGAAATCCCCATCACGCCTTCAATATTTCATCGTCCTCCGCACTCCAGTGGAACCTTTATACACATACATAAGTAAATTCGATGCATTGACATCCATGCAACTTCTGTATTATCAATCCTAAAAGGCGTTGCAGAGCAAAATCCAATCCTTCGGTTCATAACGAATAGTCCTCCAAAATGTCCTGAAGAAAAGAAAAATAAACAAGTCAATAAGAATTATTGCCACAAATGCCTTGGTGCAACTAAAGCTTGCCTTTGTCCTTAAAGTTTCCCCATAGATAACCTGGCAAGCGCATGCGTTTAACCACATCACTTGGAGTTGAGTCGATGCACGAAGAACGTCTCATGCACACTTTCGATGCAGTGCACAAGGCAAGAAGGACTTTCCCTTAAAGAAGGAGGATGGCTTTCATTTGCAACTCTTTGGGCATGTCAGCTCCAAGAATCTGCAGTTTGTATTTTTAAATACTCCTTGTCTTGTTTCTAGACACGATGATCCACATCCATCCCATGTTCACGGGAGCTTTTTTTTCTTCTTTAGACTGCACCTGGAACTGGAATTGGGGCTGATGTCTGGTTGGTGCCATTTTCTATGTACAAGCTTTCGTTATATAAACATTTCATTGGCAGAGAAGAACGAATAGGATGTCTTGCTGTAGTGCAACAGTGGCAAAGTCAATATAATAAAAAAACTGAAACACAAACATGCAATGCTAATCAGTGCGACTATTTTTCTAGTGCAAATTCAAAATGGCTGCTTTTATAAATAATTCAAGGAGTGTTTTCGAACTAATTAAAATATCTCTTTTAAAGCAAAGCAAAGTTAACAAAGAATTCATAAGTTAAGAACATTATTGAATTGTTTTTCTTATTTTTTATTGAATACACAATAATTCAAAAACTAAATAAATATGTAGCTCTTTATCTAAAAAAATATCTACATATGTTTTGTATATACATTTGTAAAAAAAAATTTCAACATTTGAAAATTCAATTAAAAGATCTAAATATTAATGCATCACAATTTAAAATAATAATTTTTTTCAAAGTAATAGATAAGTGAACTTTGACCTTAACTTCAAGGATTGATATTTACTTAATTGCTTACTCTTCTTGGTGAGTTATTACGGTGCGGTGGCACGGATCGGAGTGGTTCAATGGACTCTTGCGCATAGATCCGGCTGAATTTGAGCGATGGTTTTTACTTTGAACATCATCTTAAAAGCATCGGTCGGTTGTCCTTTATTCGCATAGACCTGCGAATTCAGGAAACTCAACAAGAAAAAGTCTAGCGGGGTCAAATCGCATAGCCTTTATGGCCAATTCACCTCTGCGAGAGATGACATATTACCCTTAAATTGTTTATGCAAATATTATCAACCGTGGCGTCTGCTGTGTGCCACATATAGCGCCTTCCTGCTGCAACCATAATATGTCGTCTTGGTCCATATGGTTCAATGTGGGCCTTTAGAAATTGGCTATATATAATCGTTCTGTAGCGCTCGCCACTGATCGCGACCGTCTCAACAACTTCGCAACTTCTGAAAGTTACATTGTCACCTTTTAAACCACTTTAGGGATGGTTAGAAGCCAATGCTTTTTATTTGGTTATGTTGTGTATGGCCATGAACTTTGAGCTCCCGGGTCAGTTAGATGTTGTACGGGTATAGGCCTATGTACGACCCAAAATTCGCCATGTTGAAGACTGCGAAAGGTTGCGTTCCTTTGACGTACAGATGTTAGCTGGTAACTTATCGGCGGCCGTCTGAAATTTGGCCACCAAACGTTAAAGAGTCGACTATAAAAGGCCACTACGTGCAACGTCTACCGTAAAATGGACACAACGGTCACAACATTTGCACTAACTACCACTTATTTTGATAACAAAGTTTTAAGATTTGGACGTGCTGTTTAATCGCGTAACTTGCGATAGTGAATTGGCATCATAAACTGAATAATAAACATTATATTTGACAGAAGTCACCAAGACAACGACCAGCCCCAATAGAAATACTCAAAATTTAAGACCATTGTGTGATGATTTGATGCCCCGCTTTTCAATAGATGTCTCCAAATCCATATAGAAAATAGACCAGAAAAATGGTGCATTAGAAAGACCTCATTGCGGAATTATTGGACTGCTAAATTTGCAGAGCTCGAACTAAAGCTTGGAAAGACGATCAAGAAAACATAGTAGTATAGAATCACATTTAAAGGTTATGTTTTTTAGACGTGTGGTTTTCAAGAAGAAATAAAACGAATATAATTTAATGTGATGGCCAAGAATTTAGCTTTATTATAAAGATAAGGGTTTGCCATTATGTTTTAAAAATGATTTCGAGCATTCGGGTCTTCTTCGATACTCTGCTTCACCGAACCGAACCATTATTTTGGTAATAAATTTGCACGATTTCCAAACGTTGTTCAGGAGTTAATCTATTCATTATGAAATAGCAAACCAAACTGAAATCAAGTGACAGCTGTCAAAAAGACCAACTTGGAAAAAAGTATTGCCAGATTGAAAACCACTCGTCTTAAAAAACACCCTTTACTTATCCGACAACGTTAATGACAGTTCAGCACTAATACTTATCCGATATCGTTAATGAGATGACGGTTCAGCTTGTAGGCATTGTCAAAAGAAGGCGGTAGATTTCTCTCTTTATAATAATGTTACTCTATGGCCTAAACCCATTCGTCAACGACCTGGTAGATACTATTCAATGCGGTTTTGGGCCAGGAAAGTCTAAAGTCGCCAAATTGTACCAAACTGCAGATCTTGAAAAAATCCCACGGATATCAAATCTATATCCACCACAAATACATCGATATCAAAGCTGGGTATGGCAGAATTTATAGGGATGAGCTATGAAGAGTAAAACGGAAAACGCACGCACGTCCTGTCAGGGCCGGTAAAGACCTCACTGATATTTGTAATATTAAAAAAGGTTTTAGACTACCACCCAGTTCATAGGCTCTAGCCTATGTAGTCGTAGTACAAATAAGTTGTTGTTCTTCATTCAAAAAGTTAATTCAGTTACACGAATACGTCAATGAAGTTGACATAATCAGAAGACCATGGCGTGATTTCGATACCCCTTTTACGGGCCTTTGAAAAGAAGATGATTTTTGCGGAAGGGGGAAAGCGAGGAATTGCAGTATCAAGGTGAAGAGGACATTGATCAACTTAATACTGGCCAAACGACGTGCCACGTACTAAAACATTACAGGCAAACATGTCCATTAAATGCAGACTGTGATGTCACTTGTCACTATATATATATGTTGTATAAAGTAATTCTCAAACTTTTCAACTTGGCTTGTAGGCTTAGCACCTAAAAATATCCGAACAAATTGTTCAATAAATAGCTTTGTTCCACATGCTCCCAAAACTCCGAATTTTAGCCAATTTTTACGAACAACAGCCAAATACTGTTTCACAAGACTCAAAATTCGTAGTTTTTGACAAAAGGGAGTAAAATATTTATCTCTCCTGACAATTTCAGCCCTAGAAAATTCTTTCGACAGAAAAAGGAGTCAGTTAAAAATGTTACGTCAGTTTGAAATTTAAAAATGGAAAGCTGGGATATTAAGGCTCCTGCAAACGGAAAACGATTAATGGTCGATTTTATCGCGGCAATCAATAGGCGGTTTATGATTAACATTCACACAAAAGTTGCTTTCTTTTTATTAATAAACTTGGCATGCACGTATTATATATGGGCTACTAGTGTAATGTCAGCTTTATACAACAATTGACAAAAAATGTCGCCAAAATTGAGAATGCGATCTAGCTCTCCTGAACCCACTTCAGGGAAAAATAAATTGCACGACTGGATCGCACGTACTTGCTCATAAGAGCGGTCACATTGTAGAATAAAATTTAAGAAAATAAAATTTAAAATTAAAGAATTTTTTTGTTATTTGATTGTTCGAATAAAGTACGTTAAATTGTATTGAGTGAAATAATTTAAACGCCATTTTATTTCTTTAGGAAATATAAAAAAGTGTGAATTTTTTTTAATTGTAGGAGCAACTTTTTTTTTTTTTAATAAAAAAAAATAATTTAAGAATACAAACTTAAGCACAAAAATAACATACAAACAAAATTAAAAAAAAATTCACTTACCCATTTTCAAAATATTAATTTAAAAAAAAAAGTTTTCAAGAAAGTCGAAGAAAAAACCGGTCTTATGGGAGGTACCGATCTTAGCCCACCATATTAATTTTTTTTTCACCAAATATAATGCTTACCTACAGTAAGTAGTACACCGACTTTTTTTCATAAAAATTCTTGGAGCCGTTTTCGAGAAAAATAAGCTTTAACATAACGATTATATGACAGGTACCGTTAATTTTTGAGCTAAGAAAAAATTAAAAAAAACTCCTCTAATCAAAAAGTCCCATTCGCTGGTAAAACATAACTGACACTTTTGAATTTCATCCATAGTCTTTTGCCTCTTGTTTTTTTAGATCGTGAACAACTTCCTTTTTTATTGGTTTGTGCCTAAGACAAGCTAAAAGCACTAGAAGAAAAAAAGGGATTGTTTAAAATCTCGTAGAAAAAAGGGTTTTTACGTTATGTTCAAATCTCTTCAAATATTGCTGATTTTATTAAGATTTTAAAAGAAACTAAATGATCAAATGAAACACTACTAAAGCAGTAGATAAGGTGTTTTGACATTTTTTCTCTATTATTCTTATTCTTCAAATTACATACGTCCAAATTCCAGTTGCGTTCTAAAAGGCAATGTGTCTTTTAAGACCAACATTCCTCTTTATTTCTTTCTTCTAAATATTTTTTTTTTTTTTTTTTTATAATTAACGCGCGCACAAGGGATTATGTGTTTCCCTTTTAATGTAGAACACACTGCGCGGGCATTACGAAGATAGGGAGGGGAGAGATAGGAGGTGCCGATTAACATTGGTTTTGAATGTTTGCAGATCAAAATGGCAAGGGAAAATCCCGCCGTGTAAACTATTCCAGATTCGTGTCGTTCGGCTAAAAAAAGAATCCCTATATTTCACGGTACGTCCGAAATTAGGCTCAAGGGTGAACTGATGAGCATTCCTTGCGAGACGAGTATTACGGGAGAAACTTTTAAGGGGAGGAATGCAACTGGCTACTTCGAGTGAACATTTTTTGTAAAAGAAACGATAAAATAAGGAAAGACATGAAACATTGCGTCGGTGTTCGAGTGGGGCAATTGTTTCAGCGGCAGTTCTATTACCTATCAATCTTAACGCTCGATTTTGTATTCTATCAAGCAGGTGAAGCGATGTTTGCGAAGCACCTGCCCAGAGGTGGGAGTTATACTCGAGTTTAGGGCGTATAAACGCTTTATAAATTGTAGCCAGATCAGATGGGGAAAAGTACTTCTTACACCGATACAGAAAACCTAAGCACTTTGCAGCATTCTTAGCGATCTCAAATATATGGTCGTTCCAACGGAGGTCGTCGTTGACACACATACCGAGTACTGAGAGCTTTTCGGTTTCTTCGATGTAAGTGCCATTCATGGACAATGGCATTGGGGGAATGTTTAGCTTTAACAACAGAAGACAGCATTGAGTTTTCGAAGCATTAAACTCCACACGATTTCTATTACCCCATTTGACAATGCTGTATAAATCGGAGTTTAATGAGCTTGACATACGGCACCGTTGCAATTGTACGTCCGAAGGCGAAGGACGTGAATTATCGAACGAATATGAAAAGCTGAGGGTAGAGTCGTCAGCAAAACAGTTAAGTGGATTAGAAGTAACAGACAGAAGATCATTTATAAAAATGAGGAAAAGAGTCGGAGACAGAACAGAGCCCTGGGGCACACCAGCATTTATTTTATGGGAATCAGACTTGAATCCGTCCAATACAACTTGTATTGAACGGTCCAGAAGATAGCTTCTAATCCAACGAACAAGAGTATTATCGATCCCAAAAGCACGCATTTTCGATAAGAGAGCTTCATGCCAAACTCTATCAAATGCCTTGGAGATATCAAGAGCAATAATCTTACTTTCACCAAAGCGATGTAAAGATTTGTTCCACTGTTCGGTGAGATATGCCATCAGATCACCAGTGGAACGGTTGCTGCGGAAGCCATACTGACGGTCATGGAGAAGCTTACGATCTTCGAGATATTCCTTAAGCTGACGGTTAATCAGTGTTTCCATGACCTTAGAAAGAAGGGATGTCAGTACTATGGGTCGGTAGGAGGAAGGGGAGGATGGGTCACCTTTCTTAGGGACAGGCTGGACAAATGCTGTTTTCCATCTTCTAGGAAAGATTCCAGAAGAGTAGGAGCGATGGAAAAGCTTACGCAGTGGCTTTGCCAGTGTGGAAGAACACCTCTTCAGAAGAATCGGGGGTATACCATCCGGGCCAGCGGATTTGTGTATATCGAGATCTTTGAGAACTCTTGCTACTGTACGAGTGCGGAAAAAAATGTGTCCCATGGAAAAATTTACATTCTCAAGTACAGGAGGGGCAACGTTGCTTTGAGGCAGCGTGGAGCTGGCAGCGAAATGGGCGGCGAGCAAGTTTGCCTTCTCTGAAGAGTAAACAATTGGTTTGTTATTGTCGATGAGCGTTGGAACCGAAGATGTCGAGGAGTTTTTTATATTTTTTACAAATGACCAAAAATTTTTACTGCCTTTGGGACACTGCAGAATTTTTTGCCGTAATTTTTGGTCATGCAAAAATTTGGTTCTTTCTATAACGGAGTTGCATGAATTCCTTGCTTGTTTGTGCTTTTTCCGATTTTCCTCTGTAGGGTTGGCTTTGTAAGATCGGAAACTTACTTCTTTGAGCCTGATAGCTTCTTTACACTCAGAATTAAACCAAGACTTTTCTTTAGGTTTGATGCTTTTTACTCTGTTAGGAATAAAAGCACGCATCCCTAGAAGTTAATTAATAATGATAAAAGACAAAGTTAATAAAAATCCTGACAAAATGGCCAAAATTTATAAGCTAATCTGAGCAAATCAACTTTCCGGTGATATTATTTCTATTTTGCTTACGCTAGTAATTCGCTTACTATTCGCGCGAATGTATTCGCCTACTTTCGCTTAATTCGTGCAAGTAAAATTCGCTTCCACCGAAACTGCAGCCTAACGCACGCATTTGTGTGTTTTGCAAAAGAAGCTCACTGGCCGCGGCGAGAATGGTCCGCATTCCAGCTGTAAACAAGAAAAGTAGATAGATGTTGATAATTATTTCTATTGGAAGTAAAATTTATCAACTTCGATTTCGCTTTGAAGTTTAAATAGCTAGTTTTCCCCAACTACGACTTTCTCACAAAAAATCACAAGCCCAAGTGTTGCTTCGTTTTTCGTCCGTCTGTGAGGCTTTGACGTTTAAACAAGGTTAACTTTTTTGTTCAACGCGTTTCCGAAGAAGATTTGTGTATAGTTTTATTTTTCTGTGAGAGATTTCCATCGTTGCTAATTAAATTTTCAAAGCTGTCCATTTTAGTCCAAGTTTATGTGGAACAAACCTAATGTTTAGAGAATGAATTTTCTCTTAACTCTAAAAAAATTGTACCATTATCTGTCATATCGTGTACGTTTTAGAAATTTCTAATAAAAAAAATTGTGAAAAAGTTGCGAAACTTGATTATCTGGAAAGTATTACAATTTTATTGCAATTTTTATTTTTAAAGTGAAAAACAATAAAAGGTGAATTGTTTCGCTTGTTGGCAAAAAAATTGTTATCAATAAATTGTTATCATTAAATTATTAAGCCATTGCGGTGTTTTTTTATTATCTATCGTTCCAAAATGCCAAATAGTTACGATTCGTAACTATTTGACAGGAAAACATTGTTCCAAAATGCATTGTTGAAGTGTCAAATAGTTACGATTTGTAACTATTTCCAACGCATGCCCATGACATGAATTGAGATTGTTGTTCTGTCAAATTCAAAGTTTGTTTAGAATTCAAATCGAAACTCAAAAATTTGTTTTATTTGTTTTGGTGGTGTTTAAAAAATTGAAATGGATTTACAAAGATTAGAAATGCAGACATCGTCTGAGATCACCTAAGAAGTCCATTATAAATTTATTTATTTATTTACTTATGCAATCTGCCGAGCCTAACTCAGATTTCAGAAGTATTTAATATTATATAAATTATAAGCAAAGAAAAATTTAAATCTAACAAATATATCTTTAAATTAGTTCTAGGTATACATAAATCAATTTCAGAACATACAGAGTTAAAAAGCTTAATACATTTTGTTATAGCCTCATTTGAGCTACTATATGTGTATAAGTGATAAGGATTGTAGAATAGATTTCTTTGTCTGATACTTCTTTCTGGTGCATAAATATAAAAGGATTTGAGAATTTCAGGGCAAATAATTCTATAGGAGAAAACATCGTGAACAAACAATATGCAATTCAAATTTCTTCGCGTTTTTGTAATGATTCTAATCCAATTATTGTATAGGAAGGCATTCTATCAAGATTCCAATTTAATTTCTTCACAACGTATCGAGTAAATGCTTTTCTAACTCTTTCTAAACGCAATTTTGAAATGGAGCTAAATGGGCACCATACAATAGCACAATATTCTAGTACATGGCGAACTAATGACGTACATACAAACTGACTTAATTGTGTGTGGGTTCGAAAACACTGTAATGGTCCGATATGGTTACCTTGCGGAACACCAGATAGAACATCAATAGGCCTGGAAAAAAATTATTCACCTTTACTATTTGTTTTCTATTAATAATAATAATGATGAATGTATTCCAAACAATTTAAATTTATCAAAAAGAATTTTGTGACAAACAGTATCAAAAGCCTTATTAAAATCTGTAAAGATTACGGGCTCTATTATGACTCGCGATTCGCCAGAAATATTTGGCGAATGCGAATATTTGGTATTACTGTTTTCGAATCGCCTAATTACTTTCGCCTCATATGTCAAAAAATGTGGCGAATTGAAAACTCGTTCTATTACCATTGGCGAACATTCGTCTCTATCTGTCAGTATCGGTCGAACTGTAAATCCTGGTGACTTTAAATAATAAAGCAATTTATTTTGAAAACGTGTGTTTTTTTTTAAGAACAAACATCTTTTTTTCTTTTCTATTTAAATAATGATACTGAAACTCATTCGGGCGATATTTCTAATGTGGGTTCAATCCACATTAGAAATATCAGGCAGTCCAGATTTCTTGAAGAAATCATTTCTAGCTTGTTGCTTCTCCGAATTGGTCATACATATCTATCTTTATCCAAGCCCGGAGAACTTTTTGTTTCAAGCACGTCAAGAACTTCGCTTAAAACAATAGACACTGCCGGTGGTGGAGCTCCAGCTCCAAGTCCTTTCCGATAGAACTTTGTTAGCTGCAACTACTGGGAACCGCAAGGCTGATTGCTGAAATTACTGAACTTTAAGTTGTTTGAAATTATGAACTCATGATATTTAAGACTAACTCAAACGCATGTTTGTTAATCCCAAAATATAAAATAAATGAATAATGTAGAAGGCAATTAGCTGAACAAACGGAATAACTAATTTGTTCCTTACAAAGTGTCAGGTAGTTCAAGTGGGTTGGAACTATGTATCTCTCAAACTTCTCAATGTACAAATCATATTTTTTTCATCCCTCATCTGTTGGTCTTCGTCGCCAAAAAACAAATCTATTTTACTTTTTGTTTTTTTTTTATATTTTTTTAATAAACACAATTTTTAACACAAATAGAGCCAATGGACGTTCAACAACAACTTGACTTAGTACATTCAGTTTTTAATATTGGTAGCTTTGTTATGACAGGCCAACGTCGGAGTTCGCTTTTCGGAATACGACGACAAGAGTAATTCGTATTTGTAATTGTTCGACGTGGGTCGAACGTTCGACTCGCGAGTCATACTAGGGCCCTACATTATCTACTTGATATCCTAGTTCCAGGGAATCGAAAAGGTACTTTGTAAATGATATCAAGTTAGTAAAAGTTGATCTACCAAGTACAAAACCGTGCTGGCTCGTGGATATTTGTTCTTTGAAATCAAAATAAATCTTTTTTGTTACTATATACTCAAATAATTTGGGTATAGATGATGATAATTCTGAATATTTTGTTTTGAGCCTGCCTTATAAATTGGATAATGTAAGACACTTTCCATTGATTTAAGAATATTCCTGTTGACAGAGATAAATTAAATATCATTTGTAGAGGAAACGACAAAGTTAAATAACATTTCTTTTGGAAATCCGATGAAATATTATCAGGTTCAGAATTGAAATCCGATTTTACAGATAATGTTCCATTTGAAACATCAAGTTCAAAAATTTCAAAGTATCCTAAGTTTATATTTAAAACAATTTCATTGCTTGAAGAGGTGTTAATATTCAAAATAATTCACATGTGGATTCGGTTGTATTGAACCGAATGTTTTTAGGAATACCATAAGTATGCCTTTTTCCATTTAGAAACTTCCAAAAACATTTCGGATTTTTAAAAATTTTCGATTCGGTATTCAAAACATTGTTTGTACAAAAATTTGTTCAAAAAGTCAAATTCGCGGCGCAATTGTAAGAAACGATTTTTATTAGCTTCAGAATTTTTTTTTTAATAATTTCAACGCCTTATTCTTAATATTTTTTAAATTATATAAGCGTCTATATATACCATGGATGCTTTTGCACTACATTTTTTAAGTGGTATAAACAAGTTAAATCCATGAAAAAACGATATAAAGAATTTTTTCATACATTTCAAAAAGATCATGACCAGGAAAAGTATTACACCAATCTATTACATTAAAATAATTATTTAAGTCGATATAATTACGTTTAGCAAAATTATACATTTTAACACTACTGTGATTTTTACTTGCGATTAGGTACTATAATGCAAGTTATGCATTCGTGCAGATTAAAAATTTTGAGATAACAATCCAACATGGCATTACGATGATTAGAGAAACATATTTGAGTTACTGGCAAAATTCTTTCCGTCTGTCTGTCTGTCTGTACGGATGTATTTTAGATGCAGCTTAAACAGTTGGACCAATCGTCTTAAAATTTTGAGCTTAAGGTTATTTTGACATTCTACAGAGGAGTGTTTTAAATTTTTTTTTTTTTTAGCTCAAAAATTAACGGTGCCTGTCATATAACCGTTGTGTAAAAGCTTATTTTTCTCGAAAACGGCTCCAAGAGTTTTTATAAAAAAAATCAGTGTACTACTGTAGGTATGCATTATATTTTGGTAAAAAAAATTAATATGGTGGGCTAAAAACCTCCCATAGGACCGGTTTTTTTTCTTCGACTTTCTCGAAAATTTGGTGACCCGATTACAATCAAAATTGATATTCAAGAAGATGTAGGTAGCCTAAGTAATTTTGCATTAATTTTTTCTCGAAAACATTTATTTTGTATTTTTAATAATTTTTTTTTTTAAATCAATATTTTGAAAATGGGTAAGTGAATTTTTGTTTAAATTTTTATTTTAAGATGTACGTTATTTTTGTGCTTAAGTTTGTATTATTAATTATTTCACCCAATACAATTTAACGTACTTTATCGAACAATCAAAAGTCACAAAAATCTTTCAAAAACGCTTTGATATTCACTTTAATTTTCTTAAATTTTATTCTACAATGTGACCGCACATATGAGCAAGTATGTGCAATCCAGTCGTGCAATTTATTTGATTTGACCCGTTACCACCTACCAGCGGTCTCAAATACCGCAACGCTTTTTCAAATTCAAATATTTCAATGTGTGCGTGTCCTGCTCATCAACAAGCAGTGTGCACCATGAGCTTAGACAGTGCACATGTGCACGCGTTCGGACAAGAATAATTAAAAAAAATTCTCCTGCGGTCTCCGGGACCGCAAGTAGGGGTAGGATTCGCCAACCTTAGTCATTTTTTACGCTAAAACTGTTTATATGTGAAGTTTTTAAGAAAATTACAAAATATTACTTATGTTCAATATGTTATTTTAGTATTTAAAATAAAGGTTGAAAGTATTAACCACAATATTATTGATTTTTGTTTTTATTAAAAACCGGAAATTACGAAATAGAGGTAAAAATCTGTAGCGGTCTCCAGGACAGCACGTAGTTGGTTAAGGAACAGAAATAGGTGGTAGGTGGTTAAGGGTTAAGTTTAAAGAAAAAATTGAATCAATAAATGCAAATTCACAATCTTTTTTCAAATTATATGGAAATAAACGTCTATCAACACTAGAATTTACCCACTTTACCTAACCCAAATGAAAGTCTCCTAAAGTTATTAGATGTTGATATTCGGAGAGAAGATCTGTAATGGCTTCAATGCTCATTGCATGAGTTTCGTAAACATGAAGAGGTCTGGGTCTGGGTGGTATATAGCTTGGAATTATGAAGAGCTCGTACAAAACACCTGTGTCGTTTTTAAAAGCCACAGAAACGCACAACTGTTCTACATTGCTGTGTTGAATAGAGACCAGTGCACTTTTAAGAGATGATCGAACAGTAATTAATGCTCCCCCGCCGCGTTGCTCCGAATATTGATAGCGGTCTTTTCTATACACTTTGTAAAAGTCGTCAAAGATCTCAGCAGTTGAAATGTGTTGGTATAACCAAGTCTCAGGGACTACTAACACATCGTACTCATGCAGAGAGTTGGCTATGCCTAATACAATTTTCCAAGTTATTGGAAATCAATCTGGTTTTACAAAGCACTAACTTTCAGGTAGATACAAAAAAAACCGATATTTAAATGCTTTAATGATTGACTGACTATACTATTTCGCAAGAAATTAAACTAGCCTTTGTGGTGAATAATATTTTTTTTTTTTTTTTATTTCATTTTATTATTTATGGAATAAAAAAACTTACTACATATTTCCGATATAATAAACTTTTTAATTATAATTTCCATTTTATTTTACTTAAATACAACCGAGCATTGAAATTGAGTGTGTTTTCATACTTATTTCGGTCATTGTGTATGTATTTTTTGAAGTTTTTCTTGAAATTTCTTTTGCAGTCATTATCGAAAGCTTTTCTAAGAAGTTGCTAAAACAATCATTTTTTTTTTCTTTTGCCAATTTACACACGTTTATGTATGGGACGTTCTGTCAGACTTTAGTTTTGTTAATGATTCTATTATCAAAGAATTTTTTATAAGACATCCTCTTTTGCTAAGAAACTTCATGTAATATTTTCCAGAGAGGATTGAAAATAACAAAATAATGGTGTTTATCGAGGAAGCCTGTTGACCAGTTAAAGTTGCTGAAAAGTTATTGAGGCTTTCTCGTATTACCAAAGTGTTCACGAGAAATTTGCTCTTATAGTAGTGTGAGCTGTAAGACTCACTAAACAAATGTATTTTGTAGAATGGATGGCTTCATATTTCGAGTTCCAGTAAGATACTTCAACTGACGACATTACATCTTATATTATATCAAAGACAAAAATTGACGAATCCATTTTCCCATGCTATAAAATCGTATTTCATACATGTGTTGAAGATAAAATTAGGTTTGGCAATTTTAAAATTGGAATACCGTGGGATTATGTTGGTGCGATTTTTAACTCAAAACTTTGGCCTCGAGGAATTCGTATTCGGCCTTTTAATTTTCGGCCAAAAAATGTGACGCCTTTCGTGAATGGTACAGGTACTTAGCCCAGGCTCAAGCTTGTGTGGATAATATGCGCGGGCATTAGGAAGATAGGGAGGGGAGAGATAGGAAGTGTCGATTTAACATTGGTTTTGAATGTTTGCAGATCAAATGGCAAGGGAAAATCTCGCCGGGTAAACTATTCCAAATTCGTGTTGTTCGGCTAAGAAAAGAATACCTATATTTCACGGTACTTTCGAAAGTGGGCTCAAGGGTGAACTGATGAGCATTCCTTGCGAGACGAGTATTACGGGAGAAACTTTTAAGGGGAGGAATGCAACTTGCTACTTCGAGTGAACATTTTTTGTAAAAGAAACAATAAAATAAGGAAAGACATGAAACACTGCGTCGGTGTTCGAGAGGGGCAATTGATTCAGTGGCAGTTCTATTTCCAATCAATCTTTTTTTGCTTATGCTGCTGGTGAAGATGTTATTGCCGGTAATGGTGTTGAATTCACAAATTCCCAACACCATAATTTTAATGTATACTTCCCAAACGTAGGATAAGTAAGAACTAAATTTAATAGCTTATATTCCTATTTTTCTTCTCATTATTTTGAAATTATTGTATTAACGGAAACCTGGTTGAATGATAGCCACCTCAAGAATGAAACTTTTAATGCTCATCAATTTATTGTGTATCGTAAATATCGTTGTTTCACCACTACTGGATATGACAGGGGGTGGGGTTATGATTTCGATCCATACTGGTCTTGTTTCAAGTCAGGTTGATTTACTTTCCAATCAAATCAAATAATTGTTAAAATTTCTTTCAAAAATAAAGTAAAGATTTATCTGAGTTAAGTTATATTCCATTTACAATTTGTCATTTGTAACTTAACATTAACATTTGTAACTTAAGTCCTTCGGTTCATATATATTTAGGGGATTTTAATATAAGTGATATTGATTGGATATTTGACATATGAAAATTGTTCAGTTCCTTTTAATGTTACGACTAGTATTGAAAGTTTAGTAATAGACTATTAAAGTCAATTTAATTTAACGGAAGTCAATTTTATCACTAATACATACTTTAAATCGAATTCTTGATCTTGTCTTTGCCGATAAAGAGTTGGAAGTTTGTATTGAACGTTTGGAATTCGCTGTTGTAAAAAATCGAGTCATCATGTTGCTTTGTCAATTGATTTTAAAATACTAGTCTTTGCTTCAAATCGAAATGATTATATTTATTTTTATGATTTTAAATGTGGTAACTTTGATGCTTTTAACAATTATCTAAGCTCTATTAGTTGGGAACAAACATTTGCCCAAAAAAATCTTGAACAGGCGTTTTGCATTTTTAAGCAGCACTTAACACTTGCTATTGAACATTTTATCTCTTTAAAGAGAAAAAAAATAAACTGCAATCCACCCTGGTTTAATCGAAGGCTTATAAATTTAAAAAAAAAATAAAAAAGAATAAAGCGTATACAAAAAATGAAAAAGATAGAGGTAACACGAATCTTTAAAACAATTATCAGCTACCTGAGAGTTAATGGAACAATGCACAAAACTTCTTAAACCTTTCGAAGAGATTACTAAAATAACCAACTCTGAAGTGATTCCACATGTTGTAACATTGTTGAAATACCTGGTGAAGGAAGATACAGCAGATAGAACGCCAATTTTATTAACAATGAGATCTTCACTTCAATTTGAACTTAAAAAACGATTCAACTTTGATGAGAACGACAAATATTTGGTTGCCACTTTTCTTGACCCTCGTTTTAAAACAAGATTAGTACAAACCGAGAGAGCAAAACAAAAAGTTCCGACTCCAGTTCTTCTCTAATTCGTAAGAAAAAAAACAAACAAAATGATAAGACCAGAGAAACACACGACAATTTCTGAAAGTGTTTTGAGGAAGTTGCTACTGCAACAGACAGTATTCAAAATGATGAAGATGTTCAAAAAACTGCGATTGCAAACGAAATCGAATCTTATTTAAGAACTGTTCGCCAAGATCGGACGGCAGACCCCTACAAGTGGTGGTCAGTAAACGCAATACAATATCCAAATTTGACAAATTTTGCTAAATTTTACCTCTCGTCTCCTGTTATATTATATATAGTGAGAGGCTATTTTCAGAAGCCGGTATTGCTTACGAAGATAAACCCAATCGTTTTCTACCAACGAATGCTGAAAAAAAATATGTTTATTCACCGTAACCTACCGTTAGTTCGTTTTAAATATTAACACAATATTTTTTAATAAAATGGATATATTTTTTAAACATAGTATGTGTTTTTTATTTTCGATTTAAAATACTGAATATTAAACAAATAGGCCGAATATCGAATAATGGTTTTATATTCGGGGCATCTCTAATTTTAACCATAGCCGTAGCGCAGCTATGCTTAGCTCGGAGTCCCAACTGGTGACAAAACAATAGACTCTTCTGTTCTAGATGGGTGGTAATCTGTACCGCTATGACCTTTGATAAGCATTGTAAAATACTTATTCGTCGAAAATCACCAGGTAAAGAGGCTCTAAGTTTCTTTGCCACAGGTTTGATTCTTGCCACTTTCCAGATATCAGGAAAAGAGGATGAGGTTATGCAAAAATTTGTGACGTAAGGGCACTAAGAAAATATGGAATTATTAGTTTAAGAAAACGAAGTGAACCATCCTCGCTATTAGCATTGGATTTAAGGCTAAAAATAATTTTAGCAATGTCATTTTCAGTAACTGCTTCGAAGTCAAAATTGAAATTATTACAAAGTTCTTGGCTAAGAACGAAATTGGAATTTGCTCCAATGTCCACAGTAAAATATTCATTGAGAATATTAGAATCCACAGCACATTTAAAATTATTGTTTAAAAGTATTGTTTGTCCTGGAAGAAATGGATTCCTATAACTTCATTTCTTAAGCGGCATAGTGCTGGGCAGTGACAGAAAAAATGAGGAGTTTCCTCATGCACATCTATGTATGTCGCCACAACCTCTGCACAAGTCGTCCGTGCTGAGCTTCAATTTCTTTTTGTGGTAACCCAGATGTTATATCCGGTTAGTATGCTCACAAGGGATCGTAGCGACTTCTGGTTGAGCTGTAGAATATTTTCTGTTCTTTGTTTATTAAAGTAACGCCATAGTTTCCTGGTTACGACACAGGAGTCGAGCGATTTCCATCTCTCGTTAGCTGCGGCGAGTACCTTATTCCCTATCGTCTGTTTAATGTTACAGGTTGGGATCTTTACCGTTGTGTCTGCTCGGTTAAGTTCTAGGGATGATCCCTTTCTTGCCAGCTCATCAGGCCTTTCGTTTCCGTGCACAGCACTGTGGCCAGGAACCCAACAGAGTCTTATTTTATGCTGCGCGCCAAGAACCTTTAGCTCTTCGCGATTTTATTTCAATGGCAGAAATTGCTTTAATAGCCGTTTTGCTGTCAATGAAAGTTATATCAGCATGTGATATTGCCTTCATTGCAGTCTCTGTAGCCGCTGCCATCACTGCCAGGACCTCAGCCTGAAAGACGCTGCTGTAATCGGGCAGCCTAATTGATTCAGCCAGTTCGAGTGTTTCTGAGTAGAAACCTGCACTAACACCAATTTCCATTTTGGATCCATCTGTAAAGATTTCAATGGCTGATTTGTATGATGTCTGGTTGTTAAGCCAGTCTTCTCTATTAGGAAAAGAAGTGGTGAATGGTCTTTCGAAATCTAAAAGGGGTGTTGTTTAGTCTGTATATACATTGTAGCCCGTATATGTCTGTAGAATCTGTGCATGGCCTGTCAAACTCATTTTTTAAGGAGGTTACACCACAAACGTTTAGCACCAAGGCGAGGGTTAAGCTTTGACGCAAAATAATCCTTCTTATCTCTTTTTCTAGTCCAAGTAGCAATATTGCGAATATCCTCCAGTTTCTGTCACTTGGCAATCGTTTCCATTTTTTTCCTTCTGGATTTAATCTCATTGAGAACTTCCATTGGAAACCAAGAGCATTTCTCTTTTTGCACTCTCACTGTTTTCAAAGGAACATATTTATCATAAAGTTCCAGCTTAATTTAACCTATCATTTTCAGTTGATAATTACCTACAATGCTCCCAACATACCATATCTGTTTCAACAGCTAGTCAATTGAGTTGAAATCTCTGTATTGGGAGTTCAATGGGATGGCAATATTGTAAGTGCAAAAAAGTAAGTCATTGTCTGAGATTCCATCCAAAGAAAGCTGATCTATAAGGAGAACATTAAAGTAATCAGACATTACAGCAAGGTCGAATAAACTAGGGGTAGAGTTAGGAGCATATCGTGTAGGGTAGGAGTCAGTTACACCAAGCCCAGATTGAGAAATAAAACTTACCAATGGCTCAGATCCACAAAAGATCTATGGTAAAATCATTAATGTTCGGGGTGTGCCACAAAGAGGCGTTCTTTCTTCATACCCATATCAGCTTTACAAAAATATGATACAAAACAAAAATTAAAACTGATTGAGGAAAGATTCGAAATCATGAACTGGACATTTTCAGATTCCGTAGACTCACAGAGTAGAGAAGAATATAATTAATTTGAGTATGTATTTATAAAAACAAAATTATTAGAATTCTCATACGTGAGAAAAAACTCGCATCTTAAGAAATAAATTGATAATAAATTATATTTTTTTTAAATATTTTTATTTCAGAACAACAGTCTATCAGAATCCCTGCTTTGTTCTTCGGGAAGCTCTATTATTGCCATTAAGGCAACGAAGGAAGGCCCCCGAAAAATACTCATCGTCTCTTCCAAAGGAAACCAAATCAATTTTCGAGATGCAATGACTGGACTCCTTCTTAGGTCGCTAGAAGTATCCGAGAACCTGCACATATACAGCATTCTCCTTGACGATGCATCTGTCTTTTGTGGAACTCAACGCAACGAAATTCATCAATATAATTTTACAGTAAGTTATTGATTAAAAAATATATTTATGTTAATATGTATGTAATAGATAGATATATGTAGATTAAGAAATAGAAAAGAGTTAAGACAACACCAAGCCCTTTTTTTACTCTTCACGGCCTTGTCATCAAACAGTGTCATTTGAAAAATAGTTTTAATATGTTGACTAAGAAATTTCTAGGTATTTGAATGTCAAAACTCGAAGATATAATTTACTGTTTGCTTACTACTATACTATTTAATGCAGGCCAGCAAACAATCTGGACGTAGTTGCACTGAAATCGTTAATACAGGCGATTTCAATGTACACAATTCTTCCTGGTTTTGCTTTTCTGTGCAAACAACAGCTGAGGGCATGTGTACTAAAATATTTGCCGATTTTAAACATCTAACTTAGTTGTTGACTAGTCTACTCCAATATCGTATGTTAGTAGAAAAAGAGAGAGCATGAACGCGCGATCGAAGATATTAGGAGATGCTACTCCAGGAACAACGTGCGGATGTTTACCAACAGGCAAAAAGAACGTGCCTAGGAAAAAATACCCGCCCAGAAACCTGTAGAGATAGGAACGGAACCCTCGTAGTAGAGCCACAATCGGTGCTGAGTACATGGAATGACCATTTCTGCAGACTGTTAAACGGCGGCGATGAAGACTAAAACCCCGCTGTCAGGCAGAATGAACCATTCAAAATGGACGATGACGGACAAAACTTCCGTCCACCTGACCAAAATGAAGTGAGAATTGCAATATCTAAACTAAAAACAAGAAAGCTGCTGGCCCCGACGGACTACCCGTCGAACTTCTTAAAGCGGCCGGAGATGACCTGGTGGAGTGCATACACCAAATCATCTCTAAAGTTTGGACAGAAGAGAGTATGCCAGATGAATGGAACCTCAGCATCGTTTGCCCGATCCACTAGAAAGGAGACCCTCTAAACTGCTCCAACTATAGAGGAATAAGTCTCCTGAATATCGCCTCTAAGATCCTCTCTGCCGTACTCTGTGAACGCCTGAAACCTTTCGTCAGCAACCTGATTGGCCCCTATCAGTGTGGTTTCAGACCAGGAAAGTCCACAATCGATCAAGTTCACGCTACGGCAGATCCTGGAAACTACCCAAGAATTCCAAATCGATACCCAGCACCTCTTTATCGATTTTAAGGCCGCGTCGTCGTCCGACTGTGCACGATGACGATGAAGATTTCTCGATTTTGTTTACCTCGGATCCGGAAATACGTATATGTATACTCAAACTCATAATATGTACTCTTAAGACCACCAAACAAAATTATAAAAAAGTTGGCTTGGTAAATTTTAATTTTCTCTAAAACTAGAAAAAATAATATCATCTAGTTTTCAGTGTTAAATTGAGAATTAAAAGGAGTAATAAATACTTAAAACCAATTTAGTACATGTTATTTGAATTTTGATAAAATCGATAAGAACTATAGAACTAGAACAGCGCCAAAGTTATTGTACTCTTGCCGTTTTATTGCCTCGATTCAACTTTACCACTTGGTGCCATTTCTAAACTTTCGGTCCTTTATTCGTCAGGTTCATATATGATTTTTGATTAGAATATCCGAACAATTCCCCCCTTTCCCCTTAGATCGGGCCCTGTCAAAAAATGCAAAGAACTTGAAAAAATTTATCTTATATAATACATGTGAGCTCAAACAATTTTTTTTCTTTTAAGCCAATATTTAATTTAATAGAACAATCAGCAGAACGAAAGAATTTGCCAATTATGCACATATAAAGTGATATCTTAAAAAAAATTATTAATATACCTAAATGAAGATTTTGCTCAAAAATCCCGAAAAAAAACAATTATTGTAATCGGCAACCAAAAAAACAGCAGCATACTTATATCCTTAATAATGTCAATATTATATATCTATTTCATTGCCCATAATAGTTAAATAGAAGACCATAGAAAAATTGTTAGTATTATTCTCTTTCTTTATTTTAAAAAGGGCCCCAAATTCTTGTGTGATCAAGAAATTACTTAACACAGCCTTGTTTATAACGTCTGTTGTCTAACCTTTTCTCTTGGTTTCTTTTTTTTAGACCGGCGAAAGATTAGCAATATTTCGTTGTGGCAATGGAGCTGTTTCCATGAAGCTCTACAAAGACAAATACATTTTTGTTGGTTGCTATGATGGATTCGTTTATGTTTTAGACAAAAATACCGGATGTCAAATAGGACGGTTTCCAGGATCGGGAAAAATGATCTTGGCCCTAGAGATCGCAGGCGATAAAGTAAGACATTTTATTATAATTCTTAACTTATAAAACAAATGTTTGTCTTGTTTTTCAGCTACTTACATCGGCAAAGGACAATACGATGCAAATAATTGATATACCAAAATACATTGTTACCATCAAGGATAAAAGTTAAAATTATTAATGAACTGCTTTTAAGAAGTTAAAGTGAATTAAACAATTTTTTTAGTTTGTGCGCCGTTCTTGTTTCTATTATTTACATTATAATTATAATTCTTTTTGAAAAAAATATAATTAAGTTTAATAAATTTATTTTTATTCTTGAATTTGAGTGTGTAAATGTTTTTTTTTGACGCAAAAACGTCTTATAAATCGATGACACACATATGTACCAAATAACATGACTCATGCTGATAAGACTCATGCTAATGTCATGCTGATGTTAACCGCGATACTGTGGTTCTTCCAACCAAAATCGATCTCAAGCAGCAGGCGAACATGAAAAAAAACGCAAACAATTTCCAATTTTGTTAAAGTAGAAAGTAGATGTGGATATTGGGGTGTGTGTGTGGATTTAACGAGAGGGTTTGTGGGTGTGATTTAACCGGCTGTATGTTGGTGTTGCTGCCATCAATGTTTTCTTATGACGTTATCACGTAAAATTATCGTCCGTAAATCGGCTTTACAGACAACCAATTCTTTTTTATGAAAGGTTGGGAATTAAGCAGCAAATAGTTTTCGAAACTTTGGAGTGGACTACTTCTGTTACTGCCTTTCCATTATGATTTAGAGCCGGTATTATAAATCCTTGATTTTTATATCGCCAGTGTAAAATACGATATTCCAGCTTTAAAATATCAGGATTCTTTAAAGTACACATAGCTTACATACTTGTCATAAACTTGCCACTACCCCATCCAATCGGCTCTGAATCAATAAAAAACGGAGGCATATTTACATATTTAAGAATATTGGTTTTAATTTAGTTCTTTTTTTTTGCTACGATTTAGCTTTATAAATACATAATTAAAATAGGTAATTGTAAAAAAATAATCTATATATATATATATGTAATAAGTAACTGTTATAATTTTATGTTTTGCTTACTTTATGTACCCTTTATAGCGTGGGTATTCAAAATACATATTTAAACATTGGAAATTAATAATTACTTTGAAGGTACGCTTAGATTTTGAATTGGAATTACCATGTTGAATGGATATTGCAACAATTCGACACAAGAGGGCCTCAGCTTTGGATTGTGTTGCAGACATTTCTTGGCCATCTGTAATGAAAAGCAGACAATTTTAATATTTTGTCGACAATTGCAATATGTTCATTAAAACAATTACCTGCACCAGCATAACTGGATAGTAGGATGGTAAGGCTGGATATTGAATTTCGGTTAATGGGCTAGTAATGGCATTTACCTTGGCATAAATATTCTTGATGTGACCAAACGGTGTCTTTTGATAAATAAGTAGATACAATATACAACCGAGCGACCAGACATCAGATTTTGTTGATATCTAGAATGAAGGGTTCCGAAAGAACGTCAATTTAGAGTAATGAAAAGAAGAACCAAAGTTTTTCATGAAATAAAGTTTGAAAGATTTTCAAATTCTAGTGAATTACGGATTCAAGAGAAAGTCAGATTTGAGTGAATCAAAGATACGGGTGAAAGTGAACTACAAATTCGATTAAATCTCACACTAGAGTATGTTACATCGTAAATGATGTCATTCTAGTGCATGACGATGGGCCATTAAATAAGTTTTTCGTGTCCGGATTATAGCTAGCTTTAGAAACATATGTACGATCTAAAGCAGACAGCATTATCATAACCTACAAACACGTTTCCTTTTTCTTCCTTTTCCCTTACCAGGTTATCTTTCTTGGGATCAATTTCTTTCTATTGGCTTATCAGTTAATATATTTATTAATTTAATTTGTATACTCGTGGTAGACATTACGTGTGTAAAGCAGTAAAGTCGCTAACTCACAATAACATTGTCTTTTATTAAAAATGCAAATAATACACAAAATGAAAACTAATAAGGACATACCTTAATTTTCGGTTGATTCTTTCCCATCGGACTATTTCCAGTCGAAGTGTCAATTAAAGCCTCTGGACTTATATAATTGAAAGTTCCGGCTTGAGAAAATTTGATAATACTAGTAGAATCGATGGCAATATTACTAGCTATTCCAAAATCTATTAGCTTCAGTCTTCCATGGACCATTAAGAAATTCGCAGGTTTTAAATCTGAATGAATCACACCTACAAATATTAGAAAATAAATCGTATTTTCGTAAGAAAAGAAATAAGAAACTCACCATTTTGATGAATATAAGAGACAGATTGCAGCATCTGATACCAAAAGTTCATTAACACGTAGAGAGGTAGATTTGTTTTGTAGGACGACAGTATTTTATGCAAATCTGAATCACCCTTTTCCATTACCATGTACAATTTTGATTCTTTTGCAAGGAGTTCACTATGAAAGGAGTTACATATGTTAGACATGATACAATTGGCGCATGAAAGTTGTACTTACTATTCATATAACGAAACTACACAAATGTTACCCTGGAGCTTAGCTAGTAGTTTAGTTTCGTTTAAGTAACCATCAACCACTGCAGCGTCTCCTCGAAGATCGACTATCTAAACAAAGGAAGAATTGAGCTGAATAAATACTTAGTTTTCATTAAAAAAATCATTTAGAAAATGATCTATACTAATAGATAATATTATTTGGAATCATCAGTTTAGGAAGGGAATCCATAATAATTGTTTCTATTTTGCAATAGAAGAATCAATGAGCTAGAAAAAAATAACAACAATGCTAGATCAGATTTTAGGGGTACTGACTTGAACTAACAGATAGTTGTTGATTTGGTAGATCCTTTTGGGGCATTAAACAGCTATATATCGGTACAAGAATCAATGAGATGAGACTTATAACAAAAATTCTAGAGCAAATTTAAGGGACATGAGTCAGGTCAATAATTTGAATTTTGTGAAATTGCTTCGCTTCTGAGCGCCTAATTAATTGTTTTAGTTTCTTGTTTATACATGCTGTTGGTCTATTTAACAGGAACAAAATATGCGAAACAATTGTTTGCAAAATAATCAAATAGAAAACAAAAAATGGCGAAACAAACTTGGAAAAATGAAAATTTGAAAAAAATATTTGGCCATATGTATAATTCCCCTTATACCCAAAGGAAATAGCTTTTTAATTTCTTATTTATACTCATTACATTTTACCTTACCTACCTAACCTTAGGTGGCGCTACAGTCCGGGGTGGACCTGGGCCTCAACCAACAAGCTTCTCCAGCCAGTTCGGTACCTAGCTAGCTGCCTCCAGTTTCGCACGTGGAGTCGGTTAAGATCCTCTTCCACTTGTGTGCGCCACCTGAGTCTCGGCTTCCTCTACTGCGCCGCCCCTCTGGGGTGGATTCGAAAATTTTTCGGGCAGGAGCATTGATGTCCATCCGCTCTATATGACCCAGCCATCTGAGACGTTGAATTTTTACTCTTTTGGCTAAGCCTCTGTCGCTGTGTAGCCGGTACAAGTTTTTACCTTAAAAAAAAAGAAATCTACTTCACCCTAAAACTATCGACCAATGGCACTTATGTCTCATCGTAAGAAAAAGCTAATTAATTAAGTGCTTAAAAAATGGGCACGACTGGGTCGCACGTTCTTACTCTTATGTGCTTAATTATATTGGAAAGCAAGATCCTCGACAGAAGCAAGAAACATTTAGGTTGAAAATAACACAGTTTGAACTTATAAAAAGTATCAAAAAATCTAGTACTAAATCTACTACTAAATATAGTACTAAATATACTACTAACTACAAATAATAGTACTAAATCTACTAATAAGTACTAAATCTAGTACTAAATATATTAATAAGTACTAATTATAGTACTAAACATAGTACCAAAACTACGATATTATTAAATTCTAGTACTAAGTATAAAAAATCTAGTACGAAATATACTATTATTCCAACAACATAGTACCAATCGTCAGCAGTTTTATATTTAACTAGCGTTCGAAATTGACCAATTAAACATTAAAACTTTTAACAGTCAAATCCGAATATGGCAACATTGGTAATTGATTTTGGTATAAGAAATACAGAAAATACAGAAATAACAAAATTTCTTGAAAAATGCAAAATCCAAAAAATAATCTTGGTTTGTTTACAAAAAATTAAAGGGAAATCCATTAATTTTTGTTTCCCTTACTCTGACATACCATATGGTCTAGTGTCATTTTTTGAACTCGTACTTATTATTCATTATTCCTGCAAATGGTTGTAATTATTCTAACTCATACTTTTCTGAAAATATAACATACAACCTACTCTTTCATCACTATATTTCTTTCTACTCTCCAAAACCCATACAAACGCATATTAAGAACTACTGCAGCGCTATTAAGGCAGTATCTCGCTAAACTAGAAGCTGCCTCATGGTAGTACTATAATTTTCATATACAATGGCTGCAACTCAATATACACCCGGAATGACAAACAGACGGACATTTTTTGTCAATGACTTTTTTAGGCTTCTCTATGATTGTAATGTCATGTTTGATTGTTATCGCAATTTGTTTTATATTCACGAATCCTAAACTTGCCTTATAACTAGTACCTAATGTATAATCTCATGTAAAAAATAGCTTCTGGAACGAAAGCTTCTTATAGTGTTTTTTTTTTTTTTTTGTAATCCGGAATCAGTAACATAATCACCCCGAAAAAAACGTCAAATGCGATTCAAATATTTTTTTTTATTTCATTTATTTGTAAACATGGCGGATACAAATTTGCAGGATTGCTGTCTATTTGCAATGAAAAAGGAGATCAACGAAGCTGATGCCCTAATGAGCTACTTCGACGTATTTGGGGATAAGGTCATTAGGACAATTCAATGCAAGTCAGGGCATTGAAATAGAAATGGTGGCGGATGAGCCCTTAATGGACCAACGGCAGCGCTCGTATCCCCGAATCGGGTTACTGATTCCGGATTCTACGGTTCCTTTTGTCCAAGGAATCCAACAAAGGTCCTGGCCCTCCAGGTTGGGGGTTGTACGTGGGGTTAACAACCTCGCCATGGAAAAAAAGAAATTTGCGAAGCAACCAATAGCCATAGAAAAGGACGGATTAACTGTTGACGACCCAGAAAAACAAATTAAGGATAACGAAACCCAGATCAAAAAAACCGTCAACCAGATTGATCACGTTGCGATCGATGCAAGACACGCCTCCAGTAATGTTGATTCGGATCACTACCTTGTTGCAGCCAAGGGAAGAATACGAATAACCCGAACACCACAACACACCACCAGTATTACTCCGCTTACTGACGTCGGAGAGCTGCAATCCCGTAACCTTTCAGAAATCTATTACCGCCTGCATCAAGTGACGAAAACCAGTGGAAACACTGCTAACAATCTCTGATGCCGCAACTGATGGGAAAGGTTTCACCAGACCACCACCACGAAACCTCTGGTTCGATGACGAATGCAGGCAGGTCCATGCAGCTAAACAAGAGGCATATAAAGCGGCGCTGCAAAGAAAGACGAGAGCTGCTGAAAAGCTGAAAAGACGGGAAGAACACCGGCTTCTCAAAAAGAAAAAGAGAGAGCATGAGAAGCACGCGATCGAAGATATTGAGAGATGCTGCTCCAGGAACAACGTGCGGAAGTTTTACCAACAAGTAAAAAAAACGTGCCAAGGAAAAAAACACGCAGAGAAGCCTGTAGAGATAGGAATGGAAACCTCGTAGTAGAGTCACAGTCGGTGCTGAGTACATGGAAGGACCATTTCTTCTGACGGACTACCAGCCGACAAGGTGATGCGCTATCGTGCGATTTCTTCAACTTAATACTTGACAAAATTATAAGGAACTCGCAAGTCAATTATAGTGGGACAATTTTTTTCAAGTCTGTGCAGTTGCTAGCATACGCTGACGACATAGACATCATTGGCAAAACTCGGCGAGCGTTTGCTAACATTGAAGCTGAAGCGGCTAAGATGGGACTAGCGTTCAATGAGGCTCGCAGGATCTTCGATTCCATCCCAGAGGGTAGACGCATTCAAGGAAGACCTCGCCTTAGGTGGCGCGCTCAAGTTGAGGACGACTTCAACCAACTTGGAGTGCGAAACTGGAGGCAGCTAGCCAAAGACCGAGCTGGCTGGAGAGGCATGTTGGTTGAGGCGCAGGTTCGTCCCGAACTGTAGCGCCCCCTAAGTAAGTAAGTTAATTGAATAAAAATCATTGAAAAACTGAGGGGTACCATGTAAACAAGGGGTATTGTTGAGTATATCCTATAAGATATTCATCTCTATCTCACAAGAAGGGCTTGCATTCTCTTCAACCTGGCATTAAGGAAAGCAAACTCTGGCACGTCAACAAGAGTGACTATCGTCAAGAAGTGCAGCCAGATATTGGCTTACGCTGACGCAATTGACATCATCGGCAGAACCCAACAAGCTGAACAAGACTCCTTTGCCCAGATCGAACAGTCGGCACAAAACCTGGAACTGAATATTAATGAAGGGAAGACTAAGTACATGGTGGCTACGTCTGCGAGAAAAGTTGGTCCAACAATCAGGCTAGTGGAGTATGAATTTGAAGTAGTGCAGTCCTTTAACTAACTTAGGTCAAAAGTAGCAGCCGATAATAATATGGAGGACGAAATACGCGTGTGGCTGCTAAAATCCAACAGAACCTACTATAGTCTGTCAAGGCTCTTACCATAAAAACTAAGCTACAAGACTATGGGGTCTTACCAGTATTCACATACATTAGTATGTTTACTAAAAGGCACTCTGATAACTTAACCGCGTTCAAAGGGAAATTCTTAAGTTCTTACGAAGAGAAACCTGCTCGGCAAGTCTTTTGCTGTTCATTTTATAGTAGAAGTCAACGTGGTTTGCTTACGAGGAAGAATGGCGTAGACTATAGACTTGGACGCCCGAAGCCTTTGGGATCTATATTTACATCGGCAGATGCAGTCACCTAATGAACAAATTTCACCGTAATACTCGCACATCTAGAATTATTTGGAAGTTAACCCTTTTAAAGTCACACCAACATTTTTAATATACTTATACTTATTACGGGTGAATAAAAAGGAAGCAGGATACGCATAAAAAAGTCTTACTTTGAGAGCACAATCTTTTCCCGAATCCTTGCGATGGGCCAGGTAAACACTGCTCGAACCGCCACATCCCAACTTCTTTCTTATTTCGTACTCCGACCCATTGATTGTTATAATATTCTCCTTAGATTTAGGTGGTTCTGCGGTTTTTAATTCAACTTCCTGGTCATTAAATGCAAGACACTTCTTGGATTTCATATCAGAATCGCTCTTGGCATTTGGCGATTTTGATTTAGATGGTTTTTCGGCTGTTCCTGGTGTCCCACAGTCACTCATGGTGTCGAAGAGGGAGAGCGAGATGCTATCGTTAGAGAGATTGCTAATGGGAGCTCGGGCTACAGCCATGGGGGTCTGAAAGAGCACCTTTTGCGAGCGAAACTCATTGGCGATTGCTTTTCGTCCTTTTTGAGAAGTCGAACAGAGGTCTTTCGGTCGCCTGGCTACTGACCAAGAAAGAATGTGTGGCGTTGCAAATTGAGCTTCGTTCTTCTTCAGAGGAGTTTCATGTACGATGGGGGCAGTAATCGAAATCGCTGGCGCAACAGCTGCATTCACAGATGGAACAATGTTTTCCTGGATTGGTTTCAGAGGAACTTTTTGCTTTTGCAACGCAGGCGGAGGAGAAGAAATTTTACTTATGACTGTGGGCATGGCAGGAGCTCCGTTTTCCTGAATTGATTTAAAGGCAATTTTTTGATTTTGGACATCGACAATCGACGCTTCTTCATTCTTTTTTAAAGGCACAGCTTCGCTGAGTTTCATTTTGTCGAAGATCTCAAGAAAAGAATCATTCGTTGCCTCCTCTATTGGAAGATTTGGATTCTTCTTAGGTGATTGGTCATCAACGTCGCTTTTGGCGGGACTCACTAACGAATCATTGAGGATGGCACAATTGAATCTATGAGCAAATCATTTTAACCTTTGTAATATTTTTCATTTCAAGTAAATTATTCATTTTACCTGTCATTCTTACATTCATCTTCATCGGAATCAGATTCCAGAGGAGGCAGCTCAGAGACTCTTTTGGGTCTAAAAAGAAAACAAACAAAAATGTTTTGAAGAACCTATTTGATTTATATCGAATTGGAAACATACACTCTCCGAAAATCGAAGGAATCTCCTCGGTGTACTTCTTGAATTTCTTTGTTTTCATTTTTTCTGGTATTTTTATATAAAAAAGCAAAATTGTATTGACAATTAAAATTAATGTTTTCAAAGTGAAACTAACGTCTTTTGGGGTGTCCGATCATCTTCTGAATCTGGTTCTAAGGGGGGTATATCTTTAACTCGTCTAGGTAAAAAGGACATTTAATTATTTATCACACAATATTTCTTAAAAAAAGGCTAAAGTTAATAAACAAACAAATTTTAAAAAATTATTTGACATTAACCGAAAGGTTTTCATACGGTCTGAGGTTGGTTGTAGTTAAATATGCATGTAGTGACATCTGCTCTCTAGATTTTAATACATTGAGGGCAGGAATGGTATAATTCATAAAAAAGGAAGATTTTTTCGAAATTAAAACCGATTTTTTTCCAACTGAGCACGCGCAAAATGGATTTGTGTTTCCCTTATAATGTTAACACACCACGTCAGCGCAGAAAGTTTAGGGAAGGAGGGACAGAAGGTGCCGATTAACATTGGACTAGAATGCTTCCAAATTGACATGGCAAGGAAAAACCTTGCTCGGTAAACTATTCTAAATTCGTGTTGTTTTTCTAAAAAAAAGAATCTCTATATTTCACTATAAGTCCGAAATTGGGCTCAAGGGTGAACTGATGAGCATTCTTTGTGAGAAGGGTATTACGGGAGAAACTTTTAAGGAGAGGAATGCAACTGGCTACTTCGAGTGTACGTTGTTTGTAAAAGAAACAATAAAATAAGGAAAAACATGAAACATTGCGTCGGTGTTCAAGAGAAGCAATTGTTTCCGAAATAAAAGCTCAAATTTCAAACTTGAGAAATATGATTTCAAACTAAAACCTGATATTTCATATTTTCCCCACACGTTTCTGGGATTTCAAGACGTGAGTTATCACTGAAATACTTTTGAAATATCTGTCAAATCGAACAAATTTTTTTAACATTTATATATTAAATTTTTATCGCTCCATACAACAAAATGGTGGACAGGTAATTTATGTTATATCATGTTAGATTTTTCTCTCCTTAACCTTTTTTATATGATCATTTATCGGTTTCTACAATCTTGTTTTTGACACAAAGAGCGAGGTGTATAAATAGTAGGGTACACACTAGCTGCTTTGATTTCGTTGTCACAACTGACCATAATTTTTTAATTTTTTGACAGCTGCGCAGAACCGAACTAAAATAATTGTGCTGAGTTTATTATCCTCTATTCATGTACCTTCCTTGATGGTAAAAGCCAAATTAATGTTGATACAGAGACACAATTTGTAATGTTTTAGAAATATGTTAAAACAAAAAATACTACGAAAGCTTTAACTCGTAACTTTCATTTTATTCGAATAAATTACTGTTCAGGGCATATAAAAAAGAAACAAGAACGACAACTGGGAGGATAATTATCTCCTTGTTTACAAACTCAAAAATACCCGTTCAGCGACTATGTGTACAGGTCCCTGTACATTTCTTATGGGACGGTTAATACATTTGTATTTATGCGGGCGTGCAAGGTTTGACTGACTGGCTGCTTCGTCTGCTATTAGACGATAAAACTGGATGCATGCGCTTTGTTTAAATTCTTCTTTATTATTTCATTCTCTGTCGCAAGTACCATTACACGATGAATTTAGTTTCATGAAACCATTTTGACAGTTCTCTTTTATTTTCGTTTTCCATAATCATTTGAAATGAATCTGATCTTTAAACCCTATCGATATAATGAATATGTTTAACCAAATGCACATTTTTGCTGGATTCATAAAGAGCTAAGAACTCCAAATTAAGTTCTTTAGTCCACAAAAATTTACTTTCGACTTTATTTTCACTCATTTTTCTTCGTTTACTTTAAGTCTCATTAGAAGTTTACTCTGAGCATAACGAAACCAAGTGGTAAAGAATGAAAAAAATAGCGAACAAGATAAAAGAAAAACGTCAAACAGATTCATCGAAGATGCTACCCGTGTGACACAGGACAGCTCTTTTCCTGTCTCATCTTTTCGAATTTTTTCTCTCTATATTCGACGAATTCGAACAAGGTGCATGCATTCAGTTTCATCGTCTAATAGCAGACTTCTCAGACGAATCTCAGACGTCTTCACATACACAAAACAAAATTTCAGGGTTTGCAGGGCAAGGTCGGTACGAGTCCCAGTTCTTTTCATTTTTTCCATGGTTCAGGGAACACAACTTACAAGAACGAGTCTCATGTGTCAATTTGTTGACATAAATCAAGGGACGACTCATCGAAATCGAAATCAGACGAATAAAAACAAAGGAAAAGAATTCAACTGCGGATTTTGTTTTTCCCCGCACTAACGATTTTTATTATTTCTAAACTTCTAATTGCATGGCAAGTATTACTTTGATATCAAAGGCGTATTCTCCATCTTATATACACATTTTTATTTTTCCATTGTAATGGTTAGTTTGGGACATAACTTTCATATGAATACGGTGAGAAAGAGCAACTGCAAACCTGGAGATTTTTACTAAAACCGAGAACATTGCAAACTAATTTTCCACATCGTCATTCCAAGGGTGCACAATACATGGACGACACTAATGGAAATGCTAATAGTGAGGCTGGTCAGCCTCAGCAGACCAGTGACCGAAGTCAATTGCTTGATCCGGTCTTGACAGCCAACGCCGACAGCAATTTCAAGTCTTTGAAAACTGTACCGGCATTTAGGTGAGTTCTTGTTGATGATTAATGCATTTGTTATCAAGAGGGTGGTAAAAACGAATGACAAATAAAAATATTATGCAAAGCAAAACAAATGATAAAAACAAAGCATACATTTTTAAATAGAAGTCTATTATTGTTCACTTCTTATCTTGTAAAGAAGTGAGAAGTTGGAATGTCTTTTTTACGTTAAAAATGCTTAATAATAATCGGTATGACTAGTTGGTTCAGAATAAAACTGTGTTGTGCGGTTACAAAAATAATTTGCAGATGAGTTGTTGGTTTTATGCCTCATTTGCCCAATTGGTCTCCTGTGTATTTGAATTTACCAATCTTACCATATAAGGCACTACAGATCCAACAAGCTTTTCCAGCCAGCTCTGTCCATAGCTACGGTTGAGGTCCTTTTCCACTCGCGTGCGGGCCTAATTCTCGGTCTTCCTTTTACTGCACCATACTTTCGTTGTGGAATCGAAGATTTTCCGGGCCGGACCATTGATGTCCATCTGCTCTATATGACCCTCGTCTCTATAAATGCACCCCAAGGCTTCGGGCGTCCTGATCTACGCCATCATTCGAACGGAAGCAAGCTCTGCAACGTTGTCTTCTACCATAAAAAGGACTGCAAAAGACTTTCCGACCTGGTTTCTCTTCGCTCATGCGAGCTAGGTGCCCAGCCCACCGTAGTCTACCAAGCTTTATTTTTTCCACAACATCTGCTTCGAGGCAGTTTTCATACAATTCATAATTGTATCTTCTTCGGAATCGTCCTCCTCGCACACGGGGCCAACAATTCTCCACAAGACTTTCCTCTCGAACGCGGATAAGAGATCAGAGTGCCTTTTTGTAAGCACACAAGTCTCGTATACGTATATGAGTACTGGTAAGCGTAAGACCAAAGTCTTGTACAGCAGCAGTTGGTTTTTATGATAAGGTTTCTGGATTCAAAGAGTCTTGACAGACTATAGTAGGTTTTGTTGGATTTCAGCAGCCGCCCGCGTATTTCTTCCTCCATATTGTTATCGGCTGCTACTTTTGACCCAAGATAGTTAAAGGACTGCACTACTTCAAGTTCGTGCTCCGCTACCCTGATGGTTGTACCAACATTTCTCGCAGACGTTGCCGCCATGTACTTAGCCTTCCCTTCATTTATGTGCAGCCCCAGGTATTTTGCCGCTTGCTCGACCTGGGTAAAGGAGTCTCGTACAGCTTGTTGGCTTCTGCCGATGATGTCGATGTCGTCTGCGTAAGCTAGTATCTGGCTGGACTTGGTGACGATAGTCCCTCTTGTGGACGTGCCAGAGTCACGGATTGCTTTCTCCAACGCAAGATTGAAGAGGATGCAAGCCAGACCATCCCCTTGTCGGAGTCCATTAAAGATGTTGATTGGTCTGGATAGCAAACCGGCTACTTTTACTTGGCTTGTGATGTTGGTCATGGTCAGCTTTATCATGGCTTTATAAAGTTCTACCCTGGCTATGCTATCGTAGGCGGCTTTAAAGTCTATAAAAAGATGGTATGTTGGGATATTAAATTCCAGACTTTTTTCCATCACCTGCCTAAGGGTAAAGATCTGATCAATTGTTGATTTGCCTGGTATAAAACCACATTGATATTTGCCGATTATGGTATAAGCGTATAGGGCTATCCGTTCTTGCAGGATAGAGGAGAATATCTTATAGGATGAACTCAACAATGTTATACCACTATAATTGCCGCACTTTGTGATATCTCCTATCTTATGTATGGGATATATGATGACTTTTTTCCAGTCTTTTTGCATTTCTCTGTATTCCCATACGTGTACTATGATTTTATTAATTGCTTAATGTAATGTTGGCCCTCCATGTTGATCAGCTCGGTATGTATGCCATCGGCTCCTGAGGCCTTGTTATTTTTGAGCCGATTATGTCTTTGGTATCTCCTCAATGCTTGATGGCTACAGCATGAGGTCTTCCTCTTGAAATGTCTCCATCTCTTCCGTGAGCTGACCATTCAAAAATTCATTAAAGTACACTTTACATCGCTCCAGAATGCCTTCAGGATCGGGGATCAGATGTCCCTCTCCGTCCTTGCAGTATGTGCAGCGTGGTGTATATTGCGACAAATTTCTGATGGAGACGAAGTAGAACTTCCGAGCCTGGTGCGGACCTCGCTCTCTAATTCTTTCCATTTCACAGACAATGTTTTTCTCCCAGCTTACCTTTTTTGTCTGTGAAGTCTTTTCTCTATTCTTCTGAGCTCTTTTTATTCTTTGTAGATATCTTCATGCGGGAGACTGGTACTCGCAATCGCAACGACCAATTTCATATTCCTTTGTCATTAGTGTTCTCATGCATGGGATCCTATGAACTGTCTGAATACTGGCTCCCTACCTAATTTGGCGTTGAAATCACCAAGGATGATTTTAACGCCATACCTTGGGCAGGCATTGAGAGTCCTCTCTGCAAGTTCGTAGTAGGAATCTTGTTCGTGTTCTTCGGACTCCTCAGTAGGAATGTTTATGAGGATGATGTTATTAATAGCCTTTCGTTTATTACATTAAAGCCAATGATGGTAGGCTTAATTCGTTGGCTGATTAGGAAGCCTACCCTGAACACATGGTTTTGTGGGTGACCGCTGTAATATATCTCATATTCTTTTTTATGCAAAACACCATTCCCTGCCCATATCATTTCTTGAAGTGATTTTATGTCCGCTCTGTTGTGCAGCTCGAGCTCTGTAGTTTTGACAGTTTATTTCTACCCTTGGGTAAAACTCTCGAACTACATTCATACAGTAAAGGACGTTTCACATGACAGCGACGAGCGACCAACATTAACATAAATTATATACCATTTGTCGTGGGTTTTGTGAAGAATACAGGTTTATACGTTCCTTGAAATGAAATTTATTCGTTTTTCGTTGGCGGCCCCCATGTAAATAGTCCTTAACAGCTCTTCATTTCCTTAATCGCGTGCTTCTATGATCCTTTTTTTTCTTTCTGAGAAGCCGCTGCCTTGTGTGCTTCCTGTTTCTTTTCTTTTTCTTGCGACTACAGCCGTCCGACGTCAAACTTCCTCACTTCCTCTTGGCGTTGGTCGGGATATTCTCGGTCGTACCTTGGCTACAACGAGGTAGTGGTCCGAATCAATATTCGCACCTTGGAAAGTTTGAAACATCCATGATTCTGGAGCAGTGCCTTGCGTTGACCGCAATAAGGTCAATCTGGTTGAAAGTTGTTTAATCAGGGGATCTCCATGTCCCTTTGTGAATGTTGAGGTTTGGGAATTGCGAACTAGCTATTACAATATTTCGCCCCGCAGCAAAGTCAGTTAGCCTAAATTCGTTATCGGAGGTGCCGACAGGGCTGTGTGTTCGAATGTAATCCTAGGACAATTTTAATATCATATCTAGGGAACTACACATATGTTTTGTCCAAGTGCTCAAAAAAAACTAAATTTGGTGCAATCGTCTTTTTCCTTTGTGGGGCATGCGCGAATATATATATTAGGTAAGTTCCCAGCGCACTAGAATACACGTAGTTTCTATATCTTCTTCGGAATCGTCCACCATTACACACGGGCTCGAAGGCGGTTAAGGGATAAAAATCCCCTAATAAGCACCTAAGTCTCGGACGCGTTTGTTAGCACTGAAGAGACTTCTACAGCAGGAGCTTAGTTTCTATGTTTCTATATTGAAGAAGCCTTGACAGGTTCTATTGGCCAATTTTGTGTGATGTTGTAATTTAGATATCTAGTTTTTGGGCTTTAATTTTAGTGCGACGATTCGAACATGTTTATGCTCTTCATCAGGCCTACTTTTATTAAATAAAATATAAAAATACACAATATTTTATAATTATTCACAATAGTGAAAAATCAAAATAATTTACAAAATTTATAAAAAAAAATTAAAACTCGCGGGAAAAGAGTATGTGTCATTAATACATACATACAAAAAATTAAACTGTAAAAATAAAAGCAAACAAATAATGTTTAAGATAAATACTTTTCTTAGTTTACACACAACAAAGAAAAGCAAAAAGAAAAAAAGAGAAAATAGCAAAGAAAAAAATCGCTATTCCGCGATCTCAGCTCAGATTGCTTTTGATCTATTGATCAGTGGGCTGTACGAACTGCTTGCTAAGGTTATCACAGTCTGAACGCCGGTTGACAGCGTTCTCAGTGTTTTTTATATGAAACATTTCTAATAAAAATCGCTGCATTATGTTTCTCTGTCTGCAAGATTTCTACTCCCTCGAAATGACCTAAAGCCCACAAAACTAGATATCTAAATTATAGCAGGTTCTGTTGGATTTAAGCAAGCGCTCGCGTTTTTCTTGGTTCATATTTTATCGACTAATACTTTTGACTCAAGTGTAGCCAGACGATCCGCCTATCAGACTCCATTAAATTGTTGATTGGTCTGGACTGCAAACATTACAAACTAGCTCTTTAATAAGGTAGACGCGCCACGAGACTCCGTGTCTTCTCTTATGACATCTGCAGAAGTTGCTTGGACGAAGAGGATACCATTCCACAGTCTACACTTTCTCTGGTTATGCCCTGCCCTCTCCCATGGTGGTCATGCTGAGCTTACATAGTCGTGCTAATTTATGGGATGCCGTATTCTCTCTTGGCTTTATAAAGTTCTAGCCTAACTTATCGTAGGGGTTTTAAGTTTATAAAGATACTAGCTGTTACCCGCGACTTCGTCCGCCTGAAATGAATGCATTATTATTTGATTTGGTTATTATAAAAATATAGTATAGTGTGGTTTTGAGTCAAATCGTTCTAAAATAATAATTTTGGAAAAATAACCAGCGCTTCCTACGGTTAATTCAAATAGCTTTAGTTATTCGTTTCAAAATGAGCTCCCTGCTGGTGAAAGTCCCGTCAAAATCGGTCCATAAATAAGAATTTTCGAAAAAAAACGACACCAGCGACACCTAGTGAGTAATTTACATAGCCTAAGTTACTCCTTAGGGCATCAGCTACCTGCCATAGAAAGCCCCGTCAAAATCGGTGCAGCCGTTCCCGAGATTACCCGGAACAGACAAAATAAACAAACCCAATAATACTAATGTGCACCAAAACAATAAAAATACCCACCAACGAGAAAAAAACACAACAGCGAGTAAGCTCCTTCTCTTGTTTTTTCCTGTTCTTTCTTCACAGGCGATTTAGTTTAATCATTGCGGTAAATCCCTATGGTTAAACTGGATCGTTATCGGATATATTAATTGATGTTCTCGGAGTACCCAGGTGCGGATCAACTCAATTATTATTAAGACATAACACTAATAATAATTGTTTTTGTGAAGCTCAAATTGGGACTTAGTGGAGCATTAATTATAGTTAATTGTCCGTCTTTGTTTTTCAAGTTTTTGTTCTTCTTTATGGGGGCTATTTTCAGGGTTGATTATTCCAACATTCGTGGGCTCAGGAAAAAATTCTGTGCTGCATACGTTTATACTTCATTAAACAAGCCAGCTGTTTTGGCATTAAGTGAAACTCAAGTAGGAGAAAATTCTCATCACTCGGAATTTAACCTTTCATGGGTATAATTTTGGGCCATTATTCTATGCCTATCACGGCCTCGCCGTATATATTAGGAATGATGTTGCATAACAACTTCTACCACAATACGGTCTGTGTTCAAACACAGTTTTTAACTTCATGTGGGTAAAATTCAGGGTTAACAAGCGCATCATACATACTTGATTCATTTATAGAAGAAGAATTTGGACAGAGTGTCAACTTCCAATGAATTTGATGCTTTGTCAGACTCCATACAAAGTATTGTTGCCCAGTATCCTCACACTGAAATCATTATTACGGTAGTTTTCAATGTACACAATTCAAGTATGTTGAAATCTTTGCTGAGTTAAATCAACTTACTCAGCTTGTTGATGAGCCAACCCGAATTCCTGACATCACAGGCCAAGCCGCCAACACACTAGACTTCTTACTTGTCTTACATCCGATCCTGATAAACACAAAATTCGTGTTTTTTCGCCTCTAGGCACATCAGACTATTGTGTCATTTCTCGTGCCAGCAAAACTCAGTTAAAGAGAAACCCCCGAGGAGAACCGTTTGGCAATACGAGAAAGCCAATAATTTCTGCAGGTCCTTTAACTGGTCGCTCTGCTTCCTCGGTAGCGACATAGACTCCAGCGCAGTTATGGTAACAAATATTATCCTCTTAGGTATGAGAAATTTTGTCCCAATAGGTCAAAAAGTATTAAACCTAAAGACAATTCATAGTTTGATTCGATCTGTAAAGAGGTTATCAGGTTGAAAGAGGTAAGTTTCCGATGTAAAACGATGTAAAACGTAAATCGTCATCATCGGTTTCTACGCTTGTCTTCAATGATACTCCTTTTGTTAGTTTTCAAGAAAAAGCAGATCTGTTTGCAGCCCAATTCGCTGCTAACTTAAAGCTCCTCGTGTACTCGAGGGCGTAAATGATTTCATGAGACCAATCTTCTTTCGCACTCGTACAGTCGCAAGAGTATTAAAAAATCTTAACATACACAAATCCGCTGGCCCGCTATTGTAAACTTTTGCCATTGCGTAAACTTTTCCATCTGTTCTATTCCTCTGGTCTCTTTCCGAGTGGATGGAAAACTGCGTTTGTTCTTCTTCTCCCTCAAACGATCGACGATTGCACTTACGTCCTTTCTTTCCAAGGTCATGGAAACGCTGATTAGCTAAAGAAATATCTTGAGGACCGAAAGCTTTTTAACGACCGGCAGTACGGCTTTCAACAGGTCCACTGGTGGTTTCTCACTCAACCAATCTCTCCATCGTTTTGGGAAAGCAAAATTATTGCACTTGATATTTCTAAGGCATTTGAAAGAGTAAGGCATCAAGCTCTTTTATCGAAAATGCGTGCATTTGGACTCGACAAATCTTTTCTTCGTTGGATTAGTAATTACCTTTCGAAACGGTCAATACAAGTTGTATTGGACGGATTGAAGTCTGATTCTCACAAAATAAATGCTGGCGTGCCCCAGGGCTCTGTTTTGTCTCCGACTCTCTTATTTATATTTATCAACGACTTATCCGAAACAACGAATCCTATCAATTGTTTCGCTGACGACAGTACTCTCAGCTTTTCATATTCGTTTTCATATTCACATCTTTATTCTTCGGATGTGGAACCACAACGGCAGCATATGATAAGTTCTGTTATATTCCGGGAGAAAGAAAAACGACTTGGTTTAGTTAACCTTCGAAATCAGAGTGACTCAAACTCTACTCATTATTTCCTTCGTTACCTATTCCGAAACCTAGATCATCACTTCTTTCAAGTCGACCACGCATTCTACTTAACTTCACTTGCCTTGACACATATTGTTTATTTAAACAACGAGTGCACCATATGTTGTAATTGACATACTTGCACTCCATGGGTTAGTATTAGGGGTTTTTATTTTTAAGCTCTGAGCAGAGCACGGAGTAGAGCCTGAGCAAATCGATTACGCTCTGAGCAGAGTATGATCAGAGCTCTACGATCTAAAAAAGAAACGCACTTGAGCACTGAATTGTCATATTTTGTTGAATGTCAAATGAAATTAATTTGCTTACTTGTTGTTGAAGTTTTAAGTGTTTTAAGAAAAGAAATTGAAAAAAAAAATGGATAAAGCAATTATTCTACGGAAGCTTACAATTTATTTTTTGTATCCGATGAGGAAGATGATGATTTTCAAGTAAATCATTGAAGACGTATCACTAAAAATTACGCCATTTTAATGTTTGCTGTTTGTTCTTTCTTTCCAACAAAACAAGTCTTTAGTCAAAATACAAAAAACGAGTGAAGTTGGCCGCGCTCAGCCTTTTACTCCATGTGCTCGGTCATTTTATTCTGAGCTCATAAGCGCGCTCTGATCGAGCTCTGATTGAAAAAATAAACTGAGCGCTCAGAATGCTCCGAGTTAAAAAACAAACACAGATCTTTTTTTGACAGCTCAGTGCTCTGCTCTGAGCTTAAAAATAAAAACCCCTATTGTTTATGCTTGCAATATGACCCATGTCGTTGTTTTGTTGTTTGGTTGACATAGTTCGATTGCTGTTCCTTTTAAAGTGTAACGTATGACACATGAGGAACCTTTAGCAATAATCGAACTATGGCATGTGTCTTGCGATCGATCCTTGGGAATTGTGTGTGGTCTCCAGTTTAATGGCACAACAGTTCATTAAATTCTGATTTAGACAGCATTGTACAATGGGGAATTAGAAACCGCTTAGAATTTAATGCTTCCAAAACTCAATGTTGTCTTTAATCGTTAAGGCGAAATATACCCCAAATGCCACTATTCATGAGTGGTACTTGCATAGCGGAAACAGATCACCTCTCAGTTCTCGGTATGTGCATTACAGACCACCTTCTGTGGAATGGCCACATGACCAAAAATACTGCGAGATGTTTAGGTTTCCTTGTCTGATCTGGCTACAGTATATAGAGCATATATTCGCCTTAAACTTGAGTATAATTCCCACATTTGGTCAGGTGCTCCTGTAACCCACTTGAGTTTTTTAGATAGAATACAAAAAAGAGCTTTAAAAATGATAGGCGAACGAACAATAACAGAAACATTTTCATCTCAGGAGCACAGACTAAATGTCTCCTGCCTTTCATTATTTTATGGCTACTTCTATTAACACTGCTCTAGCGAAATAGCCGGTTGCATTCGTCCCCTGAAACGATTCAACCGTAATACTTGCACTGCAAGGAATGCCCATCAGTATACCCTTGAGCCCAAATTCGGACGTACTTTTTAGTACAGGGATTCTTTCTTGCCAGACTCTGTTTTTCCCTCCCTCTTTGAAGTGCAGAACTTTAAAACAAATGTGCATCGGTACCTTCTTTCACATCCTTCCCTATTTTCCTAAAGCCCTCGCTGTGTTTAATTAACATTATAAGGGTAGTCAAAATCCCTTTAGTGCGGGCTAAATATAAGAAAATAATAAAAAAAATAAAAAAAAAACCGTTAAGTATTGTGGTTTTTAATAATTTTTATAAGTTCAAACTGTGTTATTTTTAACGCAAATATTACTTGTTTCTGTCAAAGATCTTACTTTCGAATGTAATTAGACACATACGAGCAAGTGCGTGCGACCCAGTCTGGCCCATTTTTCTAATTTCTTTTTCGGTCCTTACAATCCTCTTCGTGTGCTGTTTTCTATGAGATTGCTACATAATTGGATATGCAGGATTCATAGGTTCATTCGCTATTTAGCATTCATCATCAAACCAGTCAAATGTGAATTTTAATTTTTTTTTTCGACTGGAGGGGTTACAAACCTCAGCCAATCTTTTAAATATGTTTAAATACAAGTTTTTTTCTTGTGTGCTAAATTTCTTTTAATTTAACAATGCAGTTCCTTTGAAGGTTCATTCGTCTTTTGGACAGAATTGTAGGTTTTTACATGGTTCGTTTACACAGTTGGTGTCTGTCCATGAATGTTTCCATATGCGGTTTCGACTATCCTTGAATTGCACTGACATAATTGCCACTATTTTTTAAAATAAAATTCGTTGACTTTCCCTGATCAATTTTCGAATTTTACCTGACAAAATGAAAATGTTTATATGTTTAAAACAAATCACTTGAAAATGAGGTATTTAGGGGGGGGGGGGTTACCATAAAAAATGGTTTAGAGCTTCGCGTTAAGTTATGTAACTTCTACAATTTTTAGAATATTTCAATGAAAAGTTTTCTATTTTACATTAGTTAACCAAAATATTTGTTTACTTTCAAAAAATTAATAAAGCCCAAAATTTAAGTGTTTTTGGGTGATATTTTAATCATGATCATTGGACAATGCTTTGTTATTTTGTTTTAATTAATTATATTCTAAAGAAAATATGTTAAAGAATTGTACTCCGAAATTCTGTTTTGTTTTTTTTTTTTTGTTCAAAGCATATCTAAAAATGTAATTTAATATGAAGTTATAGGTTGAATTTTGGCAAATACACCCAATACAATTCTCACTATTTTTTTATTTTTTTTGTAGGTATTTTGTTTATCAAATTTAAAAATTTTAGAAAAGTTATCAATTTTGCATTTTCTAACAATAAATTTCCTTGTAAGCACACACAAAGAAGCTTGCAGTTTTCGAAGAATTTCGCTCCTCATTCACGCCTTTACATGCCTTTATCTCGTTATTTAGAAATATTACATTATATTACATTTTAATCTACTCCGTAGATAAATCTACGAAGTAGACACACTTACGAGCACTGGCTACTGAGGCCATCGGCTTAGACAATTACAAGACTACACACAAGACGACATTGATACAGGACAGAAGAGAGGACAGAAGGAGAACAGAAAACAGAAAACACTTAACACATGTCAACAGCACGCAGTTGGTTTTCGGACGGTTCCCCGTCTTTCTACTAACCACGCGCAACGATGCTTGATTTCGCTGATCTCACGGGAAGCGATGCTACTTTTTTTTTTACTTTTAAGAGATTTTTATTTTAACTTTTTCTTATATCTACTTAAATGCTAGACAAAAATCTTAAAACTAGCTAAAAATATCATCTTAATTAACTTGCTGGCCCTATGCGGGCGCTCTAAATTAATCTCTAACTTAATTTTAATTGCCTTTCGGCCTAAAAATAACTTAAATTTATCTTATCTATATCGGGTACGGGAAGCGATGCTTTATCGGAGCCAAGGCCGTTGACTATTTAGAAGTGGATTTTGCACTGTTAAGTAGAAATAGAATTCATCTACCCGGGCAATCAACCAGAAATTTTATACGCAAGTTAGGCAATTAACTTCTACTACCAGTTTGAAGTTTTCTTTTTATAACTATCCGCGCGGGATTATAATGTTGAATACACTGTACGAGCAAAGAAGGTAAGGGAATGAGGGCCAGAAGGTGTCGATTAACATGTTTTCAAATTGAAATGGCAAGGAAAAACATCGCCATTCGTGTTGTTCGGCTAAAAAAAGATACGCCCGAAATTGGGCTCACGAGGAGTACTATCAATCTAACAAGAAAAGCTATGCCTATAGATCTAGGAAGGTGGGGTAGAAATCTTAGTTATTATTATTAATACGTATAACAGAAGAAATAATGTGAAATTCGGCATTTTTTTGTTTTTTTTTTGTGAAATTAAAAAAAATATACCTTTTTTACCCGTGAATAACGAATTGACATACAAACATGATTGAATAGTCAAAAATAAATACATGAATACTTTTGCCGTAGGACGTGAGAAAAAGTTATTCCTGAAAATCTAAGAACGGTAAAAAAATTTGCAGTTTTCCCCAACTTTCCCCCTTTTGCACAAGGTTCAAAACTGGTCAAAATGTTAATTAACCATCCCTGAATAACGTTTCAAAGTTTTATTAAGTTCCGATTGTTTTCAAACTAAAACTACCTGTCGACTAGTCTAAAGGCACTTCATTTAATTTAAATTTTGTTTTAGATTTTTTTTTTAAATAAATTCCTTGTAACGGTCACATAAATAAAATAAAAGTGGAGTTTGAAATATGTTGTTAATTAAATTTCCAACATGATTGATTGCATTATACAATTTCTTTATTTCTTAGCATTCATCTTCTTATCTCAACTGTTATTTCCTTCATTGGTGTGCTTTTGGCGTTAGTATGGCCACCACAAAAAAGATGCGAAGCTTATTTCATAATGCTCTATTTGCGTGCTGTATTTTGGGTTATAACTTACGTAAGTACTTGTACAAGGAAAACCAATTGTTTTTTTGTTAACGTTACTTCCCCCATAGCTCTTCGACCATATTGTTAAGCATCGACACGAAGAACTGCGACTCAATGGCTATCACGAATTTCATCGCTCAACTGCTATGCACAAGGGAGTGCCTCTGCATGTTGTATCCCTATGGAATACAGCAATTCTGGCGGTACAAGCAATGATACAACACTTCTATGGTGACCACTTTGTTGAACACTGTGCCAAAGGACTTCTTTCGCCTATTGCTTATATAACAGCCTTTAACATAGTAGAAACTGTTGTTCTTGGGTGCATTAATGGAAGCTATATTGGTAAGATCTGTTTAGCTTGACATATGCGTGCAATTAATTTAATTTTTGAATTTAGTTCGAGTAAGAAAATTCAATAGGTCTGGTCAGCCGCCAGATGCATTAAGCGGAACTAGTTGCACAGAAGGTTCTTTAGGGCTTCTGCAATCAAGGAGTGGAACAGCTGAGTTGTTGGAAAAACAAGTAGGATGGCATTTTTTTTTTTTTTTTTTTTTTTTATTTTATAAAAATTTTATCTGTTAACAGGCCGATCTCATCAACTTCCTTAAGGATCACAACTTGAAACTGAACCAAAAGCTCATGCAATTGAATGCTCAGGTTCGAACTGTTCATATGAACTGAGCAAGTTATGAATGACAATAATATTATTGAGCTTATTACTTTTTTTTATCAACGTGCTGTTAAATGTTCATAAGAAATGTTTAATGGGCTTTATAATGTTTTGTATACTCTTAGGTTTTATCTTACGTATTTTACAATTTGCAAAATAAAATCAATCTATTTTTATCAAAGCGGATATTTGTATTCGATTTTTTTAACTTTAAGTTTTCCTATCTGCCAATAAGAACAAGCTAGATATTGAAAGCCTTAGCACTCCTGGCTCTCTCTCTCTCTCTCTGGCCTAGGTGAAGATGGAATTGTCTCCATAAAAGCATCCCATACCTGCTTCCCCTACTGATCAACCTATTTAGAGCTAGCTTTGCATGGGGTTACATACCAAATGACTGGTAGGACGCAGACCTTCAGAACTACCGAAGTCGTATAGGCCTATAAGCCTTACTTCCTTCCTCCTAAAAACTATGGAACAAATAGTTGAAAGGCATATTAGAGATGGAGCGCTCCAAACAAGCCCCCTTCCTAAAAATCAATCGCCTATCAACCATCCATGCTCTGCAACCAAAATCTAACTACAAGAATTGAAAGAACTCTCAGAGAAAAAGAGCTTGCGGTTGGTTGGTTCCTGGATAATGAGGGAGCCTTTGATAATATTGAGTTCCCCAGATTTACAGAGGAGTCCAAAACATAGAAGTAGATAATACATGTAAGTGGGATAGAATGCATGATAGAAGACAAAACAATTTAAACGTCACTATGAAGCAACAAACTAAGCGTATTAGCTACAAAAGGATGCCCCCAAGGAGGAGTACTCTCCCCTCTGCTATGGTCCATTGTAATTAACAAACTGCTTGACATACTCAATAATGACGGTTTCTATGTTCAAGGATATGCTAATGATATATCTATCCTAATTAAATACCTAGGGGTTATCCTAGATGAAAAACTGACATGGAATTCCGATCTTACCAAGACCATAGACAAAGCCAGGACCTCTAATGACCTGCAAGAGTCTACTGGTCAAAAATTGGGGACAAATCCAAAAATGACATTATGGATGTACAAACCTATAACAAGGCCCATAATGACATACGCTGCCCTCGTTTAGTAACATAAGAACAGCACCTACTGCAACTTTACAAACAGTTCTAAATATACCCCCTCTTCATCTACGGATCATGAATGAAGCAATCTTGAATGCTTACTTGCTCATCGCAGAAGATGAATCCAATTTTAAAATGTTCACAGTGATATTATACAAGAAATTAAAAAAAAAATTAACTACTTGGAATTCAATTGACAGATAAATGTCTACCAAGATTTAACTTCAACCACAACTTCAGAGTCACATTCCCAGATCGCCAAAACTACGAACAGAATAGACTAAGTTTTGGTAACAATCCTCATGGATGGTTCCAAAACAAATCAAGGAGGTTCTGCTGAAATATACGGATCTCCCTCAGAAATATCCATATTCGCTAGCATGGACTCAAGCAGCTCTGTTTTTCAAACTGAAATACATGCAATAGAGCTGTGCCTTCGGGAGAATTTAAACAGATCTCTAATTAACGAGAACTTCTATATTCTATCCGACTACAAAGCTGCATTGCTTGCATTAAAATCCTTTGAAATTACGTCAAAACTCGTATGGAATTGCCTTCAATGTCTACTCAAACAGAGTTCATCTCATTTGGGAACCTGGACATAGTTTTTTTTTAACAATGCAGTTCCTTTGAAGGTTCATTCGTCTTTTGGACAGAATTGTAGGTTTTTACATGGTTCGTTTACACAGTTGGTGTCTGTCCATGAATGTTTCCATATGCGGTTTCGACTATCCTTGAATTGCACTGACATAATTGCCACTATTTTTTAAAATAAAATTCGTTGACTTTCCCTGATCAATTTTCGAATTTTACCTGACAAAATGAAAATGTTTATATGTTTAAAACAAATCACTTGAAAATGAGGTATTTAGGGGGGGGGGGTTACCATAAAAAATGGTTTAGAGCTTCGCGTTAAGTTATGTAACTTCTACAATTTTTAGAATATTTCAATGAAAAGTTTTCTATTTTACATTAGTTAACCAAAATATTTGTTTACTTTCAAAAAATTAATAAAGCCCAAAATTTAAGTGTTTTTGGGTGATATTTTAATCATGATCATTGGACAATGCTTTGTTATTTTGTTTTAATTAATTATATTCTAAAGAAAATATGTTAAAGAATTGTACTCCGAAATTCTGTTTTGTTTTTTTTTTTTTGTTCAAAGCATATCTAAAAATGTAATTTAATATGAAGTTATAGGTTGAATTTTGGCAAATACACCCAATACAATTCTCACTATTTTTTTATTTTTTTTGTAGGTATTTTGTTTATCAAATTTAAAAATTTTAGAAAAGTTATCAATTTTGCATTTTCTAACAATAAATTTCCTTGTAAGCACACACAAAGAAGCTTGCAGTTTTCGAAGAATTTCGCTCCTCATTCACGCCTTTACATGCCTTTATCTCGTTATTTAGAAATATTACATTATATTACATTTTAATCTACTCCGTAGATAAATCTACGAAGTAGACACACTTACGAGCACTGGCTACTGAGGCCATCGGCTTAGACAATTACAAGACTACACACAAGACGACATTGATACAGGACAGAAGAGAGGACAGAAGGAGAACAGAAAACAGAAAACACTTAACACATGTCAACAGCACGCAGTTGGTTTTCGGACGGTTCCCCGTCTTTCTACTAACCACGCGCAACGATGCTTGATTTCGCTGATCTCACGGGAAGCGATGCTACTTTTTTTTTTACTTTTAAGAGATTTTTATTTTAACTTTTTCTTATATCTACTTAAATGCTAGACAAAAATCTTAAAACTAGCTAAAAATATCATCTTAATTAACTTGCTGGCCCTATGCGGGCGCTCTAAATTAATCTCTAACTTAATTTTAATTGCCTTTCGGCCTAAAAATAACTTAAATTTATCTTATCTATATCGGGTACGGGAAGCGATGCTTTATCGGAGCCAAGGCCGTTGACTATTTAGAAGTGGATTTTGCACTGTTAAGTAGAAATAGAATTCATCTACCCGGGCAATCAACCAGAAATTTTATACGCAAGTTAGGCAATTAACTTCTACTACCAGTTTGAAGTTTTCTTTTTATAACTATCCGCGCGGGATTATAATGTTGAATACACTGTACGAGCAAAGAAGGTAAGGGAATGAGGGCCAGAAGGTGTCGATTAACATGTTTTCAAATTGAAATGGCAAGGAAAAACATCGCCATTCGTGTTGTTCGGCTAAAAAAAGATACGCCCGAAATTGGGCTCACGAGGAGTACTATCAATCTAACAAGAAAAGCTATGCCTATAGATCTAGGAAGGTGGGGTAGAAATCTTAGTTATTATTATTAATACGTATAACAGAAGAAATAATGTGAAATTCGGCATTTTTTTGTTTTTTTTTTGTGAAATTAAAAAAAATATACCTTTTTTACCCGTGAATAACGAATTGACATACAAACATGATTGAATAGTCAAAAATAAATACATGAATACTTTTGCCGTAGGACGTGAGAAAAAGTTATTCCTGAAAATCTAAGAACGGTAAAAAAATTTGCAGTTTTCCCCAACTTTCCCCCTTTTGCACAAGGTTCAAAACTGGTCAAAATGTTAATTAACCATCCCTGAATAACGTTTCAAAGTTTTATTAAGTTCCGATTGTTTTCAAACTAAAACTACCTGTCGACTAGTCTAAAGGCACTTCATTTAATTTAAATTTTGTTTTAGATTTTTTTTTAAAATAAATTCCTTGTAACGGTCACATAAATAAAATAAAAGTGGAGTTTGAAATATGTTGTTAATTAAATTTCCAACATGATTGATTGCATTATACAATTTCTTTATTTCTTAGCATTCATCTTCTTATCTCAACTGTTATTTCCTTCATTGGTGTGCTTTTGGCGTTAGTATGGCCACCACAAAAAAGATGCGAAGCTTATTTCATAATGCTCTATTTGCGTGCTGTATTTTGGGTTATAACTTACGTAAGTACTTGTACAAGGAAAACCAATTGTTTTTTTGTTAACGTTACTTCCCCCATAGCTCTTCGACCATATTGTTAAGCATCGACACGAAGAACTGCGACTCAATGGCTATCACGAATTTCATCGCTCAACTGCTATGCACAAGGGAGTGCCTCTGCATGTTGTATCCCTATGGAATACAGCAATTCTGGCGGTACAAGCAATGATACAACACTTCTATGGTGACCACTTTGTTGAACACTGTGCCAAAGGACTTCTTTCGCCTATTGCTTATATAACAGCCTTTAACATAGTAGAAACTGTTGTTCTTGGGTGCATTAATGGAAGCTATATTGGTAAGATCTGTTTAGCTTGACATATGCGTGCAATTAATTTAATTTTTGAATTTAGTTCGAGTAAGAAAATTCAATAGGTCTGGTCAGCCGCCAGATGCATTAAGCGGAACTAGTTGCACAGAAGGTTCTTTAGGGCTTCTGCAATCAAGGAGTGGAACAGCTGAGTTGTTGGAAAAACAAGTAGGATGGCATTTTTTTTTTTTTTTTTTTTTTTTATTTTATAAAAATTTTATCTGTTAACAGGCCGATCTCATCAACTTCCTTAAGGATCACAACTTGAAACTGAACCAAAAGCTCATGCAATTGAATGCTCAGGTTCGAACTGTTCATATGAACTGAGCAAGTTATGAATGACAATAATATTATTGAGCTTATTACTTTTTTTTATCAACGTGCTGTTAAATGTTCATAAGAAATGTTTAATGGGCTTTATAATGTTTTGTATACTCTTAGGTTTTATCTTACGTATTTTACAATTTGCAAAATAAAATCAATCTATTTTTATCAAAGCGGATATTTGTATTCGATTTTTTTAACTTTAAGTTTTCCTATCTGCCAATAAGAACAAGCTAGATATTGAAAGCCTTAGCACTCCTGGCTCTCTCTCTCTCTCTCTGGCCTAGGTGAAGATGGAATTGTCTCCATAAAAGCATCCCATACCTGCTTCCCCTACTGATCAACCTATTTAGAGCTAGCTTTGCATGGGGTTACATACCAAATGACTGGTAGGACGCAGACCTTCAGAACTACCGAAGTCGTATAGGCCTATAAGCCTTACTTCCTTCCTCCTAAAAACTATGGAACAAATAGTTGAAAGGCATATTAGAGATGGAGCGCTCCAAACAAGCCCCCTTCCTAAAAATCAATCGCCTATCAACCATCCATGCTCTGCAACCAAAATCTAACTACAAGAATTGAAAGAACTCTCAGAGAAAAAGAGCTTGCGGTTGGTTGGTTCCTGGATAATGAGGGAGCCTTTGATAATATTGAGTTCCCCAGATTTACAGAGGAGTCCAAAACATAGAAGTAGATAATACATGTAAGTGGGATAGAATGCATGATAGAAGACAAAACAATTTAAACGTCACTATGAAGCAACAAACTAAGCGTATTAGCTACAAAAGGATGCCCCCAAGGAGGAGTACTCTCCCCTCTGCTATGGTCCATTGTAATTAACAAACTGCTTGACATACTCAATAATGACGGTTTCTATGTTCAAGGATATGCTAATGATATATCTATCCTAATTAAATACCTAGGGGTTATCCTAGATGAAAAACTGACATGGAATTCCGATCTTACCAAGACCATAGACAAAGCCAGGACCTCTAATGACCTGCAAGAGTCTACTGGTCAAAAATTGGGGACAAATCCAAAAATGACATTATGGATGTACAAACCTATAACAAGGCCCATAATGACATACGCTGCCCTCGTTTAGTAACATAAGAACAGCACCTACTGCAACTTTACAAACAGTTCTAAATATACCCCCTCTTCATCTACGGATCATGAATGAAGCAATCTTGAATGCTTACTTGCTCATCGCAGAAGATGAATCCAATTTTAAAATGTTCACAGTGATATTATACAAGAAATTAAAAAAAAAATTAACTACTTGGAATTCAATTGACAGATAAATGTCTACCAAGATTTAACTTCAACCACAACTTCAGAGTCACATTCCCAGATCGCCAAAACTACGAACAGAATAGACTAAGTTTTGGTAACAATCCTCATGGATGGTTCCAAAACAAATCAAGGAGGTTCTGCTGAAATATACGGATCTCCCTCAGAAATATCCATATTCGCTAGCATGGACTCAAGCAGCTCTGTTTTTCAAACTGAAATACATGCAATAGAGCTGTGCCTTCGGGAGAATTTAAACAGATCTCTAATTAACGAGAACTTCTATATTCTATCCGACTACAAAGCTGCATTGCTTGCATTAAAATCCTTTGAAATTACGTCAAAACTCGTATGGAATTGCCTTCAATGTCTACTCAAACAGAGTTCATCTCATTTGGGAACCTGGACATAGTGGACATGAAGGCAATGAGAAAGCAGACGAACTAGGCAGAAAAGGATCTGAAACTTAATTTATGATGCCTAGTCCATTCTGTGTTCTGCCAATCACCACCATTAAACACCATGCCATACCCTTCCCACAAAAGAACAAATCAGCTCAGCAGGAGTCAGATAAGACTGGTCACAGGCTCCTCACTGGACGTTGTAGAGTGAAAAAACAACTGAAGACCATGGGAATAGCACCAGTAGAATGCGCAATGAAGACGAAGAAACAGCGGAACACATCTTATGTGAGTGTCAACTGTCTGTGTTGTGAATCTGCAGGAACGGAGTAGAATGCAAAGCGAATATTTTTTTATTTTAAAAATATTCCATTGTATATGAAATCTATAGTACTGCTATGAGGCAGCTTCTAGTTTAGCGAGACACTGCCGTAATAGCGCTGCAGTAGTTTTTGATATACATTTGTATGGATTTTGGAGAATAGAATGAAATATAATGGTGAAAATTACAAACATGTGCAATAAATGTGTTTTATTTGTTAAATAAGTAACTAGGTAGGTACTTTAACTTAAATTTATTTTTTGCAGACTAAAAAAATTGATATAATAATAAAACATGGTAAGCATTTATTTGCAAATTCTTCCAACAAATCCATGCCAATCAGGAAAGAAAAAAATCAAAATCTTTTCCCTTAAGGCGCTTAATGCAATCAATGCATTTTAAACTACTTCTTTCTGTGAATATTTCATCATGAAACCTTTAGGTGTCCGACCGATTTTAAGTGTTGTTGGGACTGATGGCATGGAAGACTTCTTCAGACTGCGACCACCGACGAATACTAAGACTGTAGCGCTAGACAGAATGAATAATACTTTATGGACAACGAAAGATTTGTGTTTGAATACCTTGATATCTCCAAGGCATTTGATAGAGTTTGGCATGAAGCTCTCTTATCGAAAATGCGTGATTTTAGGATGGATGATATTCTTGTTCGTTGGATTAGAAGATATATTCTGGACCGTTCAATACAAGTTGTATTGGACGGGTTCAAGTCTGATTCCCTCAAAATAAATGCTGTGTAAATGGTATGCCTCAGGGCTCTGTTCTATCTTTGACTCTTTTCCTCATTTTTATAAATGATCTTCTGTCTGTTACTTCTAATCTACTTAACTGTTTTGCTGACTACTCTACCCTCAGCTTTTCATATTCGTTCGATAATTCACGTCCTTCGCCTTCGGACGTACAATTGAAACGGTACCCTATGTCAAGCTCATTAAACTCCAATTTATACAGCATTGTCGAATGGGGTAATAGAAATCGTGTGGAGTTTAATGTTTCGAAAACTCAATGCCGTCTTTTATCGTTAAAGCTAAACATACCCCAATGCCATTAGGTTTGTTCGATGTTCTCCGCCCCAGTGCGCACTGGGGAATGTCAGAGCATCAAGTCAAACTGCCAAAAAACTGCATAGCTGCTCCAGTGTTGATTTAACATCGAACAGCTCAGTGCAACATCTCTATTTTTTGACATTTATTTCATTTAAATTTTTTTTCTTTAAACAGTGCCAAATAAATAGAAGTTAAAAAAATGGCCCACAAAAGCAATATTTTGTCTATACACACATTAATAACTTAAAACCTACAAAATAATCTACGAAATATTTCATATCATAAAATAGCACACCAAATTTGCAAATAAATTCCTCCATTCTCTGAAAACGAACTTCTGCCAACAGCTGATTTGAACTTAAACTTTGAATTTTGACAGCTCCGATATCTTACACCAAGAAAATACCTGGGGCGCATGAGGGTTCACTGAGTGCGTGCCCGGTGTTCACATCGAACACAGTGCAAAAACACTGGGGCGAAAAATGTGTCAGTGTCAGTCAGAAGTGTTTTATTCAGTGCGATTTCAGTGTACACCAGTGCGCTCCAGTGCTGAAATCGAACAAAGCTATTTGTCTATCGCTGTGTTATTTATCTGAAAGTTACATATCGACGGTTAAATTTCATAACCTCGTAAGTCGTTTTTGCAAGTATTTCAGAAATTAAGAAAAACCGCTTTGTGTACTTATGGAGAACCTCGTAAGTATATTTTTTTTACTTGCGTAGTAGGAGACTTACGAGGTACTACTTAATTTCTTATTAGAATTTATAGGACGAGTTTTTGAATTTTGTCATTTCTGGAAAATGTTCAGAACAATATTGTTGAGCTGAAAATATCAAAAGATGGCTCAGAATTTCCTGATTTTTTTGCATTAAAAATATTTTTTTTTCGAATTTTTCGACTTACGAGGTTATGAAGTTTAACCTTCGATATTCATAATCAGGACTTAAAGCAGAGTATTTCGATGTGACCAACATATGGTTATAGTTGAAAAGAAAAATGTTTTTTGATTTTTATTACAAAAAATGTATTTCAGGATGTTTAATGGCCGTCTGTCTGTGGGTTACATATTTGTAATCAGGAGTAATCCTGAAATTTTGATGTATCACACATGTGGTTATAACTTCGACATCCAAAGTGGTTTTTTTTATCTCTCGTTTGTATATAAATTCAAGTTGTTACACCTCCGACATCCAAAACGAAAAAAATACCCTTTTCAAACGCCCCCCTACAGACCCGGCTGAAAAAAATCCCTGACAGACTTATCGATTTGATATAGTATAGTGGGATAATACACTAGCGAATTTCGGTTATACCTCCACTTCCAAAATTTGCTGTCGGCTCTTGGTCTATCGGGATATACGATAATTTTTAATACGCAATATAACAACAATTTGGGATCCTACTCTTTTTTTTTAACCCAGAAAGCAATACAAATCCGAAGTCCAGATGGCCTTTTTTCCTTCAGATATGTTCGTACTACTGTGAACAAAAATAAAAAGACTAAAACAATTTAAAGCCCTTTTAGACAATAATTTCAGTTTCAGTGTTTTCACTCATACATTTATGTAAGTAGTTGTTTATTGGACTAATCACACTGTTCGAATCTCAGTTCACTCATTAAAATACGTACGAGAAGGATCGTCGGTTTAAATAACAATCTTTGCTCCATTTTTTTGTTCTAAGGACACCAATAATAAGGAAGAAGATAAAACCCCTCAACCTGCCAGCAACAGCTCCTCAACCACTGTAGAACCACGCCTCACCTTGATGCCACCAATTGTATGTTTTGGACTCAACGTAGCCAAAACTAACAAGATCCTAAAAGAACAAGGAGTTTCTTTTAGGATTCATAACATTAATATGAACAAATTTGTCATCACAACAAAGACGAATGACCATCAAAAAATACGTAAAATGCTGAAAGAGGGAAGCACGGAGTTAAATACCTACACAGCCAAAGAAGACAAAAAAGAAGCTACTAGTTCTTAAAGGTATACATTATATATTATTATTATACATTCACGATGCCGGTGAAGTCAAAGAAGAACTATTAAAGGAAGGAATACCTGCTTTGACAGTAAGCCCGAACAAGTCAATAAAAAAATGCAACAGCTTTGTGGTTGAAGTGGACAAGACAGCGGATATCCCTTCCATATATAGTTAAACTCTCCTTATGAACCAAAAGGTTTACTGTGAGAAATTCAAAAGTACCAGCATCTCTCAGTGCAGGAATTGCCAAAAGTTTGGTCATGAAGCCAGCAACTGTTAAATGAAGTACAGGTGCGTCAAGTGCAAAGATGACCATTTACCAGGCCAATGCACAAGAACCAGGAACGGCATAACGGACGACAAAGTTTACTGCGTAAACTGCTAGCAGACAGGCCACCCATCAAGCCCAATGAGAAAGAAGAAACTTGCCGAGAAGGTAAAATCTGCAGCCCAAAAACAAGAGAAACACGCTTTTGCAGTTCAATCAGCAACCAGAATTATTGTTAGTTGGACCAATACCTACGAAACCAGCTCAAAAGCCAGGAAAAAAGCCCTCACCACAACTCCCAACACAAGCCTTACAGAAGCCAACGGCATCAAAAGCAAATTATCATCAAAGACCATCAACAACGAATAATCAGATGCCGAAAGGATCAACGTCATTCAACATCTTCGAGGATACCGAAAGACTGTCAAAAGAGCGAGCGGCAGAGGAACAGCAATTCTTCTCAAATCGGACTTCAGGAGCGAAAAGAAAAGTATATCTGGACTTAGATGCATTGAAACAACGGCATTCGTCACTAAACTGGCCGAGTCTGAGACGCTTCTGCTAATCTCAGTATACATCAAGTGGAACTCAGCAAGAAGCGACATACATCACGATCTCCACATCATCAACAACATTGCGAATCAATACACATCTTATGTAATTGGAGGAGACTTCAACGGTCGGCACCCTCTATGGATATACCGCGGAATCTCACCAAGGCAAATCAATTGTTAACTGGCTACATGGAAATCCCGAGCATCACTCTTTGGTAGTCGTGTCTCTACCAAAACCAACGTTCCCTAGAACTCCATCGGATTTGGATTTCTTCCTGGTAACGTCGAACTTCATTCACATTCTGCCCGAACTACGGAACTATACTTGCGTTGCACACGATAGTGATTCCGACCATCTGACAGTAGAAGTGAGGGTAAGACCTAATCAAAGGATATTCTGCTAATAACCAGAACCAGAGCTCCACATCAGGTATAACAGGGTGAACTGGAGAACATTCCGTACCGAAATTGAAAGAGATCTCCCGGAGATTCCAACCTGCAGCAATCTATATAGATGCATATACTCCGAACTCCAATGCACCAACACCATGTTCAACCAGGCAGTAAAACATCACCAGGAGGATGAATTCAGGAAAAGACTTGCGAACATCAAACCGGGACCCGATGCCGTCAAGAAAATTAACCAGCTCGTTGGGAAAAGAGCTCGATGCCAGATACAATAATGAACGGGCAACATTCTGCAACAACACCAACCGAAAAAGCAGAAGTCCTCGCTAAGCATTTTGAAGAGACCTTCAAGGATCGCTTTTAAAAAAAAACTTCGGCTTTATAACATCAGATGCTGTACATCCAGTTCAGTTATAAATAAGACTCTTATACCGACAGACATCTCGGTAGTTTATGTATGTTCTCACAACTTTGAGAGTTATATTCAAGCTAAGATAAACATCTAGGAGGTGTATATTGGTTCCTACTGATGAGCTAAACCAGTATACTTTAGCGAAACGTTTATAATTGTACAATGTTTGAAAAATTCAACTTTTAAATTTTATTATTTAATGTTATTTTCTATATATTCATATATGTGTACAATGGATCATATTAATGATTTGGAGTAATGAAAATTAACTAATTTTTTTATATATTTCGTAATCGCCTAACAAGCAATGCATGATTTAAAAAAACTTCGGTTTTATAACATCAGATGCTGTATATCCAGTTCATATTATAAATAAGACTCTTATACCGACAGACATCTCGGTACTATATGTATGTTCTCACAACTTTGAGTTTTATTCAAGCTAAGATAAACGTCTAGGAGGAGTATATTGGTTCCTAATGATGAGCTAAACCAGTATACTTTAGCGAAATGTTTATAATTGTACAAGGTCGAAGAGGTTTCGCATTACGCTGTGATATTAGTATCAAGCTACCAGACAACACAGTGATGTGGACAAAGACAACAGCACAATACCTTGGAGTGAATTTCACTAACGGCTTCAAATTCAACAAGCACGCTACATTTATGCTTACATCTGGTCCACCCGCTTCTTAGGAGAAGAAACGGACTAAGCTCTAATACTAAGCTCCTCATCTATAAACAGCTGATCCACACCATATCACCAACATATATGAAGAAGTTCGAAGTTTTTAAAAGGAAAATACTCCGTAGCTGTACAGGCCTACACCGAAACCTCATTACAAGAAAATATGTCCCAAACAAGAAACTATATGAAGACACCAAACTGATCCCAATACATCAGTTCATGACACAGCTTTCCAAAAATATTTTGAGGAACTTGGAGGACCACCCCAACTTGGAAATCCAGCAACTACTCCAGCAAAAAATAGAGCCAGCCATCGCTACCTCAACATTCGAGCCATAACAGACGACCGATTCGAGGATATAATGAACAATGACGAAACCCCGTTCTACGAGAGAACCAGCAACGGACACAACAGAGGATAAACAACACCACATCTTACCCCAATTTTTAAAAAACCAAAGACAGTTAATTATAATTAAGAATTTCAATTAAAAGATTATGCAAACAAAAAATATGATATAAGTAAAAATTATAGCATTGTATAGAGTCAGCTGAAGTACGTCGGGCTCCTGTTGTTGAGCTGACATGATTTATTTTAGTTATAAGTTAGTAATTTCTTTGTCCTATTTCTGAAAACGAGTCGAGTGAGATGTCACTAGTGAGCTCACAGTCGAGTCGAGTAACAATCGGTATTCCACAACTCTAGTGAGAGCCAAAAACATGAGATGACTGAAAATGTGGAATACACCCTTTGAATTGTAGCCAACTTCACTAATTGCTGACTTGACGTTTCACAAAAAATAAAAATATTTTGATTTGTGCAAAAAGTACAAAAAAGTACAGAGATGTTTTAAAAGGAAGACAAAAGAAATATAGAAATATAAAAATATTTACAGTGTAAGAAACTTTTTCAACATCATACTTGAAAGAATAGTGCAGAACTCTCACACCTACACCAATTACTCGCATACGCCGACGATATTGACATAATCGGAAGAACGCGGCGTGAGGTCAGTAGCGCTTTTGTGAGTATTGAGACGGAAGCGGCGAAGATGGGTTTAGCAGTCAATGAGGGCAAAACCAAGTATATGCTGTCATCAAGAAGAGACACCCAACATCGACGTCTTGGACAAAACATCACCATAGACAGCTATAACTTGGGACTTTGTCTACCTGGACTCCGCCATTAACTCAGACAACAGCAGCGCTGAAATCAAACGAAGAATAACTTGCCAATCGCTGCTCCTTCGGGCTTAGAAGGCAATTAAGTAGCAAAGCCCTCTTTCGGGCAACTAAACTGTCCCTTTATAAGACCCTCATCTTCCCAGTCCTGCTCTATGGTGCAGACGCATGGACGCTGTCAAAAGCGGATGAGGACACTTTAGGCTGTTTCGAGAGAAAGATTCTCCGGGTGATTTTTGGTCCCATATGCATAAACGGAGAGTGGAGAAGAAGATACAATGAAGAACTTTACCGGCTGTACAGCGACACAGACCTAGCCAAAAGAGTAAAAATTCAACGTCTCAGATGGCTGGGTCATATAGAGCGGATGGACATCAATGCTTCGAATCCACCCCAGAGGTACGGCGCAGTAGAGGAAGACCGAGACTCAGATGGCGCACACAAGTGGAAGAGGACCTCAACCGACTCCACGTGCGAAACTGGAGATAGCTAGCTAGGGACCGAGCTGGCTGGAGAAGCTTGTTGGTTGAGGCCCAGGTCCACCCCGGACTGTAGAGCCACCTAAAGAAGAAGTAAGAAACAAAATAAAAAAAATAATTATTTTTTAATAATTTGTACAACACTGTTTTAAAAAATTACAGCTTTAAGCCTTATTTTTAATTTGTACCTATATTTTTGCATCCATCACTGTTGCTCTCGAACATTTTTTTAACATGAATGATTTTTCACAGTGTCTAGGTATGTTTCATTCGAGTGTCATTTGACGTTCGACATTCGAGTTGGGGAATACCGATAATTAGTGAGAATACCAATTTGTCGATCTCACATGAAAACTTATACGACTCGTATTTAGGAATAGGGCCCAAGATTATAGCTACAGCAATATAGGCCATATCTCAATTATTTTACATTTTATCCGACACATCATCATCATTGGCGCAACATTGGGATCCGGTCAGGGCTACGTTGGCCAAGTTCTTCTATACATCCGAAGCCTTCCTTTTGTTCACGCCAAGGCTTTGGGCGTCCTGTTCTACTCCATCCTTCCAATGTAAGCAAGTTCTGTCACGTCGTTCCTCTTCGCTCAGCTAGGTTCCCAGCCCACCGGAGTCTACCGAGCTTTATTTTCCTACATTTGTTTCGAGGTAGATTTTATACAATTCATATCCGGAATCGTCCTCCCTCGAACACGGGGCAAACTATTTTCCTTAAAATTTCCTTTCGAACGCAGTTAAGAGATCAGAGTTTCTTTTAGTAAGCAACCAAGTCTCGGAACCGTATGTGAATACTTGAATATATATATATATATGTGAATACGTCTTGTAAAGCAGCAGCTTAGTTTTTTATAGTAAGCTTCTACTTTTGTCATATTCAAATTCATGTTCTACTACCATGGGGTGGAATCGTGTAATGTGATAGTTGATTGCCAATTTTTTTTATTGTTGTTTGTGATTATCAACTATTCTTTGCTCTGTGTCATAGAAAAAAGAAAAAAGAACCCGACCCTTACCGACCATGCCCTGCAAATCCTGGAATTGTATTTTGTGTATGTGAATACACAATGTATGTATGAGAAGGAGCCAATCAGCCACACTCCTACTCCCCAAAAGTGCAGACGTATTAGTAGTCCCATAAGAAATATACAGAGACTGGTACACACATATGTACATATGTCGCTAACTAGAAATTCGCAGAAGAGAGAGCTCGTTAGAGAGAAAATAATTTCCCCAACCTGCGAATTTCTGCTCAAGAAATTTTTGAAGGCAGAAAAAAGTAGCAGCCAAACGTCAGTTTGACAATTGAAAAAAAGACAATAAATAAATCAAATTTACGACACGTTTGATAAAGATTGCAGTTATTTTTAAAAGTTCATAAAAAAAAACATAAAAAAACCGTGGTTCTGTAAACTTTTCCATGAATATTGTTGACGAAGTCCAGCAGGGTTCAGGCAATTGTTACAGAGCAGTGAGTTGAGTCTTCTGAAGCCAGCTGTTTGCAAGAAGGAGTAGAAAAGAATTGTTGCTGAAAGCGTGGAAGCACCTACAAAATTACTAATTGTTTTGTTGGTGGAGCTGATGCAACAAATAGGCAAAACATTTCCCTTGAAATAATAAACAAAACATTTTAAAAATCGTTTCGCAATAATTAGTTTCCACCAATCTTTTGACATTTAAGTAGTGATGCTCGAACTTTCGACAGTTTATCGATAGTATAGATAGTGAAAAATATCGGCTACATCGATAGTTTAAAAAACAATCGAACGACTATCGACAGTTTAAATAATTCAAACTTACCTTCACATTTCGAGCTTGAGCTTATTCAAGAGATGGAAACCTGTTGGAAAAGCTCATACTCTATGCTTAAACGATTATCAGATTTTCGATGAGAGCTTAAGTTATGTGAGCTATGAGAGTGTCAAAAAGGTCTTGCTGCACTGACATCCAAAAACATTTTCATGCAATAGATAAAATCTTGCAGCTTCCTGAGTGCTTTGAAATTTTGAACACAACAATATCCAGCCAAAAATACATAACAATTTCCTCTTACACGAGGAATTTTCGCTGTTAATAAGCGAATAAAACCTATTGCAGAAGAACGCCACTCGTGCTGTCTAAAACCTTTTCCATAACTTTTTACAATTTCATTGAAAGACATTATGGCTGAAACACAATCACGCTTTAGCTTCGGTTTCGCCTGACATTTACAAGGAAATCAATACATCTTATCACAATGTCGGCTTTGACGTTACGTTTGGTTCGTGTAAAATATAAGGTAACGTGACTCAAACGTAAAGCTTAAGTAGAAACTGGTTGAACTTTTGCTCGCTTTGACAGAAAAAAGCAAAAACAAAATCCGAAATTTAGAAAATGTCATTCAAAGGGGACACAAAGCGTGTGAAATGTAACGTGACGCAGTCAAAGCTGAAGCGTGACTGTGTTTTAGACATAAGGGTACTTATAAATGGTGGTAAGCTTCACATTTGTTTTATGGATAGGCAGTCATAAATCTAAAAATTTGAACAAGCCTATCGAATTTGATGACTTATAATTTGCGCCTATTCAATTGATAAATGTATCGATAGTATCAGTACTATCGATATTTTTTTCAAAACTATCGATGATATCGGAAATAAATACTGTCGATACTTAAGCAACACTAGGAAAGAATGCTGCAATTTTTTTGGTTTAAAGCGTTCCCGTACTTTATTCGTAGAAATCTCTCAGAGAGAAAATATCCCCTGCTGCGAATTTTCTGCGAATTATCGGGAACAAACCTCTTTTTATCAAAATGTATGTATGTACGTACATACATAAGTATTTACATTTATGGAATATCAGTTTAGAGCGTTCTTTTAAATAATATTGCTTTTCGGAGGTCTCAAGCAACTAACCAACAAATTGCTATGCTTTCAACATATTGGATTTTGTTAATTTTGTTTTTATACACAAAGCTTAGAAACTAATTTCTGGTCTGAAAACGGCTACATTGTGGCTACAGCATATGTTGTGCAATGCAGCACAAATATTAATAATTTCCACAACTCTAATACGAGTTCTTACGCAGGTAAATCCAACAATGCAGAATGTCTATTGAAAATGACAAGAAGTATGAAAACGATACCTAAAAAGCTGTCAATTAAAATCATCCAAAAAAGCGAGTCATTTTGATAATCACCTTAAATGGAGCAAGTGTCAGTTTTGGTTGTCAACTATCACTTTACGCGATTCCATCCCTGACTGTTGGATCAACATCCGACTTAGATTAATTAAAATGAAAATGTCAAAATAAATCATGAAAAGGAAATGCTTTCTATGACCCATATCATTTTATTATCACGGAGTCAACCATATGCATATGTTTAACCTACAAGCCTTCCTGATTTTTGTTTTTAACTTTTAATCACATAGGTACGGTTATATAGACAACGAATCCAAAATCGTAAAATAAATAAAAACGCACGTTATTGTATATCTATTACCTACGGTTTCCTTTTATTTATCATTTGTTTTATTTTCATAAAGCATTAATTTTGTTTGAATGTTTCATTTTCTTATCGAACTCTGGTTTGAGTTTGTATAACATACATACATGAATATAATCTGATTTTTTTTAAATTGTTTTGTTTAAATTTACTTTTACGTTTTCATTTCCTAATATCGTTGTTATGTCAAATTATATTTAATTATGTGTAGTACGTTTTTTACAACTATACAAAAATATTAAAAAGTTTTCACAAAACTATCGAACGGAAAGAATTTAAAGCAACAAAAAAAACATAACCAAACAATTGCAGAAATTAAATAAACATTAATTTGTTTTTTATACATACATTTTTGCAAATATCAACCATAATAACATACAAAATGTTGCACAAATAATATTACAAAAGTATATACGTATAGTAATAAAAGAAAAATTATTTTATTATATGATATAATAATTATTATTGAAAGAAATTATAAATAAAACATATGTAATTAATAAAAAATATAAATTTAATTGTAATAAATGGAATTGTTTAATTTTTTTTGTTTTTTATTCTGACTGAGAGGCGTGTATAGCAATAAAGAAAATAACATGGAATATAATTGATAATATTGTTCTGTTTCGCAAAATGATTTCATATTATTTTGTTTAAGAGATATTTTTTTAATTAAATTAAAATTTAACTTTAAGCATAGATACCTTTCCAGATTTCAGCTGTTTTTTTTTTTAATTTAACAGTTCATTCTTTATTATCTTTAATTTATTTATGTGTGAATGGGTGTTCATTTAATTAATTTAATCCTATCGTTTTATTTTTTTAGTTTTTCTCTTAATTTGACACTATCATTCAGTTCATTTTTTGTTTGGGTTTTATAGTATTGTTTCCCATTTATCTCAAACATACTTACAGAAAAATAAACTAAAACATTATTTAATTATTTAATTGTTTTTTTTTTTAATTTTTAATGTTTCATTCTAAAATTGCACAGCAAACAAGTGTTTCTTAATGTCTGTCTTCCTGTATGTGTTTTTTATACTTTTTATCTTTTAGTTTGTATCTATTAAGTTTGTTATTATTTTTGTCATTAGAAAAACAAATCATTTCATTTACAGCCAAAAATTAAAATATAAATATTACAATTTTCTTTCAGTTTTCTATGGAGTTTTACTGATCGTACTTTTCGTGTTTTTTTTATTCTTTGCCTTCGCTAGATTGTTTTCCCAGTTGTTTTTTTTAATTCCGATTGTTGATGATTTTATTAACTTTTTACTTAAATTATTAAATGTATATTATATAAAAATAGATTCATTATGAATTAAAGTTATGTATAAGTGATTAATTTTTTTAATAAATTTTAACTTTTATTTTTCTTTGCTAGACTTTGGCTAGAAAGCTGTTCTACTTTCAAGGTTTAGAGAGAAATCCTTGAACTAGCTGTATTATTTTCTTTTCTTTAAGTGGGATAAGTAATCGAATGTCACAAGAATTCTATTGCTGTGGTTTGATCTTTTTTTTCCAATAAAAACAAAATAATAACTGTAAAAGTAAATGAAATATTTTAACTGTTTTTTGTTGTGTTGTAGTTTAGAAACGTACAAAGATGTCTTTTAATTTCAGTATCTGTTTGATAGAAATCGGACGCATGCAGTTCGTTTAAGTTTAAAGCTCTTTTCAAACAGTTTATAATGGCAAATGCTTTATCAGTTGAATTTAACAGATTCTTATAAGAAATTAATGTATAAACTGACTGACTATAATGTTTTTTTTAGTTTATTATTATTTTTTTAGGTGTAAAAAGTCATATTCTAATAGTTCATAGATTAGAAAATGATTTAAGTTTTTTTTTTATTCTTTTTTATTATTTCATTACGTTAAGTTCTGGAAGGCAATCTTAATCTCCATTTGTATATGATGAATTTATTCAACATTAAATGTCCTGTAAATGTAAAAAAAAGTTTAGATTTTTATTTAAAAAAAACATAATTATTACAATTTAAAAAATAAAAAAGTTTTCCAATTGGGAATTTACTAATATGAACTTTCACTGAGAACGCCCCCTAAAAAAATCATCATTCTCAAAACATTCAGTAAAAAAAACATTTTCACAAACGTTAACAATGATTAAAACTTATTAAAAAAAACTTGCGTCTATCCGCCACTTCGTGGACGGCGGAGTTGTTTAGTAAACAAAAATAGTGGTATTTTATTATTCTACATTCTATTTACAAGGAATGCATTTGTATTTTGTTCTTAACACATATGAAATTTTATAAAGGAGAAAATGGCTTGTGCCGACTTTTCGTTGAAAAAGCTCTTAAACATTCACAATTCTTGGCAATCTAGCTATACGTTTTTTGAAATGTTTCATGCGGCATATTATTCGAGCAATCTTTTATAATATTCCTAAACGCAGATTCGTTGATGGGCATTGATTTGGGATCCTTCTTTACATCCTCTCCCACAGCAGGTCTATAGGGTGGGTTTATATCCAGATTTTGCCGCGACCGTCTTTCGTTTTTAATTTTTTCTGTCAAATGTACTTCATTTGTCCTCTAGATATTTTTTAAATGATTTTATTATTTAAATTGGAACCAGTGAACGAAAATTATTCAGGAACGTGCATTTTTTCAGAATACAAAAAAGCTTTTATCTCATACATCTACCAAATTTCACAAATACTTGCAGTCGTTGAGGCATGGAAGCATAACAAACGAACTTCCAGCCATACAACATTTTACACTTAAGCCTATCCCACATTCCTGAGATAGAAAGCATTATTTTGCAATCCATTCCTTCATCCACCTACGTACAAGATTTCATCCAAATTGCTTAAGTCGTTGAGACCTGATTGAGGAACAGAAATCCAAAGATACATTCACCTTTATAATATTAGTATGATTTTCGGGTAGATAACGCATTATTTTATTTTACGCATTTTTGCGTAAGGCGCCAGTTATAGCGATCATTAAAAATCCGTCGTTAAAAGTTGAAACTGTTGGAAACTGGAATTTTTTACGTACGGGTAGTTATAGCAATCAGTAAAGTAATGCCAGAAATTAAAGACAAGCCACACCAGCCATAACCTCAAATTTGTTTTAATGATGCAAAATGTTTCAGTAAACTTTTTACTGATGAGTGGAACATTAAAAAATGGACCACAAACACTGGAACGAAATGTTCCATTATTCTGTCAAATGACAATCAGCTGTTCAGTAAAACAAATAAATAAATATTTTTTTAATAAATAATACTGTTTCCCGGGTTTGTCTTTTGTCAAAATAAATTATTTCAATTGGCGTAAGTTTCATGTTTTAAATCTTTTTCTCACACAAAAATATTCAATTGATTTTTTTTAATTATGGTTTTTAATGATCGCTATAACTGGCAACTTAGTCAACTTACAGAATATGCTTTATTGGTCAAGTGAAAACTCTTATCTGCTTCAAGAAACACAAAAAACAAGTGTATGGAGTGGTCTTCATACAGGTGCTGTCATTGGGCCTTTTTTCGTTCATGAATATAGTTGTCACGTTACAGTCAATTGGGAACGCTACAGAGGCATGTTGCAACATAATTTTTAAGATCAATTGCATGGAGTAGACATTTTGTTTCTTTGAAATGGATAACAATAAGTCAGAAAAGTTTATTTTTATGAAAAAGTAAAAGGAGTATGCAAATAAGTTAAAATTCAGGAAAAAATATTAAAATAAATTAACTCAATATATTTTAACTAAAATTGTAAGCAATTTATAAACTGGACGGAGCAAGAGGCGAAATTAATGACCACTGTTCGTCTGGCTAATGAATAGGGCTAGAATTTGCATGCAAATAAACAATTCAATCGTTAGTGCTTATTTTTGCATATTTTACTATAAATGCATATAAAAACAAAAACCAAAATGGTTTCGATGATTCCGATGCTGTTTTAATTAAAACCGCAAGGGATATGAAGTAGCTTTTGCTTAAAAGCCAGTATTAATTAGCTCAAACAACTTAGAATGGAACATGACGTTGCACGGCACTAGAATTAGAATTTTTTTTTCGGCGCAGTAGATCGAGAATTAGGTAACTATTTTCTCACTGAAAACTCACGGACGGCTCTAGCATGCACTAGGAGATAGAAAAATTTCTTCTCAATGTTAGGAGAAAGTAAGTATGAAATAAATTCGTTTTATTTGCATAAGAAGAAAGTGACCAGAAAAGCCTGACACCTAAAATAATATAATACGTCAGTTTGTTTACTTTTTGGGGAAATCCAGGCACTTTTTTAAACGTCAAAAAAATATAAAAAAAAGAAAGCAAAATTGTCGGATTTGTGATTTTGTGTAGAAAGAAATTTCTTGAGCAAATTTCTAAATTCGACAGTAAGTAGAAATGCTTTACTCTCTCAGGGGCTCTCTCTTCTGTAAAAAGCTACACAATTTGTGTGAAAATAACAGGATTTGGCTAAATTTTGTTAAATTTCGATATTTGGTAGAAATTCTTAGTCTTAGACCGTAAACAAACAAACCTAAACAAATGCTTTTTTCGGTTTTATTTTTTGTCAGAAAAAAACTATTTCAATTCATTTGCCATCTATTCGTATAATTTTCAAGTTTTTTTTAAATCTTTTTCTAACACATGAGAACATTCAAATGAAATTTTGTACTGATGTTTTTTTACTGATGGCTAAACTCGAAAAACGATTTTTTTCTAACATACTGGCTCTTACGTGTCATATGAAATAGTTAATACGATACGGTAAATTTTGTTAGACTTCCCCACCATAGTAATGCCATTTATGATTGTTACCTCGCTTGTTTTCATATTCAAGAAGTCATAACTTGCCCTTATACCACCTATAATTGAATTTCTAAGATAAGATATAAATATTACGGCTGGAATGAGGTTCGAAGTATTCTTCAAAAGATAAAGGGAAACAGTGAGAGCGAAATAGATGTTAATCCGCTTAAAGTCAAATAAAAACGTTGGAGCTGATGGCCAACCTTTAAAAACGCAATGAATGGACACTCAGCTAACTACAAAAATTTTAGTCTTCTATGCACAAACATTAAAAGGGTAACACAAATCCCTCCTTTTTAGCACGCATACAAAAAAAAAATTGGCTGTATACCACATCTTGATTTTTCAATCCACCAACTTCAATTCAATCTATTTTATTTAAAGGTCGTTTATGACAAATTTCCGGTTGTGAAAATTTTCGAATCTGCCCAGACTACCCAGGAGTAAACAATTTTTTTCAAGAAAAGTGAACAATGATTATCTTGCAAACTTTTACAGAAAATATATTCAAAACAATAAAAGAATAATCATTTAATAAACCATTTTTTTTTTTTAATAACTTACTTGTTTTTCCCCGTTAGAATGTTTTAATAAATTAATTTCTTCCTCCTTTGAACGAACGATACTTCGCCAATTATCCTCCTGTTCCCGGGCACGAGCTTCAAGCTCTAATAATGTATTCCCCTTAAATTAAGAGAAAAAAGTAAACATTAAATAACTATGTAAGCTCTGTAGTAAATTCATTTCAACTTACGGTCTTTGTTACGAGTTTTGTCAACTCTTCGGAGTTCGCCCGCAATTGAGCGTTTTGTGATTGCAGTTTGAGTATTTCCTCTTTGTCAGCAGCCCACGCTGATTCAACATCGCTGCTCACACCACTGCTGGTGCTGCTGCTAACACTACTACTATTTATAATACTATCACTACTGTTTTTTGTGTCTCCACTACTATTTAAGTTATTATGATTATGTGAAGAATGATTACTACTACTGTTGCTATTTGTTGATGGTATATTGGTGGTGTTAGTGCTGGTGGTGTTAGTGGCTGTAGTTGCACTATTTTTACTTATAGATTGTTTAACTTGTGTCGCTAGGACCTGTTCGACCCATTGGTCGAACGATAAAGAAAGTGCAGATCCGGCATTTGCAGCAACTGCATCCGGATACAGACGTTCAAGTATTTCGCGGATTTTTTTTGTATTATCTGCCGCATCTGGTTTGATTGCCATTACTTTCTGTTGTTCTTGCGAAAGTAGCAGAGCATGTTGATGTTGTTGTTGCTATAAAAAAAAATATAAAAAAACACATTATAATAAACAATATACTAGATTATTTGTCTCAGAAAACAATCTTATCGTTTATTAAACCTTAAAGAAAATGTAAGCAGTATACAATAAAAATAAAACACTTACACCTAAGCTGTTGCTAATCTGTCTTTTTGTCGTTTCAGCATTTTGTAAAGCCTCAACCAACTTCCAGTTTTTAGTACGCAAGTCCTACGAAACAAAACACAACAAAACAACATTGCAATTGCGGTTTTAATTAGATTTAATCTTTGGCATAGGAAGTTATAATAAATCGAAAAAAAAATTTAATGAAATATTTTTTTAATATCACAAATTACAAAGGAAATACAAACAAATATTTTAACTACATTTAATGAGAATATTAATTATGAAAACTATGAAACCGTCATAAACTGGAAGTGTGGTATTACTTCGTTTGATTAATGTTTTCACTAATTTGTGCTTTCAAAAAGCATGATTTTTTGTTACAGATGAAAACTATAGAAACATGGTTAAACATTATTATTTTAGATGCATATGGAGTTTTTATTAATGTTTTTTTTAAGGTTTTAGTCTTTCAGAACGAGTCAACGCGAATTTCTGGGCATTGTACAAATTTGTAAAATGAACCCCGCTGTCTTAAAAAAGTAAAAAGCCTTATCATGAGTTTCGCCCGAAAAATTTCCGTTCGCCCGGAATTTTCAAAGCTATTAGGAGTTTCACCCGAACAAGTTTCACTTCGAATTGGAAATGACATAGCATTGATAGTATATATTAATAAACAAAAATATCCATGATATTAAAAAATGCCTTATTTTTCCCTTCCAAATTACAAATTAATTAGTTTTTTTTAATATAAATAATCTGCGCGCACTCAAGGGGTTGTTACTACCCTTATCATGTGTTAACACAGTGCGAATGTTTAGGAAAATTGGATAGAAGATGAAAGGAGGTACCGATGCACATTGGTTTTGAGCGTTTGTAAATCGTAATGGAAGGAAAAAAGAGAGCCGGGTAAAGCATTCCACATTCGTGTAGTGCGGCTAAAGAATTAGTTTCTATACATTACAGTGCGTCCGAATTTATGAGCATTCCTAGCGGTACAAGTATTACGGGGAAAACTTTAAGGGGAGGAATACAACTGGCTATTTCGCTGGAGTATTGTTTATAGAAGAAGCGATAGAATAAGGAGAGACAGGAAACATTTCGACGATGTTCTAGTGATCTGGATTCTATCCAGGAAACGCAAGTGAGTAACAGGGGCACCTGCCCAAATATGAGAATTGTACTCAAGCTTCGGGCGAATGTACGCCTTATAAACAGTAGCCAGATCTGACGAAGAGAAGTATTTTTTGCATCGTCTAAGAAAACCTAAACATTTCGCAGCATTTTTGGCGATATCATATATGTGTTCATTCCACAGAAGGTGGTTTGTGATATGATTGGGGCACACCAGCATTTATTTTGTGACTATCAGAAGCCATCCAAAACAACGCGAATTGAACGTTCCGAAAGGTAATTTCTAATCCATCGAATAAGAGGTCCGCAGATTCCAAATGCACGCATTTTCGATAAAAGAGCTTGATGCCAAACTCTATCAAATGCTTTTGAAATATCAAGTGCAATAATCTTACTTTCTCCAAAACGGTGTAAATATTGATTCCACTATTCGGTGACATATATCATCAAATCACCAGTCGACCTATCGCTACGAAAACCGTATTGCCGGTATTTTAGAAGTTTCCGTGTCTCAAGATATTTCTAAATCTGATAGTTTACCAGCGTTTCCATGACCTTGGAAAGAAGGGATGTATTGCAATTGGTCGGTAGTTAAAGGGAGATGAAGATACGCCTTTTTTAGGTATGGGCTGGACAAATGCAGTTTTCCATCCTCTTGGAAAGAGGCCTGTAGAATACGACTGATGGAAAAGCTTACACAGTTGTTTTGCCAGCGTGGAAGAACACCTCTTCAGAACTATAGGGGAAATACTATCCGGGCTAGCGAATTTGTGAATATCGAGATCTTTAAGAACTATTGCAACTGAACGAGCGCGAAAAAAGATGTGTCCCATAAAACCATTTACGTTATTAAGTACAGGAAGAGCCATATCACTTTTTTCTCATATTACCTGGATAAAAGAGTGCATGATTTTTAGAAAGAACGAAAAGGATGGCTATGAAGGACAAGTTTCGTCATCTCCCTCATTTTGAGATGGAAATTTTTGGTGAAAAATCACATTTTTTCTTGGTACCCGACTACATTGACACATAAAATGAAATAGACTTTGTTTACATGATTCTTCTTTTTGGTTGTTTCTTCATTCTTCTGTTATACAGACACGTACGGCGGTGTTTACACTGATTTGGATTACGCCGAATATTTCCAATACTTTCATATAATTACCACTAAAAAACATGATTGGGAATTGTTTTCATTTTAAAAGTTCTTATTTTTAGTACGTGTATAGCATTTTTTTTCTCAAACGAGAAAAGTCAAAGCTCAACCCCAAAAAATCTTAAACATTTCATTCTGCCATTCGTTATTTAATTTCATTTGTCGTTTTGTCAAAAAAGAAAGAATGAAGAAACAACCGAAAAAAGGAATTAAGGTCTAGAAAGAAAAAGGAGGTATGTATGTAAAAGATGCAACAGATTTGTTTGCAGTGGTGTATCCACGAAAGTGATTCTTTTTTGCGTTCATGTAACAAGCCTTATAGGCTGTGAGAAATGTAGTTATATTTATTTAGCCTAATTTACACTCGAGGCTCGACCTAAAAGCAGTTAGTTTTTATTGCATCACTTTTAAAGAAAATCCCTGCGTGTGGGGAATTTTTTCTTAGTATATCATCACTGAATTTGGATGGTTTGGCATTTTAATCAGTTTGTGTTGAAAAATAAAAATAAATTGGTAGTGTGAACTTTTGTATATTAAACTTTATTAATTAAATTGTCATCCAACTTTAACTGGTCACTATGCTTCCTCGATAGTGACATTGATGCCAGTGCTGAAATTATCACAAATGTGATTCTTCTAGGGATGCGTGCTTTTATTCCTAACAGAGTAAAAAGCATCAAGCCTAAAGAAAAGTCCTGGTTTAATTCTGAGTGTAAAGAATCTATCAGGCTCAAAGAAGTAACCCTACAGAGGAAAATCGGAAAAAGCACAAACAAGCAAGGAACTCATGCAACTCCGTTATTGAAAGAACCAAATTTTTGCATGACCAAAAATTACGGCAAAAAATTCTGCAGTGTCACAAAGGCAGTAAAAATTTTTGGTCATTTGTAAAAAATATTAAAAACTCCTCAACATCTTCTGTTCCAACGCTCATCGACAATAACAAACCAATTGTTTACTCTTCAGAGAAGGCAAACTTGCTCGCCGCCCATTTCGCTGCCAGAGGTGTTCTTCCACACTGGCAAAGCCACTGCGTAAGCTTTTCCATCGCTCCTAAACTTCTGGAATCTTTCCTAGAAGATGAAAAACAGCATTTGTCCAGCCTGTCCCTAAGAAATGTGACCCATCCTTCCCCTCCTCCTACCGACCCATAGCACTGACATCCCTTCTTTCTAAGGTCATGGAAACACTGATTAACCGTCAGCTTAAGGAATATCTCGAAGATCGTAAGCTTCTCCATGACCGTCAGTATGGCTTCCGCAGCAACCGTTCCACTGGTGATCTGATGGCATATCTCACCGAACAATGGAACAAATCTTTACATCGCTTTGGTGAAAGTAAGATTATTGCTCTTGATATCTCCAAGGCATTTTATAGGGTTCGGCATGAAGCTCTCTTATCAAAAATGCGTGATGTTGGGATCGATGATACTCTTATTCGTTGGATTAGATATAAGAAGCTAGGTATGTGAAAAGAAAGCAAAAAATGCTGTCAAGTGCTTAGGTTATCTTTATAAGTGCAAGAAGTTTTTTTCCTCTTCTGATCTAGCTACAATTTATAAAACTTCTATACGTCCAAAACACTCACACCAGGGCAGGTGCTTTACAAACATCGCCTCTCCTTCTTTGTAGAACACAAAATAGAGCGTTAGAACAAAAAAATTGCTATTTGTTTCATCGTATTGGTAAATACTGCTGCACTTCTTTTGAATATTAAAATGCATACAGAATTTAGTAGGGAAAGAATGCATTATCCAAGCACTAAAAGAATGACAGGTCATTGTTATTGCTGAAACATTTTAATTAATTTTTTTCTTGCTCCCTGAATAACAATTTTCTATTAGAGCAAGTGCGACCCTTTCGTTCAGATAAAATTTGTATATTGAAAGAAAATATGCATTCAATTTTTCTATTTTGTTAATAAAGTAACTTGGGTATTTTAAAAGGTTGCCTTTGCACTTTTGAAACATGGCGTCATACATAGATGAAAAGTGTGTTGATTCTTTTTGTTACACTCGACTTCAAATGTAATTTTCAAAAGAAAAAATTAGTTACCTACTACAATTTTTAATTGCGATTATAGGTACTATAATGCAAGTTATGAATTCGTGCAAAAAAAATCTAACAATCAAACATGACATTACGATAATAGAGAAGTTGGAAAAAGTGGGTCCGGAAATTCCGTCCGTCTGTCTGTCTGTCTGTTCGCGCCTCTACAGCCTAAACGGATGGGCCGAATTGCTTCAAACTTGGTATTTAGTATTTATTAGATAGTATCTCGGGGAGTGTTTTTCATTTTTGCTCTAGGTCGAAAAATAACGTTACCTGCCATACAATTTTTTAACAAAAAGTTTGATTTTCTCGAAAACGGCTCTAACGATTTTGATAAAACTTTCAGCGTGATATTTTTTTTCAGCAATACATCTTTCAGTTAGGAAGATTTTTTTCGAAATTTGTTCTATAACGGTACCTCTCATTGAACCGGTTTTTTCAAATGCAATATTAAACAACATTTTTCAAAAACTTTATTTTTCGATTTTCTAAAAAAAATTGTTTTTCGAAATATTTTGAAAATGGGTTCATTGAACTTTTTTAAATAATTTTCCCAGATGAAAACTACACATTTCCTTATAATGGCATACTAGAAAAAAACTGGTCGAACGTTTTTCAAATTTTTTTCCTCGATAGACATTTAGTTTTCAAATTTTATTGCATATTTAGTTCCGACTCTTAAATAAATTAAAAAAATGAAAGAATTTTCTAAAAAAAAAAAATTATTATTTTTATTTTAATAGACGTCTGGTTTTCAATCTGGCAATACTTTTTTCGGAGTTGGTCTTTTTGACAGCTGTCACTTTATTTATGCTCAGTTTGGTTTGCCATTTCATAATGAATAGACTTACTCCTGAACAAGTTTGCAAATTGTGCAAATTTATTACTAAAATAATGGTTCGTTTCGGTGGAGCAGGGTATCGAAGAAGACCCGAATGAGTCCATCCGCCATCGCGCGCAATAATTGGAGATGTTTCCATCCACTTTATGGAAGGTTTGCAGGCTTACAAAATCCAACTCGTACAAGAATTGAAGCCGAACGACCATCAAGCCCGTCACACGTTCGGTGAATGGGCCCAAAACAAGATGGCCACATATCCCGATTTTCACAAAATTGAACCTCGCCTGGAATTTATTCGAGCCAGCCGCGTCGTTTTATTTCTTCTTGAAAACCACACGGTGAGCGGTTCTCCAACGCTCATCGACAATAACAAACCAATTGTTTACTCTTCAGAGAAGGCAAACTTGCTCGCCGCCCATTTCGCTGCCAGCTCCACGCTGCCGCATAGCAACGTTCCCCCTCCTGTACTTGAGAATGTAAATTTTTCCATGGGACAGATTTTTTTCCGCACTCGTACAGTAGCAAGAGTTCTCAAAGATCTCGATATACACAAATTGCTCTTGATAGGTGCCGTATGTCAAGCTCATTAAACTCCGATTTATACAGCATTGTCAAATGGGGTAATAGAAATCGTGTGGAGTTTAATGCTTCGAAAACTCAATGCTGTCTTCTGTCGTTAAAGCTAAACATTCCCTCAATGCCATTGTCCATGAATGGCACTTACATCGAAGAAACCGAAAAGCTCTCAGTACTCGGTATGTGTGTCAACGACGACCTCCGTTGGAACGACCATATATTTGTGATCGCTAAGAATGCTGCAAAGTGCTTAGGTTTACTGTATCGGTGTAGGAAGTATTTTTCCCCATCTGATCTGGCTACAATTTATAAAGCGTTTATACGCCCTAAACTCGAGTATAACTCCCACCTCTGGGCAGGTGCTTCGCAAACATCGCTTCACCTGCTTGTAAGAATACAAAATCGAGCGTTAAGATTGATAGGAAATAGAACTGCCGCTGAAACAATTGCCCCACTCGAACACCGACGCAATGTTTCATGTATTTCCTTATTTTATCGTTTCTTTTACAAAAAATGTTCACTCGAAGTAGCCAGTTGCATTCCTCCCCTTAAAAGTTTCTCCCGTAATACTCGTCTCGCAGGGAATGCTCATCAGTTCACCCTTGAGCCTAATTTCGGACGTACCGTGAAATATAGGGATTCTTTTTTTAGCCGAACGACACGAATTTGGAATAGTTTACCCGGCGGGATTTTCCCTTGCCATTTTGATCTACAAACATTCAAAACCAAAGTTAATCGGCGTTAATTATAAAAAAAAAAAAAAAAAAAACTAAGTTATAAATTCAAGTCTTTTTGCATTTTTATGAGTTTTCTTAGTTAATATATATACCTAAATAGAAAATAAATAAAATAAAACAAACAAAGCATTTTTCATGTCAACTTTTTCACATTTCGCCCGTTTTGAATGCTGCCGATAAAGGGAATTTTTCGAACAACTTTTTTCGCCCGGAACTAAAAGTAAGGGAACAGAAAAAAGGGATTTTTTCGGGTGAAATGACGTACGGCAGAAACTCATGATAAGGCTGAATGATAGAATAATAAAATTACAATAGTTTTGACTTTTAAAAACAAGGAATAATTTTCTGAATGACACTAAAGAGGGATTTTCCTTTTTCCCCAAGAAACTAAACATATTCAAATGCACTATTCTGCTCCTTATCGAACAAACATTTTTTGCATATTCAGCATCACTATTTGGATGTCCGCAGAGGTTAATCTATTTCAGGATAGGAACATCATCGGTCGTAATAAAAAATAAAGTTTTATAACCGTAATTTTATATTTTTCAATTGTTATAGTTGTTGTTTAAAATTATAAATTATAAACCACACGAAGTCACAATTTTTTGTTCCTCAACATTTCGAATCAATTTTCTATTTACAATACTTTAAGCATAATGTTTTGGCATATAAATAATATGATACTATGATGTGATTGCACTTTTAACAACACATATCCGTAAGACTTAAGATCAATTTTATTTTTCATGTATTTTTTGTAGGTAGGTAGGTGGACCAAATATAAAATTACGCTGGCTACATACAAAACTTCTTTCTTTTATAGCAATAACCTCTTCAAAATTCAAGGTTATTTAACGTATAACCGGAATTTAGCAGAAATTTCAAAATATTTTAACGAGTTTTTAGTCATAATTCAAACAAAAACTAAATATAAACACCACAAACCAAAATCACAATATGATAAAAAAGAACATTAATTCTAACTTACATTGTTCTTTTCTTTTTGTTCCTGAATCTGTTTGATTAGTTCATCTTCTTTGCTGGCCAGCTGCTTCATCGAAGTCTCATACTCTGACAACTTTTTATTTTTCTCTTCTAAAGCGGTCTGTAAGATGTCCAAGGTATGCTGCAAATCCAACTGTTGTTTGTTCTTCTCGTCGGCTTTATTGTTTATACCACCGATCTCCTCACTGAGCTCCTGCTTTTGCAAATTCAACGTATCAATTTCCTGTTGTTTATCACCTAATTCGTTCAATGCCAAATCTAGCTCAGCTTGTTTGGAATCCAACGCGTTTTGCAGATTGCGAAGTTCAACTTTATTAGTTTCATGTTCATTTTCGGTACTCTTTGCTTTCTCCAGCTCGTAACGTTGCTTATTGATGATAATTTCGGCTTCGTCTAATTTCTGTTCCAGCACCTGGATCTGATTAACTTGAGTTTGAATGATCTCGTTTGTTTTTTGTTTGGAATCTTCGACTTCCTGGTGAGAATTGTTGACCAAGCATTTTAAATCATTCACACACTGTTCCTTATGTACAAGTTCAGCCTTTAATTCGCTAATTGCCTGTTCTTTGTGAGCCAGTTCAGCCTGCAGCATCGTAGCACGTTCATTCTCCCGTTGCAATTGAACAAGAACTTCTTGCGAACTAGCTTGCTTCTCAACACGTAACTTGTTCTGGAATTGTTGGCGTTCCAATGTAAACTTATCGTTGAGACTTTGCATTTCCTGGGTTAACGCGGTTATTTCGTTCTTTTTGGCTTGAATCTCTTCAATGTAACTCTTAACGTTGGCAGTCATTTGAGCACGCTCAGTATTTATCTCGGTTCGCATTTCACGCAGTTTAGCTTGAATACCAACTGAAGATTCTTGTTCATCATGCAAAGCTTTTTCCTTCTCTTCCAGTTGTTTCTTTAGTTTCTGAACAATGTCATCACTCCATTCAGAGTGAGAAGCTGGCATATCTTGTTGCTTGTTCAACAAATAATCGATGAGAATCTGGATTTCACTGCGATTGAGTTCAGCCCGACCAAAGAGATTCATCAAGAGACTTACACCAATTATGTCGTTTTCATTGATCTTATCCAGAGCAATGTTCTCCTTGTCATTTTTCTTCTTATTTTGCTGCTTCAATTTGTTGCTCTGATTTTTGGGAGATCCTGTACGTACTGGCTTTTCGTCTAATTGCTTTAACTCCTTGGCAAAAGTAAGAATTTCAATTGGTTCAATAGGTGGTGTTTCTTTCTTGGGCTTATTTGCCTTTCTTTGATCCTTAGGCTTCTTGACTTCAACCATTTCTTGTTTCTTTAATTCAACAGCATCCTTTGGTGGTTTAGCTTCAAAATTATTCAAAGAAGGCTTTTCTTCCACTGTGACGGTGAATTCCTTAACCAGAACCGTCTCGTTTTTGTTAGCCAGGATACCAGCACTTTTGGTATTGGCATTTTTGCGTTGCTTGTTAGATTTGTTAGTTGGCTTTTGATTGTTGCTATCGGCACTGGAACGCCTATTGCCGGCATTACTACCATTGTCAGAATCAACAATTTCAGCTTCTGGAGCAGCGAATTCAACATGAACTGCAGGCTGAACAGCTTTCTTGGCCAATGGAGGTGGTTGTTGCTGCTGTTGTTGCAATTCTTCAGGAATATCTTCAATTGATGGATTTTCTGACTGTGCATCGCTGTCATCAACTTCGGTCGTATTGTCTTCGGCTTTCTTTTGTTGTTTCTGACGTTTTTCTTTTTTAAGTTCTTTTTTACTTGGTAACTTAGAACTGCGAGCTTGCTTTTTGGCCGCCTTTGCAGGCCCATAGATTTTTTCTGTCATTGCTTTCTTCTCGGCAACAATTTCCTCAAATGTTTTCCGACGGAAAAACTTGTTTATGAACAACAAAGAGAACAAGGATGCCAGGAATACGCATGCGATTATAATTAGTATTTGAAAATCCATTTTTGCATATCTTCTACTAAACAATGTTTTTTTTAACTAATTTAAACTTTTTGAACTATGTACCTAAACAGTTAATTATTCTGAAATGAAAGAGAAAAATGAAATTCGTTAAAGATTTGTTTAATAGCAATTATTTTAATTTATGGTGTTAAGGGATTTTAGGAAACATGTGGTCCGTAATTAAATTAATTTAGCTTTACGAGGGAAGGGGACAACGCATTAGATAATGCTGTTGCTTAAGATAGCACGCAAGAGGTGAGTCTGAGTAAGGGGAGAGCTTTTATAATATTTTAAATGGATGCCGCATGACACAAGTTAAACGAATTAGAATGGTAGGAAAGCATTTTTTCGGCGTATTAAATCGAGAATTAGGTGAGAATTTTCTACCTTGAAACGCAAGGACCACGCAGGCGTCTAGCTTGCAACTAGGTTTTTTTTTTAAATTGCTTCCCAACCTTCGAACTCACATGTCTAGGTTAGCAAGAAAACACCTTAAATAATGCACCACTGCCGTCCGCAGTGATTACGCAGTTGGAAGGGCTACATGCATATAGAAAGGCTTGTTATATGAGGTCATCTTCGAGGAATCAAATTATTTTAGCAAATTGCAAGCACACAGAATTTTAAAAGGCGTCTACCAGACTGACATAATTTGTATAATACAAAAAATTTTGATTGTTACTGCTAAAGTTTAAGTTATTTTTTGTTTAAAATAATTCTTTTATAATGCAAGTTCGATACTTTAAAGTACAAACAGTAAACTGATACAGAACGTCCTAGCCTCGTTCTCCATTTAAAATTTTAATGTTTCATTGACCACGCTCCAAAAAATTGGACTCGAAATTCCTTCAAAATGTGACAAACAGCTAAAAAGTCTAAAACATCCTCTCTTTCCTTAAGATTACATAAAGTGCATATAATAGGTAACTCTGGGCGGTGTGGTATAAAGTTTAGAATTAATAGATTTAAAAGATCGTGCTTATCAGGTCCGTTGCATGTTTGGATAAAAAGCAAGTATTTTATCTAGGTAGTGGTTCAATTTACTGTAGTATATCCTATACTGCGATGACTGCGCTTCCTCCATGAAGCTGACATACATTATACCTCCTGTTTTCATGAGCAACTCAATTTGTATATACATAGTTCACATTAAGTTTTTCGCAAAAACTTTATATATGTTGAACTGAACAAATCGAAAGTTGCGTCTTGACAAAAAGGTACTCACTGTCAACTGATGATTTCAAGTGAGTTACCGGGACGAAACGCCAATTTTTTGGTGGACTAAATGCCGTAAAAAGCTATTTTGAATCAATAATTCAACAAAGTCCAAAATTAGTACTGAGTCTTCTTTTTAGTTGTTTTTTTAATTTTATTTTCTTACAACGTAGTATATAGAGTTTGTATTAAAACCTTCAATTCATTAACTTGGCCACGGACTTAAACCTCTTTCTTTCCAACTTAATGATTACAAATCCTTTTCTTATATATCTCTGCTAAACTTTAAAATGAAAAAAATTTGATCCACTGTTGATCCTGAATCTGCTTGGTACTCATGTAGAACCTGTCTGCTTTCCACCCACTGAATGCCTTTTGTATAAGATGGTTGAAAACAATTGGCCTGAAGTATTTAAAAAAAGATATACCTTTGTAATTAGCCGGGTACTCGAGTTCTCCTTTTTTGTAAAGGGGATATATAATTGATTTATGAAAAGCTTCAGGAAATTCAACAGTTTCAAATATTTCGAACTCACATGTCTAGGTTAGCAAGAAAACACCTTAAATAATGCACCACTGCCGTCCGCAGTGATTACGCAGTTGGAAGGGCTACATGCATATAGAAAGGCTTGTTATATGAGGTCATCTTCGAGGAATCAAATTATTTTAGCAAATTGCAAGCACACAGAATTTTAAAAGGCGTCTACCAGACTGACATAATTTTTATAATACAAAAAATTTTGATTGTTACTGCTAAAGTTTAAGTTATTTTTTGTTTAAAATAATTCTTTTATAATGCAAGTTCGATACTTTAAAGTACAAACAGTAAACTGATACAGAACGTCCTAGCCTCGTTCTCCATTTAAAATTTTAATGTTTCATTGACCACGCTCCAAAAAATTGGACTCGAAATTCCTTCAAAATGTGACAAACAGCTAAAAAGTCTAAAACATCCTCTCTTTCCTTAAGATTACATAAAGTGCATATAATAGGTAACTCTGGGCGGTGTGGTATAAAGTTTAGAATTAATAGATTTAAAAGATCGTGCTTATCAGGTCCGTTGCATGTTTGGATAAAAAGCAAGTATTTTATCTAGGTAGTGGTTCAATTTACTGTAGTATATCCTATACTGCGATGACTGCGCTTCCTCCATGAAGCTGACATACATTATGCCTCCTGTTTTCATGAGCAACTCAATTTGTATATACATAGTTCACATTAAGTTTTTCGCAAAAACTTTATATATGTTGAACTGAACAAATCGAAAGTTGCGTCTTGACAAAAAGGTACTCACTGTCAACTGATGATTTCAAGTGAGTTACCGGGACGAAACGCCAATTTTTTGGTGGACTAAATGCCGTAAAAAGCTATTTTGAATCAATAATTCAACAAAGTCCAAAATTAGTACTGAGTCTTCTTTTTAGTTGTTTTTTTAATTTTATTTTCTTACAACGTAGTATATAGAGTTTGTATTAAAACCTTCAATTCATTAACTTGGCCAACTTGGCCACGGACTTAAACCTCTTTCTTTCCAACTTAATGATTACAAATCCTTTTCTTATATATCTCTGCTAAACTTTAAAATGAAAAAATTTGATCCACTGTTGATCCTGAATCTGCTTGGTACTCATGTAGAACCTGTCTGCTTTCCACCCACTGAATGCCCTTTGTATAAGATGGTTGAAAACAATTGGCCTGAAGTATTTAAAAAAAGATATACCTTTGTAATTAGCCGGGTACTCGAGTTCTCCTTTTTTGTAAAGGGGATATATAATTGATTTATGAAAAGCTTCAGGAAATTCAACAGTTTCAAATATTTTGTTGAAAGTTGACGTGAGAAAGGTTTTAAATCTTGACGTGCATTTTTTGTTAAGTTCAAGAATTCCATCTTCACCTAGTGCTTTATTACTTTTGGAATTGTAAATGAACTCCTCTAACTCAAGCAATGTGATAGGCGAGTCCAAATAGTCCTCCACATTAAGAGGCGCTGCATACAAAATCGATGGTGAATTCTGGTTCAAATCAAGAAGGTCCATGAAGTGATCCTTCAGCTGATCTGCAGGAAGACCATTTGCAATATTATTTCTTTTTCCTGTTACGATCTTAACTGCTTTCTAATACTCAGCTGGAGACCTGGCGTTGTTAACGTAGTCAATGTTTTTTTGATCAAACGTTTTTTTCTTTTCGTAACAAATGGATTTATATTTCCTGTTGGCAACATATTTAAAAAAACAAGTTCGATATTATACATACAATTTTCGGGACGGGTTTAAATTGTTTACTAGATCTTTCTTCTTGGTGTCCAGAAATATTATCTAAGGGAATGTGATCGGAAAAAGTTTTAGGCGCTAGTCGGAACTCACTTAAATAATGTTAGCCAATTTCTAGACAAAAAACAATAATCGATAACTGAGCTTGCTGTTCCACGTATAAATGTGAAATCATCGCGAGAATCTCCTTCACAGCTCCCATTTAGCACTCTGCAGTCAAAAGCATCAGCTAACTCTAACATCTTAGCACCCTTTACGTTACTGATCTCATCTTTAGAACTGCGTTTAGGATAGATTGAGGATGATACTGCCCCGGAGACAAAATTGTTTTGTGACAAACCAATTCTACCATTAAAATTAAAATCTTATCATAATTACTTATGCAGTTGTTATACTGTTCAAATATATTTGAAAAATTATAAGTACATTAAGTAATTACTGGTACTTGGAACTTTCAAGTACTTTCAAAAACAGTGGAAATGTACTTGTACCTTAAAAAAAGATAATGTACATATATAGAAATTGTACTTCAGTGGTGCGAGTGGTGTTGGGCTTTTATCACATCTGTGGATTTGGTCGCAGTGCTCGAGACCCTTTTGGTAAAGAACGATTTTGAAGTTTAAAAAAATAACCATTTGCAGAATTGTTGGCGGCACCAAATTTTCAAATCAAACTCAGTTAGTTGCAGAGCATATATATTAAAGAACCGATGAAAATCGAGAGATTCAACGGTACTGTTTATCATATAAATAATAAACTTTGTATTTTTGAAAGCTTATCATTTATAAAAGGTTGCTGACATTTTTGCCATTTTATTTTCATATTTTTATTAATTTATGTAAATGCTTCAAAAACAAAGAAAATTTGCGAAACAAAAAAAAAGAAAAAAGTCATAACTTTGAAATCATTTATGACATTGAACTTATATTAAATTTTAATCATAGGTTCTTTATCGATTTAAAAGAAAAGTTTTGTTGTGGAGTATATAACATAACTGTTGTTTTTTTAATTCGTTTTATTAGTGACATTAACTCCATAATATAACTCCTACATGATAAATCCATTCAAGTACCGGGTATTAAAAAGTAACAAATAAATAAAATGCATAATTATTTCAAATGAACCATGCTGTGTTAGTGTGTTAGCTGCTTAAAAAGATAATTGAATAAATGTGTCTTTCAAGTATGTTTCATTAAAGCCGATAATAAAAAAAATACTTGCATTTCAAATTGCCACAACAAGAAAGCTTTAATTTCAAAGGAGAGCCATTAAAAATTGTATATTAATAACAATGAAGCACATTAATTAATACATACATAATGTTAATAGTCGAAAAAAGTATAAAACTTTGATTAACAAAAACCGATACATAAATACAAATCCGCTTGTCTGGGAATTTCAGTGAATGGTTTGGCTTGGTAGACCACGGTAGTTATTCAAAAGATGACAAACTTATTTAATATGAAAAATGCGATGATATAAGCTCATTGCTAGATTTGTTTACGTTAAGATTTAGTGGTTTTTTGAGGATGTAGGACTTCTATCGATAATGTCGTAAGCCAATATCTGGCTGCACTTGTTGACGATAGTACCTCTTGTTGATCCAGGCTCACTGATTGCTTTCTCCAACGTCGGGTTGAAGAGGATGCAAGCCAAGCTATCCCCTTGTCGGAGTCCATAAGAGATGTTGATCGCTGGACAGCAAACGGGCTCCTTTTACTAAGTTTGTAATGTTGGAGATAATCAGTCTATAGTCATGTCAATTTATTTCGGGTGCCAAATTCTGTCATGGCCTTTATAAAGTTCTAACCCAAATATATTAAAGAAGCACTCAAAAGTGCGGACAAAATTTGTTCGCCGACTTCGGATAGCGAAATATTGTTCCAACTATGTATGTTATTCCACAGTAGAATTCTTGTTAGTCACTTGTCAACAAAATATATTTTTTTGAAAGTAGCTGTGCTTTCACCTGTTTTTAACCGTATATAGGAAAATGAATCATTTAAATTTAAAATGCATAAGTGACACTACATTACTCGTATGACTTGTGAGATTATTAAAATAAAAAAACCTCAACCCATTCATAAAACAAAAAAAAAACTTATTAATTAAATTAAACAACAAGCTATACTGACTCAAATGTACTCTGCTTCTGCCCATGGGTTCATTATCGTCATCGGAATGTACATATACATACATACATACTATATATAGTATATACAAATTGCAAACACTTAAAAAAATTATCAAAAAGTCGATGTATATTACTTAAGTACAGAAAAATATATAAAACAAAAGATGAAAGGTGACATTTTTTAAAAATAAATTATAGCCCTGGTGATATGGATTTTTTTCCTTTCGTATTTATTTAATTTTATATTTTCAACGAAATATTTGCAAACGTCAGCTTTTTACTAAACAAAAAAATTACTAGTTGTCTACCCGAAATTTGGTCAAAAATAGAAAGAGCCTTGACGTAATCGTACAGACAATAATTGTGTCTGTGTGGGAAAAGCTGTCTGAGAATGTTTGCAGTGACGATGAATGGTGGATCTAATAAAATTACATCTACGTCATGCAGTAGAGATCGTTATTATGATTTATACTATGCATAATATATACTCATTTAAGTTTCTATTCAAAGGAACAGCAACTTATCTTATCACTCATCAGACGATTCAGATCAACTCTCATAGCAGAAAAATAAATTAAAATACCAAAATTTAAATAACGAATTGGCGAAAATGTTTTTTTTTTTATTTGAGTAAATTGTTTTTATGGACATGAGGGCTTTTTCCACTGGGCTATTTATTGATTTGGGTTTTTTAAAAGATTACTTTTCAACAAAGATTGTACTAAATAAAAAAAGAAATGTGTTTCTATATATGTAGTGTGATTTGTGGTGACTGGACATATATATTTTTAACAATAACAAATTGTATCGACGCAGTTTAAATATCGGATCAGTTTTATATTTCACGAAAATAGTTATAAACTCCAAATAAACGGCCTTTTGCGCCTTCCTGGGTATTAAGGGCGCATTTGACTGCACCTCTTATGAAGCTTTTTAACAGAGCTCTGGTAAGAAAGTGTGTAATATCACTATATTCAGATGAATATATGGTATGCTGGGCACAAGAACTGCGAGAAGGGTTCATAGTCTGCCGTCTGTCCACCAATTGTCAAAGCTCTAACAAAATCAAAAGAAAAATCCACCATGGTTTGCATTAGCGTAGAGAGGCTCGAAAATGATGTGTTGTTAATACATACGAAGAGGGTTGTTAGCATCAATAGTGAAATTGTTGAAGGTGACCCTTCATCCCCGTCCTCCTACTGACCCATTGCACTTACGTCCCTTCTTTCTAAGGTCATGGAAACGCTGATTAAGTGTCAGCTTAAGGAATATTTCGAAGACCGAAAGTTTCTCCATGACCGTCAGTATGTCTTTCGCAGTAATCGTTCCACTGGTGATCTGATGGCATATCTCACCGAACAGTGGAACAAAATCCTTACATCGCTTTGGTGAAAGTAAGATTATTGCGCTTGATATTTCCAAGGAATTTGAGAGTTTGGCATGAAGCTCTCTTATCGAAAACGCGTGCTTTTTGAATCAATGATAATCTTGTTCGCTGGATTAGAAGCTATCTTCTGGACCGTTCAATATAAGTTATTTGTATTGGACGGTTTCAAGTCTGATTCCCTCTAAATAAATGCTGTTGTGTCCCAAGGGCTCCGTTCGATCTCCGAATCTTTTCCTCATTTTTATAAATGATCTTGTCTTTTACTTCTAATTCACGAATCTGTTTTGGTGACGACTCCACCATCAGCTTTTCATATTCTATCGATGATTCACATCCTTCGCCTTTGGACGTGCAATCGCAAAGGTACCGTATGCAAGCTCATTAATTTCCTATTTACACAGCATTGTCAAATGGGGTAAATGATCTCCGACGCAATATTTCATATCTTTCCTTATTTTATCGTTTCATTTATAAAAAAATGTTCACCCGTCTCACAAGGAATACTCATCAGCTGACCATTGAGCCCAATTTAGGACGTACCGTGAAATATTGAAATTCGTCTTTTAGCCGAAAAACACGAGTTTTGAATAGTTTACCATGCAAGGTTGTTCTTTGCCATTTCAATTTGAAAACATTAAAAACCAATATTAATCGACACCTTCTGTCCCTCCTTCTCTAACCTTCTATGCTCGCGCATTGTGTTAACATTATAATGGAAACACAAATTCGACTAGTTTAGGGCTCAAACAAGCAACGAGACTCAATTAACATGTTTCAGATACAAACCTTCTTGACATTCCAAGAGACGGTATGATTAAAAAGTATAACATCGTAGACAAAACAGTAAACTACTCTCTTAAAGCAAACACTATCAAGTGGTATAATCCAGAACATCTGAACTCCCTAAAATAAGGCAGGCCAAAATTCTACTTGGGAGTTCAACCAAAAACGTGTCCAATCCTTATCCTTCATCAGCTTATATACAAACAAACTTAAAATAATACGTGGGTTTTTTACAGGCCACTGCAAGCTAAAGAACTATTCACATTTAAGATATCTACAAATTCTTGGCCTAGAAAACAGTGCTACGTTCAGGTCCTGCAATACTCATGAGGAGACGCCTGACCATATTGTATGTAGATGCAAGTACACCTTGCTTATGTTTCTTAAAGGAACAAATTTGGAGGATGAGCTGTAGAATGAGTTACCTTATCCAACTTCAGATTGCGGCACAACAGGTCTTTAAGGCCGCAGTGCACTTATTCCCCAAATCTATTCATTTATATTTTACAACGGCGACTGACAAAACTACACACTTTTGAAGTCAACCCGACGCGTACACAACTTGCGGATCAGTAAAGTGAAGCTCCAGATTCAATGCGTTGGGATTCCTTTAAGAAATGATAAGAGTTGAAGTGTGTGGAAGTTTAAAAAAGGCAACTCACTACGTCAGGGAGCTAAAAGCTTATTATCGTACAATTTCGTTGACATCATTAATGAAGGAAAATTACTTTAGCCAAAGGGCTAACCTCATTCATAGATCTAAAATAATTGTATTCAAACGGTCAGGGAAGTTGGTGCTCTGATTCCGCAACAAGGTTAAGCCATTCAGCGATTCGACACCCTCTTTAACATTTGCTATCCTCCCACATGAACTGAACTTTTGAACTTGATTTTATTGCAAATTCATAATTTGTCCTTACGAAAAGTATCTATTTTGGAAGTTAAAGTAAGAGAAGGTATTCGTTTGTTTCTCCAACACGAAAAAATTGATGTATGTACATTTATGCATATCCATACTTTTCTACATCTTGTTTGCATTACCTTGCAGAAAGTGCAACGTATAGATTATATAAATTCAGGTTAATAGCACTGTAACCCATTTAAAAATCATAGTTTGCGAAACATAAACGCGAACAGAGGAGAACATTGGGCTAAATTGATTAATTATTGTGTGTTTCGAGATAGTACCGCGCCGCTACATATGGCATCGTTTTAGTTGTACGACGGCGACGACGACACCGACACGTTTGTGAAATCTAATGAATATTGAGTACATTCCAAAAGTATATAAAAAAACTACATCATCTTTTTTCCTTGGTATTTTTGTGTGTTTTATCAATCGGCAGCTTTGGCTTCGGCAAAGTAAATATATGGTTATATTTACCAAGTAAGTTGGTTAGGGATAAACTTCCTGCAGTGTATAAAAAAATAAATCTTGTCATTATTAAAACTATAAAGCAATATATTTACAGCTGTTGACACGTCAATCCTAAAACACATTTTTTTGTGTATTGAGTGTTTAGCTTTTATTTATTTTTATTCGAAAAAAATCAAGCAACTGGCAACTGTATAAAACGATGGCAATCAAAAACTGTTTTATTGGAACGCCCTGGACCAGTGACACATTTTTATATTCAATATATGTACATAGATTGTTTCTTATTTCTTATTTCTGTTTTTGGTTTATAACAATAAAAATGCCTTTGTGTAAACAAAAGAGCCAAAAGTTTGCACCAGTAAGAGAACGAACATATGCTTTTAAAACAAACTGTGCTTAGAAAGTAAATTTAATTTTGTCAATATTATTCATTTTTTTATTTTTTTATGTATACATTTGAAATGTATATATTTGAAATTTTCGAGTGAAAAGGGGTAACACATTTGACGGTCGATTCAGTTAGAAGTGATGATGTTTTTTGTAAATCAAGTATACATAAATTATGTACTCATATAGTACGTAAATACATATGTATAATATTGTTTTTTAGTTTGGCTTTTTATTCTCACCAAAGACGTACAGTTCTAAAAAACACGTGTTTTGCATATGTTAATGATTCGTTATATTGTCGATATATTTTATTTTAAAATATCATGTTTTTTGCGGTTGTGTTTTCACATACTGTAACTGCCCGAAACGGTTGATAATCTCATGCCATGGAGGAAACAACAAATAGATAGATAAGTATTAATAGTAACCTATTGACCAATCATATCTGGCCGAAGCTGGAACTGAAATGATCTACATGTTTGTTGAGTTTGAGCAGTTTCATATTAGTTCCAAAGTAAATGTAATTACTGGACACTAATCTATTGGCAAACACGTCACGAGAAGAAAGAACGCACCTTCTTTTCTCGTTTCCTCTTCGTTCTCAAAGATGTAAATCCTATTAGGAGAATTCTTCGTCGATGACACCAGCGGTCTGATAAACATAGATGTGTATATACTATAACCTAACCTCATAGCAACCTCATAAACATTAAAAACGAAGTTAAATTATCAGTGTCTTAAATGGACTCCGACAGGGAGATGGTCAACCTGTCATTGGAGAAAGAAATACGTGACTCTGGCACGTGAATAAGAGGAACCAAGTAGAGTCCGATATTTGTTTATACATATGGCATCTATATTATCGGTATAAGTCAACAAACTGTAAAAGATACCTTTTTCCAGATTAAGCTAGCCCCAAAAGACCGGGACGCTGTCAAAAGCGGATGAGGACGCTTAAAGCTGTTTCGAGAGATAGATTCTCCGGGTGATTTTTGGTCCCGTATGCATTAACGGAGAGTGGAGAACAAGATACAATGAAGAACTGTACCTACTGTACAGCGACACAGACTAGCCAAAAGAGTAAAAATTCAACGTCTCGGATCGCTGGGTATGACCCAGAGCGGATGGACATCAATGCTCCGGCCCGGAAAATGTTTGAATACACCCCAGAGGGACGGCGCAGTAGAGCAAGACCGAGACTCAGGTGGCGCACACAAGTGGAAGAGGACCTCAACCGACTCCACGTGCGAAACTTGAGGCAGCTAGCTAGGGACCCAGCTGGCTGGAGAAGCTTGTTGGTTGAGGCCCAGGTTCACCTCGGACTGTAGCGCCACCAAAGGTAAGACAAAGTTAAGCAAACTTAAAAACGAAAAAATGCGCACGACTATCTCACACGTACTTGCTCTTTGACACATCTTTGATACATCTTTGACAAAAACAATTAACATTAACGTTGAAAACAACACAGTTTGAACTTATAAAAAGTATCTAAACCACAATACCTAACGGTTTTTAGTAAAAATGAAGTATGCCATTACACGTCCTAAATAACAATGAATTCATGAAAAATGTATTTCGAAAATTGTAGGACCGGTTTTGATAAAATCCTCTTTTTTATTTTTAGTTTTTTGAAATGTTGGTATGTAGTTTTTTAGAGTTTATTAATATACATGTTATTATAAAATCTAAAATGATTTATTTTGATTAGTTTTCAAAATATTTATTTAAAAAAAAAATTAATATTTTTTAGAAAAAAAATATAAAAATCTTGATATGCAGAATTAATTAAACTACTTAGATCTTCTCAAATATAAAATTTGACAGAAATCCAAAGAACCCTTACTGAGAAAGTCCAAAATTAAAAAAAAACCGTTATATGAAAGGTACCGTTAAGACTTTCCCCGTAGATTTGGTTATAATCAAATGATAGCCAATACCAACAAAAAAATCCTCAAAAATGTTCATCAAAATCGTTGGAGCCGTTTTCGAGAAAAATAAGCTTTTCCTAAACGGTCATATGGCAGGTACCGTTATTTGTAGGCCTAAAAATAAAATTTGAAGGCCTAAAAATAAAGTTTGAAGATAATCGCGCCCTTTAGGCTGCAGCTCGTTATGCATACTGACATACTACTGACAGACTTTTTTAGACTTCTCTATGATCGTAATGTCATGTTTCATTGTTATCTCAATTTTTTTTATATTCATGAATCCTAAACTTGCCTTATATTCCCTATAATCGCAAGTTAAAACAAGTGCATTATACACTGCAGGGTAGAGGAGCATGGAATTGAAGTTGTGTTATCTTTTTTAGGAGCAAGAAATACACAGACAGAACTAACTGCCAAGGCTCTTTAAATCAGATAGGATTGTCAACGAAATAACAATGGGTAGATGGATGAGGTGCTGGATTAAAAATAGGCTAATTTTTATCCCGAACTAATGAACGTTCGTGTACAGATATTTAAATCATGTTTTTTTCCTAACTAGATTTTAAAATTAATAATAACTCCGTTTTATTATCCATCAAGATCCATATGGATATTTGTCGATAATAAAACGATACAGATCACGCAATAGTACAAAAGTGCCATCTATTTTCCAAAATTAAAACTAATGCTTGTATCTTGAAATAGATTCAATAGATAGAATGCATATATGTAACGCATCCGGGCATTCAACTTTCGGATGCGGATAATCTAGCCCCTTATCGGATATTTTTACAAATAAAATAAGAAGATGAATGACGGACGTTTGTCAATGCTTACATTTAAGGCAAATAACTCTTAACCATTTACTTTGCCTCTCTTATATCAACACTTGATTTAAAAAAAAAAAAAAAAAAAAAAAATCACGACGATGTGCTTGTTCATAACCAAGCCACATTAAGACTCTCGTAAGATAAAGATTTCTCATTGACCTTAAATACTTTCTTTTTTGCCAATCATTCGCAAATTAATCATTCAAACTGTCAACTTGTTTTACAAAGTTAAAGAAAAATCTTCAAAAAAAAGATCCTCTTTTAAAAATCTTGTCTGACGTCAATAAACCTTGCCGCGTAGGTAGGTTGCAAAATCATAAATACGTATACACCTATAAGAAACAGCCACGTAACATCATCGGTAAGAAAATATTCAACAGCAACGAGGATCGCTAGGTTACTTCTTTGAAAGCGAAAAAATATACATAAACATACTTCAACCGACAATAAGTCGGTGCGAAAAATAAAAGAAAAAAACCACGACCAGCTTAAAGAATTTTATATTGACTCCCATCCTATCCGGTTTTTTGTAGCTTTCTTCGTATGTTACAATCTCTTCTTAACCTTATTCGTTTTTATTTTTTGTTTCGCCTTCTTTGCTTTGAATTGGAAATCACCAAATTGTTAACTACCGGCGACCGGGCAAAACAGAGTGAATGGCTTGACGACGGCGGCGAAGGTATGTATGAAAATGATGAAATTCTCTAGGGATGGTAACTCACGTAGGAGGATGGGTATGTTCTGACAGTGGGTAGCATTTCTGCAAACAAATTAAATCAAACAAGAACAACAAAATTACACTTCATCGCATCGTCTAGTTATTGAATGATTTTTTTTATAAGTTTTAATCATTTTAAAGATAAGGAAAACCCAAAAATAAACACAAGTTAGAAGTAGGTTTTAATGTTTGGATATAATGTGACCACACATAGATGTTTTGATTTGAACTTAAATGAATCTTTATAAAATCGTACTACTTTATCTTTATAAAGTTGTATCATTTATTATTATTTTTATTAAGCGACGCGTTTTTTTCAAATACGCAATCAAAAGTCTTAACTAATCAAAAAGACTTTTTCACCAAATGCTTTAAAATAATCTTCATTTAGCCAATTCAAGCTTCTAAGATCTCCAAGATCCCCGTTCGCTGGCGCAACAGCTTCTTAAGCTTCCAAAAGTGACTTAAACTTCCAATCATTCCCGTTTATGCTGTGAATTTGCAGGAGCGCAGTGGACCTAGAATTTACGGCCGAATCCAAACGACTACATGAGATGTCCTTTTCAAGTCAGTTTTCATTACCATAAGGTGAAGGTGGGTCGGATGATGAATCAAACCACTCCTCTTTTGCATAGCAGTCCGACACAATCACCACTATATACCACAGCGCAATATTTTTTCTTTCTTTGGATTCAAATTTTATTTGAATCAATAATTCAATTAGCCGGAAAAATCTGCTAGTCTTTTACACACTCATTTTTTAACAAAAGTATTTATGTAATGTAGTTTATTGAAAGAATAACAAAAAATAACTTTGGGAGCAACAAATTGGTGCTTTACTGTCATCAGGATGTATTATTGATGAGTACCTATTTCTTGCTCCTCGAAATAACTTTTTATGGCTATTCAATGATAGGTGCTTGATTGTAATTGAAAAGTATTTTTTATTTTTTTTTTCAATTTTATAGTTCAGGGTTCTATTCTAAGCTCTACAAGATTTTCATTTTCTTATAAGTTTTGAAACAGATCGTGATGTTTTTTTTCTGATTCGCTTTCTTAGTTTATAAGTCTTATATGTAGCTTTGTTGGAAGGAAAGAGGAAAAGAACTTTTTAATTTGAGTTTTGTAGAGAAGTAGAAGAAGATTAATTTGTTTAACTCTAAAATTTACTAAGCAAATTTGTATGAGATCTGTGAAAAATTACTAATTAACCTGTTACAAACTACTTGCAAAATTAGTTTTCGATATAAGATAACAAACATGACTACGATGACAAGTTTGCCTGGTAGTCTGTCTGTCTGTATATTAAAAATTAAAATAAATGGAATACAAATTAAGATGTAGCGAAATTTGGTCTGAAGTTTTTCCATGGCTTTGCCACCATACCTGGCTAGTCATAATTTTTTTTAAATATTTATGCCGGTTGCACAGAACAATTTGTATTTAAATACTAAAGAGAACAACTACAAATTGTTTTTCTAATCATGCTGAAAGAAAGAAGCCAACTTATTTATAATCTTATTATGAACGGCCTATATGGACCACCTATATGGACTGTTCAGGTACCTGTTTTCAGCACGGGGTTTCAACGCCATCTCACACAAGTACGACTTCGAAATGCCACTTAATTGGTTCTTTAAGCAGGCTAAATGAACCAAAGCACACCAACAGAACAGATAAGCAATGGACAATATTGATGCCATGCCTGCTGAGTTTCTCTGAAGTTCCAACCAAAAAAAAAACAACACAAAAATATATGCGAACAAAATTCCCATTTTTGTAATTTTTAACAAACCATATTTTGTAGTCCCCCTGATTTTATCTCACAGAACGATTTTTAATGTATACATCATAGAAACAATACAAAAGAACCGTACCGACCATGCCCTGCAAACGCTGAATTTTATTTTGTGTATGTGAATACGTGTGAGATTCGTGCGAGAAGCAGCCAATCAGCCATAAGTTTCGTGCCCCAAAAAAGCAAACGTATTAGCAGTCCCATAAGAAATGTACAGGGCCGGTGCACATGTCGCTGACGGAGCATTTTTCAGTTTGTTGGCGCGAAGAGAGAATAATCCTCTCAGTTGTCATTTTTGTTTCTTTTTTCTATGGTATACAGTATACAGTCTGTCTATATAAACTTCAAGAAAAGTACGTTTCAAAAACTTCTCCAGAATAAAACCATCATTACCATTGACGCAACAACCGGGATCCGGTCCTCTAAACTGCTCTAGGAAGAAAACATAAAGATCTCAATTTTCAATGAGACATTTTCTGCCGAAATCTGCGTTCAAATTTTCGGATTTGCTGTTCAGTAAAGGGCACAACCCATATAATCCGTCCATCCGTTGAGTTGCCATTTTCGACTGAACACTTTATTAAACCAATATTCTTTAAGCATCGCATACGACGAACGCAACGAACAAAGTAGATGAACTTTTATACTTTTCACTCCGGCGATCCGTTTAAGAGAAATACTCAAACTCTCAGCATTCAATTTGACATTTAATAACCGAATTTAGTAATCTATGGGATTTTTATTTAAAAAAGTGGTATTTGTAAATAAAAGAAGGTATTTGATGAGCGTAATTAATTGAAATATAATTGGAGCTAAATGTTCAAAGAAATTAAAGATATAAAAATTATAATTTTTTTCGAAACTGATTTAAATTTTGTTGGAAGTGCAAAATCTTTAATTTTATTTTTTATATCCAGAAAAATCCCCTCCGCCTAAGCACTTGAGGTTGAAATCTGTATTTTGAAACAACGTTTTCCTTGGGGTGCTCCAATCCGACAACAGTGAAAAGGGTTGGGCTCTTAAAAAATCTTTCTTGTTTTTCTTATTATTTTAACTTCACGCTCGCGCTGTGTTCATTCAGGATAAGGGTTGAGTGAGCACCGATAAAAAAAAAAGAATCACATTTGTGCTTTAACTTGTGTTGATATTAAACAGCTGTTCTCTTCTGGTTGTCGAAACTCCCACCTGCTCTACTCTGCTACTTTCTGGTCTCCATTGGACCCAATAAAGTTTCGTTCGATTTAAATACCAAGATGGATGGACGTTAGGTAAAGATTGCAGTATATTTTTAAAAGTTTATAAAAAAAACAAGAAACCGCTGGTTCTGTGAACTTTTCTATAAATATTATTGACGAAGTACAGGTACCTGATTTAGTTCAGGCAGCTGTTACAGGGCGGTGTGAGTTTAAAGATTTAAATGCCGTTTTGTTCACTATTGTTCAAGTCGCTGATAAATACAAAGTTAGCCAACTTGGGAGTTGGTCTTAACTTGAAAGTTAAACGGCAAGTCGAAGCCTCAAGTTGGCCAACTAGCAGTTTCGAAAAATTCCCTGGGCTATTTGTGACAGATGACACATATGTCAAATTTAACTTTTGGATTCGTTTTTTGTTGGGCCTTGAAGAATTAGAGATGTAGAAAAGAATTTTTTTCGGTGCAGTATATCGAGAATTAGTTGATTGTTTTCTGTTCTCACTTAAAACCCACGGACGGCTCTAGCTTGCACTAGCAGTTATAAAAATTGCTCCCCAAACTGGGAGTCGAACTTAGGAGCTCTCGCTTAGCAAGCAAACATCTTATCTACTGCACCACTACCAAAAAATATACTGTTCGTTTTTGAAAGCCTAAAAACCAATAGGTAACAATTTCTATCAAAACATACTACATTTGCCCAACCAGCGGATTTCGTGGTCAGCTTTTCTCTATGATACCAAAGTTAACCAGAAATTTAGCACTAGCTTGGTTTCCATTAGAAAATCATGTTTTCTTCGTCACATGGCCGGCAGCTGTTATTTTTATTTTTTTTATTTTATTTATTTATTTTTATATTTCAGAGGGACTTAATATTAATATATACACATCTTTTCTAACTAAACCTAACTAAAGAAAATTCATGAACAATTTATTTATTATGACATACATATTTATTTTTTTATATAAAACTTAAATATGATTTCATTTCATAATTTATTTTAATTTAACTTATTTAAGTTTAGGTTTTCAAAATCTATACAAAAATAGAATATAGAGGAAAAAAATAAAAAGTAGAAATGGAAGGAGAAAAAGTAAATTCAGCCTATGCAACAAAAGAAAACATAAGTTGCTGGGTACGACCCAACATTTAAAATTAAAGCATTTGTTTGAACAAAGCAGATGCAATTTTAATGATTTGCAACATAAAAAGAAAGTCAAATCTGACAAATTCATCTGTTATGAACCCTCAAATGGTTGAATAAATCTCTTTGAAATGATATTAATGACTTTGATCTTTTTAATTCACATTGTAGCGAGTTCCACAGCCGAACACCGTTAATGAAAAATTGTCTCTCCGAAATAAGACATTTAAGATAATTTTAAAAAAGCTTACTAAAGTTCCTATGTTCCTCCTAAGTTCTTAGCTGTCTCAACATACTCTACTGGAGTTCTATTCAACTCAACAGCGGGGAAATAAGATAGATAAAAAACTTTCTTGCAGATGACAAGGCATTTTGTTTTGGTGGGGTTTAAATCAAGACCAAATCTATTTGAACATTCAAATATTGCATTCAAATTCTGGTTAATATTATGTACACAATCTTCTATAAAACCTAGGTGGCAACTCTTTACAAGCTGAACATCATCCGCAAACATACGTGTTTCAGTGCCTGAAGATCGTTAATATAATAAAATCCTTGTGGGCACCGCGAAACAGCGAAAGAAATTCAGAGACTTGATTTCCCGCAGATACTGTTTGATTTTTCCCAGTGAGATAGGAGTGTACTAAATTAAATAGACGCACGAGCTTTTTATACATGATGGAGTGCTCAATGGTATCAGCGCTTTGAATAATCAAGCATAACCAAAAACGTTAATTTGTCATCATGCAAGGCTTTCCTAACCTGTTCAACAAGAAACGCAGTGGTACTGCTGTGGTGCTCTTTTAATATATTAATATACGTTGATCAGCTGTTATTTAACACGTATTACAACAACACAATTATTGAACAGGAAAGCTATGAGACCTCGAACCTCTCCATTGTCATCGTCAGAGAGTTAAAAACTATGAATAATTTAAATTGCATTTTCATTTTATTTGATGACCTTTAATCGATATTTTTTTTCATCACCATCAGAAATAAATAATATCGATATTTTTTTGGTTTAAACTGTTCCCGTACTTTTTTCGCCGCAATCTGCCAAAGAGAGAAAATATCCTCTCTACTCTAAAATCTGACAGACACGAATTTTCTGCGAAAAATTAGCGGGAACAGAAGTCTTATTTATAAATGTTATTTCTATAACATATCTGTATTTCATCTGACAGTTTAGGTACCTGCCTAATGTCATCCCTTATTTTCTCTTTTTGTTTTTAAGGTCTACTCAAATTAAATCAAAATCTGGTCACACTACTTCCTGCTTCGTCGTCAGTTCGTTTTTATTTTATTTTGTTCTATTATTTTAATTTTTCATTTCGATTAATATTGATAAGAGGATACACATTAAATGCAAAAACAAAATCATCTCTCTGTTTACAACACAAGCCGAATTCACCCAACAACAATATGAACAACGAGATAAAAAGCAGATTAGAAAACACAATTTCAAATAAGAAATTGAAAAACCACCACGTATGCAATTGGAATGTTGTTTTTTTTTTTTTATTTTAATCATGACGTGACGACAATGACAGTCGAACGACAAAGACAAACGCCAACAACCGGCTTTTATTGCTAATTTACAAAATCATCACCCGTATGAGAAGAATCGTGGTGTAAAGATCCGACAATCATAGAAGTCGTAGTCACACGAAAACAATAGCCTCAGTATGCATAGGTACCTAAGCTACGAGTAAACAGCAACAGCAACAGCAGCAGCACCAGCAGCAATATCATTCAATTAAACAATTTTACATTTACAATGAACAAAAAAATAGTAGAAAAAAAAACACGACACCATTGATGTGGTGGAAGCCGGCTAAGGTCATCAACCGGAAGATGAACAAGTAGCCTGGCCGAGACTGTGAGAGAGAAAAGAAAGTCTCTACGTCCGTGATGATCTTTCGTCAATCGTCATTGCTTAGACAATTCTGCCCAGGCTGCCTAAACAATTATCTATGTATGTATAAGCAATTCATAATTATTTATTACATAGCACAAGATGTGTATATACAAATTGGAAAAAAAAATTGTATATAGGCCACAACATGCTGGCCGCTGGCGGCGGCCTAGGTATAGTTCGTCCAATATGCAAAATTCACTTCGTCTCATCGCTGTCGACAAGACAAAAGAATGGAAATAAACTCGAGTCGAGGCGTCGGTCGTCCCAACTGCAATTAATAATTTTTGATTGCGATTTTCGCATTGCCTGCTGTTGTGCAGCAAGCTAGGGCTTCCCTGAGTGACAGGCACACAAGAGAACAAGACCTGTGCCGCTGGCGCTGCTGTTCAGCTCACATAAAATTGATGATGTCACTAAAAATAACTTTAAATTTTTAGCTCGATGAAAATTTTCTCCTCCGGCGTTCTAGTTTTTCTTACTAATATAAAAATGTATTTACCAAATATAACCTTTAAATTATAGGCACATTTTATAGAAGAACTTAAATTCAACTTGAAAATCAAGTGAAAGAAATTAAATCATTCAGAAACAACGATGGACAAATGAAAAAGTCAAAGACTAGGGATTTTTTCGTGGCAAATTTTGACGTTTCCTCATTCGGGGCTCGGTGGCTAGCTGGCCAACTAACCAACCGCCATTGCGATCTGTGCCGCTGAGTCAAAAAAAAATATTCACTTTAGCCGATTGGAAGACTTTTTTGTAGAAGTTTTCTTGATGAAATTGTATGGTTTATGATGGATTTTTTTTAATGAATGATTGATGAGAATGGTTTAAATTAGGTTTATTTTTTCTTTGATAACTTACAAATGCTTTTGGTATATATTTGAAGAATATAATTTTACTGGAATTTATCTTTTTTAATTATAATCACACTGACATGCAAGCAAAACCAGATTACACTTCTTCAATCAAAATTGTCCAACTAAAAAAACCGTACCCGACCAACACACATACAGGAATAAAAAACAGCTCGTAGACGGATTTTCAGTTCAGTGGCTTCTTTCTACAAAAGTACTATTGTGAATGTTGCGTGGGGAATTCCATGCAGGGGATTTATTTAATGGGATGCGTCCAAGCGTAGTTCACTGGACGATTTTTATTATGTTATGGGCATACTATATATCTATGCATGGACGTATTATATATGGACTGCTAGTCTAATGTCAGCTTCATACAATTGTCAAAAAAATGTCGCCAAAATTGAGAATGTGATGCTAGCTCTCCTGAACCCACTACAGAAAAAAAATAACTACTTAAAATGTTGACATAGAAGCTCGCGACATCTGTTTTTAAAAATTCAAAAAGTCGCATTTACCGGTAAAACATAACTGACACCTTTGAATTCCATCTATAAGGTGTGCGACATCTTTGATATTTTGCCTCTTGTTTTTTTAGATCGTGGACAACTTCCTTTTTTTATTGGTTTGTGCCTAAGCCAAGGTAAAAAAAAAGCACTAGTAGGAGAAAAATGATTTTTTAAAATCTCGTAGAAAAAAGGGGTTTGAGGTTATTTTCAAATCTCTTCAAATATTGCTGATTTTATTAAGATTTTAAAAGAAACCAATGAATAATGACCAAATAAAACACTACTAAGGCAGTAGATAAGGTGTTTTTTCCTTTCATTCTCATTCTTTATCCAAATTCCAGTTGCATTCTAAAAGGCAATGTGTCTTTTAAGACAAACGTTCATTTTTATTTCTTTCTTCTAACTATTTGTTCATTAATATTAATACTGATAAAAGGCAAAGTTAATAAAAATCCTGACAAAATGGCCAGAGGTTGAGACCTATTAAATAATGTTTAGGTTCTTAACATTTTACGAACTTGTAATTTATGAGGCTCTAAAAAATAATTTCAATAAATCTATGAGTTTTTTTTTATATTTATTACTTGGTAGATTAATTGTGGGATATTCTAAATAACACGGGGAGAAAAAAGGAAATTTTAACATGCCAACGTGGGAAAACCTGCTGCCAAAGTCTGGGATTACTGGATGAAATGTCATAATTAAGGTTTAATTTTTTTCCCGCTAGTGTACTCAGGAAGCCTTGCGTCGCCCAAAATAACTGAGTCTAAAATGGGACCAACTTGAGGTAGGCCACAAGTAGCCCATATATAATACGTCCATGATTTTAAAAATTCATATTTCTTGAGTAATCCAGACATATCTTGCAATCATCTATTTCTATCAAAAAACTGTTTAAAGGAATTATATGTTATTTTGATTGAACACAAATATATTAAATATAATATATAATATTAGTCATACAAAAGAAATATTTTAAATAAACGTTTTTTACAAGAACTATCCTAAACGAATTTGACCTTATCACCCTCTTTAATTTTATGTGACTATGTTCAATTTAATAAGAAAACAGCTGTTTTTTCTCCACAACACTCGTCTTTCAAAATTTAGCTGGAATTTTAGCTAACGTTTGTAGACACATGTAAGTTAAATTTTAGCTCGAGCTGCGTACTATGCTTTACTTATTATATAGTCTAGATCGCTAACCGCTCGGGTAATCTCGTGTTTAAATATTTAATGCTAGGTTTCCACTTGCAATGATAAATGACCTAATTTCCTGTCATTGAGAAAAAATGACAAGTGGAAATGGCAAAAATTCGCAGTCATTGAAAAGACCAACAGTTCCGGTCATTAATTGGCAGTGAATTTTAATGACTTGTGGAAATTGGTTCATTGACATACGAAAATTCACTCCACCATTCACTGACATCGCTAATTTTTTTGGGATCTTGTTGAATCTGTTGTCAATGAAATGGCAAACAAAAATACAAACCAATTCGTCTTATGTCTCGTCGTAGGTGTTTTCTGTTTTGGTGGCTTCAAATAAGAAAAAACCTTTAATAACTAAAATCTTAAAAATAAATCCGAATGGAGGAAAAAAAATACCGAATGGTAACTGCCAATCTTTCGGCTGGTGTGATGGCTACTCGCATAAATGTGTCTTTTTTGGTAATTTACGGTTTCGCCTTATCCAATAGGAAATCGAAATCGATTTTCATCATACGCATTTTTCTTTTAAAAAATGTTGCCTCCATGTTGCAGAGCTTTGCATAAAACCCACAAAAATCTCTGTCGAGGAACAAACTTTGTATCCAGCAGTCAGGTTTTTTCTTTTTTTATTCTCCTCTTCTTGCTTGGCCAACTCCAATTCAGATCCAACCATAATAACGAACGAAGCAAGAGTTATCTGCTTCCTCTTCAACATAATTTATTATTTTTATTTAATAAAAGACTGAAAATGCAACACAAAACACAACTTTCTTCACACTCCGATGTAAATAATTGTTCAGTGACAATCTTACTGGCAGTTCTAGTGGAAATATCAATCATTGAGTTGACAAAATGGTTTGTCAAAATTTTTTGATCAATGAAAAGGCAAACAGTTTTTTGACAATAAATGACATAAGTGGAAATGAACTGACTCTTGTATCAATAAATGACAAGATTTTGAACTATCAAACAATGCCATTTCATTGAGAAGTGGAAACCCAGCATAATGGTAGATTTTCATTGTTCTGCAACGTCTTGATCTGCAAAATCAAGAAAATTGGAACGGGGGAAATATATACGTCATTTTACAAAAGAGTGAAGGAATACACATTATACGTATTCGCATTTCCTTGCTATAATTTTATATAGCTCGTTGACAGAATTCAAAATCATTTGCTTTGCTGTCTAAAAACTTACTTTAATTTTGTTCTTGAAAAGAAGTTTAAATTTGTGTAATGGCATTCAGAGGCAAAAATTTAAATTTTGAACATGAAAATTTGAAAATTGTTGTAAAAACGAGAAAAACTGCTCACCTGAACTATGGAAATTATAGGGACCTCCAAATGCAGAAGAACCTGCTATAATCAAGATGAACGTGTTCGTCTTCACCATAATCTTAATCTTGATTTCTCCTTTTTCCTATAATCTTGATTTATTGATGTTCTTGATTTTTATCTTCCCTCTCTATCGAACGAGTATGATTTTTATATGTAATATCCTACTTTTTTGCAGAAGTCAAGTTGCAGAATAAATTCCACCATAAGCCTAGAACTCAGATCGCGCTAAACTAAATTTAATCTCTGCAATTTTTATCTCTGCACAGCCTTGCTAAAAAGGCACGCTAAATTTTGAAGTTGGAGAGAGAAATCAGCTGTTTTACAAATCTTAAATAGTTTTTGAAATATACTTTATAAATAATTCTTATTAACAACACAGTGTTTTTTCCACATTTGAAATTTGTTTACGTTTGCGTTTTTGTTTTGGGTTTTTTTTTATTTTATTTTCCAATTACAAATATTCAAGAAATTCCATTTTCAAATATTCGCATCCAAAATGACAACTGTCAGAATTTATCTTGTGGAAAAAATGTATTTAACATGGACCCCTGTTCTGTAACTTTGTCGATAACTTTTCGCATCGATAAAATATGAAACAAAAATTCCATACTTATCGCATCTGGAAATATTTGGTGTTCTGTAAATACTTGCGATAACCTTAAATTTCATTCTTAACTTGACTGGAATTTCCAATGGAAGGCGATAAGTCGAGCTGCCATTGACATTTCAAAAATTAAATATTAAGGTATGTCCACACAAAAGAAACATTTTTTTTTTAAATATTTCTGAAATGTTTAAGAAACTTTTCACGAATATTTCTGATCATAGCGTCGTGTTTTATTATCACGAAAAAAATAAAGAAAAACTTATCGACTAGACTAAATTGAATGATAAAGAAATTTTCCGTCTGGAATGAAAGAAGAGAAATATCTCATAAACATTTCAGAAAACAAAAAAGAAAATGAACAATGTAACTTACTGTATAAATTTATTTTATTCCCAAAATCACAACATTTTTACCTTTTTGTTCTTATTTTACAGACGCGTTTCGGGAACGCAAATTTATACACTGCAAAAAGTCCTATACTTTTCCAAGCACTCGCTTGAACGCCCTTTAGAAACAAATTGCTTAAATGTGGAAACAGTCATTTATTAATTAGTAATTGGTTTTTATTAAAAGAATATAAAAGTCAAAGAAAACAATTATTTTATTATAACAGAAAATATGAATGTAAAAACAAACTTCTTAAGAAATAGAAAAAAATAGTCAGCATCTATAGGCGCAATAAAAAGAATTACAAAAGTCTACGTACACAAGAATGATGTACGTAGACTTTTGTTAACAATTATATCTATATCACTTTCAGCTCCCACAAAAGATAAAGACAACAAAAAAGACATCCTGAGTTTTACGAGTTGTATTTTTTTTTACATTACACGGCAACGGCATGAGATAAATTTACAAGGTTCTCATAAATTAACTCCCATAAAAATTTTGACGGTCCATTTACGAGAATATAAATTCACGTTTTTACCGTTTATGAGGGTTTTCCGCGATTGCATGAAATCAACAGGCGTATTGGTACTACTTTTCCTACCATCTATTTTCTATCTACATCTTTTTATTTTGTTTCCCTTGGTGAAAGTGAGTAGTGTGTGATTCTTGAGTAAAATAAAATATAAGTACAATAAAATACATTGTTAATTTTTTTTATTAACTATTTATTTCAGAAGTATAATCACACAAATTGCAGACCTAAAAACAACAATTATAATTTCAGAAATGTTTCGCGAAGCGTCGAGACCTTAATAAACATTTAAATAAAATTTCTGAATATTTAAGAAATGTTTCCTTGGTGTGGACACACCTTCAAAGACAATTAGGAAGAGATACATATTGTTCTTACGAATCCCTTTGATTTGATTTTTGGGCCTTTGAAGACTTTTAAAAATTAAAATTAATATAAATTACATACAAAAAGATATTTGTGTGCTATTATTTTCGTTACCTTTTTATTTAATTCCATTTTTTCAATCTTATCGCCTGTTCACAAACAAATGATAAAATTTGACGTTTCCAAGGAAAAACTTATCGCATTTGAGATATACAGAACACCGTTTTATCGCATTCTTCCAGTATTTCATTCCGATACATTCCAATCGATAAAATGATCGCCTGTCAATGTTGCAGAACCAGAATGATGCGATAAAATGAATTTTGTTCCAATCTTCACCGTTTCTCGATCAATTTTATCGATGCGATAGTTACAGAACAGTGGTCATGTGAAAGAATGTATTTAACATTCTTTCGCTCGCTAAACTTTGTGGAGACTTTTTTCTTAGCCGTTAGCTTGACATTTGGAAATTTGCTGAACTAAGTACTGCGCAGCTAAAAACCCGAGCTAAAATGTATCTTGGGTGGAAATTTTTATGGAAGATAAATTTTAGAGCGATCTGAGTACTAGGCTTAAAGTGAGGAGCTGGTGCAGTGCACTGAAGCCGTACCCAATGGGTTTTGCTCTTCATCCGATCTGGGTTCTGGTCTACTCCAGTCAGCATCGAACAAAGTGAATTGCTACGCAAACGTACCTTAATGGTTTGTATATTTTGTCCGCATAAGTTTGACGTTTATGAATATTTTGAATAAAATTTATCAATTTAACCAAAACGAAAACACAAATCTATTTTTTTTTTAGAATCTCCTGCGGGGCCAATCAAAAATGATTGAAATCAAAGCCAAACTCATACGAGCAGATTCTGCAATATATGCAGCTGGTGAAAAAGTTGAGTGCCTCATAGAATTCACCAATCGAAATGAAGAAAACGCCAACGAAACATTTAGGTAAAAACAAAAAATGTCAAAAAATCCAAATTTTTCAAAATCTTTTATTACAGCGATCACTTTGAAAACTTAGCATGGGCTTCCGTACAGATCCACTGCTATCGCAAGACTACATTTTTCGCAAATTCCATTGCTGACTTGACCGAAATGATTGGAAAGACTGCACTTGATGCAGTCACTCAAACCCCTGGCGAGATTATTGTCGCGACAAAACCAAAGATTTTATTTTGTGACCTTAAACTCAGGCCAGCAGAAACTAAGATATGTAAGTAAAAATTCTGTAATCGAAAAGCTTTTCTATTTTTTTATAATATATGGACTTCCTAGATTTTTTCAATGATTTCGTTCCAAGAGAAGGACCACCCACATACCGTGGCCACGATATTAAATATTTTTACAAAATCACCATTGCCACACAGAGAGTAAAATCGAAGGTACAAACCTTGACAGTACCCATCAGGGTACTGCCAATTCCAGTCATTCCAAGGCCCGAAGAGCTCGGCACCGAGACCAACGAAGAACTAACACCCACGAATCCATTTCTAGAAAAAAGAGAAATCACCGAGTTGGAGGTTTCCTGGCATCATCTGAAGGTTCAACCAATTGTTGGGTTTTTTCTTTTAACAATGTGTAACTTAACTCCTTCTTTAGAATGTAACAGCTCGAAGATCTCCGAAGTTTTACAGAATCACCAACAAACGCGGATATGTGGGGCGCTTTTGTTTATTCAAAACGGCCTATAAACTAGGTGAAGACATTGTAGGAAGTCTGGACTTTGCAAATTGCGAAGTTCGATGTGTTCAGTTCTCGGTGAAGTTGCAATCGGAAGAGGTTCTCTTAAGGAAAACCGCTTCCAAGAAAGATGAAAGCGATACGGCTTCAGTGAATTCATCATCTGATCTTAGCAGTATTTCTGCTGTGGAAGGGCCCAAATCAACTGAAGAAGTGTTTGGTAAATTCACCACATATGCAACTACACATCAAGTTTGCTATTCAATGTTGCAAACACAAGTGATCATACCCATACCATTGCATGCAGCGCCTTCTTTCAGGACTGATTTAGTTGATGTAAGATGGAGGTTGCACTTTGAATTCGTCAGCAGTACGATGATGGATATTGGAAAACCAAATGCAGAAAGTGGAGAGCTGACCGCACCACAAGATATACCAGTTGAGACTATGATTTGGAATCTACCGGTGACAATATATTCAACAAATCCATTGCAGATATATTCACCTAGTCCAGCGTATAGTTTGTTGATAAGATAAAAGACACGAACATTTCCTGAACATTTGAAATAAAAATTAAATTTTAATGTGATGTGTTTTGGTTTTCACATGCAAGAAAAGAGCTAGGTTCCCAGCCCACCGGAGTCACCGAGTTTTATTTGTTCCAAAACCTTTGCTTCCAAGTAGTTATACAAATCAGGACCTTTTTTGGAATCGATCTCCCTCGCACACAGGGCGCATTATAAGTCTCCTCATGACTTTCCTATCGAACGTTGTTTAGAGATCAAAGTGGGTTTTAGTAAGCGCCCAAGTCTCGAATCTGTACGTGACTGCTGGTAACACCATAGTCATGCACAGTTGCAATCTAGTTGTGGCAAGATTGCTTAATTTGAAGAGCCTCGACAGACTATAGTAGGTTCTGTTAAATTTTAGCAGCCGTTCGCGTATAAGATTATTAGACCAACACTTCTCGCAGACGCAGCCACCATGTAGTTGGTTTTCCTTTTATTAATAAGCACCTCCAGTTTTTTGCCGCCAGCTCGATCTGAATGAAGGAAAGCTTGTTGACTTCTATCGATAATATCGTTGTCGTATGGGTAAGCCAATATCTAGCTGGACTTGGTAGAAATAACCTCCCTTGTCGACAGTCACGGATGGCTTTCTCCAACGCCGGATGGAAGAGGTTGCAAGGTTTCATTACCTGCCTAGAAGTAAAAATCTTATCAATAGTCGATTCGCTTGGTATGAAACCACATTCAAAGTTTATGGTTTCTGCGTATTTGGCTACCGGTTTTTTGTAGAATACTTATGTACTCGGATCCTCAGCCGTGGGGACCCCTAGGGGGCACAATGCTTCAACTACGTCTACGCACCTCGTGTACAATTACCGGAAATGTGTTTAAGCTTCCGCCATATTTGCTTAGTTGTGTTGATTCCTCTTCGACTGTTCTACGCCATATACTTGTCGGCCGCCCAACTCCTATTTCCTTCTTGTGTGAGCGGATTCCACTGCATTTCTTGGTGTGCAATAAAATCGTAGCCTTTCCGAATCGTACGACATATCCACTGCCACTTTCGCCTTTATATAATAGAGTCGATGGTTTCCTGAACCCTTTTCTAGTGGAGTTCATCGCTGGATATTCGATTGGACCAGAAAATTCTTAAGATGTTAATGAACGTTTGCAGCTTCATCGTTAAAGCTGACGTACCTTCAAACAGTTGTAGTTTGATCCTCTTGCTCAGTTATTCCTACGTATAGTTTTTAGCATACCGAAAGCAGCCTTTGCTTCCCCGATTCGGTTCCGCCTTCGGTAGAGGATAGAGCAGAATTCCTTTCCTTTTATTCCGGACAACTTTCTGATCTCAACTAGGATCAAAATTCTCCTACTTGTGGGGTTTGTCGGTTTGACTTCGGAAAACGTCGACAAGCCTCCCAGTTTTTAATTGTTTCTTGCCTTAAGCCAATCAAATGCTGCGGTTTTTGCATTTGTTTGTACCAGGAATGCTTAGGTTTGCCTCTTCTCTTTCGTGAATTTGTTGAAATGTTTGAATGATGTTGCCTTTTTATTGTCTTTTCTTAAAACCTAATAATACCAACTGAGCCGATCGCGTTCTATTCTTCTAAGATGGTATTTTTACGTAAAGCCTTTCTCGGATTTTCGTACTTCTTATTCGGTCAAGCTTTATTACTCCTGCTGTCATGCGAATCATCTACATCTGCTGATAATTTACATTCATACGTTTTGTGAACCGTACGTAAGTGCTGGACGCACAGCTGCGGTGTAGAGCCTGCCTTTCGGCTTAGGGGGCATTTTTTGATTGCAGAATATAGCAGTTTTCCCGCCACTTCATTCACCCTAAGCTTACGCTACGTAGAATCATAGTCAGCAAAGAATAACTGATGTACTTTTGAGTCCGTAATTTTACCTTCAAGCAGACAGTCAAGGACTGTAATAAGGAGCATTGTGCTGATCACGCTTCCCTGGTTTGTGGACACCTACTGTGATTGGGAATTATTCGGTGATACCGGCATTTGCATCTAACCTTTGTTTTTGCTTCCTCGTACATGTCAATAATTATCCGCACGTAGGTTTGCGGAATTCCTCGTTTTGTAAGAGCCATCCATATCAGATCCCGTGGTTATCTATCGAATGTTGTTTTCAAAATCAACTAGCACGATACGCAAATCCCTTAAGGAATCACGACGACCATTATAATCCTTATACTTTGGATTGGATCTGTAGTTGATTTACCCACCACAAAAACTCAACAATGTTATACCCTTATAATTGCTGCACATTGTTAGCAGGCCCATGATAATTGTGCCAAAATCGACGAATTTTATGATTTCACCCGGGACCAAAACTTCCACTTAACTGCGCGCACCTTAAGGCTCTAGCATAACACGTTCATGTTTCGACATTTTGTTTGTTCTTACTTTAACGACACCTGTGATCTCCACTCAAGTCAAGACAGTGTCGCAAGGCTGACCTTGGTGTTGATTAAGATATGCAATTCTAAAAGACCAGAAGTGGTACGATACTGTCTTCAAATCTATTTCCATACATTACTGTTTTTCGCTTTAATTCTATAGAAATCAAGATATTACATACAATGAATACTTTATCTAAAATCCAACTTTTCCCAGTTTGGTATCGGTCTTTGGATTGGCGGTTAAATCCTGAACGCATACAATAGTCTCATTGATCAAAGTTTGCAGTTGCCTCAAACTTTGTATCTGCAGAAGTCGTAAGATACGCACGGCATTGTCCAACGCAGGTTCATCCGTTACTTTATCATTACCTTGGGCAAATGGAAATGGCTTTCCAGTTATGGGCTGTCGTTTTCTCACTTCGGGGGCCAGACGTTCATGCACAACCCTGACAATAGCTTCCAATTGTATCAAATGATTTGGATGATAGGCAATGTCAAGTTTTTTAGCCATAGCACGAACGCCAGCGACGAAGTCTTTGTGTTGGACTGCAAATAAAATAATTTATAAGAAAGCAGCAGTTCCTGCTAATAACCACAACTCACAATCAATGTTATCAAAAATATTCTCCGCCTTTATACTTGGTGCAACGGATTTACTATTTTGTTCTTTTACGCTTTTTGCATTGATAGTCTGATAGTTTTCCGGGGCATCCAGATATTCTAGACGAACAGCGTAGCTAAGCAGCCATGATAGCTCCTCCAGCGCAGAGTCGAACTTCGGAATACCTACATCGGTTTTGTATTTTTGATATGCTTTTTCCCATTCGGGTAAATTATCCACCTTACGCAAACCAACCCGGTCTTCTATTTTGTATTGCCGGATCTTTTGATCTTCCAACCACAGAACTGTACTAGCAAATACTTTACGATCTGAAATATTGGAAGGTTTAACTTTTGTATAATGGTGCAAATTAATTAATAGGTTATACTTACTTTTGGCGTCTACAGAATCTGGACATGGATGTTCTAGTGCTTCTAATTTCATTTTCAACATTTTGCTTTATTTTATGAGAAATATTAGTTTGTATGAGGAAGAATTTTATTATATCTACGAATGAGAACAAATCACTGTAAAAGAAAATTGGAGGATGCAAGCCGACGTCCGTCAATTGGTTTGTTTTGGTTTTTGTACTAGATTGCCAATATGGACATTGGGATGCGTTCCTCAGTTTTCCTTAAGTAATTGTTTTATTTTTTAATTATAAAAATTTGTAATGTCAAACGTTTTAAAAATTATGCAAAATTGTAGTGAGAAATTACTATTTTATATTATTCGTACCTATTAACCATCAAGGAAACAGACACAAAGGTGGTTTTGAGGTTATTAGCGAACAAAGTTTGGATCGTATGTGGAACGGGAATAGAGCTTGGCAGTTTATAGCAATCAGATTGGCATTTGCGACGAAACTAAAATGCAAATTTAAGTTTTTAAGTAATAACTAAAATTACATTTCCATCATTTGGCATTGTTTGTGAAGAATTCAGGTTTATAAGTTCCTTTAAATATTCAAATCGCAGCTGTTTTTAACCATACTATGCTTTCTTGTCGATGTCATGGGGTACGTTCACGAACGTAACTTTCGGATAGGTTACCTTGCTTTTGCTGTAATTAGCATGGTTAAAAAACAGCTGTTTTCCAGCTGATTGAATAACATATGGAAACAGAGAAAATCCAAAGGTATCCTAAAATTTGCTGGATACTTTTCTCAACACGTGAACAGCTGATGAACAGCTGACTGTGTTTCTCTTATGCTTCGAATTTTGAGAGGTAACCTATCTGGTTGGATTTGTTCGTTCACAAAAAAACCCAAACACAAGCAAGCTAACCTACCCAAAAGTTACGTTACGTATGTACAATATTCATCTACTACAAGTTTGTGAAGTAAACAAACACACGTGCATAATTCATAAACGTCAAATATATTTATGTTTTCCAAAAACCAAAACTAATTCTGCAATTATTTTATTTTATATTTAATCACAGTAATGGCAACAAAAACTCTTAAGCGAAAATCACCAAAAGGTTTATTAACTAATCAAAAACAACCAAAGCACATGTTATTGAATATCTTTCCTTTTTACAGTGAATACTAAAAGGATACCAGTTGAACCAACAGAATCGACATCCGAGGAAGAAAACAACTCTGAATCAGAAGAACCCACTGGTAATGCGGGATGGGCAGATTCTATTGCTAAGGTCCTGAATACGAACAAACCGAAAACAAAAAAATCAATCGTCCTTTCCAAAGCCAAAAAAGTTGCACCCAAATCAAAGGCAGACACCGACGCAATTAGTTTTGAAATCGAAGGCGAGATCAAGGAAGAGAAACCAGACAAAGAAGCCCTAGACCAGGAAGGAAAAAAGCTTAAAAATCAACCATTAGCATTGCGAGTCAAACCATCCTCTGATGATTTTGAAAGAGAACGTGCTCTCCGCAAAATAGCTACACGCGGTGTAGTGCAGCTGTTTAATGCTGTTCGTCTGCAACAAAAAGATATTGACCAGCAATTGAAAGACGCCGGTCCTTTGGATTCGAAGAGAGAAGCAGTTCTTAGTAATATAGATAAGAAAAAGTTCTTAGACGTTTTGATGAGTGGAAAACGGGCGAAGTCGCAGGCTGTGGATAACCCTGTTAAGATGGAAACAAAATCTGAGAAACAGGACGATGCCGAGGAAAGTGATGATGATGTTGGTGGCAAAAAGAAGTGTTGGAGTGTGTTGCGGTAATAATGAAAAGCGAAATTTTTGAATTCTTTTAATCAAATATTACATTTCAGAGACGATTTCATGACGAATAAAAAGATCAAACATTGGGATGAAGAGGAGAGTGAGGAGGGTGCAAATGAATCTTCAGATGATGAATAATTTCTTTTTATTAAACCTAAAATAAAATATAAATTTAACAGCAAGGTTTACTTTTGATCGTTTTTTCTTTGGCTTTTAAAGATTGGAACATTTAAGAGTCTTGCAATTCCTAAGGACACAGCACCTAGTTGAGTAGAGTAAATATGTAGTTATTCAAGTTCCTGTTCATTACAAACTATTTGAAATTACCTCCCGATACTAATTTCATAACGTTTGCTTCGAGTTTTCTTCTTTTTTGAGCTTGGGAATATATATAAATGCCTATGGCTATAACACCGAAACCACTTACCAGCCTACACTCTAAACAATCGTTTTGTTGGTTTTTGTTTTCATCGAGCATTTTTGGAATACTATCGATTTCCATTTTTAACAAATGTTAAATGTTTATGATTTATTTGCTTTTGGCATGCACTTGTTCACTTGTTTGCTTTTTCTAATTTTTGACACTTTAAAATGGACGCGTTCGGGTGTGTAGAACAAAACTTCAGACATTTTCTTTTAATGTCGTTTGAAATTTTTTTTTCAAATGTTATTTATAGATATTGCTTGATTTAAAAACAAAATACACACCATAGCGCCACCCCATTAAGAAAATGATGCCTGATAAGAGTACTATAAGTTTCATATACAATGCATTAGGGTAACACAATCCAGGCATTTTTGTAGCAAACTTCAGTACACCAAAATGTCAACAAAGAATGTACATTTGACAAATTTGAAGAAAAGAATGCGAGCTGCAATCAATCTTTCAATCGTATAGAAATACTCCTGAATACAAATCAACACTTAAAGCATTTCTTCTTGCGTGTCGAAAATTGTCTCTTTTTGTTTATCTAATCTGACTGATAAGTTCGATGATTTCTCATGTCCAACCGAGCCGTTTAATGGGCTACTTCTCTTTGCTCTTGTATTGTAAAGATTTCATTTGGAACGATATATTGTCAGACATTGTTCATTTTACGGACGATAATTTTACCTAATAACGTCATAAGAAAACATTGATGACAGCAACACCAACATAAAGCCTGTTAACTCACACCCACAAATCCTCTCGCTAAATCCACACACACACACACCAATTTCTATGTACATCTACTTTCTACTTTAACACAACTCCGCCTATTTTGTATTTCTTTTCACTTCTTGTTTTTGTTGAATTTGAGTGGAATTATTTTGGGAGTTTGCGCCTGTTCTTTTTTATGTTCGCCTGGTGCTCAGAATACGTTTGCGATCGATTTTGGTTGAAAATAATGAGAATGACCAAATGACCCACACACCCTCTCGTTAAATCCACACACCAACACCCCAATATCTGCATCTATTTTCTATTTTAACAAAACTCCGCCTATTTTGTACTTCTTTTTCTCTGTTTATTTTTGTTGAATTTGAGTGGAATTATTTTGGGAATTTACGCTTGTTCTTTTTCACGTTCGCCTGGTGCTCAGAATACGTTTGCGATCGATTTTGGTTGAAACAAATTACCCACAAACCCTCTCCTTAAATCCACACACACACACCCCATTATTACATCTACTTTCTACTTTAACAAAACTCCGCCTTTTTTGTATTTCTTTTTCTCTTCTTGTACTTTTTGAATTTGAGTGGAATTATTTTGGAAATTTGCGCCTGTTCTTATACATGTTCGCCTGGTGCTTACGATCGATTTTGGTTGAAAGAACCACAGTATCGCGGTGAGCATCTGTCATGAGTCTTATCAGCATAAGTTTCATCAGCATGAGTCATGTTATTTCGTACGTGCAGCCTGTCATCGATTTATGAGACTATCACATCAAAAATTCATTGTACTTCTCCAAAAAATAATAGGTCAAATAATGGTCAATGGGCAAATAGTATTGGAGAAAAACCCAGAGCGGACAGGAATGAAATTGTGGGGATATACATATAGATAAATGTGTCTAGTTTATCATGTTAAGGGTCGCTTCCTTGTGGGTTGTGGGAATTTTGAAAAAAAAACTTATTGATATTTCATATTATTTATTAAGCGTGATCAATGTCTACTGTGATTTCGTCTAAAAATACTGTGGGGATTCGATTTGTTGTTGATGCCTAGCTTAGGATAAGAAATAAACGAATGAATTCGTCCTCTTATCAATATTTTATTTTTATCAAGCCTTGGTGCCGATAGAGCTCTATTAAGAAGACACCATTTGGCTAGAGTTACTCAATGAGAATAATATCATTTCTTTATAGGTTAACGATTGAAAATCTTTAAAATCAGAATTGTTTCCATCTAATGACATGAATGCGAATCTTTGTGAGTTCGTTGTTCGTTCTCTCTATTCATTTTATCATGTATAATGTTAATTAACTGCTCGACGTATGTATATACTATCTTCATACGAACGCTTGGTAACGTAAATAGTTGTCGCCAAAGTCCTTGCCTTTAGTAGTTATATAAAATAAAAATATAACACAATGACAGCTTATAAAGGGGTTTCGAATAAGGACTTGACAACTTTTTTTTTTTTAATAAAAAAGAGATATTTCAAAACTTTATTATGGACTTGAAGTACAATCAAAACATTTATGAAGGGAACTCGACTTCGTTCATTTGGCCACCGCGGGCACGATTGCAGCGGTTGATTCGTTGGACCCAATTTTCGATGACTCGGCCACACATTTCAGCCGAAACGGCCGCTATTTCGCGTTCAATGTAGGCTCTGAGCTCTTCCAACGTCGTCGGCTTGTTGGCATAAACCAATGACTTAACGCAGCCCCAAAGTCTAGAGGCGTTAAATCACACGAACGAGGCGGCCAATCGACTGGCTCATTTCTTGAGATATCACGCTCGATTGTAAGGTGTGCTGTGTGGCTTGTGGCACCATCCTGTTGAAACCACATGTCGTTCAAGTCCATATCTTCCAATTCGGGCCAAAAATAATCATGGCGCGATAACGGTGGCCATTCACAGTAAGGTGACGATCGTTATCGTCGACGAAGTGGTGATTCATGAAGCAAATGTGGATTTTCACCCGACCAATAACGCAAACTTTGCTTATTGACGAACCCATTGAGCCAAAAATTAGCTTCGTCACTGAAGATGATTTTGCGATGAAATTGAACAATTCAATGCTCTAAAAGTTGCGGTCACCGACTCCGATTTTCGGTAGAATTTTTTTATAATTTACAAACGTTGCTCGCTCGTTTACTTTACCATGATGAAAATGTTGAGTTTACTGAATAAATTGACAATGAATGACAATGATTTCTTCGTGGCTGCTACTGATTGTATGCCTTGATATGATTGCCTTGACTGAAACTTAGTGATAATATAAACTCATGTGGATTTTTTTCTTCGGACTTTGATGTCTTCAGGAAAGATCGAAGTGCGAGTGAAACTGGATTAAACAGAGGGGTTGGAGTTCTATTTGCGGTTCGTTCTCACTTGAAAAGCAGACAAATTGCGTCATTATGTTCTTCTGTTCCTATAGAACAATTATGTGTTTGTGTAGAATTTTCTATGTCCAATACTAGTCAAAGTAAAATAGATATATACTTTTCTGTGTCATATATTCCACCTAATTCAGAAGCTAAAATTTATGAAGATCATATCAATAATGTTCAATTAATTTCTAACTGCTTACAATCAAATTCTTTCATTGTAGTGTTAGCATTGTATATAGAATCTATAGTACTATCAAGTTGGGTATTTCACCTAGCGCCATCTAGTTTCGCTATCTTGCTTTTTATCAGTGTAGACTTATAGTCGGGGAGATGAATTCAATACATATGCAACGTTAGAAATTGACAGAACGGGAAAGATGTATATAAAGTGTTAGCAGTTAGAGGGAAGTAAATTATAAAGTCTTTTTTGTGTTATTTCTTTGTTATTGTTATTATTATTATGAGAGAATGGAAGATAGTAATTTAGACAGGTATGTGAGGAGTTTTCATTTCTGCCTTGAAAATACACTGTTTTTGGGTAGGTTTCTTATAGATACGGTCCTGTTGCCGTTTACCGTTTTAACGATTTTTGTTGAAATTTGATATTTGGTTTGGCTTTTTCGTGTACAATTTTGAATGGTTACCATGTTTGATTATTATATCAATTTTTTTAAGTCTGCAAAAAAATTTATTAGTTGAAGTACCTACCTAGTTACTTATTTTACAAATAAAACACATTGTTTGCAGATATTTGTACCTATGTTAGAGAATCTTCACTTATCACGTCAAATATATAGTACTAAATCTACTACTAACTACTAAATATAGTACTAAATATAATACTAACTACTAAATGTAGTACTTAATATACTACTAGCTACTAAATATAGTACCAAATTTACTACTAGGTACTAAATCTAGTACTAAATATAGTACAAAAACTACGATAGTACTAAATTCTAATACTAAGCACTAAAAATCTAGTACCAAAATACTATTGTGCCAACAAAATAGTACTAACTGGCACCAGTTTTATATTTAACTAACGTTCGAGATTGAACAATATTTATATTAAAACTTTAAACAGTCGAATTCGAATATGGCAACATTGGTAGTTGATTTTGGTATATGAAATACATAAAATGCAGAAATAACAAAATTTCTTGAAAAATGCAAAATCCAAAAAAAAAATAATTGAAGACGCACAATCTTGGTTAGTTTACGAAAAATCAAAGGGAAATCCACTAATCTTTGTTTTCCTTACTCTACCATACCATATGGTCTAGTGTCACTTTTTGAACCTTTCACTCGTACTTATTATTCATTATTCCTGCAAATGCTTGTAATCATTCTAACTCATACGTTTCTGAAAATATAACATACAACCTACTCTTTCATCACTATATTTCTTTCTACTCTCCAAAACCCATACAAATGCATATCAAGAACTACTGCAGCGCTATAACGGCAGTATCTCGCTAAACTAGATGCTGCGTGATAAACAACCCTGACAACTAGTGTGGTGTGTGGTTACGTAACGTAATGTAAACAATTTTTTTCCAGGAGGTCAATTCCCGATCTGTGAAAATATGAAATAATAAAAACTTATCATAATGCGTTGGAAGTGTTTTTAACCAATATTTAGTAATTAAACATTAACAAATGTCGTAAAAGAATAAAAAAAATATATAATTAATTAAATACATAAAAAAAATATAATGTGTCTGCCATGAATTTTCAACAGTTAAATTGTATTTATAATAATATTGGAAGAACGTTAGATTTGGTTTTTGTCCAGCAAGATATTGAATATTCTATTTCTGAAGCAACATTTTTACTTGCGATTATAGGGACTATAATGCAAGTTTAGGATTCGTGAATATTAAAAAAATTGAATTAAGAATTGAGAAAAAATGTCTGTCTTTCTGTCTGTATGTATAACGAGCACGGCTAAACCGATTATCTTCAAATTTGGTGAGTATGATTATTTTGTCATTCCCCAGAGGGAAATTGAAATTTTATTTTTAGGCCTAAAAATAACGGTACCTACCATATGACCGTTTAGGAAAGGCTTATTTTTCTCGAAAATGGCTCCAACGATTTTGATGAATTTTTTTTTTTAGTATTGGCTATCATTTGATTAGAACCAAATTTCCGGGAAAAGTCTATTAACCGTACCTTTCATATAACGGTTTTTTTAATTTTGGGCTTCCTCGGTAACGGCTTTATGTCAAATTTTATATTTGAGAAGATCTAGGTAGTTTTATTAATTCTGCGTATCAAAATTTTTAATAACTTTTTTTCTAATTAAAATTAACTTTGATTTTTTTTTTTTAAATCAATATTTCTAAAACTAATCAAAAAAAAACATTTTAAATTTTATATTCACATGTATATTAATAACCTCTAAAAAAACTGCATACATAAATTTCCACAAAAAAAAAAATCAAAAAACTAAAAATAAAAAACAGGATTTTATCAAAACCGGTCTGACAATTTTCGAAATACTTTTTTCATAAATTTTTTGTTATTTAAGACGTGTGATGGCGTACTTCATTTTAAACTAATTTTAAATCAATTGTATGTTGTAGATTATAATAATGATGTGTATAATTTTTCTAAAGCCGATTGCGTGTCTCTTAATAATTTTATCTCATCTGTTGACTGGGAAAATATTCTTTCCACACCCAGTCTTGATCATACCTACGTTGTTTTTTGTGAAGTGATAGAATCAGCCTTCTCTAGGTTTGTTACAACTAGAGTAATAAGAAAACGAAATCGGCCCATATAGTTCAATAAACAACTAATAAACTTAAAACGTGCCATGACAAGTATGTATAAAAAAAGCAGATTAAATTCTTCATTACGCAACAAATTTTGTCAATTAAGAAAAGAGTATGAGTACTTGAAAAAGTTTCTCTATAAACAATACCTTTGGTCTGTTGAATCTAAAATCAAGCAAAATTCTAAGACTTTCTGGTCCTTTATAAACATAAAGAAAAAGTCAGTTGGTATACCTTCTGAGATGGAGTTGGATGGTTTTGTAGGTGATAATTTGACGGTAATTTGTGATTTGTTTGTATCTTTTTTCCAATATAATTTTGTAAATCATAATATTGATTGTTCAAAATTACCTTTTTTACAATTAAAGTTCGTCTGGCATTACGATTTTCTAATATCTAAGTCAAACTCCTTATTAGGTTTCCTTTTTCGGAATGCTAATGATTTTATGGACCCAGACACTCTTAAGTCATTTTTTGTTTCTCTAATTCGTTCATCTCTTGAGTATTGTTGTGTTGTTTGGAGTCTATGCTATGCTAATGCATGTTTACGTATCGAAAGAGTTCAAAAGCGTTTCACAAGGTTTGCTATCAGAAAATTTAATTGGTCCTTAAGGCCATCATATGAAGCCAGATGTGCATTGATTGATTTAAAACCTTTAAGTATAAGACGTGAATGTCTGCTCTTTTTGCACTGGATGTATTAACCGGTCACATAAACTGTTCACAATAGCTTTCATTGTTTAATTTATATGTCGTCTCTTATTTAATGTATTTGTATAGTAACTTGATTAAATTAAACTGCTTATCTTAGAAAGTTAATGTACTTGATAGATGTTAAATAAATAAATAAACAAATAAAAAAAATGTATCGTGGAACACGGAGCATCACTCTGATACTTCCTTCCGATAAGAGCAGAAGCAAATGCGGATTTGGGACATATCTATATAAATTTCTTATAGTTTGGTTGTAATTAAACATTATTTTATATTATTAATACAAATTTCAACATTGTTAATATTAATAAATTTTATTTTAAATTTTAAGATCAGATGTTTGTTTACTAAAAAAAAAAACTTAAAAAACCGTTAAGTTTTCAAAGTTCAGGTCGTGTTATTGTTCTACGTAAATGTTCAAAGATTTAGCCTTCCAATGTGATTAGGCACATTTGAACATAAGTGCAAGTAAGTGAGACCCAGTCAGTAGTGTTTGCAACAGCGCCAGCGCTTGAGTTTTTAAGCAGGTTTTCGGGGAGTATAACCACCAACTGAATTAAGCTTTCGCATAAGCATGCACTGACAAACTTGGTTTTGTTTTCGTTTTTTTTTTAAATAACATTTACTAGGCAAAATACGAATAATCACTAAAAGTATGTAGATATGCATATCATTTGATTAATTTATGTATGACTTATTATTTTGCATTATTTCACTTGATGCCATAAAATGTCAGTTTAAACTAAAAATCGGTTTGCGATAATCATTATTAGGATCATAACTTCTGGAATTGATTAAACAAACAGTTTAATTTCATTCAAATTACTTATGAATAAATTGGACCTTTGGCACATAATATAAATTCTATTTTTAAAAGCAGATGTAAATAATAAGATTTTAAGAAGCAGATAGTCAGGTAGAGTATTGCACCGTCGAGAAACCATGTGATGTAGTAAATCTTGTTCGATATTTCACAAATACTGGCCGATCCGATATTCATTTGTAAAGAGCAAGTTCAAGACAACAAATTTTATACTTATTAAACCATAATATGATATAAGCTTTTTATACGATAATTTTTTTTCAGTTCAATGTTAAACTTAAAGTTAGATTAAAGGTTGAGGATCGAAAGAAACTGAGTTATAGAATAGGAAAATGAGTTCAAACGTGTTACGCGAAAATCCAGGTCTAGTTTTAGAAATCCTGCTAAACTGATACGTCTTATCAGGATGACGATGGAGAATGTTCGATGCTACTGAAACCATCGATGCCACCAGAGGGTTACGACTTCCATGGAGTCAGTAGTGTAGTGACCAAAATTATTCTGGTTGTAAACGAGGACAAAACGAAGTATATGCTTTCATCAATCCCACCACCGACTTGTTCAGAAAGTGACGATGATAGGGATAACTTCAAGGTAGTTACTTTGGACTGAGTAAGCAATTGAGGAACAAAGCCCTATCGAGAAGAACCAAGGAAACGCTATACAAAGTTAGACCTCAACTCCGATAGAGCAACCAGGTAGAAGGAGACCTCTAACTGCTTGGAGTGCGAAACTGGAGACCGCTAGCTAGAGATCGAGCCAGCTGGAGGGGCATATTGAACTAGGCACTGAAGCCCCACGCTATGTAGCGCCAGGAAAGGTAAGGTTATACGCCCAAAACTTGAGTATAACCTCTGGGCAGGTGCTTCTTAAACATCGTTGCACCTGCTCGATAGATTGAAAAAAAAATGGACACGACTGGGTCTAACCTACTTGTTTTTATGTGCCCAATTACATTGGAAGGCAAGTTCTTTGAAAAAAAAAACAAATAACAGTTACGTTGAAAATAACACTATTTGAACTATCAAAACCAAAATACTTAACGGTTTTTAGTAAAAATGAAGTACGCCATTACACGTCTTAAATAACAAAGAATTTATGAAAAAAGTATTTCGATTATTGTAGGACAGATTTTGATAAAATCCTGTTTTAATTTTTTTAGTTTTTTGACAAACATTTTTTTTTTAAATTTTGGTATGCACTTTTTTAGAGTTTATTAATATACATGTGATTATAAAATTAAAAATATTTTTTTTGATTAGACTTAAAAATATTGATTTTTCAAAAAAAAAATCAAAAATTAATTTTTATTAGAAAAAAAAGTTATTGAAAATGTTGATATGCAGAATTAATTTGGCTATCTAGATCTCTTTAAATATAAAATTTGACAGAAATCCATAGAGCCGTTACCGAGAAAGCCAAAAATTAAAAAAAAAAACCGTTGTATGAAAGGTCCCGTTAATAGACTTTTCCTGGATATGTGGTTCTAATCAAATGATAGCCAATACCAACAAAAATATTCTCAAAAAATTTCATCAAAATTGTTGGAGCTGTTTTCGAGAAAAATAAGCTTTTCTTAAATGGTCGTATGGCAAATGCCGTTATTTTTAGCCCTAAAAATTAATTTCAATTTCCCCTCTGAGGAATGCCAAAAGATAAACACATCCAAATTTTAAGGTAATCGCTTAACCCGTTTAGGCTGCAGCTCGATATACATCCGAACAGACAGACAGACAGACGGACATTTTTCACCCTTTTTAGGCTTCTCTATGATCGTAACGTCATGTTTGATTGTTATCTCAAATTTGTTTATATTAACGAATCCTAAACTTGCCTTATAGTCCCTATAATCGCAAGTAAAAAGGAGGAAAAGCGTCGCAGACAGAACAGAGAGAGGAATCAGCCCTATTGAACGGTCCACAAGATAGCTTCTTGTTAGCGGCAGTGAAGACGAACCTTGGATTTGTGTATATCGAGATCTTTGAGAATTCTTGCTACTGTACGAGTGCGGAAAAAATCTGTCCTATGGAAAAATTTACATTCTCAAGTACCTTTGGGACATTGCAAAATTTTTTGCGGTAATTTTAGGTCATGCAAAAATTTGGCTCTTTCAATAACGGAGTTGCATGAGTTCCTTGCTTGTTTGTGCTTTTTCCGATTTTCCTCTGTAGGGTTGGCTTTGTAAGATCGGAAACTTCTTTGAGCCTGATAGCTTCTCAGAGTTAAACCAGGACTCTTCTTTAGGCTTGATGCTTTTTACCCTGTTAGGAATAAAAAGCACGCATTCCTAGAAGAATCCCATTTGTAATCATTTCAGCACTGGCATCAATGTCACTATCGAGGAAGCATAGTACCATACCATAGCAAATAGTATATTTATCAGGGTGAGAAGTAAGAAACAAGTCAAGAGTATGGGCGGCTTGCCCAGCAACATCCGATATACGCATTGGCACATCGATCAGTTGGGTAAGGTGATGTAACCCGGCAAAGAGCTCGACATACCTTCCTTCGGGTGTTGTCTGACCAGAATAGCGGAGCCAATTGGAATTGTGTACATTGAAATTGCCCGCAATACCGATTTCAGTGCGAGGACAAAGGGAAACAATTTTCGAGATGGAATCAGACAGCGCATCAAACTCGTTACAAGTCGAACTACTATCGAGATTTGGACTCCTGTAAATAAAACAATAATGAATGACATGCTTGCGGATTTGAAACGAATATAAAAACAATAGAACAAAGAAACAAGAACTACAACTGAGAGGATAATCCTCTCTTCGCCAACAAACTGAAAAATACCCCGTTCAGCGACATATGTGTACCGGTCCCTGTACATTTCTTATGGGACTACTAATACGTTTGCATTTATGTGGGCACCAAACGTATGGCTGATTGGCTGCTTCTCACAGCAATCTCACACGTATTCACATATGTACAAACAAAAAATGTCACGGTTTGCAGGGCATGGCTGGTAAGGGTCGCAGTTCTTTTTTCTTTTTCAGCTGTTCATAACATGTTCCTTCAGAGAGAAAAGTATCCAACAATTTTTAAGGTACCTTTGGATTTTCTCTCTCTCTGTTTCCATATGTTCTTCAATCAGCTGGAAATCAGCTGTTTTAAACCATGCTTATTACAATAAAAGGCAACCTATCCGAAGGATATGTACGTGAACGTACCCAATGAGTACAATGCCAGAGATGAAATACTTTTTTGAAAACTGGACAATAATGGCTAAAGCACAATCACGCTTTAGCTTTGGCTTCGTCACGTTACATTTCATACGCTTTGTGTTCGCTTTATGTGACAAAATTTCGGTTGTTGTTATTGCTTTTTTTCTGTCAAAGCGTGCAAAAGTTCAACCAGTTTCTACTTCAGCTTTGAGTTTGAACCAAACGTTACGTCAAAGCCAAAGCGACATTGTGATAACATGTATTGACTTCCTATTGTTGAACTTGTAAACGTCAGGCGAAACCGAGCTAAAGCGTGATTGTGTTTTAGCCATAAGCCATGATCATGCTTTATGCCTTATATAAAGAAATTCCATCGCTAAGATTTGACTGTCTGTATCTTTCAAAATTAATTAGATGAGCAGAGAAATTTCAAAAGAACTGTACAGTAGGATGGCCAAGTGAATTGGTCCAAGCTAAAGAAAGTTTGTTGTCAAGAGTGGCAATGTGATTTCCACAAGAGTATTAGTATAAAAACTGCTCTGCAATAGGGGGTGGTGAAGTCGCCAATTCTCTGGATTCTCTTAAACATTTAAACCAGCGATCTGGTTTCACTGCTCAATTGCGTATGCCGACAATTTAATCTCGTACAGAATAGGTCAAGTTCATCAGAATTCTCTTGCAGCGAGACTTCGACAAGATTCAGCGATATTGTGATAACTTGAAGTTGAATATCAACTTCTTCGAGAGTAGGAACTATTCTTTTATGAGATCGTAGTACTACTGGCGCTGGCGAGTAAAAGTATAATAATATACCTTGGCATGTGAGTGGATCAGTTTTTACATTTCAACCGACGACATGTAAGTAGATGAAGAAGCTGCTCTAGTCAGAACTAGAGGAGCTTGCGCCCTGACAAGGCAGGTAGCAGGTTGAAGTTCATTTTTTACCTTCAAAAAACGATGTCGTCACAAACAGAAGCTTTTGACAAGTTGTTTGTAACTCTCAAAAACTGCAAATGAGTTTCCTTAAGTTCAAAAACACATCTTTGCTTCTAATGGTGATTCATGTCATATTTACCCTTAACATAAAAACAAACATGACACTTAACCATTTATTTGTTGTCCACTGGCCGCTTACAATGGGAAGCAAGAAGCTCTTATGGTTCTACAATACAAACCTTTCTGAGGAGAAAAAAAATAAGAACAACAGATAAGAGCACTTATAGAGAGGAAGGAAATTGGCAGTAGTTGATTCAATAATAATTAATGTGTACCGAATCGAAGAGACTTAATTTAATATTTTTTTAAGTTAAGATAAGATAAGCAAAACTTTCAAATTGATTGCTCCTCTGCCTATAAAACAAAGAAATGCTCTGGTGATATATTACATTTCAGTTAAAAACCTTCAACTCTTAGTAATTAAGTTTTGTTCATAGTTCAATTTTAAATTTAATTTATTATTTAAAAAAATATGTACGGTCTTCAACTTGCCGTTTTACTATCACTTGGATATCTAGCAATTGTCAACAGCCATGGAATGATGATGGATCCTGTAGGTCGTGGTTCCAGATGGCGAGTTGATCCTACAGCACCTAAGAACTATGACGATAATGGATTATATTGTGGTGGATATGGTGTGAGTTGCATAACTTTTGCGTACATTCGGGTCCTTAGGAATTTATTTAATTCATCTATAGATTCAATGGTCAACTCACAAGGGCAAATGCGGACTATGTGGAGATAGTTTCGGAGATCGGACTCCTAGGCCACATGAAATTGGAGGAACTTTTGGCCAAGGAATTATTGTTCAGAAATACATTGCTGGCGAAAGTGCCGAAATAAGTGTAAAAATTACTACGCATCATAAAGGCAAGTTCGTCTTCCATTTGTGCAATATTGATGCTCAACCAGAGTCAGAGGAATGCTTCGATGCTGAGCCTTTGCAACTCAGCTCGGGTGATGGCTATGAATATTATTTGAAATCTGACAATATTGGTTTTTATAATGTCTCTGTGATCATACCATCTGATATCACTTGTAATCACTGTGTGATTAGGTGGACTTATATAACCGGTAAGTTTCATGGATAGTTAGATTCTTCTTTGGTAAATTATGAAATATTTTTCTTCACGCAGCTAATTCGTGGGGAATATGTGACGATGGAACTGGTGCTCTTGGATGTGGTCCGCAGGAACAGTTCAAAAACTGTGCTGATGTTGCTATTTACCCCGCAGTAGATTCGTTGTACAATGAAATACCTCACTAAATTTTATTTCAAAATAAGAAAAAAAAGAACAAAGTTTAACAGTTCAGATTTTTAGATCATGGATATGTGAGGAAATTTTCTTTGTTTTTTTTCTCTCTCTTCTTCTGGTAAATGTAGATTTCGCAAGATCTATAAACAGTTGTCTATTACAACTAACATCGTTGACCTTTTCAGTTTAGAAAATGGCAAGGAAGCGTTCTTCTCCGACATAATCCCATTTCTCCCTCTCAGGCAATTCGTTACCTTGGCTACTATACGAATAGGAGATGAATAATAACCCAATTCAGCTCTCTGCTGCTTGAAATGATAGTTCAGGAATTATCCGACCCCTAATACGTAACCCGATTCCTGTACATAACAATTGGTCACCAGCTCCTTGAAAACCCTTACCAAGTGTAGTCCCCTTACCTTTATAATCCCAATATACGAAATCCTCATCTTTCGATCTTAGTTCTATGAGTTTCTTAGTTCCTATCCATAACTTTTGCGCTGACCTCTTAAATAAGCCAACCGCCAACATATCCTCTATCATCATTTGGTTATCTAGTAAGAGGAATGTTTCAGGCGATATAAAGCCTCTTGGACGCACACTTTAAAGGTATTCGTCATTGTGGTAGCAGGCCCAGGAAATTTGGTCAATAGTCAAGGCAATCCCTCAAGTAGTGTGGTCTTGAATAAGCGGTGTATACTCAGGTTTTCTGTGTTTTCCAAGGTAACTTCTAAAGGTAAAAGAAACATTTCAGAAATGTTTTTTAAACGTTTTAAACAGCTGTGGACACACCTTAAGACAATGTTTTTTTTAAAGTTGAACCACACAGCATCAGCCTTGTCTAGCTCTCACCAGAGCAGGTTCTATATGTCGCTTGAATAATAGAAAAAGATCCAGCCAGATCCTGAACCCTCTCCCCCTCCTGGTTTTCTTAGTAACAAAGGTTCTAACCTGATTCTAATCCTGCCAGCTGGTTAGAGTCATGCTTAGAAAGGTCTTAGACTAAGAGTCCGGATTTCGGAGGGCAGTGGTGCTGGTGGCGACGCGATGCTTAGTTTTCGAGATATAAGCAAAAACCGAAGCCCAGAAATCACGAAAAAAATGTTTCCTCAAAATAATTAATGCTATCGCCGTTCGGAAGGTACTAAGAAAACGTTAAATTTGGTGCATGAAACAGCTCAATAGGTGCAGTATTTAAAAAGATATCGACAAAAATGTGTTCAACTTTAAGGCCTCTATTACTCTTAGTTTTCGAGAACCATGTGGGCAAAAAACAGAAGACTATAAATTATATTTTTGTTCAGAATAATTAATGCTATAACCCGTTGTAAGGTACTCTCAATACACTAAAAATTGCTTAATAGGTGCAGTATTTAAAAAGATATCGGCAAAAACGTGTTCAGCTTTAACGTCCCTACGACGCTTAGTTCTCGAGATATGAGCAAGAAACCGAAGACCAGAAATCAGGATTTTTCTTTGCTCAAAATAATTAATGCTATACACCGTTGGAAAGGTACTCAGAAAACATAAAATTAAGTGTATGAAACAGCTTAATAGGTGCAGTATTAAACAAAAAATTGCCAAAATGGGTTCAAATTTAAGGCCTCTAAGACGCTCGCGTTTGCCAGGTTCTCTTCATTTAACTTTGCAAAGCGAAAATTCTCTATACTCTGTTCAATTTATATTTTCAGATAGGATATTTGCCTTTCACCTTTACTATTATGGATTTCAATAAGCTATTTCCATTTTAAAGCTCTCATATGGTTGCCGTACTGAGCATTATAAATTATGAGTATAATTCTCACACAAATGTGGGTAGGGTTAGGGTTTTACCAACTGCTTATTCAGATTTAATGAACAGAAACATGTAGACCATAATCCAAATCTAAAAAAAAATTAAATCAAATCTATCCTTTTCCACAAAAAAAAACAAACAAATTAAAAAAAATTAAAAAAAATATTGAGAAAGTAGGTACTCGAAAATATTAAAAAAAATATTTTGATTGAAATCGGATAACCAGTTTCCGAGAAAGTCGAAGAAAAATAAAAATAAAATAAAATTCAAGCATGTAGGCCCAAGCACATTAATGACTCTCATTTAAAAACAAAATAGAACAAAAAAGAGTCACTTTCAAAATATCGATTTTTCAAAAAAAAAAAAAAATGGTTTAATTAAAAAAAATATAAAAAAACCGTTAATTGGAAATCATTGAATGTGAATTTAGTTTGGGTATCCACATCTTACTGAATATCAATTTTGATTGTTATCGGTTAACCAGTTTTCAAGAAAGTCAAAGAAAAAAAACGGCCTTATGTGAGGAACCATTTTTGGCACACCATCTTTAATTTTTTTTTCCGATTCATAGGTACTATAAAGGAAGTTATGCATTCATGTGAATAAAAAATTGAGATAACAATCAAACACAGTACATTCATTTATTTTGACATTCTACAGATGAATGTTTGCAATTTTATTTTAGCCCAACTATTAACGGTACCTACCTAACATATAACCGTTGAGTAAAAACTCGCAAATGGATCCAAGATTTTTTTATGAAAAAAACTTAATGTTCTATCGAAGCTGTGGATTACGTCTTAGTGAAAAAAAATTAAATTAAAAATTACCATTAGACCATTTTTTCTCTTCGACTTTCTCGAGAACTGGTTAACTGATTACAATCAAAATTGATATTGAAATCGAGTCTCGAATTAGTACTTCAAGTTCGATTAAGTACTCAGTTAAAACATATTGCAAATATGTAGCATACTTTTAGGGACATGGTTGTTGTACACAATAAATGTTGGTTGTTGTACACAATGAATCCAACAGATGTCGTTAATTTACAAGATGTATAATCCGAATATCTAAACTTGTTGCCACATCACAATATATATAATGTGATATTTTAGCCTGGTGTTCGACAAATAAAACTCAATCAAAATTCCAAAATAATACAACAAATCTCTTTATTTAATGAAACACAACGTCTTTCAGTTTAAATAACACAAAGTTAAACTTATTCCACTTATTCACAATTCAAATTCGTTTTTATAATTGAACACTTTTTATTTAATCTCAATTCAATCACTTTTTACTAACGCTTCCAGTTGTTAACAATTTCACTTTCGAAAATAAACTCAACTTTCAATGCAATCTACTCTTGTATTTATACAAGTTTACAAGCTTCTGGAAGCTTCTGTCTGGTTCTGGCACAATCTAAGCTTTCGGTACTAATTCGAGTCTCGAATTAGTACTTCAAGTTCGATTTAGTACTCAGTTAAAACATATTGCAAATATGTAGCATACTTCTAGGGGCATGGTTGTTGTACACAATAAATGGTGGTTGTTGTACACAATGAATCCAACAGATTTCGTTAGTTTACAAAATGTATCCTCCAAATATCTTGATGATGCTTAGTTTTCGAGATATAAGCAAAAACCGAAGCCCAGAAATCACGAAAAAAATGTTTCCTCAAAATAATTAATGCTATCGCCGTTCGGAAGGTACTAAGAAAACGTTAAATTTGGTGCATGAAACAGCTCAATAGGTGCAGTATTTAAAAAGATATCGACAAAAATGTGTTCAACTTTAAGGCCTCTATTACTCTTAGTTTTCGAGAACCATGTGGGCAAAAAACAGAAGACTATAAATTACATTTTTGTTCAGAATAATTAATGCTATAACCCGTTGTAAGGTACTCTCAATACACTAAAAATTGCTTAATAGGTGCAGTATTTAAAAAGATATCGGCAAAAACGTGTTCAGCTTTAACGTCCCTACGACGCTTAGTTCTCGAGATATGAGCAAGAAACCGAAGACCAGAAATCAGGATTTTTCTTTGCTCAAAATAATTAATGCTATACACCGTTGGAAAGGTACTCAGAAAACATAAAATTAAGTGTATGAAACAGCTTAATAGGTGCAGTATTAAACAAAAAATTGCCAAAATGGGTTCAAATTTAAGGCCTCTAAGACGCTCGCGTTTGCCAGGTTCTCTTCATTTAACTTTGCAAAGCGAAAATTCTCTATACTCTGTTCAATTTATATTTTCAGATAGGATATTTGCCTTTCACCTTTACTATTATGGATTTCAATAAGCTATTTCCATTTTAAAGCTCTCATATGGTTGCCGTACTGAGCATTATAAATTATGAGTATAATTCTCACACAAATGTGGGTAGGGTTAGGGTTTTACCAACTGCTTATTCAGATTTTATGAACAGAAACATGTAGACCATAATCCAAATCTAAAAAAAAATTAAATCAAATCTATCCTTTTCCACAAAAAAAAACAAACAAATTAAAAAAAATCCAAAAAAAATAAAAAAAAATATTGAGAAAGTAGGTATTCGAAAATATTAAAAAAAATATTTTGATTGAAATCGGATAGCCAGTTTCCGAGAAAGTCGAAGAAAAATAAAAATAAAATAAAATTCAAGCATGTAGGCCCAAGCACATTAATGACTCTCATTTAAAAACAAAATAGAACAAAAAAGAGTCACTTTCAAAATATCGATTTTTCAAAAAAAAAAAAAAAATGGTTTAATTAAAAAAATATAAAAAAACCGTTAATTGGAAATCATTGAATGTGAATTTAGTTTGGGTATCCACATCTTACTGAATATCAATTTTGATTGTTATCGGTTAACCAGTTTTCAAGAAAGTCAAAGAAAAAAAACGGCCTTATGTGAGGAACCATTTTTGGCACACCATCTTTAATTTTTTTTTTCCGATTGATAGGTACTATAAAGGAAGTTATGCATTCATGTGAATAAAAAATTGAGATAACAATCAAACACAGTACATTCATTTATTTTGACATTCTACAGATGAATGTTTGCAATTTTATTTTAGCCCAACTATTAACGGTACCTACCTAACATATAACCGTTGAGTAAAAACTCGCAAATGGATCCAAGATTTTTTTATGAAAAAAACTTAATGTTCTATCGAAGCTGTGGATTACGTCTTAGTGAAAAAAAAATTAAATTAAAAATTACCATTAGACCATTTTTTCTCTTCGACTTTCTCGAGAACTGGTTAACTGATTACAATCAAAATTTATATTGAAATCGAGTCTCGAATTAGTACTTCAAGTTCGATTAAGTACTCAGTTAAAACATATTGCAAATATGTAACATACTTTTAGGGACATGGTTGTTGTACACAATAAATGTTGGTTGTTGTACACAATGAATCCAACAGATGTCGTTAATTTACAAGATGTATAATCCGAATATCTAAACTTGTTGCCACATCACAATATATATAATGTGATATTTTAGCCTGGTGTTCGACAAATAAAACTCAATCAAAATTCCAAAATAATACAACAAATCTCTTTATTTAATGAAACACAACGTCTTTCAGTTTAAATAACACAAAGTTAAACTTATTCCACTTATTCACAATTCAAATTCGTTTTTATAATTGAACACTTTTTATTTAATCTCAATTCAATCACTTTTTACTAACGCTTCCAGTTGTTAACAATTTCACTTTCGAAAATAAACTCAACTTTCAATGCAATCTACTCTTGTATTTATACAAGTTTACAAGCTTCTGGAAGCTTCTGTCTGGTTCTGGCACAATCTAAGCTTTCGGTACTAATTCGAGTCTCGAATTAGTACTTCAAGTTCGATTTAGTACTCAGTTAAAACATATTGCAAATATGTAGCATACTTCTAGGGGCATGGTTGTTGTACACAATAAATGGTGGTTGTTGTACACAATGAATCCAACAGATGTCGTTAGTTTACAAAATGTATCCTCCAAATATCTTGATGATGCTTAGTTTTCGAGATATAAGCAAAAACCGAAGCCCAGAAATCACGAAAAAAATGTTTCCTCAAAATTATTAATGCTATCGCCGTTCGGAAGGTACTAAGAAAACGTTAAATTTGGTGCATGAAACAGCTCAATAGGTGCAGTATTTAAAAAGATATCGACAAAAATGTGTTCAACTTTAAGGCCTCTATTACTCTTAGTTTTCGAGAACCATGTGGGCAAAAAACAGAAGACTATAAATTACATTTTTGTTCAGAATAATTAATGCTATAACCCGTTGTAAGGTACTCTCAATACACTAAAAATTGCTTAATAGGTGCAGTATTTAAAAAGATATCGGCAAAAACGTGTTCAGTTTTAACGTCCCTACGACGCTTAGTTCTCGAGATATGAGCAAGAAACCGAAGACCAGAAATCAGGATTTTTCTTTGCTCAAAATAATTAATGCTATACACCGTTGGAAAGGTACTCAGAAAACATAAAATTAAGTGTATGAAACAGCTTAATAGGTGCAGTATTAAACAAAAAATTGCCAAAATGGGTTCAAATTTAAGGCCTCTAAGACGCTCGCGTTTGCCAGGTTCTCTTCATTTAACTTTGCAAAGCGAAAATTCTCTATACTCTGTTCAATTTATATTTTCAGATAGGATATTTGCCTTTCACCTTTACTATTATGGATTTCAATAAGCTATCTCCATTTTAAAGCTCTCATAATGTTGCCGTACTGAGCATTATAAATTATGAGTATAATTCTCACACAAATGTTGGTAGGGTTAGGGTTTTACCAACTGCTTATTCAGATTTTATGAACAGAAACATGTAGATCATAATCCAAATCTAAAAAAAAATTAAATCAAATCTATCCTTTTCCACAAAAAAAAACAAACAAATTAAAAAAAATCAAAAAAAAATAAAAAAAAATATTGAGAAAGTAGGTATTCGAAAATATTAAAAAAAATATTTTGATTGAAATCGGATAACCAGTTTCCGAGAAAGTCGAAGAAAAATAAAAATAAAATAAAATTCAAGCATGTAGGCCCAAGCACATTAATGACTCTCATTTAAAAACAAAATAGAACAAAAAAGAGTCACTTTCAAAATATCGATTTTTCAAAAAAAAAAAAAATGGTTTAATTAAAAAAAATATAAAAAAACCGTTAATTGGAAATCATTGAATGTGAATTTAGTTTGGGTATCCACATCTTACTGAATATCAATTTTGATTGTTATCGGTTAACCAGTTTTCAAGAAAGTCAAAGAAAAAAAACGGCCTTATGTGAGGAACCATTTTTGGCACACCATCTTTAATTTTTTTTCCGATTGATAGGTACTATAAAGGAAGTTATGCATTCATGTGAATAAAAAATTGAGATAACAATCAAACACAGTACATTCATTTATTTTGACATTCTACAGATGAATGTTTGCAATTTTATTTTAGCCCAACTATTAACGGTACCTACCTAACATATAACCGTTGAGTAAAAACTCGCAAATGGATCCAAGATTTTTTTATGAAAAAAACTTAATGTTCTATCGAAGCTGTGGATTACGTCTTAGTGAAAAAAAATTAAATTAAAAATTACCATTAGACCATTTTTTCTCTTCGACTTTCTCGAGAACTGGTTAACTGATTACAATCAAAATTGATATTGAAATCGAGTCTCGAATTAGTACTTCAAGTTCGATTAAGTACTCAGTTAAAACATATTGCAAATATGTAGCATACTTTTAGGGACATGGTTGTTGTACACAATAAATGTTGGTTGTTGTACACAATGAATCCAACAGATGTCGTTAATTTACAAGATGTATAATCCGAATATCTAAACTTGTTGCCACATCACAATATATATAATGTGATATTTTAGCCTGGTGTTCGACAAATAAAACTCAATCAAAATTCCAAAATAATACAACAAATCTCTTTATTAAATGAAACACAACGTCTTTCAGTTTAAATAACACAAAGTTAAACTTATTCCACTTATTCACAATTCAAATTCGTTTTTATAATTGAACACTTTTTATTTAATCTCAATTCAATCACTTTTTACTAACGCTTCCAGTTGTTAACAATTTCACTTTCGAAAATAAACTCAACTTTCAATGCAATCTACTCTTGTATTTATACAAGTTTACAAGCTTCTGGAAGCTTCTGTCTGGTTCTGGCACAATCTAAGCTTTCGGTACTAATTCGAGTCTCGAATTAGTACTTCAAGTTCGATTTAGTACTCAGTTAAAACATATTGCAAATATGTAGCATACTTCTAGGGGCATGGTTGTTGTACACAATAAATGGTGGTTGTTGTACACAATGAATCCAACAGATGTCGTTAGTTTACAAAATGTATCCTCCAAATATCTTGATGATGCTTAGTTTTCGAGATATAAGCAAAAACCGAAGCCCAGAAATCACGAAAAAAATGTTTCCTCAAAATAATTAATGCTATCGCCGTTCGGAAGGTACTAAGAAAACGTTAAATTTGGTGCATGAAACAGCTCAATAGGTGCAGTATTTAAAAAGATATCGACAAAAATGTGTTCAACTTTAAGGCCTCTATTACTCTTAGTTTTCGAGAACCATGTGGGCAAAAAACAGAAGACTATAAATTACATTTTTGTTCAGAATAATTAATGCTATAACCCGTTGTAAGGTACTCTCAATACACTAAAAATTGCTTAATAGGTGCAGTATTTAAAAAGATATCGGCAAAAACGTGTTCAGTTTTAACGTCCCTACGACGATTAGTTCTCGAGATATGAGCAAGAAACCGAAGACCAGAAATCAGGATTTTTCTTTGCTCAAAATAATTAATGCTATACACCGTTGGAAAGGTACTCAGAAAACATAAAATTAAGTGTATGAAACAGCTTAATAGGTGCAGTATTAAACAAAAAATTGCCAAAATGGGTTCAAATTTAAGGCCTCTAAGACGCTCGCGTTTGCCAGGTTCTCTTCATTTAACTTTGCAAAGCGAAAATTCTCTATACTCTGTTCAATTTATATTTTCAGATAGGATATTTGCCTTTCACCTTTACTATTATGGATTTCAATAAGCTATCTCCATTTTAAAGCTCTCATATGATTGCCGTACTGAGCATTATAAATTATGAGTATAATTCTCACACAAATGTTGGTAGGGTTAGGGTTTTACCAACTGCTTATTCAGATTTTATGAACAGAAACATGTAGACCATAATCCAAATCTAAAAAAAAATTAAATCAAATCTATCCTTTTCCACAAAAAAAAACAAACAAATTAAAAAAAATCAAAAAAAAATAAAAAAAAATATTGAGAAAGTAGGTATTCGAAAATATTAAAAAAAAATATTTTGATTGAAATCGGATAACCAGTTTCCGAGAAAGTCGAAGAAAAATAAAAATAAAATAAAATTCAAGCATGTAGGCCCAAGCACATTAATGACTCTCATTTAAAAACAAAATAGAACAAAAAAGAGTCACTTTCAAAATATCGATTTTTCAAAAAAAAAAAAAAAAATGGTTTAATTAAAAAAAATATAAAAAAAACCGTTAATTGGAAATCATTGAATGTGAATTTAGTTTGGGTATCCACATCTTACTGAATATCAATTTTGATTGTTATCGGTTAACCAGTTTTCAAGAAAGTCAAAGAAAAAAAATGGCCTTATGTGAGGAACCATTTTTGGCACACCATCTTTAATTTTTTTTCCGATTGATAGGTACTATAAAGGAAGTTATGCATTCATGTGAATAAAAAATTGAGATAACAATCAAACACAGTACATTCATTTATTTTGACATTCTACAGATGAATGTTTGCAATTTTATTTTAGCCCAACTATTAACGGTACCTACCTAACATATAACCGTTGAGTAAAAACTCGCAAATGGATCCAAGATTTTTTTATGAAAAAAACTTAATGTTCTATCGAAGCTGTGGATTACGTCTTAGTGAAAAAAAATTAAATTAAAAATTACCATTAGACCATTTTTTCTCTTCGACTTTCTCGAGAACTGGTTAACTGATTACAATCAAAATTGATATTGAAATCGAGTCTCGAATTAGTACTTCAAGTTCGATTAAGTACTCAGTTAAAACATATTGCAAATATGTAGCATACTTTTAGGGACATGGTTGTTGTACACAATAAATGTTGGTTGTTGTACACAATGAATCCAACAGATGTCGTTAATTTACAAGATGTATAATCCGAATATCTAAACTTGTTGCCACATCACAATATATATAATGTGATATTTTAGCCTGGTGTTCGACAAATAAAACTCAATCAAAATTCCAAAATAATACAACAAATCTCTTTATTAAATGAAACACAACGTCTTTCAGTTTAAATAACACAAAGTTAAACTTATTCCACTTATTCACAATTCAAATTCGTTTTTATAATTGAACACTTTTTATTTAATCTCAATTCAATCACTTTTTACTAACGCTTCCAGTTGTTAACAATTTCACTTTCGAAAATAAACTCAACTTTCAATGCAATCTACTCTTGTATTTATACAAGTTTACAAGCTTCTGGAAGCTTCTGTCTGGTTCTGGCACAATCTAAGCTTTCGGTACTAATTCGAGTCTCGAATTAGTACTTCAAGTTCGATTTAGTACTCAGTTAAAACATATTGCAAATATGTAGCATACTTCTAGGGGCATGGTTGTTGTACACAATAAATGGTGGTTGTTGTACACAATGAATCCAACAGATGTCGTTAGTTTACAAAATGTATCCTCCAAATATCTTGATGATGCTTAGTTTTCGAGATATAAGCAAAAACCGAAGCCCAGAAATCACGAAAAAAATGTTTCCTCAAAATAATTAATGCTATCGCCGTTCGGAAGGTACTAAGAAAACGTTAAATTTGGTGCATGAAACAGCTCAATAGGTGCAGTATTTAAAAAGATATCGACAAAAATGTGTTCAACTTTAAGGCCTCTATTACTCTTAGTTTTCGAGAACCATGTGGGCAAAAAACAGAAGACTATAAATTATATTTTTGTTCAGAATAATTAATGCTATAACCCGTTGTAAGGTACTCTCAATACACTAAAAATTGCTTAATAGGTGCAGTATTTAAAAAGATATCGGCAAAAACGTGTTCAGCTTTAACGTCCCTACGACGCTTAGTTCTCGAGATATGAGCAAGAAACCGAAGACCAGAAATCAGGATTTTTCTTTGCTCAAAATAATTAATGCTATACACCGTTGGAAAGGTACTCAGAAAACATAAAATTAAGTGTATGAAACAGCTTAATAGGTGCAGTATTAAACAAAAAATTGCCAAAATGGGTTCAAATTTAAGGCCTCTAAGACGCTCGCGTTTGCCAGGTTCTCTTCATTTAACTTTGCAAAGCGAAAATTCTCTATACTCTGTTCAATTTATATTTTCAGATAGGATATTTGCCTTTCACCTTTACTATTATGGATTTCAATAAGCTATCTCCATTTTAAAGCTCTCATATGGTTGCCGTACTGAGCATTATAAATTATGAGTATAATTCTCACACAAATGTTGGTAGGGCTAGGGTTTTACCAACTGCTTATTCAGATTTTATGAACAGAAACATGTAGACCATAATCCAAATCTAAAAAAAAATTAAATCAAATCTATCCTTTTCCACAAAAAAAAAACAAACAAATTAAAAAAAATCAAAAAAAAATAAAAAAAAATATTGAGAAAGTAGGTATTCGAAAATATTAAAAAAAATATTTTGATTGAAATCGGATAACCAGTTTCCGAGAAAGTCGAAGAAAAATAAAAATAAAATAAAATTCAAGCATGTAGGCCCAAGCACATTAATGACTCTCATTTAAAAACAAAATAGAACAAAAAAGAGTCACTTTCAAAATATCGATTTTTCAAAAAAAAAAAAATGGTTTAATTAAAAAAAATATAAAAAAAACCGTTAATTGGAAATCATTGAATGTGAATTTAGTTTGGGTATCCACATCTTACTGAATATCAATTTTGATTGTTATCGGTTAACCAGTTTTCAAGAAAGTCAAAGAAAAAAACGGCCTTATGTGAGGAACCATTTTTGGCACACCATCTTTAATTTTTTTTCCGATTGATAGGTACTATAAAGGAAGTTATGCATTCATGTGAATAAAAAATTGAGATAACAATCAAACACAGTACATTCATTTATTTTGACATTCTACAGATGAATGTTTGCAATTTTATTTTAGCCCAACTATTAACGGTACCTACCTAACATATAACCGTTGAGTAAAAACTCGCAATTGGATCCAAGATTTTTTTATGAAAAAAACTTAATGTTCTATCGAAGCTGTGGATTACGTATTAGTGAAAAAAAATTAAATTAAAAATTACCATTAGACCATTTTTTCTCTTCGACTTTCTCGAGAACTGGTTAACTGAATACAATCAAAATTGATATTGAAATCGAGTCTCGAATTAGTACTTCAAGTTCGATTAAGTACTCAGTTAAAACATATTGCAAATATGTAGCATACTTTTAGGGACATGGTTGTTGTACACAATAAATGTTGGTTGTTGTACACAATGAATCCAACAGATGTCGTTAATTTACAAGATGTATAATCCGAATATCTAAACTTGTTGCCACATCACAATATATATAATGTGATATTTTAGCCTGGTGTTCGACAAATAAAACTCAATCAAAATTCCAAAATAATACAACAAATCTCTTTATTAAATGAAACACAACGTCTTTCAGTTTAAATAACACAAAGTTAAACTTATTCCACTTATTCACAATTCAAATTCGTTTTTATAATTGAACACTTTTTATTTAATCTCAATTCAATCACTTTTTACTAACGCTTCCAGTTGTTAACAATTTCACTTTCGAAAATAAACTCAACTTTCAATGCAATCTACTCTTGTATTTATACAAGTTTACAAGCTTCTGGAAGCTTCTGTCTGGTTCTGGCACAATCTAAGCTTTCGGTACTAATTCGAGTCTCGAATTAGTACTTCAAGTTCGATTTAGTACTCAGTTAAAACATATTGCAAATATGTAGCATACTTCTAGGGGCATGGTTGTTGTACACAATAAATGGTGGTTGTTGTACACAATGAATCCAACAGATTTCGTTAGTTTACAAAATGTATCCTCCAAATATCTTGATGATGCTTAGTTTTCGAGATATAAGCAAAAACCGAAGCTCAGAAATCACGAAAAAAATGTTTCCTCAAAATAATTAATGCTATCGCCGTTCGGAAGGTACTAAGAAAACGTTAAATTTGGTGCATGAAACAGCTCAATAGGTGCAGTATTTAAAAAGATATCGACAAAAATGTGTTCAACTTTAAGGCCTCTATTACTCTTAGTTTTCGAGAACCATGTGGGCAAAAAACAGAAGACTATAAATTATATTTTTGTTCAGAATAATTAATGCTATAACCCGTTGTAAGGTACTCTCAATACACTAAAAATTGCTTAATAGGTGCAGTATTTAAAAAGATATCGGCAAAAACGTGTTCAGCTTTAACGTCCCTACGACGCTTAGTTCTCGAGATATGAGCAAGAAACCGAAGACCAGAAATCAGGATTTTTCTTTGCTCAAAATAATTAATGCTATACACCGTTGGAAAGGTACTCAGAAAACATAAAATTAAGTGTATGAAACAGCTTAATAGGTGCAGTATTAAACAAAAAATTGCCAAAATGGGTTCAAATTTAAGGCCTCTAAGACGCTCGCGTTTGCCAGGTTCTCTTCATTTAACTTTGCAAAGCGAAAATTCTCTATACTCTGTTCAATTTATATTTTCAGATAGGATATTTGCCTTTCACCTTTACTATTATGGATTTCAATAAGCTATCTCCATTTTAAAGCTCTCATATGGTTGCCGTACTGAGCATTATAAATTATGAGTATAATTCTCACACAAATGTGGGTAGGGTTAGGGTTTTACCAACTGCTTATTCAGATTTTATGAACAGAAACATGTAGACCATAATCCAAATCTAAAAAAAAATTAAATCAAATCTATCCTTTTCCACAAAAAAAACAAACAAATTAAAAAAAATCCAAAAAAAATAAAAAAAAATATTGAGAAAGTAGGTATTCGAAAATATTAAAAAAAATATTTTGATTGAAATCGGATAACCAGTTTCCGAGAAAGTCGAAGAAAAATAAAAAAATAAAATAAAATTCAAGCATGTAGGCCCAAGCACATTAATGACTCTCATTTAAAAACAAAATAGAACAAAAAAGAGTCACTTTCAAAATATCGATTTTTCAAAACAAAAAAAAAATGGTTTAATTAAAAAAAATATAAAAAAAACCGTTAATTGGAAATCATTGAATGTGAATTTAGTTTGGGTATCCACATCTTACTGAATATCAATTTTGATTGTTATCGGTTAACCAGTTTTCAAGAAAGTCAAAGAAAAAAAACGGCCTTATGTGAGGAACCATTTTTGGCACACCATCTTTAATTTTTTTTCCGATTGATAGGTACTATAAAGGAAGTTATGCATTCATGTGAATAAAAAATTGAGATAACAATCAAACACAGTACATTCATTTATTTTGACATTCTACAGATGAATGTTTGCAATTTTATTTTAGCCCAACTATTAACGGTACCTACCTAACATATAACCGTTGAGTAAAAACTCGCAAATGGATCCAAGATTTTTTTATGAAAAAAACTTAATGTTCTATCGAAGCTGTGGATTACGTCTTAGTGAAAAAAAATTAAATTAAAAATTACCATTAGACCATTTTTTCTCTTCGACTTTCTCGAGAACTGGTTAACTGATTACAATCAAAATTGATATTGAAATCGAGTCTCGAATTAGTACTTCAAGTTCGATTAAGTACTCAGTTAAAACATATTGCAAATATGTAGCATACTTTTAGGGACATGGTTGTTGTACACAATAAATGTTGGTTGTTGTCCACAATGAATCCAACAGATGTCGTTAATTTACAAGATGTATAATCCGAATATCTAAACTTGTTGCAACATCACAATATATATAATGTGATATTTTAGCCTGGTGTTCGACAAATAAAACTCAATCAAAATTCCAAAATAATACAACAAATCTCTTTATTAAATGAAACACAACGTCTTTCAGTTTAAATAACACAAAGTTAAACTTATTCCACTTATTCACAATTCAAATTCGTTTTTATAATTGAACACTTTTTATTTAATCTCAATTCAATCACTTTTTACTAACGCTTCCAGTTGTTAACAATTTCACTTTCGAAAATAAACTCAACTTTCAATGCAATCTACTCTTGTATTTATACAAGTTTACAAGCTTCTGGAAGCTTCTGTCTGGTTCTGGCACAATCTAAGCTTTCGGTACTAATTCGAGTCTCGAATTAGTACTTCAAGCTCGATTTAGTACTCAGTTAAAACATATTGCAAATATGTAGCATACTTCTAGGGGCATGGTTGTTGTACACAATAAATGGTGGTTGTTGTACACAATGAATCCAACAGATGTCGTTAGTTTACAAAATGTATCCTCCAAATATCTAAACTTGTTACCACATCACAATACATATGCAACATCCATTTCACCAGAAATCGCAACCAGGAGATCACATACGAAACTTGTGGGATTACTACCTTAAATGAGGACTAAAGATAAATAGCGATAAGAGCGAGCTTATCTGCTTCAGAACCCCAACAACAGCAACAAGAGGTCGAAGAGGTTTCGCATCACGCTGTGATAATATCAGTATCAAGCTACAAGACAACACAGTGATAAGGACAAAGACAAAAGCAAAATACCTTAGAGTGAATTTCACTAACCGCTTTAAATTCAACAAGCAAGCATCATTTCTGCTTAAGAGAGCTAACTTCTCCCTACATCTGCTCCACCCGCTTCTTAGATAAGAAACGGACTAAGCACAAATACTAAGCTTCTCATCTATAAACGGATGATCCGTCCAGTTCTGACGTAGCTTGTCCTATTTGGTTCACCATATCACTATCATATATGAAAGGAAGATACTGATGCCAATAAATCAGATCATGACACAGCTCTCCAAAAACATTTTGAGGAACTTGGAGGACCACCCCAAATGGGAAATCCAGCAACAACTACAGCCCAACCATCGCTACCTCAACATTAGAACCATCACAATCGCAGACGACCGATTCGAGGATATAATGAACAATGACCGAGCCCCGTTCTACGAGAGAACCAGCAACGGACACAACCCTAACCTCAATTTTTAAAACCAAAGTAGACAGTAATTTAAAATAAGAATTTCAATTAAAAGATTATGCAAACAAATATATGATATAAGTAAAAATATAGCATTGTATAGAGTCATCTGAAATACATCGGGCCCCTGTTGTTGAGCCGACTTGATTTGTTTTAGTTATAAGTTAGTTTTAGGCCAATTGTACATACATTTTAACGAATGCAATAAAATAATCTAATCTAAATCAGGTGATGAATTGGTTGGATGATTTCATATCTCATTTACCTAATGCACTTGCCTTCTATGTCTAACAGTGAACCGTCTATCCATACATAACAGATTTTTACTTGATGTATATGAAAGGATATACAGTACTTATAACAAAAACACTATTTAATTTTTTTTCTGTTTGTCTTTCTGTCTGGTTAATCTCGGGAACGGCTGCACCGATTTGGACGGGACTTTCGCTGGCAGGTAGGTGATATCTATATATATATATATATGAGTAACTTAGGCTATGTTTATTGCTCACTAGGTGGCACTGGTGTCGTTTTTTCCGAAATTTCTTATTTATGAACTGTTTATTCTGAAAATCACAACATATAATACATATTTTTAATTATATTCAATACAAATACTAAAAAGTATAAGGCCCGATATATTTTCTATTATTATATATATATTGTGATGTGGCAACAAGTTTAGATATTCGGAGGATACATCTTGTAAATTAACGACATCTGTTAGATTCATTGTGTACAACAACCAACATTTATTGTGTACAACAACCATGTCCCTAAAAGTATGCTACATATTTGCAATATGTTTTAACTGAGTACTTAATCGAACTTGAAGTACTAATTCGAGACTCGAATTAGTACCGAAAGCTTAGATTGTGCCAGAACCAGACAGAAGCTTCCAGAAGCTTGTAAACTTGTATAAATACAAGAGTAGATTGCATTGAAAGTTCAGTTTATTTTCGAAATTGAAATTGTTAACAACTGGAAGCGTTAGTAAAAAGTGATTGAATTGAGATTAAATAAAAAGTGTTGAATTATAAAAACGAATTTGAATTGTGAAAAAGTGGAATAAGTTTAACTTGGTGTTATTTAAACTGAAAGACGTTGTGTTTCATTAAATAAAGAGATTTGTTGTATTATTATCGAATTTTGATTGAGTTTAATTTGTCGAATCCCAGGCCAAAACATCACACTGGTGTCAGAAATTGGGGATAAAACTCAGTAAAGTGCTAGAAAATTCCATAGTGACATTTTCTAAAACAGTTTCGGTGACTTATTTAATTGTGAAAGTGGAATTTTCCAGAAACTATTGAACTGATTGTGCTATAAAAAATGTGAATAGCGAATATTTTTGTTAAAAATAGTGTTTGAAAAAGATCTTTCTAGAAGAGACATTAAAATAAAACTGACTGTGTTGCGAAAATAGTGTTTCAGTTACATAAAATGGGTCGCAAATTAGAACAATTGACAACAGCTGAGTTGAAAGAAGAACTAGGAAAACGAAATCTTCAGACTTCGAGGCTGAAAAAGGAACTATTGCGCCGACTTCAGAATGCTATAACTCAGGATGGTGGAAACCCCGATACTATGTTGTTCGATGTTGAAGAACCAGAGAGAGAAGGCGCAGTAAGTACAGCCGATGAAATGCCTGCTTTCATGAAGTTGCTTCTTTCGAAATTCGAAGAACAAAAGAACGTTCTCGAAGAACAAAAAAACGTTCTCGAAAGTAAATTCGACGAACAAAAGAATGAGCAGAAGAATTCGTTGGAAATTCTCCAGCAGCAACTAAGCGAGCAAAAGAACGTTCTCGAAGAACAAAAGAACGTTCTCGAAAGCAAATTTGATGGTCTCGAAAACAAACTCGGTGCACAGAATGTTCTCTTCGACAAATGACTTCAAACAATCGATCAGAAATTCGAAGCCAAAATAGAAAACTTGGAAGAAAAGTTCGGAAGTATAGAGCAACAGTACGAACATCTGGCTAAGGAATTTGATTCTTTGAAGAAGCAGAAGGTTCGGGAATATTCGAGCGACGCGACGGTCCACGAAGAAAGGAAATGCAGCCCCCTGTCTTCGATGGTCAAACATCATGGCCAATTTATAAGAGGCAGTTTGAAGCTGCCGCCTTGACGAATAACTGGAACAACGAAGACAAATCAATTGCTCTTACGCTTGAGCTCAGAGGAACAGCTGCTGAATTGCTGCAGACCATTCCTGAAGACAAACATCATGATTATGATGCCATGGTCAAGGCAATCGAGATGAGGTTTGGCGACGACCACATGCAGCAAGTTTACCGAGTCCAGGTGCGCCTAAGGGTCCAGACAAGAGGTGAAATGCTACAACAATTGCAAGCTGACATTGAGCGCTTGGCGAATTTGTCTTATCCCAATACCAGCAGGGAAATCATATTGAAAGACAAAACCAGAAACTGCTCGAGGTCAAATGAGATGCTGGAATTGCAACAAGCTAGGACACCTACAGCGACAATGCAGATCTCCACAGGTAAGCTGCCCACATAGCGCGAGAAAAAGGCCTATTGACAGGGATATCGCTTACCCTACCGGGCATGATTTGGGGATACATCAGTGTGGAAAGGGCGTAAGAACCAAATTTGCAGAGCAGAAGTCGGGTGATGAAATGAACGGCCCCAGGACCATTATCCAAGTTGCCCAAACGAAACGTTGCAACCAGAGTTTGACAGTGGAGACAGTCATCGCCAACAGAAAATGTGTGGCCACTATCGATACGGGTGCCACGGCCTCCATAATAAGAAGAGGCCTTGTCCAGACGTCCTGGCTACACAACACCAGCTGGAATAGTCTGAAGGCAGCAACGGGAGAAGTAGCAAAATTATACAGAGAGGTACTTCTGAAGATAGAACTGGCAGGGCTGACCTTCTCACATGCATTCTTGGTAGCTGACATATGCGACGACTGCATACTAGGTGTGGATTTTATGAAGGCACATGAGGTAGTCCTAGACTTTCGAATGCAGGTGTTAAGGTATTCAATCGTCGAGATTCAAATGGTGTACGGAAGCGAGAATGCTGTAAATCTTCGGACGATCATAAGCAGTGATGAAATCCTACGGCCATCTTCAGAAGGAGCGCATCCTAGGTGTTTGAACGTTAAGAAGGACGAAATTATTTCTGTCCAGAGAATAAGAGAATAAGAGCCGAACCTGTAGAGGGTTGGAGTGCCGAAGAAATTCGTAATGCACAAAAAGAAGACCCTGACATCGAGCCAATCCTTGCATGGAAGGAATCTATGGAGAAACCAAACGCAAGAGACATCTCCGACAGAAGTCCTACTCTAAAGGCATACTGGGCGCAGTGGGACTCTCTCCATGTGGAAGATGGTGTTTTGCGAAGAAAATGGGAAATGCCGGATGGAAGATCCTTTAAGATGCAGCTTGTAGTTCCACGATCGAAAGTAGAGGAGATCCTACGAAAAATGCATGCTGGAGTATGCGGTGGGCACTTGGGAATCAACAAAACACTGGAAAAGGTACGGGAACGCTTTTATTGGCTAAGCGCGAGAAACGATGTAGAGAGCTGGTGTCGAAAGTGCACAACATGCGCAGCTAGCAAGAGTCCCAAAGTCAAAACACGAGATAAAATGCACCAGTACAACGTGAGCGCCCCGTTTGAAAGAATCGCCGTTGACATCACAGGCCCGTTCCCGGAAACTGAAAATGGTAGCTGTTACATCCTTATTGTCATGGACTACTTCAGCAAGCGGCCGGAGGCTTTTGCGATACCCAATCAAGAAGCTAAGACCGTTGTCGAGCAGATAACGGACCACTGGGTGTGCAGGTTCGGGATGCCTATGGAATTGCATTCCGACCAAGGGCGAAACTTCGAGTCAAAGGTATTCCAGGAAGTATGCGCATCACTCGGGTTAAAGAAAACAAGGACAACACCTCTTCATCCAGAATCTGATGGAATGGTAGAACGATTTAACAAGACCTTGAAGGAACATCTGTCCAAAGTCGTGAACGAGAACCAACGGGATTGGGATCGGCGAATTCCTTTATTTCTTATGGCCTACCGGAATGCGGTTCATAGTACAACTGGATACACTCCATCCGAAATTCTATTTGGACGAACTGCTCGGCTTCCAAGTGAGCTAAAATTCGGATTTCCTATTGAAGACCCAAAATGCGAAAAGCACTACGTGTTGGATCTTAGAGAAAGGATCAACGACATTCACCAGAGAACAAGAAACAACATACAAATTGCGAATGACCGCATGAAGACCAGATACGATGCGAGAGCAACAGCACCTGAATTCAATGAGGGAGATCTGACGTCGTTTTCCGAATCCAACGAGGACCAAGAGCAAAAATGAAAATTGTCCATAAAGATCGACTGCATCGTACCACGGAAACAATGATGATGTGCTTGTTCGGGACGAACAAAACTAAGAGAGGGACAATGTGATGTGGTAACAGGTTTTGTTATTCGGAGGATACATTTTGTAAATTAACGACATCTTTTGGATTCATTGTGTACAACAACCAACATTTATTGTGTACAACAACCATACCCCTAAAAGTATACTACATATTTGCAATATGTTTTAACTGAGTACTAAATCGAACTTGAAGTACTAATTCGAGACTCGAATTAGTACCGAAAGCTTAGATTGTGCCAGAACCAGACAGAAGCTTCCAGAAGCTTGTAAACTTGTATAAATACAAAAATAGATTGCATTGAAAGTTCAGTTTATTTTCGAAAGTGAAATTGTTAACAACTGGAAGCGTTAGTAAAGTGATTGAATTGAGATTAAATAAAAAGTGTTGAATTATGAAAAAGAATTTGAATTGTGAAAAAGTGGAATAAGTTTAACTTGGTGTTATTTAAACTGAAAGACGTTGTGTTTCATTAAATAAAGAGATTTGTTGTATTATTATGGAATTTTGATTGAGTTTTATTTGTCAAATCCCAGGCCAAAACATCACAATATGTAATATATTATATGTAATATATCTTGTGTGGTATGGCTGAGATGGGTCAGCTAGTAGGTACACTTGTGCTCATATAATTAAGCCACTAAAATTAAAATTAAGACTCAGTTCAAAATTAAGAGATAACGGTTGTTAGAAACCGTTAAACAAGAGATCAAAAGTTATACAACCAAATAAAATTGAGAAAAAAATGTGTTCGTTCGTTTTGTGGCTCAATTGAGTGGGCACTGGCAAAATTCTGTCCGTCTGTCTTTACGGATGTATTTTCGACTGTAGCCTAAACGGTTGGGCCAATCGTCTTCAAATGTAGAACTTAATGTTATTTTGGCATTCTACAGAGGAGTTTTTTCAATTTTTTTTTAGCTCGAAAATTATTATGGTACCGACCAGTCATATAACCGTTACATAAAAGTTTATTTTTCTCGAAAACAGCTCCAAGAATTTAAATAAAAAAAATCAGTGTAGGTAAACAAAACTGTAGGTAAGCATTATATTTTGCTGCCAAAAAAAATTAATATGGTGGGCTAAAAACGGTACCTCACAAAGGACTTTTAATTAATATTGAAGAAGATGTAAGTACCTTAAGTAATTTCGAATTAATTTTTTTTCCAAAACTTTTTTTTTTGCATTTTTAATTAAAAAAAAAAAATTTTTTGAAAAATCAATATTTTTAAAACGAGTAGTTGCATTTTTTTAAGTTTTTTTAATGTATGTTATGTGCTTAAATTTGTATTCTTAAATTATTTTTTTTTATTTAAAAACAAAAAATGTTAAAAAACCGTTTTATTTAAAAAACCGTTCCTATTAGATTTTGAAAAAATCACACTTTGACATTTCTTAGAGCAATAAAATGGCGTTTAAATTATTTCACTCAATACAATTTAACGTATTTTATTATTCGAACACAAAAGCCACAAAAATCGAATAAATGCTTTGATGTTAACTTTAATTTTCTTAAATTTTGTTCTACAGTGTGACCGCACATATGAGCAAGTACGTGCGATCCAATCGTGCAATTTATTTTTTAAAGGTTCCTTTTCTCTTATACACAGGGTGAGTAGCTCATACTGTTTTTCTTATTTGCAGAAGCTAGATGAAATGATGAAAAAGAATAAAGTACTAAATTTACACCTGTTCACCACATGGTTAAAAAAATAAACTCAAAATTATAGTTATATCAGAGATAAAAAATGGTAATATGGTAGATTATATAATATATGTTTTATTTGTATTTAACTTAATGTTTGCGAATCTGCGTGTTAAGATAACAAAAGGCCTTACTTATGCGCCTATAAAGGCGACCAAAGATGTTTCAAATGTTCCCATTTTAGTCAGAAACTTTAACGTGTTAGATCTTTAGTTCTCTCATAGTTCAAAAACGGTAAATTATAAATTTAAAAATATGTTTGGACTTAAACTTTGCCTAGTAGTTTTGTTATCTGTCGGATTCAAATATTTAATCGGTGTTGACAGCCATGGAATGATGCTTGACCCTGTAAGCAGGAATTCCAGGTGGAGATTCGATTCAGAAGCACCAGCAAACTATGACGACAATGGTTTATATTGTGGTGGATATGCTGTGAGTTTTGTCTTTTCCTTTGTAGTTAGTTTTTTAATCTAACATTTTTTGTTTATAGGCTCAATGGTCAGCTTATGGTGGAAGATGCGGACTCTGTGGCGATAGTTATGGTGATTTGATGCCAAGGCCTCATGAACTTGGTGGCACTTATGGCCAGGGAACAATTGTTCAGAAATACAAGCCAGGGCAAAATATCGTGGCTGCAATTAAAATTACTCAAACCCACAAAGGAAAATTCGTTTTCCATTTGTGTAATTTAGATACTGAGAAGCGAGAATCTGAGGAATGCTTCAATGCTAACCCCGTTCAGCTTACTGCAGGAGGTTATGAACATTATTTGAATTCGGATGAAAACCGTTTCTATAATGTATCTTTGACATTGCCACATAAAATAAGCTGCAAGCACTGTGTGCTCAAATGGACCTACTTAACTGGTGAGTAATGCTGTTTTAAAGGATGTGGGATTTGTACAATATTATTCTAAAATAAATATCACTTTATAGGAAATTCTTGGGGAACATGTGAGGATGGAACTGGTGCCATTGGATGTGGACCACAGGAGGAATTTAAGAATTGTGCTGATATTGCTATTTTATAAGAAAAAGATTTATTTATTTGGAATATATTGCTGTTTAAATATGATGTGAATAAAATTTGTCTATATTAGATCTAAATTATGTATATCATTACATTGAAGCTTATGACTACAGAACTTATCCTTCTTATAAAGGGTGTTTTTTTTAGACGTGTGGTTTTCAGTCTGGCAATACTTTTTTCGGAGTTGGTCTTTTTGACAAGTTTCAATTGATTTATGCTCAATTTGGTTTGCCATTTTAAACTGACAACATTTGACGCGTTATTGCCGATATACGGCCACAAATGGTAAAAAAAGTCATCGAAAACTGGACCTTTTGTAGTGTTTTTTTGTTGTTTGTTTTTACAGGTATAGAACTTTAAGTTGGCAACAATTGGCGGTCTTTTTGACGGCTGTTACTTGATTAATGCTCAGTTTAGTTTAAATTTCAATATGAATATACTGACCATATTTACCGCTTTATTGCTGACATATGGCCCCAATTGCTGCAAAAAGGGGTCGAAAATTGGGACTCTCGGTTGGAATTTATTCGAGACAGCTGCGGCGGTTACTTGCCCAAAATAATTTTTAAAACATAATGGCAAACCCTTATCTTTATAATAACGCTAAATTCTTGGGCATACAATTCAATTATATGCGCTTTATTTCTTCTTGAAAACCACACGTCTAAAAAAAACGTCCTTTACTTCTGCATTTAAGTTGAGCCTTGTAGAACACCTCCTGCAGAAAATTTCTTTTCTATTACCATTTTTGCTGACTCACAATACCGAGTATGTATTTCCTTAAAGCCAACGAAATGACGTCTTAGTTATTCATCCACTTTTGACAATGTCCCTGCCTCAGCACTATACAGCAGAACTGGGATGATAAGGGTCTTTTAAAAGAACAATTTAGTTGCCCGAAAGAGGGTTTTACTACTTAATTGCCACCTTCGTAAGAGCTATTCATCGTTTAATTTCATTGTTGGTTTTGTTCTCCGAGCTGATAGTGGAGCTAGACAAAATCCCTAACTTTTTCAAAATTGAAGCTCTCTATAGTGATGTTTCCATCTCAATACTCACAAAAGCGCTACTGACATCATGTTATTGACATTCGTAAGGAATTTTTTAGTTCACACAGCTGGCAAATATATTTGGTATAGATATACATATGAAACTCTAAGTACATTTCTAAATACCTTATTCGTGATATTGTTAAATTTTGATATTTCTAAAACTCTATTAAAATGACATCCATGTATAACACTATTGACACCACATATTTGTACAATTATTGACATATCTTCAAAAAGACAGTAAAGAATAAAATTAACAATCTTTTGGTTTAGACTGGCTTAAATCATTTTTTTAAACCTTTACATAGCTTTATTATTAACATTAACAAAAAAAAAAAAAAACATAAAACATAAAACTTTAAAAAAGAAAATCACACTTACATATATTCACTTGTGTACGTAACGGCGGTTTATTATTAAAATTATAAAACAAAATAAGTAACATAAAAAATAAAAATCACAGTTTGTGTAGGTAACTTGGGTAAAAAATTAATAATTTTTTATTTATTTATTTTGCTGACCGGTAATGTAAGGTGTGTGGCATGACCGTCAACGAAGAGGAGAATTGAAAAAATGGTTGCAATGCTGACAAGGTGTGGATGAAATACTTTCGATATATATTCATAAAATACTTCTTTAGCCATCCATCCATTGTCACTTAATCCTAGGCCCCATCCCTTTGGATGTTCCCTTTTGTCTTCTTCAAAAATCCTTGACGGCATGAAGCACATCCTCTTTTCTCTTTGGGAAGCCTTTTCGCTGGGATTTGGTTATCCATTGTTCCAATCACTCCTTCTATAGCGGACAAAACTGTTTGTCGACCTGGCCTTGCTTTAAGGAATTTAGAACTTAATCAAAATATGCCTGCAGCTTTTTTGGACATCTTTTGTGTCCTCATAGCTTCAAGAGCTTTCTCGAGGTCGTCTTTGCTATATTTCCTGGTACATTAAGGCATTTTCCAGCTAAACATTCATTTAAAAGAATGATATAATTATTGACACTTTTTATATGTACAACTGTGGACAGTGTCAACGTTTGTACTCCAATAGAAGACAGTTATTGACACAGGGGTGTCAATTATAGGTGTTGTTAAAATCTTTACACAATAGTTGGCACCACATTTTATTAAATATATAATAACAAAAAAACAATAAAAATTATTTTAATCCCTCTCCAGAGCATCATATTTCATATATGTATAATAAACTAATATGATCATACTTGTATTAAATATAATATAATTATCTACTTACATTTTGGGATTCCTTAACGAAATAGGCCATTTTTTTCACAAAAAACAAAGTCGATTAACAGTGATGTTTACGTTTCGGAATTCACAACAAAACTGAGTAGCTAGCACCTACCTAACTAAAAACAAGGAGTGAAAGAATAAGAAAAAGTGAAGAATTTAAAAAAAAACAGTTATGGGATCCGTTAAGATTTGTTCCAATGAAATGTTCTGTAAGAAGAGGGTGTCAATAGCTAGGCTGAAATTTTGCAGTGTCAATAAGTGTATCGCTTATGCTATATCAATTTAGATCCAATTGGGCGGACTTTTGAAATGAGCAACTATTCTTTCAATTTCAAGTATGATGTTAAAGAAGTCGCATAACAGCGCATCACTTTCTCTAAATCCTTTTTTAATGTCAAATATGCCGAATAGGTTTTATTTAGGTTTAACGGTGGAACAGCTTCCGTTTTCCATCTTCATTTTGCAGAAAAAGAGTTTGACAGGGAGGCTGGATATTGCTGCTTTGCAATCGATAAAAAAGTGGTGGTAATCGATTAGAATCTTAACGAGATTTCCTTTCCAAGATCTGCCGTAATGTAATTATTTGAACGATGGTGGCCTTTCCTGATAGTCTAAAGTGGCACTGATAAGAACCTACTTTATTGGGGATGAATGTGGCTTTAGGCGCTCACTTTTTTCGAAGCAGGTTTCCACGGGGGAATTTCTTTAGGGAAGTGGAAGGGAGGTCGTTTTCTTGGAGTTGTTTTGGCCCTTCGCGTTCTTTTTTTTAATTATTTTTGCTTTGTTCAACCTTTTTTTTATTTACACAAATCGGGGATACTTTTGGCGGGATGTGAACGGACAACTACCGGTCTTACCGAGGGAAAGGAAAACTTAGTTAAGCTTCAAACACCTAAGCGCCAATATAATACAAATACATATGTATAAATACAATTTTTTTTTTCAAAACAAAGATTGTTATAATTTTTTTTATTAATAATTTTTTTTTGTAATTCTAATTTTTTTCACATTTCTAATTTTTTTGTTATAATTCATTTTCCTTTTTTAAATTTCCTTTTTTTCACTTTTTTATTAAAAAAAAATTTTTTTACAATATTTTTATTAACGGGTAGATGGATTTTTTTTTTTAATTTTGTTTTTAAATGTAAGTAATTTTTGGGTTTAATTTTGCATTCTTGAATTATTTCATTTTAATTTAAAAAAAAAAGTTGTTAAATAAAAACCGTTCCTACGATTTAAAAAAAAATCACGCTTTTTCATTTTCTAAAGAAATAAATTTTTCCACTGAAAACTATTTTACGTACTTTTTTCAAACAATTAAGTCAGAAAAATCGAATAAAAAACTTTGAATTTCCTCTAATATTTTTTCAAATTTTATTCAAAGCTGTGACCGCACATAAGAGCAAGTACGTGCGATCTAGTCGTGCAATTTAATTTTTTTAATAAGATATTTTTAAATTTTTAATTACTTAAGTTATTTTTTTTATTATTTGAGTTTTGGATACATTTTTTTTTAAATACATTTTTTTTTAATTCGTTTTTTTTTCAATTTCACATTGAAGTTTTTTTTAGTTCGACACACATTTTTTATTTTTTTTATTAAAGTTTCATTATACACCTGATATTAACTAGTTTTTACATAATTTTTTTTCAATTTTTTTTCAATTTTTTTGGACATCTTTTGTGCCTCATAGCTTCAAGAGCTTTCTCGAGGTCGTCTTTGCTATATTTCCTGGTACATTAAGGCATTTTCCAGCTAAACATTCATTTAAAAGAATGATATAATTATTGACACTTTTTATATGTACAACTGTGGACAGTGTCAACGTTTGTACTCCAATAGAAGACAGTTATTTTATTATTATTTTTTTGTTTTTTTTTTAATTCGTTTTTTTTTCAATTTCACATTGAAGTTTTTTTAGTTCGACACACATTTTTATTTTTTTATTAGTTTCATTATACACCTGATATTAACTAGTTTTTACATAATTTTTTTTCAATTTTTTTTACTACAGTTCTATTTAAATTATTTTAATTTTTATACATATGTATATAAGTTTTTTAGTTGGTTATACAATTGATTTTTTTTATTACTTTCATTCAATTTGGTTTAAATGTCATTTTTTTTAATTTTTATTTTTATTCTTTATTTTGGTTTTTTTTTTTTCTATAGATTTTTATTCGGAATTAAAGTTTCTGTTTTCAGGCGAATCGTTTTTTTTTTTCGTTTTGCTTCTTTTTATCTCCCTCTACTGATTTAAGGGTTGGTAAGAAAAATGGCAGAAAGGGGGAAAAATGTTGGTTCAGAGAGTCTCACCTAAGCTCTACATTAAAAATTTACAAAAAAAAAATAGGACTAAAACGGACATTTCAAGACATTACTAAAATGATAAGTAATGTGGACATTAACAAACCAGAAGATAACATCGTAAGTCTACCAAAATAAATACAAACAAACATGACAAGTACTACAACCAGAGAAAATACAGAAATATCAAGAGAACGAAATGCATTAATTAGTAAACGAACGAGACGAAATATTACAACAAACAAAAGAACTAGAACGAGAACGAAGAAAAATTGAACAAGACGTGATAAGAGTATATAATGAAACTAGGGGAAAGAGAAATAGTTTCTAGACGTCCTTAAACTTTAACGATGACAATTGACAAACGAAGATATTTACGTAAAATACAACAGGTTGCCTCTCCGACTGTTGAAAAGTCAGATGGTTTGACTGATGCATTTGAAGATGAGTAATTTAGAACCTTCCTTGGCAAATCAGAGAGATCCATCTGTACGTCATAATTTAGCTTTTCGACAAAGGCAACCACAAGACAGGACTTTAATCTATGACCAAAGACATGATATTAACTTCGACCATGACACAACGAACGAAACACATTTAGAAATACAGTTATCTTTAGACAAGACACTAGGGAAGACATGACCCTCACTCCCTTAGAACGAACACAAACAGAACATTTAGACAAGACACAACGTGGAAACAAAACGATACAAAACCAATTCAACGACTAGACAGTACTTACTTATAGACAGACAGACGGAATAACTAATCAGCGACAGCCGACGACGTATCAAATGATCCTTCCTTCAACCGCAGGGTTGATGTTCACAAGTGGGGGATCAAATTTGATGGAGATGATCTCCTTAATTATTATGACTTAAAATCTTAAGAACTTATTAGACAATTTAAGGTAAATAAGAGGGACCATTAAATCCTTAGGGCTATAATGGACAGAGATATTAATGATTTTTATGCAGACATTAGGGGGTTAATTTTACAAGTGCAGAAGAGACAAGGTGACATAGTTTCTATGGTTAGGGCAAACATTAAAGATAGGGTAGCTATGTTCATTTTTAGTTGTGCAATATCGTATTAGGGGTTTAGGTGACGAATGCCGGAAAATCAGCTGTAAGAGATCAAAGAATGAAGAGGTTTGAGAAGTTACTGACTATAATGACGAAGAAACCGGGATAGAGGCAATAGAACACACACAAGATAGAAGATATCACAATATTATTGACAATAGAATACGTTTGAAAGACAAAGGAAGAGGTCAGATTTTTCAGGAGAGACCCGACAAGTAACAGGTGTTTGCCCTTCAGCATTTCATACCTTAACATGTTTTTGTTGTGGAAAGGGCAACATATCCTTCAAACGTGATGCTTGTCCGGAAAACTGTAATATGCATCCGCGAACAAGCTGCCGACGACAAATTCTGTCCCGGAAATCTGAAACTGAACCTGCAATAAGAATTTTAAAGAGAGGATAAGATTGGTCAAATGACAACATTCTGGGATCCAGTAAGGCTACCAATAAAGAAAAATCAAAGAAAGATGTACATGGACATTGTGACCACTTAGAAAATAGTTATAAGGTCCATGGACATTATGTCTTTTTAAAAGTGGACATAATGTCTGAATTGAAATTTTGGACTTTAAGTCTAATTTTGTTTATGCTGGTTTATGGATCAGAATTTCGGCGTTATTACCGAATCAGTGTGCAAAGATTTTTTTTGAGATTTTAGATCCCAATCAGTATGACGTAGATATTGGGGGGCATGCTGCCCCCTTGCAACCCCCCTATTTGGGCTCACTGTAGGATTTGGAGTAGGTGCGAGATTGGGTTTATGCAAAAGTTCTTTAAATCAAAAAGAAACGTTACACCATACCCAACCTTGCACCTTCACCAAATCCTATAGTTAGCCCAAGCAGGGGGATTGCAGGGGATCAGAATTCCCCCATACCTTCTTCATACTAACATTAACAAGGTGGGATATAAGTCCCAGATCGTAAGACTGGGACTTATATCCCCGGGACTTATGTTCCTGCGCCCATTGTGGTTCTATATCAGAAACAACATATAACAGTTAGTTCCAAAAGAGTAATTCGTCTTTTTTTATGAATTTATATTATGTGGACATTATTTATTATTTATATTATGTGGACATTATGTCTATTTATATATAAAATTTACTAATTAGACAAAATGTAAAAATTTTTGATTTCGCCATAAGGTCCATGGACATTATGTATGTCTATTTCCTTATGATTATTTCCAATTGGTCATAATTTCCATGGACATTGTTCTTATTTGAAACAGACATAATGTAAATGGACATTAAGTCTCTGGACCTTATGTCAACCCGCCAGTAAATACAATAATGTAAATCATGTTAGCAAAAACAAATATGTGCGCACAGTAAAGATTAAATACATTCCGACGAATTCTCTTTTTAGTCGAATATTTTTAACATTTTTAAATTTACTAAAAAAGTAAAAAGCGCATATAGCCTACATCTATTGTTATTTAGTTTGCTAAGAAGGTTTTGTAAAAAACGGGATTGTGGGGATTTGTCGGGATTTAAAAAAACGAGATTATAATAGATTCGGATTTTGAAGGCGGGATTTTAAAACTATTTTTTTCGGGATTTTTGAAAAGCGAAATTTTAAAAAGCGGGATTCCAAAACTCTCCCAAATCTTTCTTGTATCCAAGAATTAAATATTTTTCCTGCCATTTACGGAAAAATGTAAATTTAACTTATCACTCTTTTTATCGCAATGACGAGTATTGTATTTCCTGACTTATCATGGCTATGCATTATCATTTATACTTTAAAATACGATTACAAATATTAACATTGAACAAACGTCAGCTTACAGAATTTAACAAACAATTATTAAAGAGGAAGGAAGTTGTAAGTTTGTCAGACAGATTTTGAAGCGATATACACATGTGTTGTTATTTTCATTTTTTTTGTATTTCCAAATAAATTTAGAAGAATTTTATTGCTTAGAGACAATGTCAAAACTAATAAACAAATACTGTTTGCTTTTGAGCTTATACGGACTGCTGTTAGTTTAAACAGTTGTTTAGCTTTTAGATAATAAAAGTACACGCAAAAAGCGCGTAATTTAAAAAAGGTCAATTAAACTAAGAAAACATTTGACAAAAGACTTTAATTGGCGCTTAACATGGGTGGCATTATATCTTTACTTTTGTTGATCCAGATGCAGCTCCAACTCTAATTCAATTCTAAATCAATCTATTTTCGTGTTTAAACACCGAACTTTTTTGTATCTAGAATAATTTTCGAAACTTTGGATTTTGACAGTTTAAAATAATAACTTTGAATATACCTATAGATTTCTACGGCTTATCTTTTCAAACATATATCTTAATCTATACCACCATACACTGTGAAGCAGTTCTTCCCGACTATAATTCTTTGGACGGACGTTAATAATGTTAACAATATCTGTACATGAAATGCGGAAAATGCACAGTAAAGTACAATCATCATTTCAAAATAGTTTCAGTATCAAAACGTGTACAAGGGTATATGGAAGCAATTTAATCAGGCCCTTTAAACTAGGGAACCTGGGCTAAATTCTCGAAACTATCTGGATTTTTTTTCGAAACGATTTACAAGTTTTTATTAGAATACATTCCTCTTATTCAACTAGCTTCATTATATTACCAAGAGGCAGGTTCCAGATCAAGGTACTACAATAATGAGATTAGGATTTAGCTTGATTAAAATAGGGTCATTGTTGAAGAAATGAATCACTTCAATGGGCTATAGGATCTAGGATCTAGAATTGGTTAATTCCCACCGCAGAAGGAACTTCTAGTGATTTGAAAGAGCGTATTCTCAAAACATCATCAAAAGTGGAGCAGAAGCGTAATATCCAAAAACGAGCTGTACCATTATTCTAAAACGAAAGACGACATTATGAGTGCCTGTTAAAATTGTTTTAGTCTACAAATACAATAAAAAAAAAACAATCTTAATTTAAACAAATTAAATTTTATTCATAACCTTTGCAGCTTAAAGCAAAAAAATCCTTGTTTTCTAAGCTTTACCTGATTTGGAATTTTCTATTAGAAATCAGGAGAAATCGACATTTAACCTAGAATGCATATGGGGTGCGTTCCCACCCCACTTTATTATTGTGTATCTGAAAGATGTATAGTCTTTACTGCATTTCCTCTATCCGGAATTTAGATATCGTGGTCACTGGGGTGTGTGGGCACCCTATATCTATGTGTTAGTATAATATCTTTTTTTTAACAAGTGTATATTTTTTTTTTTTTTTTTGATATCTAATGGTCAAAACAGATGTGCAGATAATTTCGTGCAGGAAAACAAAATTACACAGGCTCTTATGGGGATGTAAAAACAAAACGCTGATTAACAAGTGTGGTATATATCAGTAATGCCAGATAGCTTTTATTTACATTTTTTTTTCGTTTGTTGTTGGGCAGCAACATTTAGAAATAGAGACATCGTGCAGATTCTGCAACCCTGCAGAATTTTGGGTTTACATCCCCATAAGAACCTGTGTAATTTTATTTTCCTGCACGAAATTATCTGCACATCTGTTTTGACCATAACAAGGTAAATTAATAAATTAATCAAGTATTGAGAACAAGTAGCAACATTGCCAAAATACCATCAGGAAAGCCCCTGGTTTGATGATGAGTGTCAGCTGGCGCACGCAGCTAAACAAAAATCATACAAGGCGGCACTGTAGAGAAGGCCCAGAACTGCCCGTACGCTCTACGAGCAAAGGAGGAAAGAAGAAAACCAGCTTCTCAGAAAGAAAAAAGGGGTCATGAGAAGCGCGCGATCAAGGAAATGGAGAGCTGTTATTGTAGGAATGAAGTTCGAAAGTTTTACCAATAGGTAAAAAGAAACTGTCAAAGCTACAGAGCACGAACTGAAGCTTGCAAAGAAGATCAAGGGAATATCGTAGTGGAATCGCAGTCGATGCTAAGAATATGGAAAAACCATTTCTGCAGACCGTATAACGGCGATGACGAAACGAATTCCGCTGTCAGGCAGGTAAAGCTAGCTATATTTAAGTTTAAGAGCAACAAAGCCGACGGAGCCGATAGCCTAGCTACCGAGCTTTTTAAAGCTGCTGGCGATGCCTTGGCTATAAGTATGTACCAACTCATAAGCAAGATATGGTTAGAAAAAAGCATGCCCGGTGAATGGAACATCAGCATAATTTGCCTAAATCCTGAAAAAAGGAGACCTGAACTGCACCAACTACAGGGGTATCAGTCTCCTCAACATCGCCTACAAGAACCTTTATGCCGTATTGTGTGAACGCCTAAAGCCATTCGTCAACAACCTGATAGGTCCATATCAGTGCATATCATTTCAGAAAGTGCACTATCGACCAAATATTCACATTACGGCAGATCTTGGAAAAAACCCAAGAACTTCAATTCTATACCCAACACCTTTTCATTGATTTCAAAGCCGCGTACGACAGCATTTATAGAGACGAGCAATGTGTAGTTTAAACATTCCTGGCAAACTCGTCCGCCTGTGTAAAATGACGATGGAAAACGCACGCTGTTCCGTCAAAGTCGGTAAAGACCTCGACACCTTTGAAGTCAAAAAAAGGATTTAGACAAGTCGATGCGTGTCGTGCGACTTTTTCAACATCATACTTGAAAGAATAGTGCAGAACTCTCACGCCAACACAAGAGGAGCTTTTGTGAGTATTGAGACGGAAGCGGCGAAGATGGGTTTAGCAGTCAATGAGGGCAAGATCAAGTATATGCTGTCATCAAGAAGAGACACCCAACTTCTATAACTTTGAGGTAGTTAAGGACTCCTCCGTTAATTTAGACAACAACACTAGCACTGAAATCAAACAAAGAATAACTCTTGCCATAATTCACTTTTAATGTAACCCCAGAAGTGACAACTGACGTCTTGTTGAATAAATTTAGAAGGATGTGTTCCAAATTCAACTTAGTTCTTGGACAGACATCCGGATAGAATATCCAACCATGACGTCATCAGTAAGCTCTTGATGACAGAATTAAATTCGGTTAAAAAAAACTGCAGTAATTTAAGTTTCAATTAAAGCAGGTTTTGTCTAATGTCTTATTTGATTGATTCAATTTACATTTTAAGTCAACTAACACTGGATACTTTCCAAAAAAATTATTTAATTTAGCCAATTTGGATCACTGATGACGTCAAAATACAGGAAGGCGCTGTCTTGTAATCTTGTATCATGATACTCAACGAACAAATCCTGTTTTTTCTACATTCCAGTTGACATTTCTTTCCAAGATTTATCTCAACTTATTATATTCACTAATTTCACTAACCTAATTATCGACACTTATTGTGTGTTGTTGTTTGCCGTATACAATTTTACTGCATGTATACCCTTATACACTTACCAATAAAACACGGCTTATGTTGTATTAAAATATGCCGTTAAGACTTACAAAATGAAAACTTTTTTGTATATATTTATGTTGCCACATATGTCTTCTTTCAGAAACAAGAAAAAAAATGCAGATTCAAGCTTAGAAAGCTATATTTTCTTGGATTTTTTGAGACACCTTATGACCCACCACTTAAAATAACATCTGCTTATTTTTTTTAATTACTAATGCTGTGAATTAAATACCATTTTTTTTGTTAATTTATTTAAAAAATATATTTTTTTTTCAAATAAAATAAATAAATGTTATAAGATTGTGTTATAAGTTGCTAGTATTTTCAACCTTAAATACCGGGGTGCTCAGGAACCCCATATGTGTTAACGTTATTCAAAAAACCTAATGCATTCTATGGTTAAAATGGCAAAGCATGATGTAGTTCTGAATTTTTGGTATGTTCTATGGACCAGTTAGGGTAGTGTTAATCTAAATTTGCAACTTCGAAAAACTCGTGCTCGAAGCACAGCATGCCAAAAACCGCAACATTTTGGGATTTTTTTCACTGTTTGCTTTAAGTCATAACCTATTCGTTTTTCGATAAAAAAAATTAATTACTAAGCCTAACCGTAGACCTAAAACAGACTAAGCTGTGGCTTTTTGAAAATGGTCCATTTTTACCGCAAATTGACAAGTTTTGCTGCTGTCCGGATCTAAATATTGGCAAAAGCGCTTATCCCACAAAAAATGTCACTGTGGATAAAGTTGTAGCAAGTCTGAAAATAATAGTTCACTCAAAATCTCGAAAAACTAAAAGGTAAAATTGAATTTTTGAAGAATTGGAACAAACACCTATTTGTAGTCCAGTCGCCGGGTAGTCCTAGGTCGACAAAGGTCGGAACTTAATGAAACTTTAGGATAATGTTAAGGGATGATTAATTAACATTTTCTCGCGTTTTGGACTTCGTGGACCTCAGTGGATTTATAATTAGAATTTAATTTCACCATATTTTATATTTAAGAAGACTTAGATAATTATGTCTGCATTCCAATATCTAGAATTATTTTTTTTACTATTTAAAAATTAAAATTATATAATATAATAATATATAATATATATATAATTAAATTAAAAACAAAAACGCATGACATTTTTGCCGCCTGCCTCGTTGACAAAACATTAAAAAATAATACATTTAGTGTGAAAAGTACAATTAAATCTTTCATCAAATTTATAAATTATAATTGTTTATTTTCGTTAACAAAAAATAAAAATGATCTTTTAAAAACTTTCATTAATGATTTGGTTTCTATAGGAAAGAGCTAGTCTGCAGAATTTGTACAATTTTTTAATATCTAAATTGTTAAGCAATAGTATAACTTGGCTTTGCGTCTACATGTCACTTTCAAATGCATCTCTTCTTAATTATTTTAAAATTGGACACCTTCTTATAAAGTGGAGAATATCTTCTCTTTCACCTAAGTTGCACAAAAAGCAAACCATGGGTAAATCATCTCTATGTGGCATAAAATTTAGTGGCACACGTTCTCCCAGCAGCTTTACCATCATTGATGTTTCGGCAGTACTGTTGACATCATTAAAATAATTCCTCTTTTCTAAGTTATGATTTAATTTACTGTATAGTTGTCACGCTATCTTAAGTCTACAGCAGCAATGAGTTGGTAAAGCGAAGTTTCTAAATCTTCACTGTCCAGGTTTAAATTTATCCCACAGTATGCCGCTAGATCCGGCCAATCAGCACACCAGCTTGTTTTATTCCTTATGACTTGAAGAGCTACTATTTTTGGTAGTCGATTATCATTCATCTTTAAAACTTTCATTACATACTCCACTTGCATTTTTAAGGTTAATGATAACATAGTTAGGTGTACTATATGGTAGTTGGAAGATTCGTTTGCAGAAGTACAGTAGAAATTTCTCCACAATATCATACTGTTTCGTTCCTCAAGTTTGTGCTGCGTAGAAAAGGATTGATGCTGATACTGATTCAAATATTCTAAATTTACTGCTTTGAGCTATACTTTTGTTATGAAAACATCTATTCCATGTTGCGCTAATTGCACATTTCGCCTTCATTAGCTTCTCCTGCAGATGCCTTTCCATACTCAGGTTTCTTGTGAAAATAACTCCTAGATATTTGAATTCCGTAACAACTTCGATGTTCTCTTCATTATAATGCCATTTTTCGTTTGCACATTTGCGCCCTCCCCCACCATTGAATATCAAAACCTTGGATTTGTCCAGGAGACTGCCAAAAGAACAATATCATCCGCAAACATCAATAATTTTATTAACTTTCTAGCGTATTCAACTCCACATGGCAAGAGGTCTACCAGATCATCAATAAACAACGCAAACATGCTTGGGCTCAATGTGTAACCTTGCCTGACTCCCGATTGTTTCTTAAATCCTTCAGATAGCGCGTGTCTCCGTAAAGATTCTGTATGACCCTCCAAACTTCCATGACATACCATATTTGTAGAGCTTGTAAATTAGCGCCTTTCATATCATTTCAGATCATATCGAATGCAGATCTAAAATCTACGAAAAAAAACATACAACTTCTTTTCTTTTCCAAGGAATGTTTCTGCGATACTTTTGAGAGTAAAAATGTGATCAATCGTTTAATATCCACTTCTAAATCCTGCCTGGAACTCCTTCAGTAGTTTGTTGTTATCGATCCATTTATTAAAACGGTTTTGCAATATTAATGTAAATATCTTGTATGAAGCATTTAAAAAGTATATACCTCTGTAATTCGCAGGCTCGTTCAAATTTCCTTTCTTGTGAATCGGAAAAATAACTGATTTCTTAAATTCTTGTGGTATATCCCCGTTTTCCATGACATTGTTATATATAACTGTCAGCTTGGTGATTAGTTCCGAAGTGCCGTACTTATAAAATTCAGCTGTAATATGTAGAAGATTTGGACTCAAGTTCGGTTGGATGGAAAACTGTTTTCCATTTAAATGCTTTGCCAAGTGCCAGAATTCTTTCGAGTTAATCTTCTTGATTCCGCTTCAAAAAACGCGTTCTTTTTTTGTTTATATATTGCCTTGTAAGCCCTATTAGCGATCAAGTACTGGTTCCTGAAATAGTTCTCATTTGAGGATCTATATGCTCTTAACCATTCAAACGATAATTCTCTGTGTTTTCTACAGTCAACGTCACCATCATACCACGGTGCAATAAAGTTCTGCCGAGCGTTATTGTTATCAGTTGGGCAAGAGGTAGATTATTCCTTCTAATTTTTCAAAATCTTTGTTCCATTGATAGCAGTTGATAAAGGTCGGGAGGATTCGGAAACATTTTTCATCGATATAGAGTTTAACATACGTAACGCCTTCATATACTTCAAACTTGCAAGATATATTTTTAAGGTCTTTCTTAAAACCAAAAAAACATCCGCCACTAGCTCATCCCATTGACTGCGTTCTTACAGCTGGTACTAATTTAAATTTAAATCCTAAATTAATTTCCATAACAAATGTCTCATAAAAAAAACAAAATCAAATTGATTAACAAATTTATATAAATCAACATTATAAGAAAGTATTGTATAATTAAAACATTTTAAATCATTTGTAATTTTATTAATATTGACTTAATTATTGGTATTATGGGTATGGCAGACGGCATTACAATCAAACATGTCTCGTGTTTCAACTATAACATTTGCCGCATATTTTTCGGAGCCTATGTGTCGAATAAAATTCGCCACGCCAGCGTCGAATAAAATTTATAAAAAAATAAGAGAACTTTAAAGTTTCAGCGGAATAATTTAAACGCCATTTTATTTGTTTAGAAAACGTGAAAAAGTGTGAATTTTGTTTTCAAAATTATAGGAACGATTTTTAAATAAAACGGTTTTTATTTAACAACTTAAAAAAACCTACTTACACGTTTTTAAAAAAACAAATTTTTTTCTTTAAAAAAAGTAAGGTATTCGAAAATATTTTAATGTGAAATTACTTTGGCTATCTAAAATATATATGAATATAAAATTTTATTATAATCGGTTAACCAGTTCTCGAGAAGTCGAAGAAAAAAAACTATCGTTTTTATCCACCCTCTTAAATTTTTTATTCACCAAAACATTATCCACAACTACAATAGTGCGCAGATTTTTTTTGTAAAAATTCTTGGAATCGCTTTTACTTAACGGTTATATGGCAGGTACCGTTAATATTTGAGCTAAACATTTGTTTAAGTCTTCTGTAGAATGTCAAAATAACCTAATATTCTTAATTTGAAGACGATTGGCCCAACCGTTCAGGCTATAGTCCAAAATACATCCGTATTTACACAGACGGACAGAAAGACATTGTTTTGCTACTAACGCAAATATGGAGCCCTATCATCGTAACCGATCGGAGAAAAGTTTCCTCCGATTTGTACGAATCCTACGAATTTTCTATAATGTAGCGTACCGATTGCTTAATCGAGCAAGCCTCCGAAAATAATTGAAGTACGCGTTGATATGTCAAAAACACAGCAACGCGTTGCGAACTCAAACGACACATGACAATTAAAACCAAAATCAGTGCAACTCATGCGATGCATACCGATTTTGAGGTTATGTATCTTCTCCGATTGTTTCCGACAGCAAATTCATTGCGGAAATTTGTACGATGAGCAAAAAGTTAATAATATCAACAAAATTAAATGAAAAAAAAATTACGGAGATGTTTTTAGAACAAGGAAAAGAACTGTAAGTAAAAGTTTTTATGCTTTTGTATGGTATTTTTACATTTTATTTGATTTCTTTTAGAAAAAAGAAAACAAACCAAAGACAATACGATCGACTGGTTGAATTTATGAAAACAGAGCCAGACATTGCGAGAAATTTCACCAGCCGCCCGCCCGAGGAGACAAATGCATTTTGGGGCAGAGTTAAAGATGCACTAAACTCTCTAGGTCTAGGCGTTCTCCGTGTAGGAAAACACTCGCCTGTAAAAAATTTCGCACAAAAAAAACTTAAAATGATGGATTAACACAATATCTTTTTTAAAACTAGGTATAGAGCGACTACAAGACATTAAAAAAAACTTGTGGCTAACGGCTAACCAAAAAGAATGCACTGCAACAGGTTGTGGTCCATTCAAACAAAAATCCTTCACGCATTAAAAGGAGAGTGTAATTGCACTAGTTGTTCCCGATAATTATAAATAAATAAATTTATTGGCGCGACAGCTCCTTAAGGAGCCAAGGCCTAGTGACTTATACTCTCAACCATTCCTGTGTGTGTGTTGTTAATCTGCCAGAATGTAAGGGACCTACAATTTACCGCCGAGTCCGAACGGCTACATGAGATGCACTTTTTCGAGAAAAATTTTACTCTTGGAGGTTTTGTCAGTTCCTCGCAAGAGGCAGTACCCCAGAAAAAAAGTGGTTATGAGCTGGATTTGAACCCAGGCTTATTCGCTTAGCAGTCCGACACACTAACCACTAAGCCACGGGGCACTACCGATAATTATACGCATAAAATTCGCAGCTGTCAGATTTTTGAGTAGAGGGGATATTTTCTCTCTTTGAGAGAAGCATTCTTTCCTAGTGTTGCTTATTTATTTCCGATATTATCGATGTTTTCGAAAAAAAATATCGATAAATTTATCAAATGAATGGGCAAAGGTAAATTATAAAGCATTTAAATCTCACTATTAAGAATCCTCCTATTATTAAAAAAAATGTAAATACAATTTAAATTATTCATAGTTTTTAACTCTCTGACAATTTGTTGGGCTTGTTCAGATTTTATAGATTTATGACCGCCTATCCATACAACAAAAGTAAAGCTTACCACGTTTTATGAATACCCTTAATGTCTTTCAATAAAATTGTAAAAAGTTATAATCGAAAAGATTTTAGACAGCACAAGTGGCGTTCTTGTGTAATAGGTTTTATTCGTTTATTAACTTTTTAAGTACATCCCTGCCTTCAACAGTTACAACCTTCACATATAACGCTATCAACTGAGGAAATTGTTACGTATTTTTCGCTGGATATTGTTGTGCTCACAATTTCAAAACACTCCGGAAGCTGCAAGATTTTATCTATTGCCTAATAATGTTTATCTGTCAGTGCAGCAAGAGCTTTTGGACACACTCTCATAACTTTAACAAACTCACATCGAAAATCTGATAATCGTTTAAGCATATAGCATGATCTTTTCCAACAGGTTTCCATTTCTTGAATAATAAATGTGAAGGTAAGTTTTAATTATTTAAACTATCGATGTAACCGATATTTTTCACTATCTATACTACCGATAAACTGTCGGATGTTCGAGCATCACTACTTAAATGTCAAAATATTGGTGGAAACTAACAATTATTGCGAAACGATTTTTAAAATGTTTTGTTTATTATGTTATATGTTATATATATATTTTTTATCATCGTAATGTCATATTTGATTATAATATAATGATAATCGCAAGTAAAAGTAACCTAGAATTGTGAAAATCGAAAACAGAGAAGCTGCTATTTTCATGTTAAACAAAGTATAGTGGAGAGTGGGTACGAAAATAACATTTTTGATATTTTGTACGATAACTGCTAAACATAACGAAAGTCAAATGTTACAAACGTCTTTTAAGTCGTATTTGTTGTAACACGGAGAAAGGATGATTGTAACACCATATAAATTAAAGTAAACAAAATATTAAAATTGGTTGTAGGTACTTCATTTTTAATTCAAAAACACAATTCGAAAGATTTGTATACCTATGAACTAAAAAATAAAAACAATATATCTACACATACAGTACACCTATGCTTATATACATGTATATATATTAGCATTTAATGATATTGTACACAATATTCATCAAAGTCTATTTGATTTTGGGAACATTAATTCCTTCTTAATATATGTAGAGCACAGAATTATTTTTTGTATAATAAAAAATAAATTAAAATAATAATGTTAAGCGTATCGCTAAAATACTTATTCCATTGGAATCAGAACGAAAAAGACTACAAGACTCCTTTATTTAAATAAATAGTTAAGAAACGGGTCAGCCAAATAACTTCTTTTTTTTTTTGAAAATGCTTCATCAACATCGAGTGTAGCTTCGGCTGTGTGGCACGTAGCGCCGTCCTGTTGAAACCAAATGTTGCCTATATCCTCCTCTTCAATTTTTGTGAACAAAAATTCGTTCAACATGCCCCGATAACGATCGCCATTGACTGTAACGGCCACTCTTTGCTCATTTTCGAAAAATGTCCCAATTATGCCTCTGGACCAAAATCCGCACCAAACAGTGACTCGTTTTGGGTGTATCGGCTTTTCAATGTATGCGTGCGGGTTTTCTGTGCCCCAAATGCGACAATTTTGCTTGTTTACATATCCACCAAGTTCAAAATGAGCTTCATCTGAAAAGATGATTTTTTTTTGGCCAAATCGGCCAATCTCTAAGTCGATCGCAGGCAGTAATGTCGCAATATTTCCCAGCGTATACACAACCATATTCGTTCAGCGGAAGGATAAATATAATTATCTGTCAAATCAGACATGAGCTAAGTAAGTGCCATTCACGAAATAAGCACTAGTTGAAAAAAAAACGTTAGATGGCGGACCCTTTATATTTAATAATAAAAGGAAAAAATCACCAAACAAAAAAAGCGCCTGCAGTTAAATTTCACGTTTTAAACTGTATGTGGCACTTTGATGATCGATGGCACGTGGTTTCAAATCCAGCTTGAAGAAAGTATGAAATAATGGTTATACAAACCTTTGCATCACCAATAGATATTTTTCTTTTTACTTGCGATTATAGGGACTATAAGGCAAGTTTAGGATTCGTGAATATTAAAAAAATTAAGATAACAATCAAACATGGCATTACGATCATAGAGAAGTCTAAAAAAGTGATCGTGAAAAAATGTCTGTCTGTCAGTATATAAGTTAACGACAAATAAGCTGAAAAACATAATAGTTCATTAATCCCATGTTCCCATATCATCATTCTGACAACGCGTCTACAACACAAAGTGTCTAGTTGCATCCGCTACATCCTATCACGTACGAGTGTTGACCTGTGGATACCAGTAGCAAGGTAAAGTGCTTGTGTTTGCAGTTTATTTACTATTTAAGCTTTAGATTTTAAATGAAATCAATGTATTCTTTTCAAAGGCAGAATCGCTGCCGGTTTATAATTCAACAATGTATTCTTTTCGAAGGCAGAATCGCTGCCGGTGTATAATTCAATAAAGGAAAAAATAAAAAAAATAAAAAATATTCTAATGAATATTTTTTTTATCTCAATGTAGATAAAATTAAATTAATTTATATAACGAACTGCAGCCTAAACGGCTTAAGCGATCATGTTCAAACCTGGTGTGTGTGATTATTTTGGCATTCCCCAGAGGGGAAATTGAAATTTTATTTTTAGCCCTAAAAATATGACCGTTTAGGGATATCTTATTTTTCTCAAAAACGGCTTCAACGATTTTGATGAACATTTTTGAGAATTTTTTTGTTGGTATTGGCTATTATTTGATTAGAACCACATATACGGGAAAAGTCTATTAACGGGACCTTTCATATAACGGTTTTTTTAATTTTTGGCTTTCTCAGGTACGGCTTTTTGGATGTCTGTCAAATTTTATATTTAAGAAGATCTAGGTAGCCAAATTAATTCTGCATATTAACATTTTGAATAACTTTTTTTCTAATTAAAATTAATCTTTGATTTTTTTTTTGAAAAATCAATATTTTGAAAACTAATCAAAAAAAATTATTTTAAATTTTATAATCACATGTATTTTAACAAATTCTAAAAAACTGCATACCAAAATTTAAGAAATAATTTTTTTTTCAAAAAACTAAAAATGAAAAACAGGATTTTATCAAAACCGGTCCTACAATTTTCGAAATACATTTTTCATAAATTTCTTGTTATTTAAGACGTGTGATGGCATACTTCATTTTTACTAAAAACCGTTAAGTATTGTGGTTTTTAATACTTTTTATAAGTTCAAACTGTGTTATTTTCAACGCAAATGTTACTTGTTTCTGTCAAAGATCTTGCTATCAAATGCAATTATGCACATAAGAGCAAGTACGTGCGACCCAGTTGTGCCCATTTTTTAAAGAAAATTCTTACCACCAACCTGGTGATAATAACTAACGAATATTATTGTAAATGTTGAAGCCACGCCTCTGTTGCCACCTGAAAACTAAAATGCTTATACATACTCTTCCATGCACTCTACACATACGTGTATAGTATTATAATACTCCATCTTTCACATATTGTCGTCATCAAATTCAAAACCACAAACTAACTGCAACCTCATTAATTTCTCTCCACCCACCCAGTTCCCCTTCACATTGGCATTAGGCTGTTCGCTGTTCTATTTATTTGTATTCATGACATCACCCATTCCATAAAAAATAAGAAGCTACGAGGTGAACACAAAAATTCCCTCCAAAAAATCCTATTAAATAGCTTGAGAGCGTACATCTGTAGTAATTGCTGATTGCCTGATAGGTTTTCGGCTTGGCGACTGAAATGCGACAGCGAAAGCGTGCACCGGCGTCGGCAGTAGCGATAGCGCTATTATGAAAGTGAAAGAGTAAGAGTATAGTGGAATTATGATGCGACGCGACGTACGACGAGACGAGACGGTGTGAAATCAAATTCGCACACATTTCACAACACAATCATCATAATCTGTCGGTCCTCGCCTCCTCTCGACAAACCCAACAAACAAAGAACAAATTAAATGGTAGTAGTTGCCAACCATCCAGAAAGGATGTCACTAACACGGAATTATTGGAACTTCAAGTCCGCTGAACAACTGGGAGTTCAGCAAAATTCGTAGACTACATTCGAATGTTTCGAATTTTTCCTTCCATTTCAGAAACATTTTTATTTTCAGCGAGGTTGTTTGTGTACGTTCATTGTGTATATGTGTATAATATCGTAACATGGAAGAGGCTAGTGGAAGGTGGCAACAAATAAGTAAATGACGTCACCATAGGAAGGCAAAATAATGAATGAACTTTGTCTTTGGATATACACGAACACGGCCTAGAGAATGTAAATACGATGGCATGGATTGGAAACCTTTGGGATGCGTGCCAAATGCCATGTATAGAAGTTTATATACATAATTAAATTTTTTGTGGCCAATCAAGTTGTTGCATAAAATATTAAATAAATGGAAAAAATCATTATTTTTACGCTCGTAGTATTGTTTGAATTATAAAAACAAGATTTTTTTGTAAATAAGTTTCATGTATGTAGACAGATAAAACAGAAAAATATATGTACCTACAAATTTTCTCAACATTTAAAGACAACAAAATCAAGTTGATTCAGAAAACGCTAGGGTAGTGGCAGTGGCGGATCCAGGAACACGGACTTAGTCGTGGGGGGTCCAACGACTCAAAAGTTCAGGCGATTATCATAATGTTCCGTAATTTTCTTTTTCTTCTCGCCCGCACTTAGGGTGACCAGACGTCCTCTTTGAAGAGGACAAGTACTCTTTTTGGCCTATGAATTTTGTGTCCGGTATTTTTTTTTTCAAAATTGGCATATTTGTTCTCTTTTTTAAGATTTTTTATATTCCATTTTTTGGTCAAAACAAAATTTGTTTTGATACGAAATCGGCTTTAAAAAATATTCATTACAATATTGATCTTTGAATTCACTATTTCTGAATGAACAAGGCCATCTGTTGTGTTTTGTTGCTCATTCTAATTTCTAATTGAACGCAACCATTCATCTGACAGCTAATGCAAAAAATAACTGTTCTGATGTAGGTAATTACAAATTTGTGTTTGATGCGGAAAAATATCTTATGAGTTTTAAAAAAATAGTAATATATAATAATAATAGTTTTATGTGGATGAATTTAAATATTTTTCCCCAATGGAGTGGTCTTGAAAATACGTTGTACTATTTGCAAAACAAAAGTTTGACATAAACGAAAGTAAATTCTTTGATCAATTTTGTAATTTGAAAATGTTTTAAGAAAACGAAATAAAAAATCCGTAATAACCTTTTGTATACACTTGTTCACCAAAAATGCTAGAATATTAAAAAAAAATGTTAGTAAAAAACAGAAGTACATAGCGAACTTTTGATAACTGCAGTTTGTATTTGCAATTCCTCCCCGCATAATGCCAAATTTGTCAAATTGGAAAATTTGACATTTTTCTTCATTTTTAGCTTTCAAGCTGCTTTGTTTCGAATAAAATTTTTTTAGATGGACTTTTTTGGTTCTTCACATCCTGAGAACAAAGTGACATTTCGATATTAGACCGTTTTGTTAAGAAGCAAAACTGTAAAAAACTGACCAACTCTTAATTTCGTTTCATGTAGTGTAGGTATTGCAGAAATAAACAACACTATCGGTTTTGCCAATTGTGGTAATTGATAATTTTTGACACTTTTTATTTAAAGAGAAACCGTTTAACAAAAAAAAATATTTCGACAAAAAGGTTTTCTTTTTTTTTTGCTTCTGTTTAAGATTCCTGTAGATGTCCTCTTTTCATAGAGGAATGATCTGGCCACCCTACCCGCACTCCAAAAATAAATTGCACGACTTGTTCGTACGTACTTGCTCTTATGCGCGGTTAATAAATGCCAAAAAATATGCACATCTCTTTTAGATGCGGTTCCGCGCAGTTATGCGTGCAGAACAGCTGCACATCTGTTTTCGCCTCGTGTTGTACGCACTTTTTGCGCCTATTCTCAATTTTAGCTTGTGGGAAGTTTAATACAAACAAAAATCTGCCCCCCCCCCCCCTATAAAATTTCTTGCAGACGCCTATGACTATATATATAACACAACATTACAATCATAGAGAAGCCTAAAAAAGTTATTGAGAAAAAATATATGTACAGCGTTACCGCTGTGACACTTTTACTAACAGTTTTCTTTCTATGCTACTTTTTTTAAATTCCCTGAAAGAATACAATTCATTATAATATTTTATGGTTAATTTATGTTTTTCGTTCACAAAAAAATCTAATTTTTGCCGTTTCGTTCAAGATAACATACACATTCACAACATAAAAATTGTTGACAGTTTTTGTCGTACACAAGTCGGATAATATTAACCATCCTAAACAGGAGCTTAATAAAAATAAAGGAAATACACAGATAAATAATTGTAACCTATCTACTGAAAACTGAAATCATTGATTAAAATATTAAAATATGTTAGCTTCTAATCTTCAATTAAAATAATATTTGGCGGGTTCGTTAGAATTTTTATTCTCCAAATTCAATATTCATACAAATTTGATCTTATTTATTTATTTATTTATTATTTTTAAGGGACAATTTTTTTCTTGAATGTCACTAGTTTTTTGCAACTTTTCAAAAATATCCAGGTAACGCTGCTTTGACATTAATACAGCATTAAAGCCAAAAAAATGCACATCTGCTTTTAGGATAGCGCTGCGTGCATAGATGCATGCTATATACGTACACTTGTGTGATCTATAGCATTGTATATACATTTTCTATAGTACTCTCATGGTGGTCATTTTTCGTCTGGCCATCTTCCTGGTTGATTCCAAACTAACTCTAAATAGTGAAGAAGAGAACCTTAACCGATATTTTACCAGTATTTAATACACTTGTGTTGTCTGTACTTATTCTATATATAAAGCGAGCAAAGTTCAGTCGATTCGAACTTTTTTTGTATATCACTCGCTTTGTTACGTTATCATAACGTACGTCAAACGAACTGTTCATAGAGAAAGCCGTATTGTGATAATTTATACATATTTCGTATTGTCGAACTTTTGCCAGTTGTCAAAGTCGGTGGCAAAGCGTGTTTGTGTTCCTGCTTTTAATTCACCATCTGGCAGTATGCAACCTTAGTCAACCGTAGCTATTTGACCGTATAAGTTTTTTCCAGATGAAGTTTCACTGGGACAAAACTTGAAAATAAATAAACTAAAAAAAATTCTAGCTGTCATTTTACTTGTGATTATGGGTACTATAATGGAAGTTATGCATTCGTGCAGATTAAATTTTTTTAGATAACAATCAAACATGACATTACGATTATAGAGAATCATATTTGAGTTACTGGCAAAATTCTGTCCGTCTGTCTGTACGGATGTATTTTGGACTGCAGAATTAACGTTTGGGCCAATCGTCTTCAAATTTTGAACTTAAGGTTATTTTGACATTCTACAGTTTTTTAATTTTTTTTAGCTAAAAAATTAACGGTACCTGTCATATAACCGTTATGTAAAAGCTTATTTTTCTCGAAAACGGCTCCAAAAATGTTTATAAAAAAAAATCAGTGTACTACTGTAGGTATGCATATTTTGGTGAAAAAAAAATTAATACGGTGGGCTAAAAACGGTACCACCCATAGGACCGGTTTTTTTTCAACTTTCTCGAAAACTGGTAATCCGATTACAATCAAAATTGATATTCAAGAAGATGTAGGTAGCCCAAGTAGTTTTGCATTAATTTTTTTTCGAACTTTTTTTTGTATTTTTAATAATTTAAAAAAAAAAAAATTTTTTTTGAAAAATCAATATTTTGAAAACGGGTAAGTGAATTTTGTTTTTGAATGTACGTTATTTTTGTGCTTAAGTTTGTATTCTTGAATTTTTTTTTAAATTAAAAAAAAAAGTTAAAAACAGTTTTATTTAAAACGGCTCCTACGATTTTGAAAAAAAAATCACACTTTTTTACATTTCCTAAAGAAATAAAATGGCGTTTAAATTATTTCAATACAATACATATAATACAATTTAACGTATTTTATTCGAACAATCAAGTCATAAAAATCAAATAAATGCTTTGATGTTCACTTTCATTTTCTTTAATTTTATTCTACAATGTTACCGCACATATGAGCAAGTACGTGCGATCCAGTCGTGCAATTTATTTTTTGTTCATCTCTCAGTACACGAACGCTTTTTGGGATAAAGTGAACTTTACTTTTACTTTAGTGTGCAAATGCATTGAAAAGCTTTGGTACAACAACAACGAGCGTATTTATTTCAACAAGTTTTTGACTTGTGTGGAGAAAATTGAATGTTCACGTTAATTGCAACGAAAATATGTATAATACATTTTTTTTTTAATTAATGATACCATAAAGTGTTTCCGTCAAATTTCTTGTTCATACTTTTCCTAGGTTAGACTGTTGCACCCTGTTGAATGAAAATGTTGACGTGGATAGTTGTTGTTTTTATACTACTTGTCACATCAACTGCACTTGTAACTTCATTTGTTGAACACTAAAAAGTAAAAACATAAATAGAAAATAGAATGAACAACAATTAGAAAATAATGTTAAAAAAATCTAATAGCAAAATGTTAAATGAAGTTAATAAAATCTGCAGAACATGTCTGGTCAAAAATGTAAAACTATTTTCGATCTTTGACAACAGACTGGCTGAAAAGCTGGAATATATTCTGGATACATCGGTAATGCATTTTAATTTTACCCCCAAAGTCTTGGAATCTAATGATGTTTCATAGATCGAGTCATCCGATGAATTGCCACAGAAAGTCTGCCATGATTGCTCAAACGACATCGATCGCTGCTACTCATTTAAAATGAAGTGCAACAAATCACTTGAGCATCTTCGGAATGTGCTAAAGAGCAAAGAGCAACCTGAAGACATTTTGCATATAAAAGTAGAACCTGAGCTACATATTTCTGATGGATTTCAGGAGAAAGCAAATGAATCAAATACGCCCAAAGAAAAATCTGGAAACGAATTATTTGCAGAACCACCTGTTTTGGAAACGAATGGAATGAGTATTAAGGAAGAACGCATAGAAGATGTGCCAATCATCGACAAAAGGGAAACAATGACAAACGCCAATATAAGACTTCCAAATTTGCAACGAATTCTTAGGAATCCAATGCAAAAAACTAATTTGAGTGCTAATGATCAAACACTTCCCGTTGATTTCGAAAGTGAAGTAAACAGTATTAATGTACACACGGTTCAGTATTCGATCGTAGAAGTGCAGGAAGATCAAAATGCTGTAGACGAATTGGTAAATGTAAACATCAACATTCTTCACTGTGCATCTTGTGGAGCTGGATTTGCACAAGAATCTGCATTGCTTAAGCACTTAGATCATTGCTCAGCAAGAAAACCAAATAAAGCAGAAAAAAATTCAGAGAACAATAGAAAAAAACACTTTTGTCCTTATTGCGGCAAAGGTGAGTTCCAAATAGTCCTTTTTTTAAATATAATATATGTTTCCTTTTTTATCTACACAATAGCTTAACCTTATTAACTACATTGTATCACTTATTTGGCTATAAGTTGCTGAACGGCAAGTACCTTGAGTAGCCAAGTCGTTCTGTAGTTCTCTTTATTTGAAAAACATGAACCATTGTACTGCGAACCTGTAAAATAGAACCCTTCAGGATGATGAACAAAATAGTTGTGTTAAGCTTTGAGAACTTAACTTCCTGGTATATGACAAAAGATAGGGCTCACGAGAAAGTAAAATATTTCTCTCTCCTGACAATTTCAGTACATACAAATTCTTTGGACAGAAAAATGAGTTTCATGATACGTCAGTATTTCAGGCAATTTTTTGAATAATTTTATGTCCAAAATAGAAAAACATAATAACAAATTGTTGCAATAATCGCCCATTTCTGTATGATATGGGCAATGAGAATTATAAAAGACACGATTTAAATAACATTTTTCTGATACAAACAAGCCAGAGATTCATTCATCTATCTTTATTCTTCTTTCGAATATATATTTATATATTACTTACCCACCCGGCGTTGCTCGGGCTTACCCTTGATTTTTCTGGATACCAACGAAAATTTGAGCCAAATCGATTCAGCCGTTCTCAATTGATGAATTACTATACATTTTTCACAGCCAGGTTATGATCTGAATTAACATAAGCTCCTGGATAAGTTTTGACGGATTCAATACCATTCCTGAATCTTTTGTTTGTTATAAGAAATTCAATTTGATTCCTCTTTCGTTTCTTCCTCTAAGTCCAAATTAGCCTACTGTATCTTCCACTTTACTTTGTCCAACTTTGTCTTCAAATTTAGAACTTAAGGTTATTTTGACATTCTACAGAGTACTTTTTTTCATTTTTTTAGCTTAAATATTAACATTACCTGCCATATAACCGTTAAGTAAAAGCTCATTTCTCGCAAAAGGCTCCGCAAATTTTTACAAAAAAAAAAAACGGTGTACTATTGTAGATGTGGGCCATGTTTTGGTGGAAAAAAAATTTAAACTGTTTTTTTTCGTCGACTTTCTCGAAAACTGATTATCCGATTACAATCGAAATGCGGGCGGCATTGGTGCAGTAGATAAGATGTTTGCTTCTGACCCGGAGGTCGTCAGTTCGATACTCAGGTTAAGAAGAAATTTTTCTAACTCCTAGTGCAAGCTAGAGCAGCCCGTGAGTTTTAAATGAGAAAATAGTCACCTAATTCTCGATCTACTGCGCCGAAAAAAAAAATTCTTTCCTATCTTTCTAATGCTTCTAACTAGTGTCTTGCAACGTCATGTTGCATTCTAAAAGGCAATGTGCCTTACACTTAGTTAAAAAAAAAAAAAAGTGATATTTAAGTAGCTTAAGTAATTTCACTTTTAAATATTTTTGAAAACTTGTTTTGTATAGATGGTATTCAAAGGGTAGACATGTGTCCCTAAGAGGGTTCAAGCACCCACAATCCACCTCTGTCTATCAACTCCTACTCTCACCTCCACGTGGTTAACATCGGGTGCCTAGTACCTCAACTGGAGATTGGGTTTCAACCCCTTTGGAAAGTTGTTTGAGGCAGCAAACGAGAGAGGGGGAGGAGTGTTACCACTAAGGCAGTACTCCTTGCATCCAGGCGGCAGCAGAAGAATTCTCTAGATGGAATCAACGGTGGCGTCTACAGTTCCAGTCAGGCTGAACTATTTAGTGAAAACCTTATATTGGCTACTACGACTATCGCAGGCCCTTGAATCCTGTAAGACAAGGCAGATATAACCGCCATCCAAGAAATGCGAAAAATAAAAAACTGTCATATTTACTATGGCAACTGCTATACACAACAAAAACAGCGCTTATTTAAAGACAGGCTCAGGAAAGAGGTTTTGAGCTACAAATGTGTCAACGAGCGCCACATGACAATCCGCATCAAGGCTAAATTCGCCAATATATGCGCGCATGCTCCCACAGAGGAAAAGGTGATGACACCAAAGAAATGTTTTTTGACCTCCTGGACAAAACATATAAGCAGAGCCCTAGATATGACATATAAATTGTCCTAGGCAATTTTAACGCCTAGCTAGAGAGAGAAGATGTCTTTCGTGGTACAATCGGAAAACACAGCTTGCACGACACCACCTGCGATAACGGATTCAGGCTAATTGACTTAGCTACGGGGCGAAATATTGTAACAGCTAGTACCAAGTGTCCATACCTCAACGTTCCTTTTCCGATCGAGTCTCCAAAGGAATCCTTTACGGCCAGCATCAAGTATTGAGAAGTAGTGACAACATTGCCAAAAAATGTCATCAGGCAAGCTGCCTCTAAAGTGCTGTAGCTAAACAAGAAGCATACAAGGCGGCAGAAGAGGAAAGAGGAACACCGGCTTTTCAGAAAGAAAAAAAGGGATCGAGAAGCTCGCGATCGAGGAAATGGAGAGCTGTTATTGCAGGAATGAAGATCGAAAGTTTTACCAAAATGTAAAAAGAAACTGTCAAAGCTACAGAGCACGAACTGAAGCTTGCAAAGACGATCAAGGGAACATCGTAGTAGAATAGCAGTCGATGCTGAGAATATGGAAATACCATTTCTGCAGACAGTATAACGGCGATGACGAAACGAATTCCGCTGCCAGGCAGAATTGTCAGGATGAAATAAAGCTAGCTATATCCAAGCTTAAAAGCAACAAAGCCGCCAATGCCGATGGCCTAGCACCGGAGCTCTTCAAAGCTGCAGGCGATGACTTGGTTATATATATGCACCAACTCATAAGCAAGAGATGGTTAGAACAAAGCATGCATGATGAATGAATGCAGACGCATGGACGTTGTCAAAAGCGTATGAGGACGCTTTAGGCTGCTTCGAGAGAAAGATTCTCCGGGTGATTTTTGGTCCCGTATGCATTAACGAAAAGTGGAGAAGAAGATGCAATGAAGGGCTGTACAGCGACACAGATGGCTTGGTCATATAGAGCGGATGGATATTAATGCTCCGGCCCGGAAAATCTTCGATTCCACCCCTTACGAATGGCGCAGTAGAGGAAAACCGCGACTCAGTTGGTGCACATACGTGGAAGAGGTTCTCAACCGACTCCACATGCGAAACTGGAGGCAGCTAGCTAGGGACGGAGCTGGCTAGAGAAGTTTGTTGGTTGAGGCCCTGGTCCACCCTGGACTGTAGCGCCACCTAAGGTAAGTTTTGTTTTTTTATTTTTAATATTAATTTTACAATTTTGAAAAAAAATTCACACTTTTTCACATTTCTTAAAGAAATAAAATGGCATTTAAGTTATTTTCCTTAACACAATTTCACGTACTTTTTTTCGAACAACCAAAATGAGCAAGTGCGTGCGATCCAGTCGTGCAATTTATTTAGTAGTGCCATCACATTCTCAATATGCCAGTTAAAGTCATCTTTTTTATCTTCTTCACAACCGCTTGTTAGAGCATACACCTGTATGATGTCAATCTTTTGTTTCACTGTCCTGTAATTTTAAATGTCCATTCTTTCAGAGATTCTACACCTTTGACCATTTGTTTGAAAATTCATTTATAAAAATACCTACTCCGTTCCTATGGTAATATCATCTGATCCGGTAAAGTTACCCTTCGAATGTTCATCACTTACTCTTAATATGTCTATATTCAGTATATGTACTCACTTCTTTAAAAAAGTTTCCAAATATAGGCTTCTCCACTTATTTGTTCGGTAAATTAATGCAGTATTTTGAACTTGAACAATCTTCACAAACAGCCCCCTACCGCACGGTCCGACTAAACATACTTCCTAATTAGATATAGCTTTCCAAATAAATTTTAAAAAATATATAAATATTCTCAATAATGTTTAGGTTTCCCAAGGCCATGCCGCCTTCAAAACCATTTGCGCTACCACGAGCCAGAAAGAAAAAAGGAGCAAAAAACGAAACATGAGTGTCCTTACTGCGACAAGAGTAAGTTGTAAATAATAAAAGAAAATTTACCAAATAAATTACTAAAAAAATTTTATACTTTCAGGTTTTTCTCTATCATCTAGTCTATTAACTCACATAAGCATCCACAATGAACATTTCCCATTCAAATGCACTCTTTGTGGGCAGGGTTTTAACAAAAAATTTAATTATCACAGGCATTTAAGCTCTCATGCTAATGCTAATGCAAAGAAACACGCGTGTAGGCAATGCGATCGGATATTTTTGGTGGCTTCACATCTAAAAAGGCATGCATTAGATCATAGATCCGGTAAACCGCATACGTGCGATTTGTGTTCAAAACAGTTTCCATATAGGTACCTTCTTAAGCAGCACATTCTTAAGCACAAAGATGGTAAACCTTTTAAGTGTAAATTTTGTGGGAACGGATTCACTCGAGTATATAATCGTAATACGCATGAACAAAAACATTGCGAGAGCAAAATATAGGTCGAAAAGTAAATCAAAAATTTAAAATTCAAAGATCATTTTATTTTTTTATATTTACAAAATATTTCTACCATGAGGCATAATGTTCAGTAAACGTATGGCTCAAAGGAAGAGTACGTTATTTAATAAGTTTTATAAGTAAGATAGGTAAATTGGCTTAAAGCAATAGTATTGTCTGTTCCCAATAAGGAGAAAGAAACTATCTGAGAATCTCAATCGATACTCATGGAATCTTGGTATAATTTGCCCATCCTCAAGACGGAAGATCTTCCGAATTGCAGTAACTACAAGATATTCTCTGTTGTTGTGTGAACACCATTCTTTAACAACCTGTTTCATTTAGGCTAGAAAAGTTCACCATTGAGCAAATATTTCCGCCTTCGACAGCATTTTTAGCCGGGTTATATAGAGCAATATGCAGTTTTGGCATCCCGGACAAACTCGTCTGCTTGTCCGATCAAGGTCGGTAAATACCGCATCGACCCCTTTGAGATAAAAAAAAGATTAAGACAAGGCTACTACGACTTCATATCATATCATATTTGAAAGAATAGTAGTGCAGGTATCTCATGTCAAAACCAAAGGCACGATCTTTCAAAAATCCGTCCTATTACTCGCATACGCCGAAGGTAATCGGAATAACACAGCGGGATGTCAGTAGCGGTTTTATCAGGATTGAGACGGAAACTGTGAAGATGGGTTAAGCTGTCAATGAGGGCAAAACCAAGTATTAGCTGTCATCATAAAGAAACAGCCAACATCGACGTCTTAGACAAAACATCACGATAGACAGCTATATCTTTGAGGTAGTTAGGAACTTTGTCTACCTGGGCCCCGCTATTTAAATCAGAAAACGACACCAGCGCTGAGATTTAACAAAAAATACGGGCTTAGAAGGCAATTGAGTAGCACAGCTCTATGTCGGGCAACAAAATTATCTCTTTATATAAGACAACGAACTGTGCGGGCTTTAAAAAACACAGAGCTAGCCAAAACTTCAAGAGTCCAACGTCTCAAATAGTTGGGCTATAAAAAGCGTATGGACAGAAATGTTTCGGCCCGGAAAATCGTCAATTCCATTCCGGCGGGACGGAGTTGAGGAAGAACGACACTTATGTGGCGATCGCAAGTGGACTTCACGTTCAAAATTGGAGGCAACTAGCTAGACACCGAACTGCAGTACCACCTAAGGTAAGGTATATTTATGCTTTTTAGTCAAGTAATATGAAGTAGATAAGTTTTGGATTCTACACAAAACTCGTCCGTCTGTGAAGGATAATAAAAGAAATGCTCACAGCTCCACGTAAGTTGGCGCAGAGCTCACAGCAGCTGATGTTAGAAAAGAACTGCACATGATGATCCACTGTGGTGAGAAAACAACAGAAGCAACTAATGTGTGTTATGCAGTCAATGAGACGAAAACATTACCTGTTGACTACAAAGAATCATGCAGATTACCTAAGAATTTGGCAAATATTACAATGGGCAGGATCAACTACCCGTTTTTGTATCTTACACCATCTTAGAAATCAAGTGAAAAATAATTATTGCCAAGTTTCGGGATAAGTTGCCAATTGAGTGTTAAGCCACCTAGAAAAAAAACAAAGAAAACTATATAAACCTTAGCCATCCATCGAACTATACGACCTATCACCTGTGGATCTAGACTTAGTCAAAGAAATGCATATGGAATTTTAAAATGGCAAGTTCAAGTAGAGCAGGATGACTTCAGCCCACAGTCTGCTCGATTTCTTCCTAGCCACCCAGCTTAGATGGAGCTTACATGTAGATAAGGGAGATGAGCTGTTATCAAAGTACATAAAGATGGCGCTCCCTTGTATATACAGACAATACGCTGAGGAAACTACGCATCTAGATGTAACTAAAATATCCTGCCTTTTTTGGGTAATTTGTTAAATATTGAATACGATAGAAATAAGCATTTACCAATTTTCTAATAACAATTAAAATAAGTTTATTGTCCTATTAACTATAAAATAAATGAATATATTCCTTACCATCTTTGTTATTTACAGTCTAATATTAAACACGTCTTTTAATCTTCCATACCCATCTGTTCATTGAACTGTTCTTCGGTTATTTTGTTTTTCTTTAGCTTTTTAAATAATCGTATATCATTAGCCAGTTCCTCTAAATCGGCTTCAGTAAACTTCTGTTTCTTTTTCTTTGGCACTGCATCTCCAGACTCTTTCTTTAACTTCCTCTTAGCACGTCTAAGTTCTTTCTTCGTTTTAGCATCATCTTTTGCTTTCTTCGATTGTTCCCATGATTCGGTGCGTTTATGGAATTTCTTCTTTCCTGGCCATTCTCCTGTCTCTTCGTAGGTTTTGCGCTTCTCCTGATGAACTTGTTCTTTTTGTTGGTTTTTGTATGTTAATTTATTCAAATCCACATCAAATGTTGGTCCAATAAAATTATCAGCGGTTTTATTTTTTAATTCAGCCATCCGTGGCATTTGGAGGAGGCCATAGCTCGTGGCTACTTTGCCCAGGTCGAGGTCCTTCAAACGCAGAATGGCATTGCACTCATGTTTGCTGTAGGCACGTATGTGAGACACAAACGCTCGAATTCCTTTGTCACTGCATCCCTTGTCAGCTGCTTGAAGTTTATGAATACGATTAAGTGTCGATTCAAGCACAGTGGGAATTTCCAGCTCCAGGGGCGATAGTTCAACTTTTTGATTAATTTTCAAAAAAATTACATAGGCATCCTCAGTGGGTAGAAGGAAGACTAGAGCGTTGCCTTCTGTACCCTGACGAGCAGTTCGACCAACACGATGGACAAAACTCGATGCACAACTCGGTGGATCCCACTGAACTACCCAATCTATTTCGGGTACATCAAGACCCCGAGCTAGAACATCTGTGCAGAGAAGTATTGCCTTTTCTGCTGCCCGGAATTTTTCCACAATTATCTTTCGTTTTCCTTTCATTTTGCCATGAATACCAAGGATTACAGATTTTTTCAAAAACTGCGGAAGTATTTCCATCCAGTATTCTACACAAGCGCAAGTAGGAAAGAACAACATGATTTTGCTATCGCGATGTTGCCTTAGAAACTCTAGCAACGCCATAAATTTGAACTCCGGTTCTACTATTTTGTAAAAATTCTTAAGAAGCACTGGTGTGCTAATTGTGGATTTCTCTTTAACTGACACCAACACTGGATTTCTCAGACCAGCACGTATCAGTTGTGTCACCTCTGTGGTTTGAGTAGCAGAGAAGAGACCTGTTCGCCTCTGTCGAGGCAGGTAGCTGAGAATGACATTGATGGTTGCTTTGAATCCAAGATCCAAAAGACGATCGGCTTCATCGAGAACGAGGAATTCCTTTGAATAAAATGTGGTATTAATTAGAAAATATTTGACTTTGTCGATGTTAAGTATCAGCATACCAAACTTTTCACCCTACCAGCAAGATTAAGTTCTCCTTTTCTCTCGAACAAGTCTTCTAAGCGGCCCGGAGTACACACTAAAATGCAAGGTCCTTCTTTTTTTATTCCAGCAATATCATCTTCGATGTTATTGCCGCCTACCAGGAGTTTTTGCTTGCAGAAAGACAGCTGTGCGTGTGAAAGAAATTGTCCCAAGACTTCGGAAATTTGAAATGCTAGTTCCCTTGTTGGAGATACAATAAGAGCACCAATTTCGTTCGGTTTCCAAGGTTCGTCGGCTTGTCTTCGTAAAAGAATTTCCAAAAGAGGCACAACAAATGCGAGAGTCTTTCCAGAGCCAGTTACTGCTTCGGCGGAGACATCTTTTCGTGCAATCAATAAGGGAATCGTCGCGGCCTTAGTAATTAGATTATATTAGATACAGAATTAAAGTTTAACAAGTTGTTGATGTTTACTTGAACCGGAGTCATAAGATTGAAACCAAGATCATTTATCACTTCAAGAATCGGCTCGGATAAAGGTTTTTCAAGATCGGTCCACTTTTTACGCGACATTTCGGTGTTTACAATTTTTTTAAAGGGTTTGGAAGATAGACGTAAGGCAAAAGCACGTGCAAGAGCACCAACATAATCAGAAAGTATTGGGAAGGAAAGAATGAATCTCTTAGCTTGGTTTTTTTTATATGTGAACCATAGTGCCTGGCCACATTGACGGAGGCGCACATGTAACTTGAATCAGAATGTAAAAGAGAGGGAATGATTTTTAATAAGAAGGAAAGAGATGGGCTGAAAAATCCTAAATCTGCAGAAATCTCATAAATTATTTTAAAACTGTGCAGTGACTCAAGTTTGTAGAGAATGCTGTGTTTTACTTTCCAGACGTTCCTCTCGTGTCAGTTTATCTCAATGTGCAGCCCCGAGTTTGCAGTGATGCAATTGTGCTCTTCCGTCAATGTTGCCAGGCACATATAATGTACATTTGGATGGGTTTTGGAGAGTGGAATGAAATATAATGATGAAAGAGTAGGTTGTATGTTATATTTTCACAAAATTACGAGTTAGAATGAATACAAGCATTTGCAGGAATAATGAATAATAAGTACGGGTGAAAGGTTCAAAAAGTGACACTAGAACATATGGTTTGGTAAAGTGAGGGAAACAAAAATTTGTGGATATTTGATTTTTCGTGAACAAAAAAGATTGTGTCATAATATTTTTTTTTTTTGGTTTTTGGTCTCCAAGTTGTGTACTAAAAAATATTATATATTTGAAAAAAAAAACACCGAGAATATTTTTTTTATTTTTCAAAATTCTATTTTACGGTTTGAAAAAATGTTAACCATTTTTGGAAGAAAATATATAGGTTTTGGAAAATCAATAACATAGGTACAAACTTTAGCAAAAAATGTGTTTATAAATTGTAAAACAATGTTACTAAGTAGGTACTTCAAGTCGGTTTAATTTTTTACAATCTAAAAAGTTTGATATGATAATCAAACATGCCAACCATATATTTGCAACTCAGCAAATTCTAGCAAATCCATGCCAATGAAGAAAAATACGGAATACGCGTTGTGTACATACATATATTATATATACAAACAGTGTAAGTGATGTATATTGTTATTGTAGGCCAAGCGAAGACCGCATGACCTTATTTTCTTACAGGCATATTAATAAACGTGGAATAGTGAAAGGTTAGGCATTATTCCGTGCAAAACAAATTTCCACTAATTGACGTTTCCTTAGTTAGTCCACCGAAGTTGGTGGGTTAGAATAAGAACCATATGTGTCAAATTTATTTTCCAATAAATTATTAGGTGCGTTCAATATTGTGAGATTCATTGTTGTTTTTTTTCATAAAAATATAAATCTAAGTTTGAGAAACTTTGGGAAAATTTCAAGTTACTGAACAGGCATCTTGCTTATTGTAGTAGATTTTATTAAGGAATTTCATTTTACTATTTACTCGTACATTTTGTTTTTATTAATGAGAAATTAATTAAATTAAGTCTTATTCCATGGTTTAGTTATATCGTGGAATAAAGTTGGAATAAGGTTTTTTTTTTATTAATAGGGCTTTTAGAGTTTTTGGTCGATCCCTTCAATTTTTTAATTCAATATTGAAAGACTATATAGGTGTTTTGTTTGTCGGTTTTAATTATATCGTTGTTTAGTTGAATTAATGGTACTTCAATAATGATAGAATAAAAGATTACGCCGTCCGAAAATCCGACATTGCGTTCGTTTTGTTTTCGAGAATCATGAAGTAGGCAGAGACCTTGTGAAGGTCTAGTTTCTAGTTTCATTTTCAATAAACTTATTGGTGAATATATTTAAAAAAAAGATATTTGAATGATGGTAACTAGAATTGTTGGCTCCCACTGCTCATTAAGAACGGTCTTGAAGGATCTACCTTACACTGCTTACTTCTGTTATTCAAAAAGAGGGTGTATGACTTAAGTTCTTTTCGAACCGTGTCTTCTTCCAAGTAACTGTGTCTTAGCAGAGTTCCTGTTATTCCTATTCCTATTCCAGCAAAAAAAAAGAAAAAAATCCCAACTTTCATTTGACAGCACGGCGTAATCTTGTTTATATCATTCTTGATGGTACTTTATGTCGAGTTTATTGCGTAAAATGAAACTTAAACTCAAGAAATTGTTATAACCACAACAAAATAGAAACAACACGCATGGACAGGGACGAAGGAACTCAGTTGCATACGAAAGATTCTTTTCTCTTTCATATTTCATTGAACACTGCCTATTTTGTCGACTATTTACCTGAACTATTTATGTCTCTTTGATATGTCTGTGACAGCTCTCAATAGTTTCGTTTGAATTTATTTGATTCAAACTTTAAATTCGAATTTGGAAAAGGAAAGTTGACCAAAACTTATTTAAAAAGATGTTTTCCAGTGCAGAATTTGTGGAGGAATGGAATCAAATATTTACTTTTAAGATCAAAGAAACTGATCTAAAAAAACCAACTGAGACTTTTGTGTTTAACGCTCTAATAAATTATTTAAAAATGTTTAACTTTGATACAGCTCCAATGATTCAAGTAAAATATTATTGAAAAATATTTAATTTTGCGTCTTTAGTTTACAGTTTTATTTTTTATAGATGAAAAACAATGAAAATTTAACCGAACAGCGGGGTTTTCTTGTTCGTTTCTGCAACTACATTGATCACATCTACAAAATCTCGGATAAATCGAATAGTTTCTTTTATCACGACTTGAAAAATCCTTGTAAGTACCGGCAATATTTCTCATCACTAATCTTTTATTTTAATAATTTTGCTCCGGCAGCTCCAAAGAAAACTGTCCATATGCTCAATCACTTGTTGAACTATTTGTTCTATTACAACATGTTCAAGGAATCGATAGTTCCCCTTGTTAGTGGGAAAATCCGCCAAAGGCAGGAACTCATCGACACAATCCAAAAGGAAAAATACGAATATGAACAAAACGCGAATAGGGCTCAAATAGTGTGTACCTTTGCTAATAAACACAAAATATTGCCTTTGAAAAATAATTAAATTTCTCTGTAGATTACTACTACTGTCGAGAAATATCGAACTCAAGCCCCAAAGACATTGTCACAGCTTAACGAATTAGTTGCCACAGAAGCTTCTCAAAAGAATCTTTTAACTGAGCTAGAAGAGCAATTGAATGAATGCGAAACTGTGTTGAAATCACTGCGCGAAGAAGAAGCACGTCTTGCCATTGAAGTAGTCTCTCAAGAAGAAGTCGATCGTTTGCTATCGTTCGTATTGATTTGGTTTTTTTGCAAACATTTCATAATTCTTTTTTTTATATTTTCAAAGAACTAAACAAACCCTTACCGATGCCATTGCCGAACAAGAGACATTTGAGAGTACCACTTATGCGAAGAAACAAGAGCGCTCTGCTACTATTGTTAAGTTGCAAAGCATCGTGTCCAGCATAGACAGCGCAATGGAGTTGAATTCACCTTCAGTTCTACAATCTCACAAGTAATTTACCTTGATTATTATCTAATGAATTTGCGTTTTCAATAATTTTTCCCACAGAGACTGCGTTGCGAAGTGCAAAGACATGGAGTCTAAAACCGCCGAAATCCAGCAAAAGAAAGAAAAGTTACATAACGTTCATCAGAAACTGTGTGAAGACTATCAAAACTTACAAAAAAATTACATTTTGAAAGTCAATTTGCTAAAAGAAATGAAGGTTGCTGGTGAGAAACAAATTGAGGACATAAAAACGTTAAGAGATTTAGAAAGAAAAAGCTTTAGGGTTTTAAGAATTTGTTTATTTCTAGGTTGTGTGAATCAACTGAAGCTTCAATTACTGAATTGGAACACGAATTGCACAGCTCTGAAAGTAAGCTAGCAGAAGAAAGAGATGTTACAGAATATATTTTGGAAACCACTGCTTCGCTAGTTCAAGCCACAATGATGAATTGCGGTGGAACTCAAACGAAATAGTTGGTTTTCATTCATAGTATTAATTTCTCTGTCTCTTTGTTAATAATATCTATTTTAATTTAATATACAATATTATTTTTTATTTATTTTTATTTTTTTAACAAGCAATTAAAATTTCAATGTTAATTATAAATTAATGAGCGTAGCTGCGAGGACTATTCGCTTGTAATTTAAAATATAAACTAAAAATGGTTTAAAAAATATTAAAAATGAATCGTGGTTTGATCATATGCTTAAAAGCTGTAAACGATTGGAACAAATCAGATGCTTCCTTCTGTAGGTTTTTTCGTAATTCTTACGCAAAGGTTGAGGAAAAAAGGAAATTCGGAAAATCCCAGCAGATTGTGTGTTAGGCGCACGTTTCGTTTTTTCAGTTTTAATTCATTGTTAATACATACATTCTCTATAGTACTCTCATGGATGTCATTTAGCTTCTGACCATCTTCACGGATAATCAGTAATAACTTTTAATAGTGGAGACGAGAACCGTTTCGGCTGCCTGGAGTGGAAAAAGAGGAAGGGTAAATGGGTTCCTTGTGGTTTGTGAGGTGCTGTCTGAAAGGCAAATAGTGCCAATAGAATTCTGTCGTAGATTTCAAACCCTGGGCGACGGATTGAGTCCGTCCACTCAAGGAATAACGAATTCCAGACCAGATATTCACAAGAAAATCCATTAACCCTTCCTTTTTTACAGCCCAGGCAGACGAAACAGAACATTTACCGATATGGAATACATTTTTTGTGCTTTGTTCTTATTCATTCATTCATTCGAATCCAGCTCATACTGCCTCTTGCGAGGAACTGACAAAACTTCCAAGAGTAAAATTTGTCTCGAAAATGTGCATCTCTCGTAGCCGTTCGGACTCGGCGGTAAACTGTAGGTCCCTTCCATTCTTGCAGATTAACAACATAACAACAAGTCACTAGGCCTTGGCTCCTTAAGGAGCTGTCGCGCCAATAAATTTAATTTTGACTGTAAAATGACCCCAGCGACACCCAGGAGTAATCAAAATAGCATAACAGTAGGGGGAGCCCTAGAGGGATTTCGGGATTTACTCGGGCGTTGCGGGATTTCTTGACTACGTCCACCATAAATTGTCCTTTATACAGGAACGTGCGTGTGCGCAGCCGGTCAGATTAGTAAAAAAAAAATTATCGTTCGAAATACACGAGTGCGTCAGATTAAGGTAAGGTGGGTTAATTACATGCTAAAAAGTGTACAATTTAATAATTTGATTTAAGTGTGACGAAACAGAATGGGATGGTCACAAACTTGTAAAAATAATCGTGACCTTGACATTCTGGAGAGCAGCCGAATTCTTTTTTTTTTAAGGAAATAGTTCAAGAATAACGGAAAATATATAAATTTGCCGATTTGCAGAAGCTGAAGTAACAAAAACAATCAATTAAGTTTAGTGCGTGCTGCTGCAGTGAAGCATGTATTTTTGGGTAGGGGGGTCTATTCTATTCTAATGAAAGTACCTGTTTGATATAAGTAATAGAAAGTACAACACCCTAACCCTTAAGGTTAGCGCTAGGGTTCCTGCACCCTTCTCTCTTTTTTTTTGAATATTGTGTTTCCAATTGTGTTTGCGACTGTGTTGGGGATGTAAAGATACCCCCCAGGGGATATAGATAGAAAATAACTTTTTGATTTTTTTTTTGAGAGTGCGGTTGGCCACCTTCGGGCTCGACTTTTGATTTGGGAGGGTTTGTTTATTTTTTTAAATCTTATAATACATTTTATTTTGTTTTCTTATATATTTCATAAATTTGCACATTTTTTAATATATTTTGTAGTTTAGTATTTACAAGTATCTGCATCATTATTATTATTTTTTTGATTTCGCTATAGCTAATGTGACGTAAGTAGTATATGTTATTTGTTTTATATAATTTCTTTTAACTTTCAATTAAGAACCTATGTGAACCTCGTCAAATAGCGCGTTTACTATGATGCACTAAGTTGAACCTTTCAAGGGTGGGAAGGAAGGCTGATGTGGATGGTTTAGAGTGACGTCGCCGGTTGAGCAGCCCAAAAGGGGGTCTGGAAAACTATCGGCCACCCAGACTCAAGGAGCAGTGAGGGTCGGCTCATCTGCACCAACCAGCAGATCCATGGGGAGCGGCAACAGAGACCTATAGAAGGAAGTTTGTTGCATTAGGCATAATGTGATTTTTTTGTGACGAGGTGAGGTTCGGTACGGGGGTCAAGATCCCCTCCCCTTCCGGCGAGCTAAGCCGTGCGTCACCAGCATGCCACGGCCCCCGACATCGAACATTCTAACCCTTCCTCTCCCTATCCCACTTCCTAGTCCTCTATCCTGCCTTACCTAGCTCCAGGTCCAAGTCCTATCGCTCCGGTACCAGCCTGACCCTTCCTTTACTCTATCCAATCCCTTCCCATCTTCCTATCCTATCCTCTCTTATCTCATCCTATTGCCCTGTTACAATTTTTCTTGCCACTTTGATCTGCAAGCATTCAAAACCAATGTTAATCGACAACTCTTATCCTTCCCCTCCATATCTTCCTAATGCCCCCGCAGTGTGCTCTACATTAAAAGAGAAACACATAGTCCGTTGTGCGCGCGTTAATTATAAAAAAAAACTTATACAATAGTAATCATAATATTCAAATAAAAATAATAGAGAAAACCTTTGGCAAATGTTAGATTTGCCTGTATTTATTTTCATATCAATAACCATCTATATATTAACAAGTTTTTTGAGCATGGGCGATTCTAGTTAGTATTATATAAAGTGTTAACACGATTACGTTGGTGGTGTTTAGTTACGTTTGGACCCAATATGTGGCGTTGTTGCCGGAAAATGTATGGTTTACCAGAGCCACACTTATTCTGAGGCAACTAGTCACTTCTTAAGGGACGTTTTATTTTAAGATCGAATTTAAATGACACGGAAACGAGACCATGACACGCTTTTTATATACAGTGCATAGTGCCTGTCCATACGGTGATTGTTGAGTGCACTCACGGCACAACAGCTGTGTCCATATTGTGTTGTGATAACTCATGTACTATTGCTTAAGTGTGACAAGGAAAAATAATAATAAAATATTCTTGGCTCTTTCACACCTTCAAACTCAATAATAGAAAAACGGAACAGTATAGAAATGGAACTGTACCATCCGCAAAAAATTCAGTTCGGTTCATGAGTCTCTGCACCCTTCGCCACTTCACCCTTCCTGTCCACAAACTCACCCGTGAGAGCACTCAACAATCACCGTTTGGACAGGCACATATAGTATATACAATGATATAAGCCGTAATCGCAGGTCCTCCTTTTTAAAAAGTTCGCCCACAAGCTATTTCGTGTTGCGTTTTTAATAAGGCACACTGCGCGACTGCGCGACCATTCGGAAATTAGGGAGGGTGTGACAGAAGGTGTTGACTTACATTGGTTATGAATGCCTTTAAATTGAAATGACAAGTGAAAACCTCGCCGGGTAAACTATTCCAAATTCGTGTTGTTCGGCTAAAAAGATAATCACTGTATTTAACATACACCCTCAAATTGGGCTCAAGGTTGATAAGCTGATAAGCATTCCAAACGGGACGACTATTAGGGAAGAAAGTTTTAAGGGATGAATGCAACAAGAAAGCGACAAAATAAGGAAAGACAGAAGCATTGCGTCGGTGTTAGAGAGGGGCATATGTCTCAGAGACATTTCTTCTGTAGTTCTAGAGATGCTTGAGAAGCACCTACCCAGAGGTGGAAGTTATACTCAATCTTAGAAGTAGGGGGAGAAATCTTCTTGCATGGGTACAAGAAAACCTAAGCACTCAGCAGCATTTTTAGTGATCTCAAGTATATGGTCTTTATAACGGAGGTCGTCGTTGACATACATACCGAGTACTTGAATTTTATTCAGTTTCTTTGATGCAATTGCCATTCATGGACAATGGTATGGGGAGTATATTAAGCTTTAACGAAATAATACAAATTTGAGTTTTCGAAGCACTTCACAAGATCTTTTACCCTATTACCCGATTAAGTTACACTATTCGATCCAGGGTGTCCCATAAGTAATGTTACAAATCGTACATACCTAATAAGCGGCATAAATATCTACTTCTATCGTCTAAGATTTTTCATGCTTTTTAACAATATAGGCAAAAAGTACAGTATGATAGCGTACAATATAAGAGGCTTTGAAACACGAAGTTTATTTTTCAACGGCAATCTTAGTGATTGGAGTTGGCGACCAGAGCAAGATGTTTAAACAAAATTTCAAGACAGTTTAAAAACCAATTCTTGGTCTTGAAATGAAGAGTTGAACTCGAACTCGAAAAAAATGTATCGTACCTGATTTTCACAGTAAAAATTATCTAATTCCGATTGTTATAAATATTTCTTCCATGACGAATTTCTAAATAAAATAAAACACTACACTATTAACATAAATTTGCCAAATTCACACAAAACAAATTTGTAGGCTACTTATAAGTTGTTATTTACTGTTATTTTTAAAATAATACAAACAAAACGAATAAAATAACCAGAAAGAAAAATCAAAAGAGATTGATCCCTGATTATTTTTGTTAACTTTCAATCATCTTCGGATAAACTTAGGTTAAAGTGTGGAAATGGCTGGCGGAACTTAATTTGTTGAATTCTTTCTTTGCTGCTTCATGAGAGTACTTTCTTTTTTCTATGGTCAGAAGGAAAGTTTTTTTTATAAATGTTTGGAGTCACCTTTCATACACATATACAGCTTTCACACGCCATGAACTACTTCGTCGATCCATAATGTCGACATGGTTTTTTGTCGTGTTAAAAGAAATTATGCCAACACAGTTGTTTAATTTCTGGAGATCGAAGTAGTGTGTCGACATGACGAAATGACGTGTAAAAAGGAACGAACTAGTTCGTCGGCACAGTTCCTGTTCTGGTCGACGCATGCGCGTGTAAACAAACGAGAATCAGAGAATCGCAACAAATTCTCGGTCCCTGCGTCATTGTGATCCCCACTACACTTCTTAACACCTTCGCCTAGATACTAATTCACGCTGCGGAATATGCCTATGTTTATAAAATCTCATCAGATAGAAAAGCACACAACAATATTTAGGATACATTTAGGGGCGAGTTATAGCTGTCATTGAAATGCTTGCTTACTTACTTACTTATTTACTTAGTAGGCGCTACAGTTCGGGACGAACCTGGGCCTCAACCAACATGCCTCTCCAGCCAGCTCGGTCTTTGGCTAGGTGTCTCCAGTTTCGCACTCCAAGTTGGTTGAGATCGTCCTGCAATTGAGCACTCCACCTAAGGCGAGGTCTTCCTTGACTGCGTCTATCCTCTGGGATGGAATCGAAGATTCTGCGAGCCGGATCATTGTTTTCCATTCGCTCTACATGACCTAGCCATCTTAAACTAGATATACGTATTTCTTTTTCCGAGGTCAATGTCGCGGTACAGCTCGTATAGTTCTTGATTGAACCTTCTCCCGCAAAGCCCGTTAACGCATGTAGAGCCAAAAATCTTTCGAAGAATCTAGCGCTCGAAACGACGGACGGGCCCATCGGTAAATGAACGTAATTCGTATCTTGTGCCCTAAATGGCGGATTGCTATGTTTCGTTAAGTTTCGATGAGTCTTATTTACGGACATAAACTGCGCTGGCGAACGCAATTTACTTAACAGCTGGCTTCTGATGGTGTTTGTAATGAAGAAAATTTTACATATAGTTCCGCGGCATTCCGTCCATTATGGGTAGACGTACTCATTTGACAAACGGACTGGAATGTTTTGGTCGGTTTTGACACTAGCTTCCGCTTGCTTCCAACCATTATACTTAACCCTTAAGGATATCTTCATCCGCTTTAGATAGAGTCCATGCCTCGGCTCCATAGAGCAGGTGTAGCTTTGTTACTAAATTGCCTTCCTAGCCCATATAAACAGCGATTGGCAAGAGTAATTCTTCGTTTTATTTCTGACGAGATGTTGTCAGATGTTATAGCGGATCCGAGGTAATTCAAATGCATAATTAAAAAATTATAAGTTATAAAGGGCCAGTTATAGCTATCATCGAAATGCATCATTGAAAAACTTTAAACCGATTTTGTACATGTTTTCTTTTGATTAGTAACACAAATGATATACCAATCTATAGAAAATGATACGAAGAATTTTTTTCGACAAGAAAAAAACAATTTCCACATATATTTTTTACTAAAAAATGTATTTATCTGTTTTCCTGATGTAAATTCGTTTTTCGTGTCTGCTGATTGCCTTTTGACAGAAAATGGAACAACTCGTTCCACTGATTTGAATTAATTCCAATTACGTTCAGTTCCAATGACAGATTTGTATCCGAAAAAAAGGATCGTGTGTATTTCAACCAGGAAAATTTTTCCAATGACAGAAAATTTCAATGATTGCTATAACTGATCTCTCAAAAAAATTCCAATGATTTGTTTTAATGATGCATTTCAATGATAGCTATAACTGGCCCGTTAACCGATTTTTTACATGGTTTCCTTTGATTAGAAACACAAAATATAAACCAATCGATAGAAAAAGATACGAAGATTTTGTTCGAAAAGAAAATACCCAACTGCACAAATATTTATTTTTTTGCTAAAAATATATTTATTTTTTAATCTATTTTCCTGGTGCATATTGTTTTTTGACTGAAAATGGAACAACTCGTTTCACTGATTTGAATTCCAATTTCGTTCAGTTCCAATGACAGATTTGTATCCGAAAAAAATGTAGGTGTGTATTTTAATCAGGTAATTTTTCCAATGACTGAAAATTTCACAGATCTATCAAAAAAATGCCAATGATTTTGCAGAGATGCAATTACGCGCTTCCGTCAATGTGGCCAGGCACAATTACAATACAACACCAACCGAGCACAAATCTTAAATTCAGTTGGTGTATCCCATGAGCTGCATTAGTTTACATTGTTCCAGATTTGCAATTTTGGTTACACAAAATCCGATTTTTTTGAAAACCACTTTCAAAATTCAAAGCAAAAGAAAAACACAGTCAGCTTTTCATCATATTATCATTGTATATACATTCTATAGCACAGTACACATATCTAAGCTAATATCATTAGAGGTTTTATTTTTGGAATTTTCATCGCATCTGTCAAAATCAGAGTAAAATGGATCAAAGACCATTACCCTGTTTATTTGTTCTAAAAAATAGATTTTTGGCTTTTTAGGTCTTTGCGGTAATTAATTTACAAAAAAACCTTTTTAATAAACAGGAAAATAAGAAAAATATAAAACAAACATGAGGTGTGTACTTTTTTCATACATTTTTTAGATTTAGGTCTCTGAGAACCACCATTTTTAATACAGATCAGATTTTGACAACCAGCGCAATATATTACCTTAGTTATGTGTACTGTGATTAGCATGGTTAAGACAACTGATTCATAGCTGATTGAAGAACATATGGAAGCAGAGAAAAATTCAAATGTATCCTGCTGGATATTTTTCTCATTGAAGGAACATGTGAGGTAAAACTATGTTTCTCTTTTGCCTGGAATTTTGAGAGGTAACCTATGTGGTTGTACATACAAAAATCCGGTTTTGGGTACCCAATCGAATTCAAAAAGTAGAAATGTGAACGTTCTCATTGATAGTCATTCTTCTCTCCTTTGCTAGTTGCTAGTCGAAATTCGGAGTTTTTCGGAAGTGGAGATTTGAAAGCTCATGGAAATGAAACGTAATGAAAATTTGAATAACACCTTTGTATATAGAAACACCAAAGGAACACGGGTTTTTTTGGGCCAAAATCCGTTAACTCCTGAATCCTGAAGACGAAAACAATTGAAGTCGATTCAATAGAACAAAAAGTAGTTGTATTTTGCGTATTGCGTAGCAATTATTAACAAATAAATTCCCTTTCTATATCAAAAGAAACCCAAAGTTGAATTAAAATCTCATTATTTACAAACATATGTAGAAATGTAGAATAAAAAGGGAGAAAATACCAACTCAAATTCATATTTCTATCATCGAAACGCATTTGTAATGGCTTGTCGCTTTTGCCATTTTTTAAACTAATTGAAAGCTTTGAGACTTGAGAATTTTTAAAAAAGTTGAACGATACTCAAAGAACATGGCTGATACTGAAATATCGACAGTTCGCCTTGAAGACGGCGAAATTGATGAAAGCAATGAGCCGTCTGCGTCCCCTGATATCAAAGGGGGTATCGCAGAAAATGATTTGCGATTTGGCAAGGATGAGGATATGCAGATGAAAAATGGTGACAAAAATGATGAAATACCACCAGCTGAACCTACTGTTCTAGGTGAGAAGTTACACGATTTAAAAAAAAAAATACCTATACCAACATATTTTTATTTACACGCAAATGGCTTATAAAGCAAAGTATGGTTTTTATAATAGATAATTATGTATAAACCTTTAACTATAAGTATAAACCATTCCTAGTTTGCTTAATAAAAATGAAAATACGCATAGAATTCCAATTGTAGGTTAGGTTTTAATAGGGGCGCTTATAAGTAACATTTTTTTAATAAAAACATTTTCAAAAATATAAAAACACCCAATGCAAGCTTAATCTGTTTTTTTAGATTAGCCGATCACGTGTTTAAAATTTGGCATTGGTCTAACGGTTTTTCTAGTAAACTGTTTATCCAACTTTTAATTTTGCACATTTTCCCCAAATGTCTTGCAATAATTTGCATTCAATTCATTTTATGTCTTAAAGGAAGCTGGCCAAACAAAAATAGAAACACATTAAAGAAGTAAAAAAAGTGCATTTTTTCTTTTAAACTGAAGAAAAGAAAGTCGTTACAGGAAATCGCCTGAGCTGTCGGGCCCCATTTGCCTTTGAACCTATCATTATAAAATTATATTATTATGTTGGTTTCAGATCTATTCTTTCCAATCCATTTTTAGCTACCTCCGGGGTCCCCCAAGGCTGCCACTTAAGTCCTCTCCTTTGAAACTCTTGACTCTTCTCTCATTCAACAAGATCTCTATGGTTTCTCAGTCTGGTGCCTCAAAAACTGCTTAGAGCGAGCTCAATATTGCCAAATGCTAGTCAATCACTTTCACGTAAACGTAAAATCTTTTTCGCGTATCTAATCTACCTTCTCCAAAATCAACCCATATCTAATTTGGATTCGATTCGTGACCTTGGCATATTATCTGACCGAGAACTCAACTTTTTGGCACATATCGATATCATGTCTAAGGCACTTGGATTTGTGAAACGTTGGTCCCAATACGTCACCCGATATCTCTATAAACCTTTATTCGCCCGCTACTTGAATACGCCTGCCAAGTATGATCCCATATCAGCAGAATCATGGAATTATGCAATTATCTTGCCCCCTTATCAAAATCCCCTTCAACTTATAAACTTGAATACCCGGAAGTGAAACTGCAGAGATGCTCTTCATCACCGACTCCTCTTAGGTTCCGTCGACTGTGAAAGTCTTTATAATTCTATCTTTCTCAGTACAAATTTCAGTAACATTAGAAATCCTCGCTCTATCGGCCTGTTCACCGCACCTCGAATGCTGCAGAAGTTTGATCCGAATGCAAATTGTTTCGACTTTAACCTCAGCACCCCTTGCCTAAAACTCCTGTGTCGTATGTTCTAATGTTCTCGGCCTACGAAAAAATTTATTTCACGTGTACGTCTACACTGTTCAATACAGGCCAGCTGTTTTGGCATTAAGTGAAACCCAGGTTGGAGTAAATACTGATTTATCAGAATTTGCTCTACATGGGTATAGCTTGGTGCCATTACTCTTATCCCATCATGGTCTCGTGGTCTATGTTAGGAATGATATTGCTTGCCAGAGCCTTCCCCAATATGGGCAATGTTCCAACACGGACTTTAACTTCTTATGGCTCAAATTCACTGTCCGCAAGCATGTCATTCATTATTGTTTTATTTACAGGAGTCCAAATCTTGACAGTAATTCGACTTATAAGGAGTTTGATGCACTGTCTGATTCCATTTCGAAAATTGTTTCCCTTTGTCCTCGCACTGAAATCGTTATTGCGGGCGATTTTAATGTACACAATTGCAATTGGCTCCGCTATTCTGGTCAGACAACACCCGAAGGAAGGTATGTCGAGCTCTTTGCCGGGTTACATCACCTTACCCAACTGATAGATGTGCCAACGCGTATACCGGATGTTGCTGGGCAAACCGCCCATACTCTTGACTTGTTTCTTATTTCTCATCCTGATAAATATACCATTAGCGTAACTTCTTCATTTGGCACTTCAGACCATGGTATCATTTCTGCTAATTTCTCATCCTCCACCCATCCAGTTAAAGAAAAACTTCCCACCAGGACCGTTTGGCAATACGAGAAAGCCAACTGGGACGGCCTGGATATTTTTTACCGAAACTTTAACTGGTCACTATGCTTCCTCGATAGTGACATTGCTGAAATGATCACAAATGTGATTCTTCTAGGGATGCGTGCTTTTATTCCTAACAGAGTAAAACGCATCAAGCCTAAAGAAAAGTCCTGGTTTAATTCTGAGTGTAAAGAAGCTATCAGGCTCAAAGAAGTAAGTTTCCGATCCTTCAAAGCCAACCCTACAGAGGAAAATCGGAAAAAGCACAAACAAGCAAGGAACTCATGCAACTCCGTTATTGAAAGAACCAAATTTTTGCATGACCAAAATGTACGGTAAAAAATTCTGCAATGTCCCAAAGGCAGTAAAAATGTTTGGTCATTAGTAAAAAAATATTAAAAAACTCCTCAACATCTTCGGTTCCAACGCTCATCGACAATAACAAACCAATTGTTTACTCTTCAGAGAAGGCAAACTTGCTCGCCGCCAATTTCGCTGCCAGCTCCACGCTGCCGCATAGCAACGTTGCCCCTCCTGTACTTGAGAATGTAAATTTTTCCATGGGACAGATTTTTTTCTGCACTCGTACAGTAGCAAACGTTCTCAAATATCTCGATATACACAAATCCGCTGGACCGGATGGTATACCCCCGATTCTTCTGAAGAGGTGTTCTTCCACACTGGCAAAGCCACTGCGTAAGCTTTTTCATCGCTCCTACTCTTCTGGAATCTTTCCTAGAAGATGGAAAACAGCATTTGTCCAGCCTGTTACTAAGAAAGGTGACCCATCCTCCCCCTCCTCCTACCGACCCATAGCACTGACATCCCTTCTTTCTAAGTTCATGGAAACACTGATTAACCGCCAGCTTAAGGAATATCTCGAAGATCGAAAGCTTCTCCATGACCGTCATTATGGCTTCCGCAGCAACCGTTCCACTGGTGATCTGATGGCATATCTCACCGAACAATGGAACAAATCTTTACATCGCTTTGGTGAAAGTAAGATTATTGCTCTTGATATCTCCAAGGCATTTGATAGAGTTTGGCATGAAGCTCTCTTATCGAAAATGCGTGCTTTTGGGATAGATAATACTCTTGTTCGTTTGATTAGAAGCTATCTTCTGGACCGTTGTATTGGACGGATTCAAGTCTGATTCCCACAAAATAAATGCTGGTGTGCCTGCTTGATAGAAGATTGATAGGAAATAGAACTACCGCAGAAACAATTGCCCCTCTCGAACACCGACGCAATGTTTCATGTCTTTCCTTATTTTATCTTTTCTTTTACAAAAAATGTTCACTCGAAGTAGCCAGTTGCATTCCTCCCCATAAAAGTTTCTCCCGTAATACTCGTCTCGCAAGGAATGCTCATCAGTTCACCCTTGAGCCCAATTTCGGACGTACCGTGAAATATAGGGATTCTTTTTTTAGCCGAACGACACGAATTTGGAATAGTTTACCCGGCGAGATTTTCCCTTGCCATTTTGATCTGCAAACATTCCAAACCAATGTTAATCGACACCTCCTATCTCTCCCCTCCCTATCTACCTAATGCCCGCGCAGTGTGTTACATTAAAAGGGAAACAAGTAGTCCCTTGTCCGCGCCTTAATTATAAAAAAAAAACATCCCAATCCATTTGTTTAAGTTAGTAAGTTTCATGGTTTCAAGTTAGTTTAAGATATGAAGTTTGCATTAAGCTAAGTAAATCGGGCACGACTGGGTAGCACGTACTTGCTCTTATGTACCTTATTACATTGGAAAGCAAGATCTTTGACAGAAACAAGTAACATTTACGTTGGAAATAACATAGTTTGAACTTATGAAAAGTATCAAAACTGCAATATTTAACGGTTTTTAATAAAAATGAAGTACGCCATCACACGTCTTAAATGAAGAAGAATTTATGAAAAAAGTATTTGAAAAATTGTAGGACCGGTTTTGATAAAAACCTGTTTTTTTATTTTTAGTTGTTGGATTTTTTTTTATTAATATACATGTAATTATAAAATTTTAAATAATATTTGTTGGTTAGTTTAAAAAATATTGATTTTTCAAAAAAAAAAAAAAAATTAAAAAAATTAATTTTTATTACAAAAAAAAAGTTATTCAAAATGTTCATATGCAGAATTAATTTTGCTATCTAGATCTTTTCGAATATAAAATTTGACAGAAATCAATAGAACCGTTACCGAAAAAGCCAAAAAAAAAAAAAAACGTTATGTGAAAAGTCCCGTTAATAGACTTTTCTCGAATATCTTGTTCTGATCAAATAATAGCCATTACCAACAAAAAATTCTCAAACATTTTCATCAAAATCGTTGGAGCCGTTTTCGAGAAAAATAAGATTTTTCTAAACGGTCATATGGCAGGTACCGTTATTTTTAGGCCTAAATATAAAATTTCAATTTCCCCTCATGGGAATGCCAAAAGAATCACACACACCAAGTTTGAAGATAAATCGCTTAAGCCGTTTAGGCTGCAGCTCGTTATACATACTGACAGAAAGACAGACAGACATTTTTTCTCGATCACTTTTTTAGACTTCTCTATGATCGTAATGCCATGTTTGATTGTTATCATAATTTTTTTAATATTCACGAATCCTAAACTTGCCTTATAGTCCCTATAATCGCAAGTATAACTACTTTCTGGTGTATTTTACCGCAAAATGGCTTAATTAACTTGTAGCAAATAAAATTTCCTATAATTTTGGCCGGTTAAGCTTTTTTGTATAACCAGTATTCATTCATGTTTATATTTCAATCGTTATTCCCGGAAAAAAGGTATAACTTATTTCAAATTTCGCAAAAGAACGCTTAAAAAAGCCAACAAAATGCAGAATTCCACCTTATTTCTTATGCTATACCCGAAATATGCGATTATAGAGGTACTATAATGCAAGTTATGCATTCGTGCAGATTAAAAATTTTGAGATAACAATCAAACATGGCATTACGATGATAGAGAACATATTTGAGTTACTGGCAAAATTCTGTCCGCCTGTCTGTTTGTCTGTACGGATGTATTTTGGACTGTAGCAAATTTAAAACTTATTTAGTAGTTATTTTAAAACCCATAGGACCAGTTTTTTACTTGCGATTATAGGGACTATAAGGCAAGTTATGCATTCGTAAAAAAAAAAAAAAAAAAATTCTAACAATCAAACATGATATTACGATGATAGAGAAGTCAAAAAAAGTGGGTCCGGAAATTCCGTCCGTCTGTCTGTCTGTCTGTCTGTCTGTCTGTCTGTCTGTCTGTCTGTCTGTCCGTATCGATATCTACAGCCTAAACGGTTGGGCCGATTTGATTCAAACTTGGTATAAAGTATTTTTAGAGTGCTCTACCCGACAGTTTTTGGAATTGGCATTCTAGCTCCAAAACTAACGGTACCTGCCATATAACTTTTATTAAAAAACTTATTTTTCTCGAAAACGGCTCCTACGATTTTGATTAAACTTTCAGAATGATGTTTTCTGTGCAAAATCTATCTTTTAATTTTAATGAATTTTTCAGAAAAAGTTTTATAACGGTACCTCCCATATGACCGGTTTTTTAAAATCAGACTTTCTCTTTAACTAATTGACGGATTTTGATGAAATTTTCAAAATATGTAGTGTTTTATGATTTAAATAATATTGCTTTTCAAAATTTTCAAAAACATTTTTTTTTAAATTTTAATAATTTTTTTTAAAAAAATATTTAGTTTTTTGAATATTTTGAAAACGGATCTATAGATTTTTTTTTAAATTTTTCTCCTAGTATAAACTATAGATTTCTTAAAATTGACATACTAAAAAAATTTTAAAATATGTTTTCGAAAAGTTTTTCAAAAAAAACATTTTTTTGAAAAAACTGGTCGAACGATTTTGAAATGAAAAATTCATAAAATAGAAAACAGCAAAAGAAATAAGATGGCTTACAACATTTTTTCCAAAAAACGTTATGAGTAGTGTTTTTTTGAATTCATAAATTTTTTTCCCCAACATTTTATTTCATATTGCTCGGCTAAGCCCTAGCCAAGCCATTAGTCAAATAAAAGAAAGTGACAACCTACATTTATCCCATTACACATAATAAATAAGGAAGCCTTTGATAAACACACAAAAACAACTAACAAATAAAAAAAACTATTCGATTACTACTGAATGCAAAAATTTCAATCGAGAAAACAAAAGTTTACACCTTCCTATAAATAAACAAAACCACTGTGTTAACTTTTAATATTGTCTCTATACCTACTGGCTTAACAGTAGTTGGAACACGTATCTTAATTTTAGTACCTACCTTCCTTCCAACCTTATTATAGGTACCTAAATCCTTTATAAATTCCATTGGTCCCATATTGGGACGTATAAAGGTCCCTTTACCTAGCATTATTGCCATACTGCTGATTCCGACGAATCTTTATGCCAGTTGTTCAAATTTTTCCATACCAAAATGAAAATTTAACTGAAAAAGTCCTTTGTATCTTTCTATTAGCAAATTATATTATAAACAGTAAGCAGCAAGTGGAAAGATAATACTACACTAAAAAACTGCAAAAGCTAACAATCCTATATATTTATGTGTTTATCCCTTTGTCGTGACGCATGTTCGTTCGAGCTTCACCCCAAAACGATTCTAAGGAAGTTGCACGTCATACAAAAAATATTAAAATAAAATCTTTGTCAAAAAGACGCCTGCACTTAAAAAGGATTAGCACATAAGAGCAAGTACGTGCGACCCAGTCGTGCCTTTTATTTTTCTTCGACTTTCTCGAAAACTGATCCGATTACTATCAAAATTGATATTAAAGAAGATGTAGGTAGCCTAAGTAATTTCGCGTTAATTTTTTTCGAAAACTTTTTTTTTGTATTTTTTAATAATTTTTTTTTCAAAAATAAATATTTTGAAAGCGGGTAAGTGATTTTTTTTATTTTTTTGTATTTTTTAAAAAAAGTTGTCAACAAAAATCGTTAAATTTAAAAACCGCACCTTCTATTTTGAAAAAAAATCACACTTTTTTACATTTCTCAAAGAAATAAAATGGCATTTAAATTATTTCACTCAATACAATTAAACGTACTTTATTCGAACAATCAAAAGTCACAAAAATCGAATAAATGCTTTGAAGTTCACTTTAATTTTCTTAAATTTTATTCTACAATGTGCACATATGAACAAGTACGTGCGATCCAGCCGTGCAATTTATTTTTTAATTTCTTGTAGTTAAACAAATATTTTGGTTAACTTATTTACTATCGAAAAAATTTTATTTCATTGAAATGTTCAAAAAATTTTTGGAAGTTACATAACTCAACGCGAAGCTCTAAACTACTTTTTTGTATGGAAACCTCCCCTTCAGTACCTCAATTTCATGTGATTTATTATAAGCATACACAAATTAAATGCAGTTAATTATTTTGTTTTCATTTGGTCAGAGAAAATTCGAACATTGGTCAGGGAAAGTCAGGGAACTTTATTTTGAAAAATAGTGGCAACTATGTATTTAAGACGTGTGGCGTGATGGCGTACTTCATTTTAATTAAAAACCGTTAAGTATTGTGGTTTTGATACTTTTCATCAGTTTAGACTGTTTTATTTTCAACGTTAATGTTATTTGCTTCTGTCAAAGATCTTGCTCTCCATTCTCCAATGTAATTAGGCACATAAGAGCAAGTATGGGCGACAGTCGTGCCCATTTCTTGTAACCACTTTTTCTCTTTCCCAAATAAAATCTTTTTAATTTTCTACTATTATCAAGTGAAATCAACCTATCTATTAAAACAATTGTACCTTAGAACTAAGTATTACTTTAGAAACCAAATGTTTTTATATACTTATGTTAGTTAATTAATAAATAATAAAATAAAATAAATAATAATACAAAAAATGGCCTTTCCAGCAAAACGAAGACATAAAATATTCGTTAAAATTAACAAAGCTTTTGTTCGAGCGAATAAAATCCATGTTCTGGAGTGGTGTTTCTAATGTTTTCACCACTCCTACCAACAAATTTTAAAAAAGAACGTTGCTAGAGATTTTTATGTAGCAAAAGAGGCTTTAGGAAAATGTACACACAATTTTCAAAATATCAAAATACAAAATATCTGGTCCTAGGGACAATTTTTTTATGAATGAACTGCACTACTGGAGCGCGTAGAAGTTGTTTTTGTAATTATAAAATTGTCGAATCTTTTTTTAAAATGTTGACACGGTATGTGTTTATTTACATATATATTAAAATAATACAATGCTAATGCTTTGAATCGAAATTATTTTAATGCACAATTATAGGGTAAACCTTTATCACCTTAAATATTTTAATGCACAATTATAGGGTAAACCTTTATCACCTTAAATATCAACTTTAGTTGAAATCGGTTAATTGGTTTCACAGAAGTTCGTTCGTGTTGTAAAACAACAAAATAACGTAACTGTAACGTTCTCAGCCTGAAGACGATATTGGTTCAGGCTGCAGTTCAAAAAATATATATGCGTATAAATAAACATATAGTTTTGCCCTTAGTCCAAATACGCTCCTTTATCTTAAGTGTTACTTGTGATATACATTATGTACATACATATATTATTATATGAGCAAATTTAGGATTTGTGTAGGTATATGAAAATATAGAAATATATACACATATCAAACATGGAATTACGTATGATGATAGAGAAAAAAAATGTTAAAAGTAAACAAAATCTGTCCTTCTGTATATTTAAACCTTGCGAATAGAGCACTGCGACTTTCGTTGATTCTCTTTTTTGCCTGTCCTTGTCGCAGAGATACTTTTAAACGTAGCGATTGTGTTTACAACTCTTCACTATGTCATTTCTTGAATTCCTTTTCATTTTAAGTTTCCAGAGTGAACATTTTCAGCTGCTGTTTTTTGACGTGATAACGTCTTATAAATCGATGACAGGCTAAACGTGCGAAATAACATGACTCATACTGATAAGACTAACCGCGATATTGTGGTTCTTTCAACCAAAATCGATCGCAAGCACCAGGCGAACATGAAAAAGAACAGGCGCAAATTCCCAAAATAATTCCACTCAAATTCAAAAAGAACAAGAAGAGAAAAAGAAATACAAAATAGGCGGAGTTTTGTTAAAGTAGAAAGTAGATGCAGATATTGGTGTGTGTGTGTGTGGATTTAACGAGAGGGTTTGTGGGTGTGAGTTAACGGGCTGTATGTTGGTGTTGCTGCCATCAATATTTTTTTTATGACGTTATCACGTAAAATTATCGTCCCTAAACCGACTTTATAGACAAACAACTCTTTTTTTAATAATATTCACTCATTAAAGGGATTTGGGCTAAGCTTTGAATGTCAGTGGTGAAGAGGTCATAGCGCATGCTTAGGAGAAGGAGAGGTTTAGAAGGAGATGCCTGGTCACATTGGTTTTTAAATTGTGAACATCATAATGATAAGGCAAAATAGATTTTGTCAAAACATTCCACATTCGAGTTGTACGGCTGAAAAAAACAAATCTCTGTAATTAACCCTACGACCGAACTGTTTGGCAATTCCAAGAAAAGTCCTAGTTTAACTCGTGAGTGCAAAGAAGCTAGCCTAAAAAAGTCATTGGCAAAAAATGTCCGTCTGTGTGTCTGTCTGTCTGTCCGGGTGTATATCGACCTGCAGCCTAAACAGGTTAAGCGATTGCCTTCAAATTGGTATGTGTCTATCCTTTGTTATTCTTTAGAGGGAAAATTGAAATTTTATTTTTGCGGCTAAAAATACGACCGTTTAGGAAAAGCTTATTTTTCTCGAAAACGGCTGCAACGATTTTGATGAAATTTTTTTATTTTTTTTTTGTTGGTATTGGCTATCATTTGATCAAAACAACATACGGGAAAAGTCTATTAACGGGACCTTTCATATAAGGTTTTTTTTAATTTTTGGCTTGCTCGGTAACGGCTCTTTGAATTTCTGTAAAATTTTATACCAAATGTTATATCAACATTTTGAATAACTAGTTTTTTCTAATAAAAATTATTTTTTTTTTTTTTGAAAAATCGATATTTTTAAAACATCAAAAAAATAATTTTTAATTTTATAATCACATTTATTTTATTTAATTCTTAAAAACTGCATACCAAAATTAAAAAAAAAAATATTTTTCAAAAAACTAAAAATAAAAAACAGGATTTTATCAAAATACGTCCTACAAATTTCGAAATACTTTTTTCATAAATTCTTTGTTCTTTAAGACGTGTGGTGGCATACTTCATTTTTACTAAAAACCGTTAAGTATTGTGATTTTGATAGTTTTTATAAGTTCAAACTTTGTTATTTTCAACGTACATAAATGTTATTTGTTTTTGTCCAATGTAATTAGGCACATAAGAGCAAGTAAGTGCGACCCAGTCGTGCTCATTTTTATAGATGATCTTCTGTCTGGTCCTTCTAATCCACTTAATTGTTTTGCTGACAACTCTACCCTCAGCATTGGTGGTTGAAATTGGTATGCAACAACAAGCCTAGTATAAACGACGAGACCGTGGCATTCAAACTATAGTGTCCCTAAGTTGTAGCATAACGTCATAAATCGATGACAGGCTTTACGTACGAAATAACATGACTCATGCTGATAAGACTCATGCTGATAAGCTGATTAGACTTCAAAAAGTACAAAAAGAGAAAAAGGAATACAAAATAGCGGAGTTTTGTTAAAGTACAAAGTAGATGTAGATATTGGGGTCTGTGTGTGTGGATTTAACGAGAGGGTTTGTGGGTATGAGTTAACGGTCTGTATGTTGGTGTGGCTGCCATCAAAGTTTTCTTATGATTTTATCACGTAAAATTATCGTCCGTAAACCGACTTTACGGACAACCAACTTTTTTTCAATCTTCCTTTGTTGTTAATAATAAAATCGAATGGAAGCTCTCTCATTTCTCTTTTGAAACTATTTTTATTGATAAAAACCTTTTGAAGATTCTGAGAAGATAAGTTTGCAAATATTGAATATTAAAATACATGTTTTGTGCCAACTTATCATAGAATTTTTTTTTCTTTTTTTATTATTTTATTTTTTTGCTTTATTTAATTTTTAATTTTTTTTCTATTTCAGTTTATTTGGTTTTGAATTTAAATCATTTTATTTTATTTTTCTATTATTATTTTTTATTATATTTCATGCTTTTATTTTATTTTGTCATTTAATGTTAATATTTTTTTTTTATTTTTTTTTATTTACTAATATTTTGTATCATTATTTTATATCATTATATTTAACTTAATTTGATGGCATTTCATAGCATTTTATTTTATTTTAGTTTAGTTTATTTTATTATATTATTTGTTTCATTTAATTATTTTGTATTGTTATGAATTTTGTTCCATTAAGTCCCATATATGTATTAAAAAAAACTGAATCTTCATTTGTGTGAATGCTCCTGTTTATAAAAAATAAAAGCAATATATCCAATATACCTCACGGAGATGTTGCTTAGCTCTTTACTGACCTACAAAAAAATAATAAAATATCGCTTAGTTTTTTGTTTTGTCGTAATATTTTACTGTTTATTTATTTATTTTGTTTTTGTAATTTTTTTGTTCAAAATAAACTAGTGTAATTTAATTGTTTGTATAAGAAAATATAGTGCAATTTAACTGTTCATAATAAACTAGTGCAATTTAATTATAATTTAAAAGGACAGTAGCCACCCGTCCTAAATCAATGTAATTTGACAATATTCCAGAGAACATAAATAAAATTCCCTTAAAGATGTTGGAAAATATTAAACAAAACGTGGCACTAAGGAGCAAATAGCTTCAAAAGCCGGACTTATTTTCCTAGAATGTAGTCAACACATTGTTCTATCAGAAATCGGTTTTTAAATGAGTCATACCCCCGCCACTTTTTTTTAAACGCAAAACAAAGAATGGCTTAAATCCTTAATACCTGCATATAACTGGACACCAAACACAAAACCGGGTCGCCCAGAAAAAAGAATTTATTGAAAACAAATCGCAGTAAACGACAAAAGATGAAAGAAATTCGTGAGCAGGTACCTGTCCACGGGCTAACATTCGCAGCTAGCGTAAGTCAACGGAGGTCAGGAAATGCTGCGGCTTCCAAACTCATTATAGACTCAACTTCCACGCCAACAAGAGCAAAAAGGTACAGAAACGAAATAGAATCTACCAAAAACCAAAAACGAAAAAAAACACCGCAGAAAAAGCTTTCAACATTTTTGTTGAGGGGGATTTTACAAAGAGACAGTGGGAGTTATTACACGAGTCGAGTCAAACTTCTTTCCTCTGCTATACTCTTATAAGAGAAGCAAAAAACTATGCTATCCTAATCGTTCATTTTCAAAGATTCAATCGTTCATGATTCGGTCATTTCAAAGATTCGGTCTTTTCAATCAATCATTTTACCAATCAATCCCAAATCTACCCTCTTTCTCTCGTTTCAATTCATACCCATGCCATACCGGTCATCGAAATGTGTTGTGACTTTTGAATGTGATTGTGAATAAAAGTCTTTCTCTATATCTTGAGAATGTTCTTGAAACCTGTGAGGAAGAAGAATTAAAAAAACCTGAAACTTATTTTAAATTGGGTTTGTGATGGATCTCATCAAAAATCATATCAGCAAAAATTCGCAGATAGCTCTCAGGACGACTGCAATATTTTCCAGAGCTCATTGGTGTCCATACAGTTGCAGTCAAACATTGGTGACAGATAAGAGATTCTATGGCAGAATCCTACGTTCGTTTTTGCCGGCCAATTCGCATTCGTTTTCCCCATGAAATGGTTGATGTTACAAAAGAATAAATCAAGAACGTAGAAGATCAAGCGGATAAATTGGTGAAGACCGAAATAAACAACTCAAGGGCTGCCACTTTCGTACGAGACACATTGCTTCCAACCATAGTTGACGTAAAAGTTTGCAACGCAGCAACTGGTGTAACATCTACCCTCAAGTGTTACATCGGTGGGAAAACTTCAAAGATTTTCAATGAATTTGAAAATACAAACTTGGAAGATCCCCAGTCTTAAAGATTTGGCTTGTCCATCTTGCATTTTAAACCATACTACACCTATCGTACTAGCTTAATCTAAAAAAATGGCAAGCCCGAACGACCCAGGAAAAACAAATTGTAAAAGAAAATGAAGAAACAATCCAAAGAGAATTTAAAGAAAGGACTGGAATGATAATTGATATGCCGAAATCTGGATTTGGAAATTCGAACGCGGGCACCACATCACGAAGATTCTTTGCCGATCCAGATTTAGCCGCTGAAATCACGGGTGTTAAAAAAGACCTAATAATGAAACTTAAGGTTATCCTAGAGGCAATGTCATCTGGCCACAAGATTAATGCCCAAAAATTTGACGATTTTTGCAAAGAAACCGCAAGGGTGTATGTCGAAAATTACGGCTGCCACCCTATGACACCGACTCTTCACAAAATCTTGATACATGGTTCAACCCTAGTAAAATACGCCATCTTACCTATGGGCCAGTTATCTGAGGAAGCTGCGGGACCCGAATAAACATTACCGTTCTTATCGTCTTGATTTTACCAGAAAGTTTTCAAGAACGAGATGAACCGCAATATTTTGAAACAGATGAATTAGGCTAAGTGAAATATGTATATATATAAATATATATGTAAATCTTATTTTTTATTAAGTTTATATTAAATATAACAATGTTCCTAACAAAATATTATTCATGTTTACATATGAATCACAATATTTTTAAACAAATGAATTACCTAAGTGAAATATTTTCATTTTTGTTCATGTTATCTTATTTTTTTAAGTTTATGTTAAGTTAACAATGTTCCTTTCAAAATTTAATTGATTTTTACATTCTATTTTAAGCTAACTCCAAACAAAAAATCGTTCAAAATAATTGTGTCTGGTTTTTGAAGCTAAAAGCTCCTTAGTGCGTCGTTGGGAGCATTGGCTAAAAAAAAGAACAAAACGGAACAAGTCCAATTTAAAATTCTATAATAATTCGTACAGTTTGAGAGCCTCTGAATGCTTTTTACTCAAACTTTATTTCAAACATTATAATTAACATTATTTTTTTCAGAGCGTTTTTGCTTAAGTAATGTTTGCAACTATTGCACTTCGTTCTTGCTTCGGCAGAACATATACTAAAATTGGAACGATACAGAGAAGATTAGCATGGCCCCTGCGCAAGGATGACACGCAAAATCGTGAAGCGTTCCACATTTTTTGGTATTTTTTTCTTTTAAGGAATATACAATAAATTTTTTCTGGATATGAACGAAATACACTGGTTCTGAACACCAACATTTACTACGATTTTGTCCTTTTTATAAATATCTTAGATTAAAAGGTGCTTGGACTTTTGATGATTACAGTTCTACATACTTGGAAACAAGTGTTCGGCTAGATCGTATAAAGTCCGAATAGAATTCTTAGAGTTTGCATTGCATAAGCTAAGTAAGGGAAGGGTCTGTTACTGCTCCGCAAATTAAAATTAATTTGTTCTCGTACGGTCGGTGAATGTGTTTTTTTATTGGGAATTCGTTTGGTTATATCTTTGGTGCCAGGTAGAAAGGGGCTAAGTCAGAAATAGTAATTTACCACATTATTTTTTCGAAAAGTTATTAATGCAAAATAATCATTAAAACAGTCGTCTGTTATAACATTAGGCTGTTGACCAAACAATATAATTACTTACTAGATTTTCTGATGAATTATCACTTTAGAGCCACTTGATTTTTTGTAATTTGTTAAAATAAAGTTTTTTCTTAGGGGTTAAGTCAAGAAAAAAATCTTTGTTTTAATTAACAACTCGATTTAAGTCATAAAACTTACAAATAAAAAAAAAATTAAATTGCCATCTTATTAAGAGTTTACATTTGGTCATCGTCTTCGTCCAACAACTCGGGATCGTTATCTGGTGAATCTTCCGAAGTTAATGATTTTTTATAAAACTCGTGGAAAACAGGAGGAACTAAGATAATCAATGAGCACAAATCCCGTTTCTTTTCCGCGGATATTGGATTCATGTTATTATATTTTTGTTTCAGCGAATCTTTTTTATATTTTTAAACTTTCCTAGCCTTATAAAGCTTAAAACTTTAAAATCGTCTGAATCTTTTAACGAATTTTTATATCTAACTAAGCCTTTCTCCCTGTATTGCAGCCATTAAACATTGTGCCATAAGAACTGTTCCCCAGCTTAATTATTTTTTCGGGACACTAAAGCTGTCTTCAATAAGCCGGAAAAATCTAAAAATTCTTCCTGCTGCATTTCATGCACCCTGAATTGTTTTTTTTTTGTTCTCTGTGCTACGAACTAATTGGTACCAATCGTTAGGGTGGTATGCAGGTGTTTGCATTTTTTTTTTCAATCATGGAGTGATCTATGTCACACTCCATGTGGGTGTATCCTGCAACTAAAAAATTATGGTTTATTATCAAGTGTGGGAGTTCTGTTTGGGTTAAAATAAACATTGCAGCAACATGACACATGTGTCCGAGTAGAAAGTCACTTCAGATACAGTGTCTGGTAGGATGGTATAAACATGAAACGATTTCGTTGCCTCCTCTGGCAGCTTGACCTTCGTGCCACATGTAGTTCATTGATTCTCCGCTAGCATTATCGTGAACAGTCAAGTTGTAGGTCCACAACTGTCTTTTGTAGAATGCAACGGAAGAACCAATAAATGGTGTTGGCAAACATTGTTGCAGGTCGAAGCTAAAGCATTTTGTTGATGGACTATTTTGAGCCTTTTCCTTGTCTATACTCTTTGCCTCATATGCTGCATTTGCTTGCTCCTGATTTATTTTTAGTTCATTTTCTGCAATTCGTTTTTCTGCTTGATCACCTGTATTTGTAGCAACTTGCAGCCTCATTTAAAGCAGATATCTATGTGCGGTTTTTTTAAATGCAAATTTAAGCTTGTAGAATTCTCGTTCATAAAGAGTTTGGCCCACAGGAGTGTTTCGTCCTTCTTTATAAAAATCATACATAATTCGTAAGTTTAGATGAGATGGAAGATATATTTTATCATTGGTGCGTCTCGTATAGTGACTTTCGTAACAGGGAAAAGATTGTATGTGCTTCATTTATGTCTTTCTCACTTTTCTTATTGGCAGTGTCGATCTGCCCGTCGAAGTCACCACACGGGTGCACGGTGAGAAAGTGAAGCCGCGGAGTGCTGCTGCCTGTGCGTTCTTTAAAAAAAAAAAAATACAAAAAAAGAAATATAAATCAATCTCGGGCGCGAACCGACAACCGTGTTGTGAAAATTTATTTGATGCTACAACATCAAGGCATCACGCAAATAAAAAAAGAATACCCACCAACGAAAAAAATACTCGCAGTAAGCATTCCTTGCAACTTTTCCTTTCTTTATCTCACTCACAGACGATTTTACTTGAACATTGCGGTAAATCCGAATGAACAAGTCTAATCGTTATCGGATAGATTAATTAATGCTCCCTTAATGACCAGGGGCGGATCAAATACATTTTATTGTCAAGGTATAACACTGTTAATAATTTGTATTGAGAAGCTCAAATTGGGATTTAGTGGAGTATTGATTATAGGTAATTGTCCGTCTTAGTTTTTTGTCCGTCTTCGGAATTTTCCTTGGATATTCACTTGTGCCTTTATTCTTTGCCAAACATGGCCTCGCCGTTTACATAAGGAATGATGTTGCATATCAACTTCAACCACAACTCGGTCTGTGTGTAAACACGGAATTCAATTTCATGTGGTTAAAATTAACGATTAATAAGCGCATCATTCATATTATGTTTTCTTTATAGAAGCCCAAATTTAGACAGAGTTTCAACTTCTAACGAATTTGATGCTTTGTCTGACTCCATTCAAGGAATTGTTTTCCGTTACCCTCACACTGAAATCGTTATTACGGGCGATTTCAATGTACACAATTCCAGTTGACTTCGCTTTTCTGGCCAGACAACACCCGAAGGAAGGTATGTTGAGATTTTCGCTGAGTTAAACCATCTTACTCAGCTCGTTGATGAGCCAACCCGAATTCCTGACATTGCAGGTCAAACCCCCAACACTCTAGGCTTGTTTCTTACCTCCGATTCTGATAAATGCACAATTCGTGTATTATCGCCTCTAGGCACATCTGACCATTGTGTCATCTCTGCCAACTCAATTCAGTTAAAGAAAAAACCCAAGGAGAACCGTTTGGCAATACGAGAAAGCCAACTGGGACGACCTCAATAACTATTTCAGGACCTTTAACTGGTCACTATGCTTCCTCGATAGTGACATTGATTCCAGCGCAGACATGGTTACAAATTTAATTCTTTTAGGAATGAGAAATTTTATCCCAAACAGGTCGAAGAGTATCAAACCTAAGGAAAACTCCTGGTTTGATTCGAGCTGTAGAACATTAGCAAAAAATTCGGCAAAAAATACTGCAATGTCCCAAAGGCAGTAAAAATTTTTGGTCATTTGTAAAAAAAGTAAAGAATTCTTCATCATCGTCAGTTCCTACGCTCTTCTTAAACGATACTCCTGCTGTCAGTTCTCAAGAAAAAGCAGATCTGCTTGCTGCCCAATTCGCGTCAAACTCAACACTGGCCGCAGGTGTCAGAACTCCTCCTGTACTCGAGAGCGTAAATGATTTTATGGGACCAATCTTCTTTCGCACTCGTTCAGTCGCAAGAGTATTGAAAGATCTCAACATAAATAAATCCGCTGGCCCGGATTGTATCCCCGCTATTGTCCTGAAGAGGTGTTCTTCAACGCTGGCAAAACCTTTGCGTAAGCTTTTCCATCGGTCCTATTCCTCTGGACTCTTTCCGAGTGCATGGAAAACAGCATTTGTCCAGCCTATCCCCAAAAAAGGCGAATCTTCTGCACCCTCAAACTACCGACAAATTGCACTAACGTCCCTTCTTTCTAAGGTCATGGAAACGCTGATTAATTTTCAGCTTAAGAAATATCTCGAAGAACGAAAGCTTCTTAATGACCGGCAGTACGGCTTTCAACAGGTCCACTGGTGATTTGATGGTATATCTCACCGAAAAGTGGAACCAATCTCCATCGTTTTGGGGAAAGCAAAATTATTGCACTTGATATTTCTAAGGCATTTGATAGAGTTTGGCACCAAGCCCTTTTATCGAAAATGCGTGCATTTGCACTCGATGAATCTCTTCTTCGTTGGATTAGTAACTACCTTTCGAACCGCTCAATTCAAGTTATATTGGACGGTTTCAAATCTGATATTCACAAAATAAATGCTGGCGTGCCCCAGGGCTCTGTTTTGTCTCCGACTCTTTTCCTTATATTTATCAATGACTTATTATCTGAAACAACTAATCCAATCAATTGTTTTGCGGACGACAGTATTCTCAGCTTTTCATATTCGTTTCCAGATTCACATCAATGTTCTTAGGATGTTGAACTGCAACGGCAGCGTATGATGAGTTCATTAAATTCTGATCTTGACAGCATTGTACAATGGGGAATAAGAAATCGCTTAATACTTCTAAAACTCAATGTTGTCTTTTGTCGTTAAAGCAAAACATACCTCCAATGCCACTATCCATGAGCGGCACTTGCATTGAAAAACAGAACACCTCTCAGTTCTCGGTATGTGCATTACAGACCACCTTCTGTTGAATGGCCACATATTTGACATCGCAAAGAATGCTGCGAGGTGTTTAGGTTTCCTTCGAAGATGCAAGAAGTTCTTCACCCCGTCTGATCTGGCTACAGTATATAAAGCATATATTCGACCGAAACTCGAGTATAATTCCCATATTTGGGCAGGTACTCCTATAACCCACTTGAGCTTTCTAGATAGAATTCAAAAAAGAGCTTTGAAAATGATAGGCGACCGAACAATAACAGAAACGTTTACATCTCTTGAGCACCGCCGAAATGTTTCGTGCCTTTCGTTATTTTATCGTTATTTTTACAAACAATGCTCTAGCGAAATAGCCAGCTGCATTCCTCCCCTGAAACGATTCAACCGTAATACTCGAACTGCTAGGAATGCCCATCAGTTTACCCTTGAGCCTAACTTCGGACGTACTGTTAAGTATAGAGATTATTTCTTTAGTCATACCACACGAATGTGGAATGCTTTGCCAGGCTCTGTTTTTCCCTCCCATTTTGATATGCAGAACTTTAAAACTAATGTGCATCGGTATCTCCTCTTTTATCCCTCCTCATTTCCCTAATGCTCGTGCGGTGTTTAAACATTTTAAGGGTACACACACAAACCCCTTTCGCGCGTGTAAATTATAAAAAAAAAAAAAAAAGCGGAAGCGTTCTTTTCTGTTTTATCATCCAAAAGTATTTAAGTTTTTATTTTTTTATTGAGGTTGCAACAAATTTTGGCTTCTCATCTAAAGTCTTACACTGAGATTTTTGTCTTTCTCTTTTGAAAATATTTGTTCTATTGTGTTTAGTACTAAGGCAATAAGATGACTTAAGCCCTTAGGAGCAACTCAATTATTTCAAAATATAAAATTAGTATAAATACAAAGGAGTTAAGTCCACTTACGCCCTTAATGCCGAGCAGTTTAAAAAACTTCCTGATTTATACCCTCTGTACACAATAATTTGAATAGGAAGGAGTTACGATTGACTTATGCCAGTGACTTAAAGTGACTTAAACCCAATAAAAACCCGAAAATGGATTTTTTTGACTTAACCTCTTTCTACCTGGCACCAGAGATATTTGTTGTGCAAGTTATGAAATAATTTTTGCCTTAAGATATAGTCGACTTTATTACAATATATATAGTCAACCTTTTTTAAAAAGATAATATTTTATTAAACAGTTTAATTTTCCAGATGTTAAACAAAATAACCGGCGGAAGAGTTTACGGAAAGTAAGTTATATAAATATATGTAGATAAAACATTTCATTGTTTTAAAACACAAACTGTTTGCTCTAGGCTCATTTTGACTATAAAGAAGTTGATTACATAGATGAAGATGAAATGCTTTGTGTCCGTGGGGCAAGTCCTGTTGCGATTGTCGTTGAACGACCAAATTACAGAAGAAAATCCCAACCACAAGATTCCAATAACACGATGGATACAACACCACCAAAAAGAAGGAGAACTACAGGTAAGCGACGAAGTAGACGACTAACACCAAAGAAATCAGTAAAAGGAAAGAAATCTGTCTCTAATGAAACTAGAAAGTCAACAGTAAGTTTTGACTAACCAAGTGAAAAACTCCTATTTTGTACAACGTATTTTTTTCATTTATTTAGTCTAAGGAAATAAGTCAATCTCCACAAGAAGTTCAAGAAAAACTTCCTCAGATATGTAAGTTTTATCTCCAAGACACATGTGCCAAACGATCCTTCTGTGAGTACATGCATTCTGAGTTTCCATGTAAATTCTATTACATGGGCCTAAAATGCGAAGATGAAATGACCTCACCTGGATGTAAGCTATCTCATGGTGGTTTATTATCTTCCGAAATGCTGGAAAACCTCACTCGTCACATACATACAGCGCCAGTTGAAGTCTTGGGACAAGAGTTTGTCGGTCTGATTTCTACCATGACAGGTAATGAGATAAGTGGAAAACTACAACAAATCCAAGATAGTCTTAGGCCACCAGATAGTGATGCAAAGGAAGAGGTGCCTTTGCCTGAAAACGATTCCTTAAAATTCATTGCTGTACTCAGGGAAAAACTATTTTTTCTCAATGAAAAACAACTCAATGAGCTACAGCAGCTTGGAATAACTAAAGCAGACGATTTGCTCAATTTGACGCTGGCTCAATTGAACGGAATTGGTATTCATGCGGGTCAAGTTGAAGCTATACAGATGAGTTTGGCTGCTGGACAAGACATTGATATGAGGAGTATTTTACCAACAAAACTAGAGACCCCAATGGCACAAGTACCGAGTTTTGAAATAGTTTGTTTCAATGAAGTGAACACATATGGACAGAATTGGTATGAAGAGGAAGAACGAACTTTGGTGATTGATGAAACCAATGCAGATGAGGTATGTAAATAAAAAAATAAAAAAAAAAACAAAAATAAAAATGATATAATAAATATTTGTTTTGTCTTTCAAGAATAAAATTCCAGAGGACGATGGCATTATAATTGATGTTCTTGGAGATACAAATTCTGAATCTAACAATGAGAATGAAATTAAAGTTAACATCGAATTCGACGCCGAAGCTACAGTTTCTACAGAAATTTCTGATGTCCCCGAATCCGTCGATATTGTTGAGGAGATACGACGAGAACTACAAGCTCTTCCAAATTCTGAAGTCTCAGTTGAATCTCTATCTTCACAGTGTCCAGGACCAGTTGATGTAGAGGAGACTGAAAAAGAACAACACGTTTCTGAAAATATGAAAGAAGTTGAAGGAGAAGCTCAACAAATTGTATGTTTAGAAAATATTGCTGCTGAAAAGAATCTGAAAGAAATAGAAGTTGTTCCAAACTTTGAGGTACAACAGGAAGAAATTGTAGCAACTTCTCCACCAAATGATCAAGATGAAGCTCAAAATGTTAAAAATACAAATGACACTTCTTATGACAATTTATCTGTTGATAAAGATGTCATTGAAAAACAACTCGAGATAGAAGCTCCAAGGAATGCAGAAGAACAAATTACTGCCCCTTCACCTACGAAAGAAATTATACAATCAGATATTCATGAAGACAATGAACAAATCTTTACATCACCAACTAAAGCAAATGAAGAATGCTATACGCCTTCACCTAAAAAAAACGAACAATGCTACAGGCCATCAAGTACAGAAAATGAAAACCGATTTACGCCATCACCTAAACCAATTGATACTGCTAATGAAAACAGAATTTCTTATACTCCTCCGCTTTTATTAAAAAAGTCTTCTTTAAAAGAAAGCAACAGAAGTTGTTCCCCACCGCCTGAACAAATTGTTGCAAAAATTGATCTTACTGTTGTATCACCACCAAGAAAGCATATTGAGCAGCATATATTCAATTCGAAAGAGCGTTATAGTAATCCTTTTCATAGAAAAATTATTTCCCCAGTTAAAGAGAGGAAGCGCTGCTATTCACCTGTAAAAGGGCAAAGTAAACACTTTTCTAAAGCGACATCAAAACAAAATGGTAAGTACATAATTTCTGATTTTAAAATTCATATATTCTAATCGACATTTTATTCTTGGCCAAAGAATTTTAATTTCTTTAAACAAAAATGTTCTTTTCATTTATGTGCATTGAAATAGTTTGGTGTGCCTTTGCCCTTAATATTAAAAATAATTGAAGAAAATTAGGAAGATTAAAATTTGTATCGAAAACTCGCTCCAGAGAAATAATTCCTTAATTATTCTTGACGGATTAATGATTCATTTATTGATATGACATTTGATTGACACTTACCACTTTGTCGATTACCAAAATTTAATAACAGACATACGTTCAGAATTTATAAGAACATCTGCTATTTATGTGCTGGAAAGCATTTTAAAATGAGTTTCGCCGTTCGCCCTTGCCTTACCTTACTTTAGGTGGTCCTACAATCCAGGGTGGACCGCCAATGGTGCATTAGCATAAGAGGCTGGTGGCGCTGCAGCCCATAGCTTTGATGAAATCCTGCCGTAAGTAGTCCAACAGTAATTTAAAGAAAAAATGCTTTGTGCTTTAAAATATAACTAGCTTTTACCCGCGACTTCTTCGATTAAGCATTTAGGTTAAATTAGGTTTTTTGTCAAATTATTATTTATTTTTATTAAGATAGTGAATTCCGTTTTTCTAATCGAAGTGATATTCCGCTATAACTTTATATTTCTATATCTATATATTTCTATATTTTTATATCTCTATATCTACATCTCTATATCTCCATATCTCCGTGTCCTTATGTATCTCTTTATTTCTATATATTTATGTCTCTATGTCTCTATATCTCTATATCTCTATATCTCTATATTCCTATATCCCTATATCTCTATATCTCAATCTCTGTATCTCTCTATCTATATATCCTTACAACTCTATTTTCCTCTATCTCTATTTCTCTTAATAGTATAGTGAATCCTGTAACTCTTCCGTCTACCATACTTCATAATTTCTTGCTGTCGTTAAGACACAGAAGTATATCAAACAAATCTTCAGAAATGCAGTATTTCACATTTAAGCCTCTCCCACAGGAACCGTGCATTTTACCTGGATGAAAGCCTATGTTTCAATCCAGCACAGCATCATTGCGGTTGGTTATCAATTATTCGGATTGGGACCGTCCGAAAAACAACCGCATTTTTTTTAGAATTAACGGGCGCACAAGGGACTATTTGTTTCCCTTTTAATGTAGAGCACACTGCGCGAGCATTAGGAAGGTAGGGAGGGAAGGATAGGAGGTGTCGCTTAACATTGGTTTTGAATGCTAGCAGATCAAAATGCCAAGGGGAAATCTCGCCGGTCAAATTATTTTAAATTCGTGTTGTTCGGCTAAAAAAAGAATTCCTATATTTCATGGTACGTCCGAAATTGGGCTCAAGGGTGAACTGATTAGCATTCCTTAAAGGACGAGTATTACGTTAGAAACTTCTAAGGGGAAAAAACGCAGCTGGCTACTTCGAGTGAACATTTTTTTATAAAAGAACCGATAAAATAAGATATGAAACATTGCGTCAGTGTTCGAGAGGGGCAATTGTTTCAGCGGCAGTTCTATTTCCTATCAATCTTAACGCTCGATATTGTATTATATCAAGCAGGTGATACGATGTTTGCAAAGCACCTGCCCAGAGGTGGCAGTTATACTCGAGTTTAGGGCGTATAAACGCTTTATAAATTGTAGCCAGATCAGAAGGGGAAAAATACTTCTTACACCGATGCAGAAAATCTAAGCACTTAGCAGCATTTTTAGCGATCTCAAATATATGGTCGTTCCAACGGAGGTCGTCGTTAACACACATACCGAGTACTGAGAGCTTTTCTGTTTCTTCGATGTAAGTGCCATTCATGGACAATGGCATTGGGGGTATGTTTTGCTTTAATGACAGAAGACAGCATTGAGTTTTCGAAGCATTAAACTCCACACCATTCCTATTACCCCATTTGACAATGCTGTATAAATCGGAGTTTAATGAGATACGGTACCGTTGCAATTGTACGTCCGAAGGCGAAGGACGTGAATTATCGAAGGAATATGAATAGCTCATGGTAGAGTCGTCGGCAAAACAGATAAGTGGATTAGAAGTAACAGACAGAAGATCATTTATAAAAATGAGGAAAAGAGTCGGATACAGAACAGAGCCCTGGGGCACACCAGCATTTATTTTGTAGGAATTAGACTTGAAAGAAAATTCATGGTTTGATACAAGCTGTAAAGAGATTATCTTGTACAAGGAGGTTTGTTTCCGTTGCTAAAGCCAGCCCTTCTGAGGAAAATTCAAAATTTCAAAATTCAAAAAAGACAGGAAGGCCTGAAACGCTCTTATATGACTGACCATATCATGATCAAAAATTAAACCAAACAATACTTCAATGTCCCAAAGGTAGCAAACGTTATTGGTCTTCATAAAAAAAAATATTAAGAATTTCTCATCGTCCCCGAAGCATTTATTTGTTATGAATAGAAAGCTAACGGACCGCCCGTGAAAGAGAGCATTAATGATTTATTGGGACCAATCTTCTTTCGTACTCTTACATCGGCCAGAATTTTGAAAGATCTCGACATACATTAATCCGCCTGTGCAGATAGTATTTCGCTATCGTTCAGAAGATTTGTTCTTCTACGCACTGCGTAAACTTTTCTACCGATCTTACTCCTCAAGGCTCGTTCCGAGCAGATGGAAAACAGCCTTTCTCCGGCCTATACCAAAAAAAGTTTGTTTCACCGAACAGTCATCGTTTCAAAGAAAGTAAGATTATTGCAATTGCTTCCCATATTTTTAAGACTTTTGATAGACTGGCACCAGGCTCTTTTATGGAAAATGCCTGCTTCGGTATCGACGCTTTCCTCCTTCGCTGTATTAGAAATTACCTTTAGGACTGTTCAATACAAGTTGTATTGGATGGGTTCAAGTCTGATACCTTAAAAATAAATCATCCCCAGGGCTCCGTTCTATTTCCGACTTATTTTTTCATTTTTCCAATCTACTAAACTGCTTCGCTGAAATGTGTTTCTTCAACGCCAAAGTATGTTAAGTTTATTAAGTTCTGGTCTTGATAGCATTATCAAATGGGGAATAACAAATCGTGTGGAATAAATTGCACAATGCTGTCTTCTGTCACTAAAGTGAAGTATATCCCCATTGCCATTATAAATGACCGGCACTTACATCATGGAAGCCGATCATTTAAAAAATTATCGGTGTGTGCATCACCAACAAACTCTTGAGGAACGATCATTATATGTTATGTCCCAAGAATGCAGCAAGATGTTTGGGATTCCTCCTTTTCCCCTTCTGATCTGACTAATATCTACAAATCGTATATCCGTCCAAGACTAGAATACAACTGCTATATTTGGGCAGGTGCTCCTCGACTCACTTCAGTCTTCTTGTTGGTATTCAAAGAAGAACGTTTAAATTGATCACATCATCAGAACATTTATGTCTCTCTCTTCTACCGTCATTTCTTCGGTCTATGTTTTAGACTAGAGAAATAGCCAGCTGCAATTCTTTAAAGCTTAAACAATTTCACCGTAATACTGGCACTTCCATGAATGCTCACCGATTTTGCCTCAGTTTCGATTTCGGTCGTACGATTAAGTACAGAGATTTGTTTTTCGAATGTGGAATTATCACGTCAAAGACCTCGAAGTTATAGCTGTCTATAGTGATTTGGTGGATATAGATTTGAAGTTCCTGAGTTTTTCCCATGATCTGCCGTATTTGTTTGTAGTGACTTTCCTGGCCTAAATCCCCAATGATTGTTGACGAATGTCTTTAAGTGTGATGGTGAGATGATTGAAGCCTATTTATTTAGGACAGTTTCGAGGTTCCTCTTTATTTCACTTTTGTAAAATAGTTTTTATATACTTTACACATTTTTGCTTAAATAAATCACGTCGAAGAATACTTTGTATTCTTGTTCATATCATCATAATTTTGAAATATTTACATACATATGTACATAAAATAATTTCTCATTTGACATTACATCGGGATTAACCAGACCATAAAATGCCAGACGATAATTCATCAGAGGACTGGGACGCAGATGAGCGAAGCGATATACAAAGCCCTTCAAAAGAAATTGGTAAGAAATTATTTTGTTCTTTATCTGCTGTTAAATTAACGTACTTTCATGCGTAGCATCTCCCGATCAGTCTGAAGATGAATCTACTTCTTATGTGGCAGATGTTAAAGTCCTCAAATTGCCAGAACGAACAAAGAATTTGGAAAACTATCAGCCAGCTACGGAAATAAATGCCCATCTTACTTATCCTCCAATGGAATATAAGGTATGTAAATACATTTTGTTTACAATAGTTTTCAAGTGATACAGTTATGTATTTGATCACAGCTCTTTGAAATGTATATGCCCGAATATGAAATTAACAAGCCAACTCAAATGGACAAACTCCTCAAGGCAAAAAGCACTGATCCCCGTTTGAAAAGGTTTATAGAAAAAGAAAAGGTTGGTTGAAAAGCAGGCTTGTCGATTGAGTAGTTACATTTGGAATTTTCAGAACCATGGCGTATTCCCTCAGGCGGAATACAGTTTCTTTCCACCTAACATACCACAATGTGATCCACGTCCTCGTCGAGGCAATGGAAATAATTGTCTCGATAGCTACTACAATGCCAGTCGCATACTATATAGCTACTTGCAGAGCTCACGATGGTATCAAGAACTAAAATCTAATCTCAAAATTCAAATTAATCACTCTGTTTCGGACTTGGTACGAGCGCTTAATTACTTTCATCAGGACCCATCACCGCAAAAGATTTTCGACCTATTTCAAATCGAATGTGCGGGTGTTCTTTTGGAAGTGATGCGAAATGTTGGTATTTTCATTGACGCCAACGGCAATATAACTGAGGAAGCTAATTATAAGCAGTTGTGTGTTCAAATGCCACAACAGCAGCCGTCGACGCCATCACAAGCATTCGGAAATATGGGTGGTTGTGCAGTACAATATCCTAAGCCAGGTTTATTAGGGTTTGCACCACCTGGAGTCCCTCATCCAAATCAGAGGAACACGTCCATGAGCAACGAAAATAGTTTCGCTAGACAGGCATTTGGCAGCGATTGTTTTTGTAATAATAATGAAATGCAGCCGAATGTGAGCAGCTTCTATGTTGGAAATCGATATGGAATGAATCAAAATACGGAACCAAATTCAAATTCTGGTTTCGAACAGGGAAAATCATTTCGTAGACAACACCAAAAAAGAAATTTTAACAGACACTAGAGTGTACTATTTAGTTTTGAAGTATCTGTTTTTTTTTAAGTTTGTTTATTTTCTGTAAGTATCCAAGTTTTTTTTGATATGTTTTTGTGTCAAAGTTACAGAACGTAATTCATATTTTATGTTATAGATGTAATTTTATGATTTTGTTTATGTGGAACATAATACAATTAATTTTCAATTGAAAAATTAAATAGGAAGTATTTTTCTTGTACGTTTTATAGGAAAAATGGTGCACAATTTTCAAGAGGCTCAATGGTCTAGGGGTATGATTCTCGCTTTGGGTGCGAGAGGTCCCGGGTTCAAATCCCGGTTGAGCCCGATTTCTTTTTTAATTTTTGCAAATGTTTTTATTATTGAAATTTCATGTCTGCTATTTATATAGAAGTTCATAGTTGAATGCATAATATTTTCGATTTGTATGCCTTTTAGTTCGTAGAACGGGGTAGACTATTTCTGCAACGCCTTATCGATATCGATTTAAATAGAAAGAAGAATGCTGTGTGCTATTGGGTACGATGTTAAAATTTCAATTCACAGTCTATTTTTGAAATTATATAATTAATTATAATTTTTGCTGGCGATATTTGCATATTGGCTAAATTATAAATGAGTTCCACATAAACTTTGGCTAAAAGTCAGTTTGGAACATTTTTCAATTGCCAAACTGACGCAACATGCAACACTTTTCTCGACAAGCTTTTTTGTTATATTCTTTCATTTCCGGGCTAACACACTCGGCCTAGACTTTGTTTAATATCTTATAGTACAGCCACAAGTTTATACAAATAAATCAAGAGCCGCCGGGCTCCGTTTTGGCTTCGATCAATCCAAAAACAATTATTTCTCTGACGACATGACATAACTCGTTTCTATAAAAGCAGCCTTTTTCTTTGGATTTGTAGCTGCAACGTCGAGTATGATAGGGCCCTATAATGACTCGCGATTAGCCAGAAATATTTGGCGAATGCGAATATTAGGTATTACTATTTTCGAATCGCCTAATTACTTTAGCCTCATATGTTAAAAACTGTGGCGTATTGAAAACTCGTTCTATTACCATTAGCCAACATTCGTCTCTATCTGTCGGAATCGGTCGAACTGTAAATCCTGGTTAATTTAAATAAAAAAAACAGTCTATTTTGAAAAGCGTGTTTTTTTAAGAAAAACAAAATCTTTTTTCTTTTCTGTTTTAATAATGATGCTGAAACTCAGTCGGGACGATGATTCCAATGTGGGTTCCATCCACACATCAAACAATTTCAGGCAGACCAGATTTCTGAAAGAAATCATTTCTATCTTGTTGCTTCTCCGAACTGGACATATCTGTCTATACAAGCCTGGACAACTTTTTGTTTCAAGCACGTCAAGAACTTCGGTGAAAATGACAAAAACTGTGGGTTGTGAGAGCCCAGCTTGGAGTCGTTTCCGACAGAGCTTTAGTAGCTGTCACTACCGAGGAACTAAAAGGCTGATAATAGTTTTATGATTGGTGAAATAACGAACTTTTAGTTGTTTGAAATTCTGAACTCATGATATTGAAAACTAACTCAAACGCATGATTGTCAAAATTATAAAATAAATCTAAATGAATAATGTAAAACACAATTAGTTAAACAAAAGAGAATAATAAGTAGTTTGTTCGTTACAAAGTGTCCGGTAGTTCAAGTGCGTTGGAAGTTGGAACTGTGCATCTCTCAAGTGATGAGTGGTGAATTAAGGATTCTGTATTCCCACGTTCAAGGCCTAAGATCTATTTTTTCTGGTTGTGTACTACCATGCTGTTTTTTACAGGCCAGCTGTTTTTGAGGGTGAGTTAATAAACTCATGTAGCAAAGGCTTCCGATCCGTCGGAAATCCTCCTTTTTGGATATAACTTAATCATCTTAATCAATGGCGCAATAACCGGGATCCGGTGCGGGCCACATCCAAATTCTTCCACACGTACGCCATCCTGTTTCGCACCCCAAGGCTTCGAGCTCCCTAGTCTTTGGCATTGTTCCAACGAAAGCTAGGTCTGCTGCGTTGCCTTCTACCATAAAAAGAATTGCAATAGACTCGCGAATTCGATTCCCTGTCAGACTCCATTGAAGGGTTTGTTTACTTATATCCTCGAACTGAAATCGTTATTATTTGCGATTTAAATGACTACAATTCCTCCTTTTCAGACCCTACATCACCCAAAGAATTGTGCACCGAGATCTTTGATTTTAATCATCTTGTTCAGTTATTTGAAAAGCCCCTAGGCACATCCGACCAATTGTGTATCTGCTAATTTGCCATGGCAAAATATTCCAGTTAACAGCGAACTCCTAAGAGAATCGCTTAACTGTTCAAGACTACAGCGCAAATATCAAATATGGTCACAAACCTAATTCTCTGAATGAGAGTTTTAATCCCAATTAGAGTAAAAATCAGCAAACCAAAAAAAAAAAGGATGGTTTAATCAAGCTGTAAAGAGATTTGAAACCAATTTTACTTGGGGCAACCCGGAAAAAATTCTGGAAATTCTTGGTATGTGTACTACCAACTACTTCTTCGAGAACATAATGTGTTAGGGTTTCTTCCGACGATGTAAGAAATTCTTTTTCCTTCTGATTTGTCTTCTATCATTGTATCCATCCGATGATGTTTGGCTCTCTTTTTCTTCTGGATTGCCATACGGGCTCGTTTTATGGCATTTTTCATCACTTCAGCGAGAACTTCGGGCGACAGATTCTTGCACTCGTGTCGAATGTTGTCCTTGAGGGCTTCCAGAGTCTCGGGCTTGTTTACGTAAACACGAGACTTCATACATTTTTGTTATTTGTTCTTGTTCTATATCAACACCAATTGGCGATTTCAGCACACCTCATTGCGACTTGATTCGCAACTAAAAAAATGATGCTTCATGATAGTACTATATTAGGTGTATTTAGAAAGCTTCTATCTATAAAAGAGTACAACTCCCATATCTGCCTTTTCAACTTCTTTTGGATGGTGTGCATTCAAAATGAATGGAGATTATGACATCATTAGAACATTCGCGCCATTGGAAAACAAACGAAACATTTCTTGTCGCTCTCTTTTCTATATTCTAGACTAGAGAAATAGCCAGTTGCATTCTTCCTCTTAAAGAATTCCACCATAATATTCGTGTTTCCAGGAATGCCGACCAATTTACCCTCGAGCCCAATACAATACAGTACAAAGATTCGTTCTTCAGCCGTACAACTCGAATGTGGAATGTTTTAACCTAACCCTGTTTTCCCATTCTGTTATGATGTTCAGAAGTTTAATTTCTATGTGCATTAGAATCTCATTTTTTCTTAAGTGTCCACCGACTTAAAAAAGATGTAAAAATTTAGTGTTTTAACAATCTGAATCATATATACCTAATAACTATATGTAATATTTAATATTTTAATATTTATAATTATCATTTGTATATTACATTTGTAAATTACACGCGAAGATTATTAAACCAAAATCATTTCTTTTCATTCTACCCCTTGATCTAGAAGTGGAATAAGAAAAACTGTAGTATAAATGTACCTTCGGTTCATTTTCCCCATATACTACCAATAAATCTACGTCATTATTCTAAATATTTTTACCAGTTACAAAAATTACTCAGATATCAGTAATCCGAAACTTGATGTGTAAAGTAAAAAAAATAAAAGTAAAGTAAAACAACGAAAAACGATATGCTCAGTCAGTATCGAAACTTTTTATAAAATAAACTCATAGTCAGATAGGTTGTTACACCCTTTAAGCACAGCAATTTCCTAATTAGTTCCGACTTATCAAAATGAACATTAAGTGTTGTGATATGAACAAAGTCCATCAACTCTTGTTTCCAAACTGTTCTCTTCTGAGTTCTTAAGAAATATCTAGTGTGTTACCATCTCTATGACATCTTTCCAAGAATCCAATTCTGTCTTGTTGTTTCAACACTGATTCATTGCACTGGCATGCACCACTCCAAACCAAAACGACATAAGAAAAACAAAAATCTCACACTGACTAACATCTCTTAGAATAAAAGCAAAGGTCGACGACAGTCCGTTGCAATTTAAACATTTAAAGCATAGTTAAGCGTACGATCAATTATAATTACCTTCAATGAAGTTCAAAACGAAGTGAAAGATACAACATCATCAAAATAGATACAACACAATAAAAAAGAGCCAACTGCCCAAAAGAGGCCATTCAATGAACGACAAAACACCCAATTTCACAATGAAAACACACTAAATAAAAAAAAAAATTAAACCAATCCGTTGTGCAACGCAACAAAAAAAAGTTTTTCACGTAAAGACCCAAATTCAAATCTGACAAAATTGCATTTGGAAGCATTTCTGCATACTTCGAAACAATGCGTTTTGGCTGCAGAACACTATTTTCTGATTGACCATCGAGCCATTCGAGCCATTCAAGTTTGTACAGCTAACGTGAACAGTTGTTCTACCTCTTGATCAGGTGGAATCAAGGAATTAACAGTTTTTGTTGAACACGATGGCGAGAGTAAGTTGATGGTGTTTTTTTTATGATATTGGATATGTTGGTGAATTGTGAATTGTGGGCTTTTCTTTCTAGATAACCAAGTATCTACTGCTTGCTTTGATCGTGGCAGTAGCTTTCAATCATGCAGCCAAAGCTCAAGAACCAGAAGAAGGAGCACCAGCCGAAGCAGCACCAGCTGAGGCAGAAGCACCAGCTGAGACAGCTGCTGAAGAAGGAGGAGGTGAGCCTGCCGCCGAAGAAGGAACTGAAGGCGAAGAAGGGGATAATGTAAGTTGAAATTTATTAAAATATCATAGTATGGGTCCGTTAATAAATAAGTACTTTTATTTTTTATGTTTGGCAGTACTCACTTGGTTCGATTAGAAAGATCGGATCTTGGTTATCTAAATTCGGATGGTGGAATATCTGGAAGGGAATTGGTTTAAAAAAGGTTGGCGATTGGTGGAAGTGGGACAAACTCTTTAAGGATGACTGGTGGAAGACGAAGTGGTTCCTTTTGGGTTCACCTCAGGGAGAAGAGTCACGAATGATGCTTGTCTTGTCCGATCCGGAAGCGCGTTCCATGGGTGTAGATGCAGATGAAGATGATGCCACATACTTCCTTGCTCCTCCAGGCTTTGAAAATGAACTTGCAAAGAGAGGTATTGCAGTAAATCCATCAATTGTTCCAGTAAGCAAGAAACCCCAAAAAAAGCAAAATTACCCCCAACAACTTAAAAATACACAATATACCCAATCCTGGCTACAACGAGCTTTCCCAAATTTGGACGTATACGATCGTGAGGGTGGTCAGGGTTCAGAAATCGATTCAATTCGTGTAAGGCCAAATACACAGAGTACATCAAGGAGTCTGGTTGCTTCTCTTCAGCAACAAATACCTGATATCATTCCTTTAGGACCTTCTGCCAAATATCCTCCTATGCTTGCTTACGATAAAAGTGGTGTTATGCAATTAGTTCAGCAGGAGACACCAAAAACATCATATCAACAATATCAAACAATAGGCCAAAATACCCAGAATCCAGCCATTCTCCAGGAGTATCAACAAGCTCTTCGTGGATATCAAGAAATGGGTAAAACACAAAAACCAAAGACAATTAAAGGAACTCGCGTCAATTCGGAGACTGAACCAGAAGTACTACCAGTTCCGATGCCATTTCCCAGAAGCAATTCCATAACAACAAAAGAGGAGATCGAGAGGGCCCTCAACGATGAACACACCCAAAAAATGCTTGAGCAATATGCAAGAAAGAACTGGAAGACTATCAGAAAAGATGCTATTATTTTAAAATTTATTCCAAAAACTGATATGGAAGCACGTCCTTCGGTGAAGAGGCAAGCTACTATGATGCAGGAACAAAGTCCAATGCCGATGCCACGACAGATGTTTATGGGCGATGATATGCATCAACAAGTTAATTCTGCATACAGTAAAGACCTTCAGCAATGGGCTGCCCAGCAGGAGAGAACGATGCAGGTGCAAGATCAGCATCAACTACATCAATTGAATCCGATGCAGATGGAAACCATTCCGCAACAAGAACCAATTCAGCAACAGCAGCTAGCTTTGCAACAAGGAGTTATGATGCAACAGGGAACAGCTATGCAACAAGAACCTCGTGAAATTGTTCCACTGCCACAAAAGGCGCCATTGATGTTCCACCAAGAACAACGTCCGCCGATCAAAGAAGAAGCACCAACAATGCAACAGCAATCACCACCAATGCAACAGCAGCCACCAATAACGCAACAGCAATCACCAATGATGCAACAACAGCACCACATAATTCAACAAGAACCACGCCAATGGCTGCAGGAACAACCAATTATGCAGCAAATGCCTCGTCAATGGATCCAAGAACAACCTCTGCAAATGCTGATAGAACAAGAAGCCATCCCAGAACATGAGCCAAGACAATGGGTTCAGGAGCAGCAATGGATGTCTGTTGATCCAGCAATTTTAGACCAACTTGCGCCACGTCACGAAATACATCAAACGTCGGACCAAATTCAAAACGCACAATCAAGGGCAGAAATAACTGAACAACAACAACAGCACAGTTTAACAATTCCTGACGATACGAAACTTATTAACAAAGATGAACAACACCCAATAGTGTCTGATATGGGCCCGCAAACGGAGGAACATGCACGGTTCTTTAAGAAAGGTAATCTCTATGGTGTAGATATAAAAATGCATTCCACTAATTCCCATTCTCGTGATCGAACAGCCTTTAAGAAAAGACCTAGCCACGGAGCTCACTATGAAACTCATAACTATAACATTTATACCTCTGATGGAGGATATGGAAGTGGTTACGGAAGTGGACATGGAGGTGGTTATGGAGGAGGTTATGGCAGTGGCTACGGAAGTGGTCACGGATATGGTTCATACCATGGCGGGTATGGTTCATCCCACGGCGGGTATGGTTCATCCCACAACGGATATGGCAGCCACGGTGCTGGCTATGGTGGCAGCTATGGTTCTGGTGGCTACGGTAGTAGCTATGGTGGTGGTGGATATGGTAGCAGTTCCTATGGTGGTGGCTCTTATGGAGGCGGTAGCTATGGTGGCGGATATCGCTCAGCTGACGCAGGAGAACCCCCCCAGGTAAGTTACATTCCCTAAACAAAATAAATTCACCAGCATTCCGCACAGAATTTCATTTCACGTTTTAATTTAATCGTCCAAGTTTGCACACATTCATCGTACTAATATTCATCCATTTTGTTGTTCTTAAACAACATGCCTCCATATCATTAACAGGCGACGATTTTTTAGAATCTACACCAGGCTCAAGATCCCGACCCTTACCACAGCAGTACCACTATTAACAATCACCCTATAACCTATCAGCACGTAGATGATACAAAAATCTTGTCCAATCCAAGTGAATTTACCCAGAATCAACCAGAAAACAACAACCACGAAGATCATGCCAATCAAGATGAAAGAACAGCTGCTGTACACCAGGCATCAACACATGAACAATCGAGGTTAGCAAGTAAGAGTAGTTTAAGCAAAAACCACTTCGATATAGATTATAAAGAAAGTATCTATCGACCGAGCCGTCAGGTTCTAGGATACACATCTAAATTAAGTCACACAAATCTGCGCCGATCCAGACGCAATGCTCTGTCTTTAAAAGATCATCGTCGATCAAGACGTCAGGTGTCATACGGTGGAAGCCCCAACTATGGAACTTTTGAAACTATACCAGCATCTTCTTTGCATAAGCTTAGGGAAGGTTATAAGGATAGCTTAAAGGAGATTATTTTGCAGCCGAACGAAGATCCCGCTTCAGCTTTGATGCGTTACAATTCTGAATCCATTCGTGAAGCTTTGCATAGAGCGAGTGCAGAACCGATTGAAGTGGACGGGAGTCCAGGCCAAACAGTTGTGCATGATGAGAACATGGCTCCAGCGGCTACAATACTTCCAGCTGCAAGTAATAAATTACCGACATACCAGCAACAATGGCCTGTGCAGTCTCCTTTGTATACAGTAGAGAATGTTGGTTCTCCAATGGTGTATAAGAACGGCAACTTCTATCCAGATCCATTATACAATAGGCCTCAGAATAGAACAGTTCAATCTGCCCCAATTGTAAGTCCAGTTTCTTCTATACCAAATATAAACCAAAGCCCTTTGGTAAGAAATCAAATCCCTGGCTCAAGAATGCATAATCCGTATCATTATGGAGCACAACATCCTTTTAGTACGGTACCACAAGGTAGATTAGATGCAACAAATTCATACGGCCGACCATACGTTAACCCACCATCAAGTCCTTCGCAAAACCATAGACCAGGATACAATCTCCATCAAGAAGACAAAAGTCCAGTCTCTCCATCAAATCCTGCAATTACGAATAACCTTTCTAACTTGTACCACCAACCAAGTGTTACGCAGGTTCCACAACAAATTCAATCAGCACCCACTGCACAAAATTCACACCAAATTCCTTTAGCACCAATTAGACAAAATCCATACCAAATTCCATTAGAACCTATTGGACAAAATCCACACCAAACTCCATTATCACCCATTGGACAAAATCTACACCAAATTCCATTAGCTCCCATTGGACTATACAATCAGCTTCCCACAAAAACATCGCATCACATTCCTCAGCAACTGGATGTACCCATAACAGGTACTGGCCAGGTAGCTCTCCGCGAATACATAGGCGATCAGCTGCTAAATCCTACTTTGAACTCCTTTAACGAATTGATGGAAGCAATCAAGAACCGTCTTACCAGCTGTTGCCACAGATGCAAGAATAAAATCCTCAAAGGAATCAACTCCAGAGTCATCTCCGAAGGCCTAGATGAAAATATTGATGATTCTCAAGAATGCTTGACATGCAAGGCTTCCACCGACATATATTCAGATTTGAAAAGCCTGCAAGAGAGTTTAGTCCAAAAAACCACTCCATTGGCGATTCATCCTATACCTCTAGTAACTGATGAAAATAGACCAAATATTCCTACTGAAACGTCAACAGCACCTCCAAATAAGAATACTTTTCGGTATTACCGAGAACCTACACCCATTAATCGGCAAAAAGTTACACAGGAAATTAAAACGAAGAATCCTAAAGTTGTGGATATTAAAGAGAACATTGAAGATCATTTGAACAACAACAGTTATGGTGTCTTGGATTATGAGTATGATTCGGAAGAGGACGATTCAGTCACTGACAAAAATAGTGAGCAATATAAATCTACCAACAACAAAAAATCAATATTATTTCATCGAAATGCCAATAAAGTAAGCACTACTAGTCGTGCACCACATACAGATTCTGAAAACGATAATTTAGAACGAAGTGGTTACATCTACAAAAGAAGACCAAATGCTTCGAAGTCAGAAAACGCTCTCCCAATAAATAAATCTATAGCTCCATCAAACTTAGAACGACTCAATGCTGCTGATGGAAGTGAAAGACGTCGGAACCAAGTGAATCCTGAGCAAAGACGCTCTAGTAGTGATCAAGGTCGAAGACGACTCACTAGTCGGTCTGGACCCAAAGAAAACGAGGAAAGCGGCTACAACTATGAAAAACAAATGAAGCATGACGAGGGTTTTCCAAGAAATAGTGGATATGATTATACCACTACCGCAGCACAAATACGAAAGCAGAAAAAAATAGAAGAAGCAAGCAACGAGACGCCGTGTAAGAAGATCCAAAAACAACTAAAAGAGCTAGAATCTAGTGCCAAAAAGCTATCCAATGATGGCAAACCCCTTAAGCAGGAAGAAATGCTTGAGAAAAAAGCCAAACTAATTGAGTTATTATACTTTTTGTATGAAATGAGTAAGTGTAGTATGGGAGAACAAGGTCAAAATATCACAGAGGTAGTCGAGATAAGCACTCCGGCTTCTTTGCCTAAAAATTCCGCAGATACCCCTCGACCAGTAAGCAGACGTGTCAAAATTCCTAGGAGGAAAGAGATCAAGACCTTGGATTATTCAACAATAAAGCATGCAGAGGGTAGTAGAAATGGTTCAGAAGGAAAGAAGGTCCGTAGTGTTGAGTACTATGAAGAGGATTGGTAAAGAAAGTTTTTAAGTTTAAGATTTTTTTTACACAACGTTTATATTATTTTAAATTAATTAATAACTATAACAGTCAAGGTCTCAAAAACTTTTGTATAACTTCTGGCTCAAACCAATGATGTTCAAGGGCCTGACAGTTCCAAGGTTTGGTATAAGCTTTTACTAAAATTAAATCTCAATATAAGAATAATGAATACATTAATTCTAGAATGTTGCCAAATTGACCTTTAAACAAGACTTTAAGAAAGATTAATTTGGAAATTTGTTCACAACTCTGTCGTGCTTGTGATCAAATTTCAATGAAAATTCAAGACATATTTGTCTGGCTCTCTCAACGATTTTTAACTTTTTTTTCCATACCTACATACATACGTATTAATATTTTTATTTTCGCGGTCGATGTCATTGAAAGTTGTCTGCTGAAACTTGAAACCATGATATTCCAAGTTCAGTATAGCTTGAAATTTGCTGATTTAAATTGTTAAACGTTATACCCGACCTTTATTATTGAGATAAGTTCTTATAACTTTGAGACGAGAGCGTATGTAGATTTAGGGCAAAAGGAGGCTGTTGCCCCCTAAATAGAACATTGCTTTTTTTATAAAGTATAAAATATAACCATTGCTGCTCCCGAAAAATAAAATAATTTAAGTCCTGGTAAAAATTAAATCAAAATATTTATCACTTAAGTGCATTATTTATAAAATATTAAAAAAAATATTTTTTGTAAAATAAAAAAAAAAAAAAATAAAAATTGTGATAATTTCATACCTGTTCTTATATTTTATCTTTTTTTATATTTTCATGTGCCATTCAACGTCATCACCACCACTGATTTTGATCAACTTCATCAAATTTTAAACATTTTAATCATAATTATCATCTTCATACCGAATATACATATGTTTCAACTTCAACGCATATAGATTCCAAGAATGTGGCAATGACCAACAGGCACCTCTTGTAGGTGAAATAAATTTCTTCTCATATACACCAGAATTGATGGAACCGTTTATGGGATTACGCGATGTTGACCGTGAAGATGATCCTTGGCATCGACCACATAGCTATAGAGATGGATATCGCTTACATTATTCGACTGGACGTAATCGAGTACGACGTGATACCGTTTCGTCATTTGGTTTGGCTAAAAAAATGTATTTGTACGAAATCGAAGATTATTCAGTTTGGAAAGCGAGGAAACGTTTAGAGCAGATTATCAATGGTTTAAGAGAACCGTTTTATTCTTATCCAAATTATTTAAATCCATTGATGTTTCCATCGTTTCGAACAACTTCTGGTACGACGACTAAAATAACAATAAAACCGCCAATTGTTCATTATGGTAATGACACTGATAAAATAGTTTAAGGTTCTGGGTTGTAACAAGGAAAGGACAATATATACTAATTTACAAAATTATTTACTTGTTTTTTTTTTTACCTTAACGTGGAAAATGGATGACAATCACACGAATGACACAAATCAGTCATTCTGCTCGCAAAATATTTGTCAGAGGCATTTTTTTTTCAAAGTAAATTCGATTTGTAAATTCGTTTTTTTGAATTCGCTGAAAATCGGATTTTGATAAAAATAAATTGCACGACTGGATCGCACGTACTTGCTCTTATGTGCGGTCACAGCTTCGAATAAAATTTGAAACATATAAAAGGAATTTCAGTTTTTATTCGATTTTTCTGACTTTTGATTGTTTGAAAAAAGTACGTAAAATAGTTTTCAACGGAAAAATTTAAACGTCATTTTATTTCTTTAGAAAATGTGAAAAAAAGTGTAATTTTTTTAATCTTGGAACGGTTTTTAAATAAAACGGTTTTTATTTAACAACTGCAATGCAAACTTAAAAAAAAATTACTTACATATAAAAACCGTTACAGAACAAAGTTCGAAAAATTCAATTAACTGAAAGATGTATTGTTGTAAAAAAATTAGCACCCTGAAAGTTTTATCAAAATCGTTAGAGTCCTTTTCGATAAAATCAAACATTTTTTTAAAGATTGTGCGCGCGTTAATTATAAAAAAATTACTAATATATATACCAAGTTTGAAGTTTTTTCGACTTCTCTATCTCATGTCATGTTTGATAGTATTTTTTTGCACGAATCCCTAACTTGCCTTATAGACCCTATAATCGCAAGTAAAAAGAAATAAATTAATAACACTAATAACGATAATGAATTAGTTTTATTTGACAGAAACATTTCAAATAAAAAATAATACTAACGTTTAAAATTATGGTGAATTCTATGTGCTCTCACTAGAATTTGTCCAAGAAATATGCAGAAACTGCCGCCTTTTGGAAAAAAGCTTAATATGGATTTTTTTTATAAACTAGAAAAAACATGTTTTATAATTTTTTTTATATAAAATAAATGCATCCATACGATTGGAAGAACCAAAAAGAAACAAACAAAAATAAAATAAATATTTGATGAAAAAAAATTATGTGAAACGTAAAATATTTAATTTTCACACGCTAAAAAGTAATTAAAAAGTATCATTCAGCCAAGTTCAACATTTCATTTTCACTCGAAATCAATCGAAAATAAAATGGGGTATTCTACACTATTATCGATTGCGATTTCAAGTTTTTCGAAATCAAATAGGAACAAAGTGAAATTGTTGTGTTCCACAATTCCAAGTGATTTTAAATCATCCTTTATATATGTGAAACTCTAGAAGTAAACAGGCGCAATTGAAAATGTAAGTAAAAATGCCGTTGTAATCAAAATACCTAAGAAAACTTCTTTGATTTAAGCATATTTCGGAATGGTTTGGGGTTAACGATGAAAATTTTAGAATCAATGTGGAACATCATTAATTCGATTCCTATTTAAAAACGAATAGTTTTCATATTTAATTTAAACACGTTTTCTTTTCTAGATTAGATTATTTTTATTATATTCGTTAGGATTTATGTACAATTGGTCTTAAACTAACTTATAATTAAAATAAATCATGTCGGCTCAACAACAGGGGCCCGACTTACTTCAGCTGACTCTATACAATGCTATATTATTACTTATATCATAGTTGTTTGCATAATCTTTTAATTGAAATTCTTAATTATAATTTACTGTCTTTGGTTTTAACAAATTGGGGTTAGGATGCGGTGTTGCTTATCCTCTGTTGTGTCCGTTGCTTGTTCTTTCGTAGAACGGGGCTCCGTCATTTTTCATTATATCCTCGAATCGATCGTCTGTGATGGCTCGAATGTTGAGGTAGCGATGGCTGGGCTCTAGTTGTTGCTGGAGTAGTTGCTGGATTTCCAAGTTGGGGTGGTGCAACAAATTCCTCAAAATATTTTTGGAGAGCTGTGTCATGAACTGATTTATTGGGATCAGTTTGGTGTCTTCATAGAGCTTCTTGTTTGGGACATATTTCCTTGTAATGGGGTTTCGGTGTAGGCCTGTAAGCTACGGAGTATCTTCCTTTCAAAAACTTCGATCTTCTTCATATATGTTGGTGATATAGTGAACCAAATAGGAGAAGCGTACGTCAGAACTGAACGGATCAGCTGCTTATAGATGAGGAGCTTGGTATAAGTGCTTAGTCCGTTTCTTCTCCTAAGAAGCGGGTGGACCAGATGTTAGGGAGAAGTTGGCTCTCTTAAGCATAAATGAATCGTGCTTATTGAATTGAAAGCTGTTAGTGAAATTCACTCCAAGGTATTTTGCTGTTGTCTTTGTCCTTATCACTGTGTTGTCTGGTAGCTTGATACTGATATTATCACAGCGTGATGCGACACGTTTTCTTTTCATTTGCGGTGGAATCATAGTCATCAAACTTTAAAACAAAATTTCGATTCTACTATGCGCCATATTAGATTTAAACGTATACACCTTTGAAAGTATTATGCTCCATTGCACCAACTTCAATTTAAAAACGATAAATCGTTAAATTAAATGCATTCGAGCTTAAAAATACGAACCAACTGCGGTATTAATAGTACGTTAGGTTGTTTCGATTAACTCCATCTTAGATTCAATTAGAAAAAATACGAATAGCAATACAAAGGATTTATTACCATTTTGGTATTTAATCGATTTATTTTTTATTTTTCAATTATTAATTTGTTTAATAAAAACCTTAAGTTATCAAATACATGACTTGTATTTTTGTATACATAAATAAATATTACAAATGTGAATGTTTGTATGTTTGGATGATAAGATCATAATAAATCATAATTGTATAGTATGTATAATAATGAAATTTTTAACATCTCAATGGATGAAGTGCTGAATTAAAAAAGGCAATTTTTTATTCCGGAAAATGCACGGTTCTTTTATGAGAAACATACATGTTAAATGATGTATGATGACTGAAAGTTTGTTTAAAATATGTATTTATATATGTACATATGTTAATATATATATGTACATATGTAGTTAAGGACTTTAGTGTTTTTTTATAATTAACGCGCGCACATGGGACTATTGGTTTCCCTTTTAATGTAGAACACACTGCGTGGTCATTAGGAAGATAGTGAGGGGAAATATAGGAGCTGTCGATTGACATTTGTTTTGAATGCTTGCAGATCAAAATGGCAAGGGAAATCTCGCGGGGTAAACTATTCCAAATTCGTGTTGTTCGGCTAAAGAAAAAATCCCTATATTTCACGGTAGGTTCGTCCGAAATTGGGAGGACTGCAGCTGGTTACTTTTAGTGAACATTTTTTATAAAAGAAACGATAAAATAAGGAAAGACATGAAACATTGCATCGATGTTCGAGATTGAAATTTAATTTTTAGGGCTTAAAATAACGGTACCTGCCATATAACTCTTAAAGAAAAGCTTATTTTTCTCGAAAACGGCTCCAACGATTTTGATGAAAATGTTTTTTTTGTTGGTACTAGCTATCATTTGATCAGAACCAAATTTACGGAAAAGTGTATTAACGGTACCTTTCATATACTTACTTAGGGGGCGCTACAGTTCCGGACGAACCTGGGCCTCAACCAACATGCCTCTCCAGCCAGCTAGGTCTTTGGCTAGCTGCTTCCAGTTTCGCACTCCAAGTTGCTTGAGGTCGTCCTCCACTTGAGCGCGCCACCTAAGGCGAGGTCTTCCTTAACTGCGTCTACCCTCTGGGATGGAATCGAAGATCCTGCGAGCCGGAGCATTGTTGTCCATTCGCTCTACATGACCTAGTCGTCTTAAACTTGATATGCGTATTTTTTGACCAGGTCAATGTCGCTGTACAGCTCGTATAGTTCTTGGTTGAACCTTCTTCTACAAAGCCGGTTAACGCAGATAGGGCCAAAAATCCTCCGAAGAATCTTACGCTCGAAACGACTAAGGATATCTTCATCCGCTTTAGATAAAGTCCATGCCTCGGCGCCATAGAGCAGGACTGGGATGATTAGGGTCTTATACAGAGTCTCCTTTGTCTTTCGAGAGAGGGCTTTGCTACTCAATTGCCTTCCTAGCCCATAGAAACAGCGATTGGCAAGAGTAATTCTTCGCTTTATTTCTGACGAGATGTTGTTTTTAAATGTTAAAGCGGATCCGAGGTACACAAAGTCCCTAACTACCTCAAAGTTGTACCTGTCTATTGTGATGTTTGTCCAATCCGCCGGTATTGTGTGTGGCTTTTTTGTTTGCAGGTTTTTTGACAGCAGGTAATTCGTTTTGGCCTCATTGACTGCTAGTCCCATCTTAGCCGCTTCAGCCTCAATGTTAGAAACGCTCCAGTGACAGCTGGACAGTGAGTTCTGCCAATGATGTCTATGTCGTCAGCGTATGCTAGCAATTGCACAGACTTGAAAAAAATTGTCCCACTACAATTGACTTACGAGTTTCTTATAATTTTTTCAAGTATTAAGTTGAAGAAATCGCACGATAGCGCATCACCTTGTCGGAATCCTTTTTTGACGTCAAAAGCTTCTGTGAGGTCAGTACCGACCTTGACGGAGCAGCGGGAGTTCTCCATCGTCATCATTCACAGTCGGACGAGTTTTGTGGGGATGCCAAAACCTGACATGGCTCTGTATAGCTCGTCTCTATAAATGTTATCGTACGCGGCCTTTAAATCGATATAGAGGTGGTGGGTATCGATTTGGAATTCCTGGGTAGTTTCCAGGATCTGCCGTAGCGTGAACATATGATCGATTGTGGACTTTCCTGGTCTGAAACCACACTGAAAGGGGTCAATCAGGTTGCTGACGAAAGGTTTCTGGCGTTCACATAGTACGGCAGAGAGGATCTTGTAGGCGATATTCAGGAGACTTATTCCTTTATAATTGGCGCAGTTAAGAGGTACCTTTCATATAACGGGTTTTCAAATGTTTGGCTTTCTCGGTAACAGCTCTTTAGACTTCTTTTAAATTTTATATTTAAGAAGATGTAGCCAAAATAATTCTGCATATCAAAATTTTGAATAACTTTTCTAATTAATTAATTATTTTTGAAAAATCAATATTTTAAAACTAATCAAAACAAATTATTTTAAATTTTATAATCACATGTATATTAATAAACTCTAAAAAACTGCAAACCAAATTTCAATTTTTTTTAACTAAAAATAAAAAACAGGATTTTATCAAAATCCGTCTTACAATTTTCGAAATACTTTTTTCATAAATTCTTTATTATACAAGACATGGAGTATGCCATCTCCATTTTTAATAAAAACTGTTGTGTTGTGGTTTTGACACTTTCTTAAGTTCAGATAGTGTTATATTTCTAGGTTTATGTTACTTATTTTTCCTTGCGATTATAGGTACTATAATGCAAGTTATGCATTCGTGCAGATTAAAAAATCAAACATAACATTACGATGATAGAGAAACATATTTGAGTTACTGGGAAAATTCTGTCCGTCTGGCTGTCTGTCTGTCTGTCTGTACGGATGTATTGTGGACTGCAGCCTAAATGGTTGGGCCAATCGTCTTCAAATTTAGAACTTAAGGTTATTTTGACATTCTACAGAGGAGTTTTTAAAAAAATTTGTTTGGTTAAAAAATAACGGTTTCTATCATATAACCGTTATGTAAGCTTAATTTTCTCGAAAACAGCTCCAAGAATTTTTATTAAAAAAATCAGTGTACTACTGTAGGAATGCATTATATTTTGGTGAAAAAAATTGTATATGGTGTACTAAAAACGGTACCTTCCATAGGACCGGTTTTTTTTCTTCGACTTTCTCGAAAACTGGTTATCCGATTACTATCAAAATTGATATTAAAAAAAGTTGTAATGTAATTTTGCATTAATTTTTTTCGAAAACTTTTTTTGTATTTTTAATTATTTAATTTTTTTTTTTTTTTGAAAAATCAATATTTTTAAAACGGGTAGGTGATTTTTTTTTAATTTTATTTTTAAATGTATATTAAGTTTGTGCTTAAGTTTGCATTTTTTAATTATTTTTTTAATATTTAAAAAAAAATTGTTAGAAAAAAACGTTTTTTTTTTTTTTTTTGAGATTTTGAAAAATATTTAGACTTTTTAACATTTCTTAAAGAAATAACATGGCGTTTAAATACAATATAACGTACTTTATTCGAACAGTTAAAAGTTACAAAAATCGAATAAATGCTTTGATGTTAACTCTAATTTTCTTAAATTTTATTCTACATTGTGACCGCACATATGAGCAAGTACGTGCGATCCAGTCGTGCAAATTATTTTTTGAAATATAAGAAACCGGGCAAGATTCACACTTTGGTACTTCGTTGCATACAAATTGCACATGAATTCTGTATAACTGACAGTATAATCACTACCTATGAAAGCCTGGAAAACCCGTAAGGATTGACAAAGCGTGTCACCAAGAGTTTTCGAAACCTCGAAATTGTTAAAAACATTTCAAACTTTTGAAGTTTATGGATATTTCCTAGTAAAATAATTAAAATATCAGTATCTGAAGATTTTATCGTGCTCGGCAATGAAAAGGCACAGAGAATCTTTTAATTTTTTGCGTTTTCGGTCACTTTGTTTGTTTTAGAAACAATTTTGTCGATATTGACCGATTGTTTTCCTGCTTTTTTCGCATTTATGTGGAACAGCGAAGTCCTGTGTCTTTTGATGTGAAATTTTTCACCGGATATTTTTGAATTGCACAAAGTTTGCTTCTGGAAATTCTGAGTAGCTTGTTTCTCGTTGTCTGGTTAAATTTTGCGCTGATTGACTAGTCGGATGGCTGTCTCGTTGACCGCTTTAATATTTTCTCGTTTGGTTGGTTAAGTGGTTTATCCGGTTTGTTGGTTTCAAGGAAGGCTGTTTGGCTGGTCGACTGACTTGAATGTTGAAAGTATTCTTGGCTGTACTGATGGCTTGCCTGGTAAATGGTTAGACGACAACCGCCTTATCTGGTGGGCTGCTTTCTAATAAGCTACCTACTACGAATAACCATTTTTTTACTTTCTTTTTTATACTGATTACCGAAAAACCGATTGTACTTTCGTACAATCCGAAATCCGATTACAAGGATTTTCGTACAATAGTAAGTGATTATGAATTGTCCTAAATAACAAAAATTTCAAAAACGTTATAATTATTAAGTTTATTTGACAAAACAATCAAGCCAATACTGTTCAATTACAATTAACAATTTACGATGTGACTAGCTTTTTTTTTCTTTGCTATCGATGTGACACGGTTGGTGTTTGGTATAATAAGAATGATAACAGCACAAAAATGCATATCAATTGCATCATCCTTATTAGGATTTTTGCACACGTCACTTAACCTCTGCATCAGCATTGCACTTGTTCTTGTATTTCATACCGTTGTTCTTTCTCCAAATGCAATTGTAATTGCATTGCATTGCATTGGGCTATGCAAAATATACCAAAAACAACACCACAGGTGTCAATGCAGGTGCAGAGGATTAGTGACTTGATGCCATTATACAAAAAAAAAAAAATAGATAAGAAAATTAATAGGGTATGATGTAACATGTTTGGCAACAAAAAACAAATATAATATTTAATGAACAGAATTAGAAAAAATTATTTAAATATTAAATTAATTAAATTAATTTGAATTAATAATTTTAAATTAAAGTAAGCAAAATTAAATAAAAGCGTTTCTCAACATGGCGCTCCTGGAATTCAGGATATGGTGAAAGTACGATTTTGGCTATCGGTCGCATGAATGTCCCACGTTTGGTGCGTAAGGTCACCACTCTAACATGACCATCTTCTCCGGGATGGACTTTTAAGATTCGTCCCAAGGACCATTGTGAGGGTGGCAAGTTTGGCTCCTTGAGTACAACAATGTCATCGATCTTAAAATTTCTCGTAGCTTCTCTTCATTTTGGGCGTTGTTATAACGATGTGAGGTAATCGGTTTGCCACCTTCGCCAGAAGCCTTGTACCATATTTTGCAACAATTCCCACCGTCCTAGCTGTGCGGAGGGATAAACTGCCATTCAATACCTTCGTCAGACAACATTTTGCCATCATTTTTGTTAAAGCTGCTAGATTGCACCAATTTGTTTACTTCAGACAGGATATTAGCCGCACCTTGGAAGTTTGTTCCATTGTCGGAGTAAATTATACTGCATTTTTCGCGCCTGGCGATGAATCTTCGTAGAGCTGCTAAAAATACTTCCGTGGTCAAGTCTGAGACCAACTCGATGTGAAATGCTTTGGTGGTCATACAAATGAACAAAGAAATATATCCCCTGGACAGCACTGGTTTTCGTACTCTAGATGAGCGGATCGTTAATGGGCCAACGTAGTCACATACGGTATGAGCAAACGCGAACGATGGGCTCAAACGCGACGACGGTAGATTGCCCATTAGCTGAGTCGATGTTATCTGTCGTTGACGAAAACAAGTCACGCACTCATGAACTATTTTCCGAATTAGATTTCTGCCACCGCTGATCCAATACTGCTGACGCATTAATGAAAAAAGTCCAGAGACACCAATATAAAGGAAGTTTCGATGAGCATCTAACAAAATCAGCTGAGTCAAACGATGATTTTTGGACAGAATAATAGGTTGTTTTGTAGCGAAGGGGATATTTTGGGCGTTCGAGATCCTGCCACCGACTCGAAGCAGACCAACGTCATCAACAATCGGCGCGACCGAACACAACTTGAACTGCTTGCCAACGAAACGATTAGTTTGAAGAGATTTTATTTTGGGCGTAAATTCCTTCTGAGTCCATCTGATGCAGATCTCTTTAGCGACACGAAGTTCCGAAAGTAAAAGATACCCATAATGAACCTCCCCTCTTGGCAAACGACAAGAACGTAAAAAACGTTTAACAAAACCGACGATTCTAACCAGCTTCCTCCAAGCTGATACCCTAACCACCAGATTTTCGAGAAAATGATCGTCCTTCATCGAAACATAAGTCACAATTTTCTTACTTCTTTCCTCAGGAACTTCCTCGATGCGCCATTTCTTTGTCTAGTTTGTTATTTTATCAAGAGTTTTCTGTAGCTTTTCGGTTGCTCTTTCAATTGAGCTGGATGATGCAAATATGGCCGTATCATCACCAAATGTTGCTATCGTGACGTTTTCTTCTTGAGGTATATCTCGAGTATAATTAACGAATAAGACTGGGCCAAAAACGCTTCCTTGTGGAACACCAGCATTAATTTCTTTAAATCCTGAATATTCAGTCCTTGTTTCATACGGAAAAGTCTATTTTCCAGATAGGATTCCAGAATATAATATATTTGTTTCAGAAAAACTTATATCTTTCTCCCCTCTAGGGATTTTTCAATTTCACTTGTTATTCTTTATACTTGATCTATTGTTGAGTGGTTATTTCTAAAACCGAATTGGTGTTCGGGATTAAGCCGTTTCTTTTCTACAATTGGAAGTAGGCGCTTAAGTAATAATGTCTCGAATAACTTAGAGATTGTTGGTAATAACGATATTGGTCTTTAAGACTTCTTTTTATTAAGAAATTTAATTTTTTAATGAATTTTTTTTGTGAGCTAACAGTTGTAAGACCGAAAAATACAATTTAAGGTACCTACCTACCTTATGCTTACTTTTATGGAGCAAAGAAAAAATGCTTTCTGTTTGCAATGTTTCTCTTTTTTATTTGCTTTTGCTGAAACATTTTCTATATAATTAATACTTTATTGAACCTCCTTTGTATATTAAGTTATATTTTTAAAGAAAAAGATGCAATCTAAATATTTTAACTAGCTTTTTTATATAAGTTCTGACATTTTATTAATTTTCTGCATATTTTCAGCTTTCATCTCCTATATAAAAACATACGAAATGGTAAAGAAATAACCAAGTTATGAATGTTTTAGTGAGAAAATGTATCGTGCGCTTGTTTCATTGCAGTAGGGCTGCCGAGTGGTTTGACACGTTTTAAACATGGCAGCCCTATATATTCGTAAAAAGTACATTCAGACCTTGAATTTGGCACCATATTTAACCATTAACTAGATAAGATGGAAAAATATGGTCTTAAGAAGCTGACAACTCCGACACGCTTTTAACCAGGCAACCATACATATATTTCGTTTCGTCTCGTCGAGCTCTATAGTTGAATGCTCCTACCGACCCATAGCACTAAAATTCCTTCTTTCTAAGGTCATGTAAACGCTGATTAATCATCAGCTTAAGGAATATCTCGAAGATCGAAGGCTTCTCCATGACCGTCAGTATGGCTTCCGCAGCAACCGTACCACTGGTGATCTGATGGCATATCTCACCTGAACAATGGAACAAATCCTTACATCGCTTTGGTGAAAGTAAGATTATTGCTCTTGATATCTCCAAGGCATTTGATAGAGTTTGGCATGAAGCTCTCTTATCGAAAATGAGTGCTTTTGGGATCGATGATACTCTTGTTTGTTGGATTAGAAGCTATCTTCTGGACCGTTCAATACATGTTGTATTGTGCACCGACGCAATGTTTCATGTCTTTCCTTATTTTATCGTTTCTTTTATAAATAATGTTCACTCGAAGTAGCCAGCTGCATTCCTCCCCTAAAAAGTTTTTCCCGTATATATACTCGTCTCGCAAGGAATGCCACCAGTTAACCCTTGAACCCAATTTCAGACGTACCGTGAAATATAGGGATTCTTTTTTTAGCCGAACAGCGCGATTTTCCCTTGCCATTTTGATCTGCTAGCTTTTAAAACCAATGTTAATCGACACCTCTATCTTTCCTCTCCCTATCTTTCTACTGCCAGCGCAGTGTGCTCTACATTAAAAGGGAAACAAATAGTCCCTTGTGCCCGCGTTAATTATAAACAAAAAACAGTTGCACACGACCTAAACAACGATAATTTTAAATTTAAAACAGCATTAAACGAATTGTGTTCATATTTTCCCAAGTCCTTTTTAAAACCCTACTTGGGTCCATAAAAAATGTTATAATTACTACACACCTCTACATCAACTGACCTATAGGTAATAATATGTCGTCAATATTAACAAGCTTTAATTTTAAACTTCTCATATACATGTACATGCCTATGTATACTAAATTAACAACAAACATTTTAAATTAGCCCCGACATTTGGCACTCTAACTTCCCAAAGCTTGGTCCTTCACCGAAAAGGATCATTGAATGCCGGAGTTTTCAATGTCATGCCTAGGAGTTAAACAGAATTACACGATATTTCTCTCTCTGGAATTATTTCATTGCCAATGTCCATGGCATGAGCTTCTTCTGTGCATAAAATAAAATCACGCAAATGATTAGAATGTCCTAAGTTCACCGCCGGCGTGTAATACTCACATTATTTCCCAAACCAAAACAACATAGCTTTATATATAATATGGGTCATTACCCATGTCAAGTGTAAATATTAATCTGCCTCTGCCTCTGCCTCGCACTTACCAACAAAAACCCATCTCCATGAAATGTCACAAGAAATTAAATTTGTATTAAATATCTTGAAGAGTGATGGCCAGAGCTAGAGTTTTGGGATTGCACGTAGTTAGTTCACAGATTAGTCGCTTTTGTTTTATGCAAGTTTTATGCATTGCGCGATGAATAATTCGCCAGAGTGTCCTCTGGCGAATTATTCATGGTGAATGTTTGGTAGCGTGTTAATTAAATGTTTTCGTGCTGCTGTTCGTGACACGCGAAATTTGTGTAGCTACACTGACTATACATACGTTTGCTTGTGCCTGTTTTTTAAAAACATTACTTTTACAAAAAAAAAAAAAAAAAAACAGTGAAACATTCAAGATATACTAAATACTTTAAATAAATTCTACATTACCCTATTAAATCTAATTCAATATTTAGTTTACATGTCTTTTGATTTGTCATTATTGATACATAGATTTTTAGAAATTGGAAAGTTTATGATAACTTTTGGCGCCGCAAAATAATTATATTTTTACTAAAGGTAGGATGATTTTCTCCCACTATTTAGGGGGATAAAAACATCAGGTTTTCAGTGTTTATATATTCAATACACTCTAAAGGAGATGTTGTTTCGCATTGGTCTTATACTTCTGAATATCTTAATAGCGTGGAAAAATAAAGTTAGGCAAAACATTCAACATTCGAGTTGTAGGGCTACGTTTTGCCTTATTAACAAATTCAACTGTAAGCTTATCGCCGTATAGTGATTTCTAAAACTATCTAACCTTAGAAAAATATCAAAGAGCCAAGTATAGCACTGGGATGATCAGTAAACAATTATTACAAAAAAAAGCTAAGTGTTCCAGGATTTCTTAAGAAATCGGAACGGCTAAAAACCCTTTATGTGATTTTAATATATCCCATAAAAATAGTCAAGAAAGTGTGAAATTTTGTATTCGTTTGACATTATGTTAGGAATATAACATCGCTTAAATGTCCGCCGAGGGTTGCCTTGGTGTTGCGCATCCGAAGTGTCCAATGTCTAGCGCATAAATCAGTATGAATTTGACCGATGGTATTGGTTATGTTGGCTTTGAGGGCCACTGTGGTTTTTGGCCTATTCGCATAGACCTGCGAATTAAGAAAACCCCACAAGAAAGAGTCTAATGGGGTCAAATCACACGATCTCGGTGGCCAGTTCACATCATCTCCACATGTGATGACCATGCTCTCAAATGGCTCGTGTTGAATGTTCAATGTGGCGTGAGCTGTGTGGCACGTGGCGCCGCGCTGTCCTATTGTTGTTCATATCATCCAATTTAGGCCAAAAGAAGTTGGGAATGATCGATCTATAGCGCTCGCCGTTGACAGTGATGACCTGGCCAACATCTTTCTCAAAGAAATACGGACCGACGACGCCGCCAGCCCAAAATCCACACAAAACCGTGACTTTATCGGGATGCATTGGACGCTCTTGGATCTGATGTGGACTGGTATCTTCCCAAATTCGACAGTCTAGTTTGTGTACGTACCCGGAATCGGCCCCATCAATGAAGATGATTTTGGCGGCCGTACAACAGAGCACCCATATTGATAAAACAATTTTATCATTTGCACGTGTTGTTGAACGCTACAACAGCCCATGGTCATTTGGCAAAACAGAATGAATAAATGACTGCCAATTTGACAGATGTAGCTTCAAAAAGATGCCGGCTATAAACTGTCAAAGTTCGGAAGTCCCTTTTGGAAGACCCTTTATATAGAAACCCAAACATAAGAAAGATCTCAAATACAAGTAACTATATAATAGATATATGTAGGAAGACAGTGGCTTGGGCCATAGACTCCTTTTAAATCAATCCAACTCAAAGAACTTACATTAGGTGCATTCCTTGACATTGAAGGACCTTTAAAAATATCGAGAAAAGCGCGATTCAGCTCTTGACAAGCTCAGCATCTGAGTAACTAGGCCATTACGTTCGGACTCGGTGGTAAATTGTAGGTCCCTTCTATTCTCGCAAATTCACAACACATACACAGGAATGGTTGAGAGTATAAACCACTTGGCTTTGGCTCCTTAAGAAGCTGTCGCGGCAATAATATTTATGAAATTCTGACAAAAACATATTTTTTTTTCAAGGTGTCGATTGCTGACAAACACAACAATAACACTCTATAACGACATCAACAGCCAAAAGTCTTTTGATACAAAATGATGTAGCGTTGACCCAAGGGTGATTTAACTTAGAAGGTTACTAGCTTATTGAGGCAAATGTGAGGTTTTATGTCCCTTATAACCGTCACACACCGCAGCGTAGTGAAAAATATAAGTTAACACAAAAATGACATCATTTTTGGACAAGCAAGTTACTTTGATCATTAAAAAAATTTTATAAATGCGCATTGTGGACTAAATTCTTTGGTTAGTGGGGTCACTCTGGCGTGCATTTGACATTAACAATATATAATTGCAATGTCAAGGAAGGATATCAGTAAATGAATAATTAAAATCGTTTCTACAGTCGACTCCGTTTAAGTGTGATACAAATATTAAAAAAAAATCTTATTTTTGCAATTTAATTAACAATGAACTTGATGTGTTGGGATCAACTGAGAAAAGTGTCTTAAAGAGAATTAAATTATGAATATTTAAGAAATAAAAAAATTATCACAATAATGGACCTGCTCCAACGATACTGTAAAAAAAGTAAAAAGCTTCTTTAATGTTCAAATAGTATCAAAGTTTTACTTCAACGGATTTTAACAATTTGTGTGTTCCATTTAAGTGGAGTCGACTGTTAACAATTTATTTTATTTACATACTATTTTGTGTTTTTGTGGAATAAGTTTAACAGAGTGCACGTGTCCTAATATATAATTATGTCTCGATTTTTGCGTATAGCAATGCATTGAATGTTTAGGTTCGTTGACCTCTGTTTTATTAAAGTAGTGTTGATTCAACTTGCTATGGTCAATTCAAGAAGAGTTATTGGAGAACATCTTTTTGATCAAAAGAAATCAAATCAAGGCTGTAAAATAGACATTGAGGAGGAAAACACAATAATCCTACTTATATTATAAACAAGCTTTTACCCGCGACTTCGTTCGCTCCCTGCCGGTGAAAGTCTTGTCAAAAACGGTCCATAAATAAAAAAAATCGAAAAAAATACGCCACCAGCGCCACCAAGTGAGTAATTTACATAGCCTAAGTTACTCCTTAAGATATCAGCTACCTGCCAGTTAAAGTCCCAATCAAATCGGTGCAGCCGTTCCCGAGAAAAAAGACAGAAAAACAGACAGACAGACAAAAAAATTTAAATGGTGTTTTTGTTATAAGTACTGTATATCCTTTTGTATAAATCAAGTAAAAAGCTGTTATTTTGATTTTAAAAACACTTCATTTTTTTATGTGTGTAGATGTGAATGTTTGTATGTTTGGATGTTTGTTCCCTAATAACGCCTCAACGGCTTAACGGATTTGGATGAAATTTGGTATGTAGATGGATAATGTGCTGGATTGAGAGACATGAGTTGCTTTTTATCCCGAAAAATGTTCGGTTCCTGTTGAAGAGGCTTTATGTGAAATGATGTATGTTTGTTTGTTATGCGTTCGTGTCCCAACGAATGCATGAATTTATGAAGTTGGGTAGATGGAGGGTTGCATTATTCACTTTATTTGGACATAGTCTCTTGCAACAGAAATCGAAATCTTTAACGAGTTTTGATTTAAATAATACAATTTTTTTTCAATATATGGTGAGTAATTAAAGTGTAGCAGAAAAATAACATTAAATTACATTTGCAATGGAAGTAAAGCACTGGCAACTGAGGCCATCAGCTCTTACCTCTTACAGCACAAGACGATAAGACAGAGAGACAAATAAGACGGAAGAAAGAAAGAACGCTAAGCATACGTCAACAGCATGCGGTTGTTTTTTGATGGTTCCCATTCGACTAATAGATAACCAAGTGCAATGGTGCTTGACTTCGCTTGTGAATGTTTGAATTTTTCGATGTTTGTTCCATAATCACACCTCAACGGCTCAACGCATTTGGATGAAATTTGGTAGGTAGATGGATAATGTGCTGGATTGAAACATAGGCTACTTTTTAAATGCACGGTTCCTGTGAGAGAAGCTTATATGTGAAAAACTGCATTTCTGAAGATTTGTTTGATTTATTTCTGTGCCGTAACGACTGCATGAATTTGTGAGGTCTGGTAGACGGAAGAGTTACAGAATTCACTATAGAGACATAGGGAAATAGAGTTGTAAAGATAGAGATATAGAAATATAGAGGTATATAAATACAGAGATACAGAGATATAGAGACATTGAGATATAGAGAGATAGAGATACAGAAATATAGAGACAGAGATATAGATACATAGAGATATAGAAACATATATACATAGAGGCAAAGACACACAAAGAGATATTATTTTATTATATTATTATATGGAGACATAGAGATGTAGGAAATAAATAAATAAATGTAGAAATAAAAAAATATAGAAATATAATAGAGACACGGATATATATATGTATAGAAATATGCAGTTACATAAGAATATCACTTCAATTAGAAAAAACGGACTTTTTTATAACCAAAAACCATAGAGAAAAGGTTGAAGCCGTAGAGAGTTCTTTAAGACAAATTAAAGGCACCTGTTTAGGCCTTCAGTCCCTGAAAAAAATGATATCTTGAAAAGCAGTCTCTAGCTTCGCGCTTTAACTGTAAAAAACATCCGACAGATTATGTATTTTGTATAGCGTATCCTTAGTTTTGTCTGGATAGGACTTTATTCTTTAATTGCTTAATTAGACATAAATTCACTGACTAATTGCCAGTTATACTTATCAATTTGCAAGTTCTGACCAAGTCCTTGGTGGGATTGGACTTTTTGTTGACGAAAGCATATATGCATATATTGAGTGGAGTGTCGTGCAAAAAGACCTTGCTCAGTCTCATGAAAGAGCTTAGGAATGAGCTCTAGACTATGAGATTGAGCATTTGCAATGAGACAAAGCTCAATTTGGTATGCAAGAGACGTGTCTAATTTCATGATCTCAGTCTCAGGCTGTATTCCGATATGAGTCATTAAAAATGGAGTAATACATTAGCCTTTGTCGTTAATGAGAAAGCTTGTTGAGTTTTCAAGAAGAGTTTGGTATATTTCTGAATTTTTTAGTATTTTCAAATCATGAACCAATCCTAGCGAAGATATGTCAAAACTGGTAGAAAGCTCAGCTCCTTTGCACGTTGCTTGTACATTAATTAAATGATAACCTCTAATTGAAAAAAGACAACTTTTTTAGAGAACACTCAAGCTTGGATTGACCTACCTTTAGTGTTATGTATTCATCACTTTGGCGGCTTGGCTTAATAATACGCAATCTATTGCACAAATACAGAAAGAGAATTAATATTTTTTTTAACCAAATTAACTCTTCGATGTCTTTTTCTCCCACCGTATTCGGAAACTTATTCCAGTCCTCTTTTTATTCACATTTTTTTCATCAACTTCAAAGATGATTCTGCAAACCGAACTTTGGTTGATGGTGAAATCCTCGGTAATTCCGCTTTGAAAAGCAGGATCTCCGACGAATCATAAGAAAAACATTATTCTTGTTTTATTTGTCAATCGACTTCCCAGAAAATCATCATTATTTTGAAAAAAAAAAATAAATATTTGTTAGTGCTCACGTAAATGAGATCGATCTCATTTTTCTGAGACTTGTCTCATTTTTATTTTGCATACGAACGCTAGCAAAAGCTCAAAATAATGATATTTGAGACTGAGATAAAGCATTTCGCGTACCACCCAATGTTGAACAACAGCACGACAGGGTCTGGCCTTATCTTAACCCTCTGGTGTTGTCGAAGGTCTCAGTAGTAACTCTACCCATTTTACCGGAGCAGCGAGCATTTTCCATCGTCATCGTGATCCAAGAATTCCAAAGCTAGACATGGCTCGGTATCGGTAAAGTTCTTCCCTGTTTTTACTGTATAGGATGCCTTAAAATCTATAAACAGAAAGATGATGATGGGTTTCGACGTTGAATTCTTGGGTTTTCTACAATATCTGGCACCTGACTAGGTCATTTCCTGCGTGTCCTTGAAATTCAATCGAAGCTGCTACTAAAAACTTGATGAGGTCACAAGAACTAACTTACGTGCCAAGTTGTAATGCCACGAAATAAATGAAATTCAAGGAATATATAAGGCATGTGCTGATGAGGACACATATATGTAGATACAAAAAACACCACAATGACTGTTACTGTCCAGCACACTACTCCCTAAAAATCAATTAATCCAAACGTTTTTTTCCAGAACTCATAACATTTTTCTGATTATTTCCGGACAGAAACGAAATTCGTAATTCTTCACGTAGAAACAATTCAAATAATACAAACTATATATGTATGTACAAGAACAAGCACTCTTTCAAAACTAGGTGATTTATTTTAAGGAAGCAGCTATTAAATCCTAACTCCAAGGTAGCTGCTATAAGCAATTAACAGTATTTATTTATAATGATCTTACCACCTACACTAACCCATATGACAGATGATAATCAAGAAATGAAAAAAACCACTGAGTACTTGAACAAATTTCATATCTCCTGCATCCTGCTTCAAGGAATCCAATAATCCTTGGGTGCATTCTGCATCTGCCATGTGCGGATATAATGTATGCAGAATTCCTACACTTGAATTCCATCACAATCGCCTGGAGGTGGAATTCCGCTGAAGAAAATAAGAATCGCAGAAAATGATTCGCGTAACAGTTGACGGTGTTGAAAATGTCTCGTAATTTTCCTATTCCCGCTCACATAAATGCATAAATCATTTATGGCAGGAAGAACATACTAGCAGATACCACACGCTTCACAAAAATGCCAGCTCAAATGTGTTGGAAATATCCTTTCGATGTTTACCTCGGCGCGGAAGCATATGGCACGTAGTCTCAGTTATATTCCCCGTGGCGGTATTTAGTTTGTATGAATTAAATGCTTGCGAGTGCAAACGAGCCTTTAATTAGCCGCGACATAAAAAAAGCACATCCCTGTATGCGGCACAATGCGGCATTGTTAGGCTTCAGGATTCAGGAGTTTAGACTAGTATATTTGCACATACATACACACACATCGTTCATTCTATAATCATCATGGCTTATAACACTAGATATGTCATAATCTTTGTTGGAGTTTAGGCTTCCATGGACAGAATAGCGTGACGTTTGCTCATCAGAGAAACAAAACGCTGACACAGTAGGCAGAAGCAGAACTACACCCTGCCGAACGCATAAAATATTCAAAGGCATGTCCCGTGTGAGGAAAAAATTAAAATAATTATTTTAATGTTCAAGACTAGGTCTATAGGTACCTCTATGAAGGTCCTGTTTTTTTTTGACTTGCAGAGACTTTTACAATAAGGATCAAGGATGGGTTCTCCAGTTAAAGGGCGAATAAAGAGAGGATGAATAAAGAAACTTATCTACCCGTTAAGTCTATAGAAGACTCGGGTGAGCACTCTTCAGTTGGTGATGGTGCCTGAGTAAATTGGTTTTTGGTTAAAACATTAAGGACTTTTTAACAAAGTTTGATGGGGACTACATGGATAATTGAATTTGGAAAAAAAGACTTTTCAGAGGAAAATCGGCTGACGATGAGGAGGAGAATGACAAAATGCTTAAAAGTGAATATCCCCCACAATTAAACTTAATGCAGCAGAGGAAGAAGTTGAACACACACGACGACCAGTAACACTTCTCCCATTTGGTGTGAGAACATTGAAAAAAAAAATATTTCTGTAGAAGCGAAGGTTTAACGGGGCCGGGGACGATGGCCAACATACCGCTGTCAACCAAAATGAACCATCGAACTGGACGATGAAAGCGGCGAAGTTTTAATGAAGTGAGGATAGCAATATCTTCATGACAGCTGATGGTCAAATGTCTTGCATATGAGCTGGTACCTTTTCCTACCCTTTGTCTTCGCACTGAAATCATTATTGCGATTTCGATGTACACAATTCCAATTGGCTCCGCTATTCTGGTCAGACAAGACCCGAGGAAGGTATTCCTTACTCAACCGATCGATGTGCCAACGCGAATACCGGATGTTGCTGGGCAAGCCGCTCATAATTTTGACTTGTTTCTTACTTCTCACAATGATAAATATACCATTAGTCAACCTTGTCCATTTGGCACTTTCGGACCATTGTGTCATTTCAGCAAATTTCTCGTCCTCCATCCAGTTAAAGAAAAACTTCCCACCAGAATCGTTTGGCAATACGAGAAAGCCAACTGGTATGGATCTCACAGTAGCAGGAGTTCTCAAGGATCTCGATATACATAAATCCGCTGGCCCGGATGCTATTCTTCTGAAGAGGTGTTCTTCCACACTGGCAGAGCTCCTACTCTTCTGGAATTTTTCCTAGATGAATGCTGGTCCAGCTTGTCCAGGGATGGGAATGCTGATAATGAAAACAAAAATTATAACAAAAAAATAATTTATTTTCATCTTATTTAATTCTAGCTGACCCACTCGGCGTTGCTCAGGTGTACCATCGTTTTCTGGTTCCCAATAACAGTGCCCACTATTACATCCAAGTATATCATAAATTTACCAAGCTAACATATTAATACAACACACATTATTTTTTTTAATCGGCTAAGCCATTTAAATATAATATTGATGAAACGGAAATTATAAAGGTATACAGTACAGGGGAAAATTATATTTTCTTAAATATATGTATCTCCACCACAGCGCCCTTTCGGGTGAAAAAAAAGAAGTTTCGCCAACTAAGGTGTAATTACTTTAGCCTTACTTGTAACAACGTCAGCTATCTGCTTAATAGGTCTAGAAATTTCCGAGATTAGCTGAAAAAAACATCCAGAGACAAAAAGTTACTTTTTCGATTTATAAAAATAAATTAATACAACACATCTGAAATGAAATTTGTATCGTTTCATGAAAACAAGTTAAACGAAGTAGAAATAAGTTGCTACGTAGCAGATGCGTACAAACAAATAAAGTAGATCTACTACATATGAAGTAAATTGGCAGCCCTGTAAGAAAGGTGACCCATTCTTCCCCTCCTCCTACCGACCCATAGCACTAACATCCCTTCTTTCATGGAAACGCTGATTAACCGTCAGCTTAAGGAATATCTCGAAGATCGAAAGCTTCTCTATAACCGTCAGTATGGCTTCCGCAGCAACCGTTCTACTGGTGATCTGATGGCATATCTCACCGAACAGTGGAACAAATCATTACATCGCTTTGGTTAAAATAAGATTATTGCGCTTGATATTTTCAAGGCATTTGATAGAGTTTGGGATCAAGGTCACTTATAGAAAATGCGTGCTTTTGGGATCGATGATTTTCTGGTACGTTGGATTAGAAGCTATCTTCTGAACCGTTCAATACAAGTTATATTGGACGAATTCAAGTCTGATTCCCATAAAATAAAAGCTGGTGTGCCCCTGGGCTCCGTTCTGTCTCCGACTCTTTTCCTCATTTTTGTAAATGATCTTTTGTCTGTTACTTCTAATCCACTTAACTGTTTTGCTGACGACTCTACCCTTAGCTTTTCATATTCGTTCGATAATTCACGTCCTTTGCCTTCGGACGTACAATTGCAACGGTACCGTATGTCAAGCTCATAAAACTCCTATTTATACAGCATTGTCAAATGTGATTATAGAAATCGTGTGGAGTTAATGCTTCGAAAACTCAATGTATTCTGTCGTTAAAGCTGAACATACCCCCACTGCCATTGTTCATGACTGGCACTTGCATCGAAGAGACCGAAAAGCTTTCAGTACTCGGTATATGTGTCACCGACGACCTCCGTTGGAACGACCATATATTTGAGACGGCTAAAAATACTGCTAAGTGCTTAGGTTTTCTGTATCGATGCAAGAAGTTTTTTCCCCTTCTGATCTGGCCACAACTTATACGCCCAAGACTTGAGTATAACTCCCATCTCTGGGCAGTTGCTTCTCAAACATCGTTTCACATGCTTGATAGAATACAAAACAGAGCGTTAAGAGTGATAGGAAATAGAACTGCAGCTGAAACAATTGCCTCTCTCGAACACCGAAATTTTTCATGTCTATCCTTATTTTATCGTTTTTTTTTATAAAAAATTATCACTCCAAGTAGCCAGCTGTATTCTTCCTAAAAGTCTCTCCCTTAATACTAGTCTCGGAAGGAATGCTCATCAGTTCGCCCTTTAGCCCAATTTCGGACGAACCTTGAAATATAGAAATTCTTTTCTTAGCCGAACAACACGAATTTGGAATAGTTTACCCAGCGATATTTTCCCTTGCCAATTTGATTTGCAAGCATTCAAAACCAATGTTAATCGACACCTTTTGTGCTTCCCCTCTCTTACATCCTAATGGTCGGCCAGTGTACTTACATATACATTAAAAAGGAAACAAATAGTCCCTTGTTCGCGCGTTAATTATATATAAGAAAGGTTTCTATCAGTTAACGGTTGGACTAACTAAAAAGGCTTTTGCATTCAAGACACGTTTACCTAAAATCCCAACTGTAGAGCCACGAAAAGAACACAAAACGATTTATAACGCTATGGAATGTAATAATAATGACATTAGTAATAGTAACTGTAATTAATATTTGTGTTCATTGTTGTATAACCAGGTATTGTTTGTTTGTTTATTGACCAATTATAAAGTTTACAATTATTACATTTTATTTGCTATCGCCCAGTTTACACAGAGTTATGGTAAGAACTACCTTACTTCTGAAAAAATATTATAAAATATGCACAATTTATTTTTAATTTGAAAATATAGTTTGAGGAGGAAAGGTCACGAAAACCTCCTATTTAAGGATTATATAAAAAAAAAATGTATGAGAGAAAAAAGTAAATGTTTTTGTGTATCTATTTTTTTATATATGTATGGATAGATTGTATATATACATATATGTATTTCTTAACTTATATTTAATATCACAGAATTGAAAGCTTCAAAAATAAAAGAAAATCAAGAGAAAAAAAATTATGTACAACATGAAATTGTTTAAATAAATAAATGAATGAATAATTAAATAAATTAGTAAGTGGATAAATAAATAATTAAATAAATTAATAAATAATAAGTAAATAAACAAAATTAAATAAATGAAACTACTAAATAAATAAACAAGTAAAAATAAAGAAATAAACAAATCCCCTGCTTGGGACCATTATAGAATTTGGAGTAGGTGCGAGGTTTGGTATATGCAAAATGACTTGAATACAAGGAATCTTTCGGATATAAAGAAGCTTTGCATTACTCAACCTCACACCAACTGAAAATTTTATAGTGACCCCAATAATAATTTTGGAGCCTTATTTTTATTCATGTTTTTTTAAATTTCGGGCCTTTTTCATTGCTATTGTGAGGCTTGTTTAGAAAATCTTCACAAAATCACTTCACAGAAACGAGCTAAAATATTTAAAACAGCCTAATCACCAACAGCCACATTTCACAAATGTATCATCAATCTGTGGAAGACCTTACTCATCACGAGACTGAGTGGGCTGTTGTAACCCATTCACGTCCCTTCAGAATAAACCAACCTTACTTCATGTGCTGGTACCTTACTAAGTACAAAATCAGAATTTTCGTTTCCAGAATCGTCTTTTCAGAATCATCCAGCCACAGCTCAAGCCATTTTTTCTCTCTCTTAGCCGAAGACCTTACTAATCACAATACACATGAGCAGTGTGGCATCTTGAATTTAAAGTAAATTGACTTTTGTTTAATAACTTGCTTATTCTCAACATTTGACGAAAAATGTACATAACAAATGTTCAGAATTAAATTTTCAATATACATAGAATATAAATGTTCTCGTTAATTGGAGATCTGTTCAAATTCTCCCGAAGGCACAGCTCTATTGCATATATTTCTTTCAGTCTGAAAAACGGAGCTGCTTGAGTCCATCCTAGCGAATATAGATATTTCTGAGCGAGATTCGTATATTCCAGCACCAACTCCTTGATTTGTTTTGAAACCATTGTTACCAAAACTTGGTCTATTCTGTTCCCAGTTTTGGCGAACTGGGAATGTGACTAAGTTAAATCTTGGTAGACATTTATAAGTCAATTGAATTCCAAGTAGTTAATTTTCTTTTGGTTTCTTGTATAATATCACTGCGAATATTCTTGGAATGGAATTATATTTTGTGATGCGCAAGCAAGCATTAAAGATCGCTTCTTTCATGATCTGTATAGGAAGGGGGTATATTTATAATTGTTTCTAATGCTGCAGTTGGTGCTGTTCTCATGACACCGGTTCACAGTGGTTCCACTGTGGCCAAAACCTCAAGTCAAGAAATACATTTTTATAATGCAATTATTATCTATGATAACAGGGCAACTCAGGGGCAATTTTTTTTCTAAATAAAATAGAAAACAGCAAAAGAAATAAGATAGCTTACAATATTTTTGCCAAAAACGTTATGAATTGTGTTTTTTTGATTTAACCAACATTTTATTTGTTTAATATTTTCCCCAAAATTTGATTTCATATAGCTCGGCGAAGCCCTAGCCATTAGTCAAATAAAAGAAGGTGAAAACTCACATAAAAGCACGCAGAATAAATAAGGAAGCCTATGATAAACAAACAAAAACAACTAACAAATAAAAAACTATTCGATTACTACTGAATACAAAAAATTCAAAAGAAAACAAAAGTTTACACCTGCCCCTAAATAAACAAGACCACTGTGTTAACTTTTAAGATTGTCTCTATACCCACTCGCTTAACAGTAGTTGGAATGTGTATCTTAATTTTAGTACCTACCTTCCTTCCAACCTTATTATAGGTACCTGATATCCTTAATAAATTCCATTAATACCTACCCACACTATACGTTTATCGATCCATCAAACATAATTAAGCTATTTATTTTTTTATTTGATTTCAAAAAGTAAATTATTGTTATTGAGACCTATATAGGTCCTTATACCTAGCATTATTGCCCTACTGCTAATTCCCACGAATCTTTATGCCAGTTGTTCAAATTTTTCCATACCAAAATGAAAATTGAACTTAAAAAAGTCCTTTATATCTTTCTATTAGCAAATTATATTATAAACAGTAAACAACAAGTGGAAAGATAATACACTAAGAAACAGCAAAAGCTAACAATCCTATATATTTATGTGTTAATCCCTTCAAGCCCCAACGATTCTAAAGAAGTTGCACGTCAATAAAACATTAAAATTAAATCTTTGTCAAAAAGACGCCTGTACCTAAAAAGGATTAGCACACAGGAGCAAGTTACGTGCGACCCAGTCGTGCATTTTATTCTAGATTCAAGTAATATGATTAAGCGCCTTGATATTTTTTATTTGAGACGGAAGACGAAGAAAGGTCGCAGTGCTGGAAAGATTGATAAAACATGGGCACTTGTTAAGGAAAAATATATTATAAAAATAACTTTGCTATGCAAACTGTTCCTAAAAAAAATGGAATTTATGTTGCCGAAAAGAAGATGCCTCTTTATCGACATATAGTGCTTGGCTTGATTGCATCGTCACCGGCATTTTGCCTATATGCCAATTGACGGAAGAGGCAGCAGAGGCAAAAAACCAGGATGTCAAATTTTTCCGATCACACAATACACGAAAAACATCTAGAGTCTTAAAAAATGCCGATTTATTTAATAGATTGCTTTTAACATCAGATCCGTTGTTTTCTAACGAAAGAAATTTAAAAAAATAATAAAGAATCAAAATTATCAAAAGAAGTTTTAAATGTATTGCAATAAACTTTGATTAAATTCAATAAAATTATAAAAATAAAGATTTTTTTTAGTGTTTTTTCTTTTATTTTCAATCATTCTAAATGAAAATTTGGGCTGTTTGACAATTCCCTTTAAAACTATGAAAAAATGTCAAAAACTTTTTTTCCAAACCCAATAGTCAATTAATATGTATAAAACCAATCTCAATCTTATCAAAATCCGTTAATAAAACATCAAATATCAAAATCCAGAAAATTTATAACAATGTCAATAACTTTTTTTTATCATGTTTTTTAACTAAATTTTAAATTATCTGTAAATCTGAGGGAACACAGTTTTATCAAAGGCTCCCTCGATATCCAGGAAGCACCCAACAGCAAGCTCCTTGTCTCTGAAAGTTTTTTCAATTCTTGATGTTAGATTTTGCAGTGCCATGAGTGGTTGATTTTCCTGGTTGATAGGTAAATTAATTTTTATGAAGGGGTCTTGTTTGGAGCGCTCCATCTCTGATATGCCTTTTAACTACTTTTTCCATAGTTTTTAAGAGGAAGGAAGGTATATACGTATATCGGAAATGGTTTATAATATTGATAATATTTGTATGGAAGTAGCAAGCATCAAGTGTTGTACCATTTTAAAATCTTGATAAAATGGACCAATTTTTTAATTGGCCTAGGCCTATGGAATCGATTTTCATCGTTTTCCTAAATATTTGCCCTTAAATCTTAACAAAGCAACATTTTCTTTTTGTTATTTTTCCCAGTACGGATATAACCTCCTCTTTCCCCCGTTGCCGGCTTAACATGGACTTACGAGACATCCTGTTTGTAAAAAAAATATTTTCCAACCTCCAACAACAAAACATTCATAGATCCGCTTTTAATTAGGAGTTACGTTCATTGGCATACAAATTTTGCATAACTTAACATTCAATGTTCATTCGTCGGTCACTTTGAACAATTCAAATAATATTAAGCTCTAGACACAATGCCAACACGATACAAATGAACACGCGGTTGTTAATAGCGTTCAGTCAATGAATTCAACACACACGCAGTGCTGCACCCGATTGACAAAACGCAATTGTATGGCATATGGAACTTGGCTTGGCGCTGTGGCAATATTTACATTGTAATATACATAATTAATGCAAAATTACTAATTAAAACATTTTGTTTGAATTTGTGTAGTTAGCACTGCCATCTGTATAAAGTCGCACGAACTGCATATAATTTTGCAGTTAATTTGAGAGTCAACATTAAGGATTTGCATTGAATGTGTTAATCGCGTGTTTGAGTAGTGTCCGTTTGAATTTTTATTAAAGTGATCAATAAGAATTCAGAATACAAATGCACAAGAAACTTGCATTTAGTTACGAATGCAACAAGAGAAATAAAAATTGTGATCTGATAGCAGGAAGAAAGTCTTGACTATGTCCAGTCTACGTTTACCTTCTGGGCTTGGTGCGATTTAACTCGTAACGACTGTGTTTTTTGAGAGATCCTTTAAAACTTTTTCTGTGAATGTAAATTAACGGATTAGGACCGAAAGTAACACAAATTGCATGACCTAAGTCCAGATGTCTTTTGGAGAAACGACAACTGACAAATACACGGAGAAAAATCGGTCAACAAAATATCATGTTATCATGGTCACCTTAATACACATCTCTTTAAAAAAAACAAGATTTCATTTAAAAATAAATGGATTCCGTTTAAACGCTGTTAAATTTTAAATGAACTTTATTTAATTTTCATAAGAAGTATCTTATTAAATAAACCTTATCTCTTTCAAATAAAGTGATTTCTCATCAATTTTAAAAAAAGAAGCATCTCTTTAAAATATCCAAAATTTCAGCTTTAAGCTGATGTTCATCTTGATTTAAGAAGATTCTCTTCTTTTAATGATTTTTTCACAAAAAGCCAAAAAGAGACAACAGAGAGAAAAATGGCATTCGACATTCATCTTCCATTCACGTATCTGTATATTGCGGTTGGTTATAGAATGATCACTACATACAGGGTGGGCCAAAAGAAGTCATCCATCCGATGTTGTTTGACTCTCTTTTTTCTTTGAAAAACTTCGATTCTGTTTTTTGATTATGTTTATTTGATACTTTAGAATTGTATTGGTCAAGTCGAGAAGATGATATTGGCCAAATGGGCGCCGTCACATTTGATTGCCATACGGGCGCGTTTTATGCCATTTTTAATCACTTCAGCGAGAACTTGGGGCGACAGATTCTCGCACTCTTGTCGAATGTTGTCCTTGAGGGCTTTCAGAGTCTCGGGCTTATTCACGTAGACACGGGACTTCAAAAAACCCCCAAAGAAAGTCTGAAACGGTTAAATCGGGCGATCTTGCGGGCAAATCGCCAAAACGAGAGATGACAGATGAGGCGACTCGGGAACGCCGCCTTCAGAATATCGGTTCATGTCGGTTCATGTATCGCTCCATGGCTTGTTCCCATGTATTCTGCGTCTGTCTAGTCCACAAATGTCAACACAGATTTGACATTGGCGGCCATTTGCAAAAATGAGAGAATCTTTCAATAGGGTGATTTCTTTTGGCCCACCCTGTAAATATATTCTAATGGTCAGACTTAAACGGATTTTTCATTGAATATAAGTAGTGACTTTCTATTTTAAGCAGATGTTCACCTTAATTTAAAATGATTCTCCATAATTATGTGTTTTTGATGAATATTTTTGCACTGTAGACATATTTTGCATTCATCATTTAAGTGCGGTAGCGGTTGTAAGTTATTGTTGTTGTATCGAGACGCAAAATACATAACAAATAAATATAAACGCCTAAAAGTGATTTATAAAATGTCGAAAAAACAAGAAGTGCAAGATATAGTGTATGAATTAGTGTATTCAGTGGATAATGAAATCGAAGGCCTCCTTATTGAATGGGGTCTTTCGGCAGCCTCGATTTCATTGCTCCATGAACAGGGTATCGACAGAAATATACTTCTTAAAATGGAGCGCAACGATATTGTTCACAGCTAAATTTAAATTTTCGGGAATATGTTCTATGAAAAGACGGAATATTAAATTGCCGCACTACTCAGGTACGTATTCAATGGGGAAGTTTCCATTTTGCTTTATTAAAAAAAAAAACTACTCAAATTCTTTGACTCATTTATAACAATATTTTTGTATTTTTCTGGTTGAAAAGGACAAACCTTTGGCAGGATCAAGTTCAGCCGATAGGGATACATTATTATCAGTGTCCAAATCCGTTTCAAATTGGCTAGATAAAACCATGCAGTCCTCACCTATAACATCTTTGGGTGAAACACCGTCTATTATAGTCATCGAAAGCATTTAACAAAAACAATAAAAGGTCAGATGATAATTGACTTTTACAAGAAGAACAACATTTTAAATAATACATATATGTCAAAAAGATTTAGTCCAATGCATTGTAGACGAGTTTTTAAAACAGAAAATTTTGTTAACTTACATAAAACAAATTTCGGAAAACATCGTAATACTTTTTGCAAGAGAAAAAACAGGTATTATTTCTTTTTTGAAATAAAATAAATAAAATTATTTTAACATCTAATAACCATATTTAAGGAGACCTATTATATGCAAAGGAAAAAGGATCAAAAAATCCAACCGGAAAACTTCCTTCCAAATGGTGCAACAGCAAAGTTTGTTTGAATTTTACGAAACGTAATAGACTCAGCACTCTCACGTCTCACAGCGAAAGCCAAATTCAGATTCAGATAGGCTTAGTTGTGATTAAGAAGGTATATTTTTATAATTGTAAGTACTCAAACTTAAGAACTAATTTAGTTATTTAATATTATAGATGGGTTAGACCAATACATTACGTGACTCCCTGGGAAACAGTTTTAGATTACTGGAAAAATTCCCTACGATTGAAGCAGTTGAGAAATCATGATAAAACATTGAGCAAGTTAGTTGAAGATTGGCCTCGTTACACTGATGATTTAAGATATTCGTTGGTAATTTCTATTTTTTTGTACAAATAAATAAATAAATATAAAAATTCGGAGTTTTATTTCAAAACTTGAAATGATTGAAAAGAGGTAAGAACATATAAATAATATTTTTTCGTCTTTGATTACAAAATTCGTTTGCTTTTAAGAAAACTAAATGTTTAATTTGACATTGTGTTCCAATTACGAAATGTTCAGAATATAAATGCCAGTGCCAAACATCTTATTTTTATGAAGATGCTTTTCAACCTTCTAGAAGTCTGAAAAGAAAATGATTTTCTACTAAAATTAATCAGCAAACGTGTGATCTTAAAGTGGTAAACATCATATTTTTATAGGAATGCAGTTTGAATTCACATGGGATTCTTTTAATATTAACCACGTTAAAGTTTTAAAACAAAGTGACTTTCTAATAAAATCTATCGTAGGCTTCATTCAATATTAATATTTCAGAAATCTCAAAACAACAGCGATTGATCAAATCGCTATAATCTTGTGGCTTTAAAGTGCCGCAGGTCTTATTTGTATTGAAATACAGTTGAAATTTATATGAACACCACTTGAAATTGAAAATTTTTTTGAATGATTTTTTTTATAAAATTAAACACATTCTTTTAAAAACAAACTGCAACGTAATTAAGGTGACTTAACCACTTATTTTAAACCGGAAGTCAGCTTAGCAAAAAACCATACAGAAATCCGCTTAATATAATTTAGTTTCTGTTTGTTTTTAGCAGGACATTTTTCTCCGTGTACTAATTCCAATATCAATAGAAGAGACCGGAACAACTCCGCTATAGTGCGACACCAATCTTCATACGAAAAGGTATTAACTTTTACTTTCAAAAAGGCATCACGAAATGGGGATCTAGAATTTTGATTTTATTTGGTTCAATGCAGAAAACTCGGAAAACGCCATCATCGCCGACCAGAATTGGCCAAGTTTTTTGCTCATTACGAAGGCGGAAGCGGAACTCCAACTGATCTTCGAATTATTAAAGAAAAATAAGTAACTGCAAGAGTCGATGGTATATCCAAAATTTTACTTCGACGTCACCCTGAGGTTATATGTACATTGTACATAGTATAGATAGTCAAACGAAGAATAACTCTTGCTAACCCATTCTTCTTCGGGTTAAGAAGGCGATTGAGTACACTATCGCACAACTTAATTGTCCCTTTATAACACAATCATCAACCCAGTCCTGCTCTATGGTGCAGATGCATGGACATTATCAAAAGTGGGAGAGGCCAATTAAGGTTATTCGAGAGAAAAATTTAAAGGAGATACAACGAAGAATTGTAAAATCTTCGATTCCATTCCAAATGAAGCTTGTTGGTTGAGGCCCAGGTCCACCTCGAACTGTAGTCACATCTAAGGTAAGTTAATGGCTGGAGTTTCGAATACCAAACATGATGGTACGGGAAATCAAACCACAAATCCGAGGGATGGATCGATATCATGTTGAGTATAAACTTTTTTTTTTGTAATAAGTAATTGGGTCCTATATGTATGTTTCTCGAGGAAATATAGCCCAGTAGAAATCATCAACATTAAAATCACAAAATTTGATGTAGTTTTGAATTTTTGTTATATTGTATGGACCAGGTAGATTCAATTCAATTGAAGTGAAACGAATTCCTAGCATCTTACCTTCTTAATAGTGTTAATCCAAATTTGCAACTTTCAAAAACTTGCGCTCGCTGCGCAGCACGCGAAAAATTGCTAATTGTTGTTCTTTTTTCACTTTTTGCTCTAAAATCATAAACTATGCGTTTTTGGACAAACAAAATTAAATACTTTTTTTAAGTCTCTGTAAACCCTATACAGACCAAAGCTATGGCTCTTTGAAAATAATTTTTTTTACGAAAATTGACAGTTCTTAATAATACAATATATATAAATATATGTCCGGATCTAAATATTGGCAAAACCGCTCATAGTACAGTCAGTTGGTAGTTTTATCAGAAAAGTTTTCTGGGAGTTTTGAAAATTGATTGTTTTAAAGATTTCGACATGCTCTTTCCGATTTTGAAATTTTCCACCTCGTATCATTCCCGGTCAAACGGCCATTTTGTAAGAATGGCGCCTAAAAGCAGTTTTTTGGCCATGTCTTCTTTCCGGCTTGTTTAAAAAAAAATGTTAAGGAGTAAAATAAACAAAATTATTATTTTTTTAAATTTGTGTTATTACCTTTTTTCTTGTAAAAAGTAGACTTAACACGATTTTTAGTAAAAAAAAAACTGGCGTTTTTTGTCTTAGTCGTAGTAGGCGAAAGTTAGAAAGTTTTGCAACGTTACTTTTCCAGTTCCGAGCAGCATGTCGTTTTGAAAAGTTCGCGGATTAATAGTGATAATAACGACGTTAGAACCTTATAATTGGTTGTGCCAACATTTTCCATTCCCGCAAAGTAAAGGAAATCCTGTCAAAAAGCACTGGAGTTATCGGAAATGAAAAGATAAATTGTCACATGCCTCATAATGCAGCGATTGACATAAGTGTAAGATACAAACGGAATACCAGAATTAAAGCACTTAGTGTTATAAATTCAGGAATCCCGATATAAGAAGACATTGTCCAAAAGAATCTGCTAAGGAGCATTTGAGCAATATTCTGGAGATATACATACATTTTGGAGACGCACGAAAAGTAGCTGCATGTCCGTTTCGAACATTAGAAATTAGTTTAAAAAAAGGAAGTTTTCGTACAATTTGTATGAAGAATCCGCTATTTTAAGGAGATATTTATAATTGTATTCGGTTAGTAACACACTGCTCTTCTTACTCCGGTCAATATTTTTGTATTTCGTGCTGCCCTTAGCTATTGAACTTTTCCATTCAATTTCCAAACTTGATATAAGCGCATTGCCTGTCACAATTGTCAATTCAATCCTAAAAATCATTAATTTTACAATAAAAATTGGACATCTTCCAATTTCTCACATTAAAAACGTCAATACAAATGATAGTTAAAAGAACGATACTGATAGCATCAGCTCATTCTGTGTTCAAAACATAATGAATCAAGAGGAAAAAATGAAAAAAATAGCAATCACTGCTGCTACTGACATTTCACACAATAGAATTCAATTTTTCAAAATTGTTGATTAAAAATACACAAAAGGAACGAACCAAATCTCCCTTCCCTTTTGTAAAACCTTTTTATAATAAACTACCAACGATTATGCTGTCCAACGAACAACCTTATAACAAAAAAATTGATGATTTATATTCATCCAAGTGTATAAAATGTATTTAATCTCCAACTTGCACCCTCTAGCCATTGGATTACAAGAACCTCTCAATGGTTGATAGACTCCTGCATCAATTTAGAAAAAAAAATACTTCAACTGCAACAGTGCAACATAACTGTTTTATGAAGAAAATATAAAAAAGGACTCCTGTACAAAACAATTTAATTTTCGCCTGAGGATACTGCAAGCAAAAACCTTACCTACAATAAAAGGACATTCTTGGCAAAAAAAAACTCCCACTGGGATATTAAAATAGAGACACCACCTTGCCAGTTCCTCGCTCTTCCATCATCCCTGGATACTTTTGCCTGCATCGATGCAAAATAATGGGCGACGACGACGGCGATGATTATGGGAGCAGAGCTGAAGGACTTCCGATTCTGTGTCAAGTTTTGGACGACATGCAATTTTGGCTGAGCGCAAATAGAAGTGCTCTTTGAATTTATCCATCACGAAGCCCATTGAAACGCTTCTTCTTCTATCGTCCCGAGGTACCGAGCAGTGGGTTCGTCCTCGATGCACCTTAAACTTGAAAAACCCGCCACTACACTTTGCCTGGCTATACCTACTATTTGGCTTGGTCCTGTTCGATAAGTCTATTGCTTGCAGTAGTTGTCTCCTTATTAATATTGAACATTTTGTTTGTTACACGTTCGTGGGGTATCCTTGCGAATCCATCCGAATTGCATTGGATGGCGTTGTTGTTAATGCTTCTGTTTGCAGGCATCACCAGACCAAAGATGTTTTAATATATTTATTTTTTTGGTGCAAGTTTTGGGGTGGCTGGATGGTTGGCTGTGACCTAGTTTGTGGATAAGTTTGCAAACTGAATATAAATGCTGAATGTGGAGCGCACTACACATAAATTGGTCGGGTGGATAATTGGGTTGCCATTGTGTGAGTATGGATTCCACAGAATTTGCATATTTATGTAGCCGAAAGTTTAAGGTTTGATGGCTAAAATTATACTTTTGGGAAAAATTTAAATTTTGTTTGATGATGTGGGTTCTGTGATGGCTGATGAACAGGATGGTTTAGATCAGTCAAATTTAAGCCACCAAGACGTAAAGCTGCGCTGCTTTTTTTTTTTTTTTGGAAAATTCTTATTTATGAACCGATTTTGACAGGACTTTCACAGGCAGATAGCTGATGTGTTATGAAGTAACTAAGTGATTCAAATTACCCATTTGTGCAACTGAGGTCGTTTCACGAGCAGATAGCTTATTTCGTAAGAAGTAACTAAGGCTATTTATATTGTAGTGCCCCGTGACTTAGTGGTTAGTGTGTCGGTCTGCTAAGCGAATGACCTTGGGTTGGAATCCCATTCATAGCCACCTTCTTTTCCGGGGTACTGCCTCTGGCGAGAAAATGACAAAATCTCCAAGAGCAAAATTTATTTCGAAAACGTGCATCTCATGTAGCCGTTCGGACTCGGCGGTTAACTGTAGGTTGCAGATTGACAACAACACACACACAGGAATGGTGTGTAGGCCTTGGCTCCATAAGGAGCTATCGCGCCATTGAATTTATTTCTATTTTAACTAAGGCTATTTTGACTACAAGGTGATGAAAATAAAGGTTATTCCCGAGCAACGCCGGGTGGGTAAGCTGGTTAATATATAGTTATAGGAGAAGAATTGGTTGGCAAAAACAACGAAGGGTGTAGACATGTGATGGGTATTCTTGGAGTCGGTAATTGCAATGATAATGGCAAAATGATTATTGACTTTTGCAACGCTAACGACCTTGTTATTGTGATTGACGATGCTTAAACACAAGGGGTGCTATAAAGTAAGTTGATTGTTGACAGACAGACACGCATTTTCCAACCAAATTGATCATTGCGATCAGGCTACCGACGTTTTAGAAGCAGTCTGCTAGATGTACAAAAAACAGAAGAGGCACTGACATGGGGCCACAGCTGCAGTTCGGAGATCGAATGAAATCATTCGAGGGCTAAGTTTAACGTCGATAGACTAAAGGATCCCGCAATACGCCGACAATTCAGCGGCAAAGAAAAAAGAAACCGACTTCATCGAAAACCGCAATAAATATTCATGAAAAATGTTTTCATATTGGATGCTGAAAGAATAGTCGCTAGAGCGCAGGGTAGCAACAACACCTGGCTTTCCAGGGAAATTTGGTACGGATCAACGAACGTTAGGAATTGAGGACTCGCATAGCAGCTGCACAAAAACAAGAAAAGTACGAGATGGGGGATTTTCGTATCGCATGAAAAACAGAGAGGTTTATCGTAGGGGGCGACGTGACAAGCGTAACCACATCAACCCTTTGGCTTAAAGAACAGAAGATGATGCAAATAGTTGTGGCAGCAGAATCGTCTATAACAAAGAAGCTGACTGCTGCTCGCTGCGCAAAACAACACGGCGGTTCTCTGCTTAGAAAGTGATATGAGCACTTTTCTGCAGTTTTAAGCCATTTGACTGATCGCAATGTACCATCGATACCTGCTAAGCTGCCCGAAGCATCAAACTCCCGAATTCACTCCGCATCCCTCATTAGGGTTGAGATTTGTACGGCAATAAAAGTACTGAAAACCTACAAAGCTGTAAGACTTGACGACAACGGACGTCGGGCAAAGTGCTAAATCCACTCATAGAGATGGCTTGGGTCTCCGAAGGTTTCCTCGGCTGGTGGAAAAATGGAAGAATTTAACAAAGTGAAGAAGATTTGCGTTTTGCTTGTTTTCTTCAAAAAAGTAACAAGGATTGTTCTGGAACGCATAAGAGAACACCAAGAAATCACACTCGATGCCGAAAAAAGCCAGTTTTCGCAATGCGGATAATCCTTTACGTTACAGTCGTATATTCTCCTTTACCGTATCTAGATTTCATTTAAATGGACCAGATGCCATTTGCCATCCCCTATTTACACTTATTTAATCATCAAAAGAATTTCAACGCAAATTCATGCAGCAAAGAGAATTTTTTGACCTTTATTTTGACAGAAAGTTTATTTTCTTTTTTAAATGACCAGCGGCAACTCTATGCAAACAATGTAACTTTCTATGTTGCAATTGTTTTGCCCAAGTCTGTGCAGTACTTTGCCATAAGAATTACAAAATGCTGCCGCTAGTAGATGTATGGTACTTGGTGTGCGCTTATTTTTCGGTGGCGGCCATTGTGGGGTACATATGTAGATCCTACAAACTAGTGTGTCGCATGGAATGGTATATTTATAAAATCAATGGAGTATGACTTTGATACAACTGAGGGCAAATGGGAATTGGATAGTATTGTTGCTAACATTGGAAACCCGCCTATATACTCTATACAACTACAGTACAGTACACTACACAGTACTTGTGTCCTAAAAAACAAGCACATTAATGTGAAGGATCGGCTTCTGATGTTTCGGTTGGAGAGATTTTAATGTTGACTTGGCAGCGTATGCACAATCGATAGAAATATTTTCGTCTGGAGGTCGAAGAACAACCAGAGGCACATAAATGAGTAGATTATTTTGGCTGAATATTTAAGAATAATGAAAAAAAAGAAACATTAAAAAAAAACATTTACAGTTTATCAAAGGTTTGTTTTGGTGTCCTCAATAAAACCTCAGAAGTTCCCTGACCGACATTTTATAGTTTCAGTTTTATTTTAAATTTCAGTAAAAAATGCATTAAGGTTTGTTTTTGAAAACTTACCTACGATTTTGATGAAATATTTGTTTATATCAAACATTTAATTGATTAGTCAGATATTTATAAGGTTGAGAATCACTATATTAACTTTGCTGTGAAAACAAAACAAACAGCTCTTTTTATCATTCTCTATGCTTTGACCTTGCCGGAGATGAAATCACTTACGTCGTGTTCTCCAATCTTGCAGTTGTAAGCCGGTAGAACTAGAAAAACGATCAGAGTTCTCGGAACGAGTCAACAAGTCAACCGTTTTGTTTAGATCAAATTTTGTATTTGTATTTGTATATTTATTAGTTTAAAAAACTCTTAACATCAGTTAAAAAAAAAAAAAAAAAGTAAAATTAAATAATAGTGTTTCATAAAAATGGTTTCAATAATGATTTAAAAATATAAATATTTGTTTCAGTCTTTATGTTTCTTGGCAAATTATTAAATAGTTGCACTCCTTTGTATAGTAAATTTTTCTCCGTTCCAGCTCTTCTATAACGTGGTAATCTAAAATCATCGGCATTCCTTAGATTATACAAATTATTTGTTATACAACTAACATTTCGTTGCAGATACGGAAGCAATGCATTTGAATAGTTTTAAATCATCAGCGAACAACAGAAAATTAGAGTGTAGAATAAAAAAAGGTTGGTCATTGATGAACAGTAAGAATAGGAGAGGGCCAAGATGGCTACCTTGAGGGACACCAGAATAATTAAAGACAGTTTTAGTAATACAAAAAGCTATCTTCACGAATTGTATAGGATTTTCCAAATAACTGCGAATCCAATTCAAGATATTCGAATGAAAACCGAAACATTCAACCTTGCTAACCAGACTTGAATGTTGAACACGATCAAAGGCTTTAGCAAAATGTGTAAAGATTGTGTAAATTTGTTGCCGTGATTCCATGTTGCGAAGACAATAGTTAGCAAAGATGGTGAGATTTTGGCACAAAGCCATGCTGATAGTCACTTATATTATTTCGGACGATTGCATAAATTGTATTTTTTAACAATAGCTTCGAAAATTGTTGGTATCACTTGCAATTTAGCGATAGGTCTATAATTAATTATTTGGTTTTTACAACCAGCTTTATATATATATAGGAGTTATGAAAGAAAGAAGTTTTCCAACAATCTAAAAATTCACCATTGGCCAATGATTTATTAAAAAATAATAATAACACTCTTGCAGGATTTAACCAGAATTTGTGGCAGATTATCTGGAGCAAATTTATCACTTGTTTCTAAAGTTGATAACATTGAAAGAACTTCGTCTTCTCTCTTCTGTAATATAAAGAAAACCTAAATGAATGCATGAAGCACGAGTTACTCTCGAGTCATAAACAAGGGATTTGTTTTCAAAGTTTGATTGAAAATAAGAAGCAAACATATTACATATTTGCTGCAAATCACAAGTAGTAATATTATCATAAACCATACACGCAGGAATACCAACAAAATTACGTTTTTCATTAATGTAAGACCAAAAAGATTTTGAATTTTGTTTTATTTTTGATTCGATTGTCCAAAGATATGGTCTAAAGGTAATTTTTTTTTAAATTCATATTTAGACCTTAGTTGACGAAATTTGCCATGTAAAGATGGATTTACTTTGCTTCTTTTATGCATTTTAAGCATTGCATTCTTTAGCCTCGATAGGCTTTTGTTAAACCAGATGGGTTTATTATTTCGAGGTTTTAATTTTTTCATTGGTACATACCTAGAGACCGCATTATGTTATATGCTTCTAAACAAAGCAAAAACAGAATTAAAGTTTTCAGAATTTAAACACAATTGCCAATCAAACTCATCAAAAAAATTGCACATGGAATCAAAATCTGCATTAATAAAATCTAATTTATATACCATATCATTATTCACATCTGAATTCCAAGAATTCGCAAAGTATAAACTAAGAGATATATCTAAAGTCGTATGTGTGTGTGTTGTGTGTTATTACCCAACAATGGGAATGTAGACTCAACTACAAAAGCACCAATTTCATTATCAAGAATAACTAAATCTAATATTCTATCAAGTGAGTTAGGCACAGAATTTCTTCGCTGTAAGTTAAATGATGCCATAGCATTATTAAGGTCTAGAAAGATAGCAATAATACACTTTCCACTATCAGTTTCTTTTTTCCACTCATTTATAAGCCAACACAAAGCCGTTTCACAAGAGTGACCTTTCCTAAACCCTGATTGGTGAACACTCAAAATATTTTATTTGGTAAGTTGATTACATACTATTTCCTCCAGGACTTTTTCATAGATAGAAAGCATGTTAATTGGCCTCCAGTCTGCAGGGTTTTTTGGATTGTAAATTTTTTTCAATAGGAACAACAACTTCCAACTTTCTGGAAAATCACCATTTTCCAGATATAAGTTTATGTTTTTAATAAATGTGTATAAATTACGCACTTGCAGTCAATAACTATGCTGCAATTTTACCCAAAACAGTCTTTTTAAAGTTACTGTAGACTTAAAAGTTTGAATTTAAATAAAGTATTGAAGGTATCTACATATATTATCGGAATAGGGAATAGGGCTTATATTATTATTGATTTCTTCAACACTGCCCACAAAAAAATATGTTCAACGCGTTAGCAATTTCTTTTTGTGTTTTGAGGCACGTATTATGAATTTTAAATTTAGAAATTAAATTGTTTGCTGTTTTAAGAACTAAGTTGACAACGCTACTTCTATCCTTCTTTAAATTTATGGCTAAAACACAATCACGCTTCAGCACATTTCACATTTCATTTCACACGCTTTGTGTTCGCTTTAAGTGATATTTTCCAAATTTCGGTTTTTGTTTTTGCTTTTTTCTGTCAAAGCGAGCAAAAGTTTAACCAGTTTCTACTTAAGCTTTACGTTTGAGTCACGTTACTTTATCTTGTACACGAACCAAAGCCAAAGCGACATTGTGATAAGATGTAATGATGTATGTATAGTTGACTTTGTAAACGTCAGGCGAAACCGAAGCTAACTGGCTGAACATAATGGCTAAGACACAATGAAGCTTCAGCTTTGGCTTCGTCACGTTACATTTCACAAGCACTTTAAGTGACATTTTCCAAAATTAAGTTCAACCAGTTTCTACTTCTATATCCAAACCAACTGGCGATTTCAGCGCGCCTCATCGCGACTTGGTTCGGAATTAAATAAAAGGCACGACTGGGTCGCACGTACTTGCTCCTATGTGCTAATCCTTTTAAAGTGCAGGCGTCTTTTTGACAAAGATTTTTTTTATGTTTTTTTTTGAGTTGCATTTTCTTTAGAATCGTTGTGGTTTGAAGCCCGAAAGAACATGCGTCAGGACAAAGGGATAAACACATAAATATATATAGGATTATTAGATTTTGCAGTTTTTTAGTGTACTATCTTTCCACTTCTTCAACTTAATACTTGAAAAAATTATAAGAAGCTCGCAAGTCAATTGTAGTGGGACAATTTTTTTCAAGTCTGTGCAATTGCTAGCATACGCTGACGACATAGACATTATTGGCAGAACTCGGCGAGCTGTCACTGGAACGTTTGCTAGCATTGAAGCTGAAGCGGCTAAGATGGGACTAGCAGTCAATGAGGCCAAAACGAAGTACCTGCTGTCCACAAAAAGGGACACACAACACCGGCGGATTGGTCAAAACATCACAATAGACAGGTACAACTTTGAGGTAGTTAGGGACTTTGTGTACCTCGGATCCGCTATAACATCTGACAACAACATCTCGTCAGAAATAAAGCGAAGAATTACTCTTGCCAATCGCTGTTTCTATGGGCTAGGAAGGCAATTGAGTAGCAAAGCCCTCTCTCGAAAGACAAAGGAGACTCTGTATAAGACCCTAATCATCCCAGTCCTGCTCTATGGCGCCGAGGCATGGACTCTATCTAAAGCGGATGAAGATATCCTTAGTCGTTTCGAGCGTAAGATTCTTCGGAAGATTTTTGGCCCTATCTGCGTTAACGGGCTTTGGAGGAGAAGGTTCAACCAAGAACTATACGAGCTGTACAGCGACTTTGACCTGGTCAAAAAAATACGCATATCAAGTTTAAGATGGCTAGGTCATGTAGAGCGAATGGACAACAATGCTCCGGCTCGCAGGATCTTCGATTCCATCCCAGAGGGTAGACGCAGTCAAGGAAGACCTCGCCTTAGGTGGCGCGCTCAAGTGGAGGACGACCTCAACCAACTTGGAGTGCAAAACTGGAGGCAGCTAGCCAAAGACCGAGTTGGCTGGAGAGGCATGTTGGTTGAGGCGCCCAGGTTCGTCCCGAACTGTAGCGCCACCTAAGTAAGTAAGTATCTTTCCACTTGTTGGTTACTTTTTATAATATAATTTGCTAATAGAAAGATATAAAGGACTTTTTTCATTTTAATTTTCATTTTGGTATGAACAAATTTGAACAACTGGTATAAAGATTCGTGGGAATGAGCAGTAGGGCAATAATGCTAGGTATAAGGACTTATATAGGTCTCAATAACAATAATTTACTTTTTGAAATCAAATTACATAATTAAAATAAACGTATGGTGTGGGTAGGTATTAATGGAATTAAGGAATATTAGGTATCTATAATAAGGTTGGAAGGAAGGTAGGTACTAAAATTAAGATAGACATTTTAACTACTGTGAAGCGAGTGGGTATAGACAATACTAAAAGTTAACACAGTGGTTTTATTTATTTATAGGCAGGTGTAAACTTTTGTTTTCTTGATTGAAATTTTTGCATTCAGTAGTAATCGAGTAGTTTTTTGTTTGTTAGTTATTTTTGCAAGTTTATCATAGGCTTGCTTATTTATTCTGTGTGCTTTTATGATGATGAAATGCTTTAAAATACGTAGGTATGTATGTAGGTTGTCAACTTCTTTTATTTGACTAATGGCTAGGGCTTAGCATAGCAATATGAAATAAAATTTTGGGGAAAATATTAAACAAATGAAATTTTTATGAAATAAAAAAAAACACTATTAATAACGTTTTTTGGAAAAAAATGTTGTAAGCCATCTTATTACTTTTGCTGTTTTCTAGCTTATGAATTTTTCATTTCAAAATCGTTCGACCAGTTTCTTTTCGAAAACATATTTAAATTTTTTTTTGAGTATGTCAATTTAAATAAATCTATAATTTATACTAGGAGAAAAAATTTAAAAAAAAATCTATGGATTCGTTTTCCAAATATTCCAAAAACAAAATAATTTTTTGGAAAAAATATTAAAAAATAAAAAAAAATGTTTTTAAAAATTTTAATAAGCAATATTATTTATATCATAAAACACTACATATTTTAAAATTTTAAATTTCATCAAAATCCGTTAATTAGTTAACGATAAAGTCCGATTATAAAACTTTTTCTAAAAAATCCATTGAAACTAAAAGAAAGATTTTGCATAGAAAACACCATTCAGAAAGTTTTATCAAAATCGTATGAGTTGTTTTCGAGAAAAAATAAGTTTTTCATTAAAAGTTATATGGAAGGTACCGTTAGTTTAGAATGCCAATTCGAAAAACCGTCGGGTAGAGTACTCTAAAAATACTATATACCAAGTTTGAATCAAATCGGCCCAACCGTTTAGGCTGTAGGAATCGATACGGACAGACAGACAGACAGACAGACAGACAAACAGACGGACGGAATTTCCGGACTTTTTTACAAATGAATAACTTGCCTTATAGTCCCTATAAATCGCAAGTAAAAATGATGCTTCATGATAGTACTTTATACAGTGTATTACAATGATACTATTAAAATCAGAACACGTAAGAGCATGCACGAAGGGATCGTAGCTGTAATTCACACACTTAATATGTTTACGTTTCTCGATTTTACTTGATTTTGTGAAAATCTTTATATTTAAGGTCTCAAGACCAGAAATCTTCCACTCACTACGCACCGCGATATCAGTTTGCATTATGTGGCAAGCTAACACATAATCTAAGTATGTTTTGGATGTCATTGATACTCTAGTAGGTTGTGTACTAATTGAACAAGACCAATATTATTTACGAAATCATTTCTGGCAAGAAAATCAACATTATAATCGCCAAGTATTAAGTTGTTTTCATTTTACTGATATCATTTACAGACCTCAAAAAACACGCGAACATTTATTTTTTTCTGATCTATATAATATAATTTAGTTCCAGGATTTTTCACCATTATTTTAATTGACAAAATCCATAATTTTTTGTCGATTGTAAATTGTTTTTTTTTCCACTGATTTTATTCTATTTCTTATACAAATTGTTACTCCACCCGTGTGACAGGAATTACCAAAACAATCAAAAATCGTATAACCATTTAACGATACTTCACATTTTTCTTTTTCGGTCGTTAAAATGTGTTTCAGCAAGTTATAAAAAAATCAAACTTATTTTTTTTTCGCCAATTCTTCAATTTGTTCAAAATTCCCCGTAATTCCCTGTACATATAAAAGGACCGTTTTTAAGTATGCTAAAGGCATATATGTATGCATGTAGATGGCATGATTTCTACTGATCAATTGACGACGATCCATTGAAATTTCAGCATTACTAACTTTATGAGACATGTGACAATTTATCTTTTCATTTCCGATAACTCCAGTAGATTTACAGGATTTCCTTTACTTGCGGAAATGGAAACTGTTGGTATAACCAATTCACCAATTCCAATGCCAAATAGTTACGATTCGTAACTGTTTGACAGGAAAACATCGTTCCAAAACGCATTGTTGAAGTGTCAAATAGTTACGATTTTTAACTATTTCCAACTCATGTCCATGATATGAATTGAGATTGTCAAAGTCAAAATTCATACACTTTTTTTTGGTTAAGTGGTGTTTAAAAATTAAAGTGGATTGACAATGATTAAAAAAATGTTCTTATGCAACGATATTGCAAATAGAACCATTTTCGATGACAAAATTTGTATTTAATTAAGTATTGATTTGGAGAAATACGTTGAATTTTTTTTTAAATATTTGTTTGACAGATTAACAATGTATAACAACAAATCGTCCCAAAATAAAATCGTAACAATCCCAACAAAGTCTAACAATGACACTTTAACCAACATTTTTTGATAGTCAACAATAGTTAATAAAAGAACGCCCTTCAGATCTTACCATTAACCTAGCGGTCGCCTGCTTTGTAGTACGTGTTTTTTATTGTTATAGTTTCCCTTTTGGTTTTAATTTTTCAATGTTCAGTATGTCATTTGTTGACAAGCGGTTAAGTTCGTTTTAGGAAAAAAATATTTTTTCCAGCAATTTTGGCCAGATATTCTAAAGCTTCCAAACATGTGTAAAAAACTGTGACTAGGAATTTGTAAGTAATATGTAACTTAAAAACAATGAAAACAATTAGAATTGCTTTTAACCATAATTTCTATCTTCCTTTAATTTTTTTGATTCACTTAGCTAATATTACAAAGACAAGAATACAAACATTGGAAACTTATATGAAAGGTATGTTTGAAATTTATAATCCCACGAACGTCTTAATATTTTTCGTGCTTTTCCAAATATTTAACAGGCTTCCTTCAGATTCACAAAGCATCCATGTTTGGTTGAGAAATACAACCGTATTTCTCCGGGATGCAATCAAAGATTTTCTTTTTTCTAGCCGGAACATACTGTTCTATATGGCTCAGCCTCCTGTAAAATTGTATTTAAACTATTTTCGCTAAGTCAGCATCGCTGTATACAGTTCAAATATTCATTGTATATCTTTCTCGACTCACCGTTTATGCAATCTGCATACGGAACCAAAAACCCGGAAGATCTTTTCGAAACGGCTTTAAGTGTCCTGTCAAATTTTGACAATGTTCATGCCTCTTTTCTTTACCACACAGATTGGTGAGGGTTTTATAAAGGAACACTTTAATTGCCTGAAAAAGAGCTTTGCTATTCAATTACCTATATTCGGCAGGAGGAATAAGGTATTGGCAAGAGTTATTCTTTGTTTGATCTCTATGCTTTTATTGAGCTCTGAGTTGATAGCAATCCTGGGTAGGCTATGTTTCGAATAACCTAAAAGATTTAACGACCTGCACAGCAATTATCAAAACTCAGTATAAGGTTCTTCATTTATTCCAATATAATTCTTGAAACCAAGATTTTTCAAAATTTCGAACTCATTACTGTATTTTGTATCAAAAAATCCCATCAATGTTAGTCCAAGAAATTCAAATATTTTACTCCGTGCTGTTACAGAGCCAAGAAAAAACGCTATTCAATCGATATCCTTTCAAATTACTTTGGCTATGTTTCCCCCCTCATCGTTTTAGGGAGCATAGAAACAACAATGAACACACAGTGGTTTCCATGCACAACGAGTCCATTTTCCAATCTTTCTTGGAGACATTCTTTACTTTCTTCAATTACTTACTTAAGATCCTTCTCCTTTCTCGATGTCACTTCCATAAACATTAAAATGATGAATATTAAAATCGTATTTTCCAAGGACATCGGACGACATTGATTCTCGTCCTTTCTTCTTAGCTTTGCTGAGAGGGTGGAGTTGTTGAAAAAATAACTGAAAACAAAATATTTTCATACTATTTTTTTCTTGCGATTTATAGGGACTATAAGGCAAGTTATGCATTCGTAAAAAAAAAAAAAAAATTCTAACAATCAAACATGCCATTACGATGATAGAGAAGTCAAAAAAAGTGGGTCCGGAAATTCCGTCCGTCTGTCTGTCTGTCTGTCTGTCTGTCTGTCTGTCTGTCTGTCTGTCCGTATCGATATCTACAGCCCAAACGGTTGGGCCGATTTGATTCAAACTTGGTATATAGTATTTTTAGAGTACTCTACCCGACAGTTTTTGGAACTGGCATTCTAGCTCTAAAACTAACGGTACCTGCCATATAACTTTTAATGAAAAACTTATTTTTCTCGAAAACGGCTCCTACGATTTTGATAAAACTTTCAGAATGATGTTTTCTGAGCAAAATCTATCTTTTAATTTTAATGGATTTTTCAGAAAAAGTTTTATAACGGTACCTCCCATATGACCGGTTTTTTAAAATCAGACTTTCTCGTTAATTAATTAACGGATTTTGATGAAATTTTCAAAATAAGTAGAACTTTATGATTTAAATAATATTGCATTTTAAAATTTTCAAAAACATTTTTTTTTAATTTTAAATAATTTTTTTAAAAAAATATTTTGTTTTTTGAATATTTTGAAAAAGGTTTAATAGATTTTTTTTTAATTTTTCTCCTAGTATAAGCTTTAGATTTCTTTGAATTGACATACTCAAACAAAAATTAAAATATGTTTTCCAAAAGTTTTTTTGAAAAAACTGGTTTTGAAATGAAATGAAAAATTCATAAAATATAAAACAGCAAAAGACATAAGATGGCTTACAACATTTTTTCCAAAAAACCTTATGAATAGTGTTTTTTTGATTTCATAAAAAAATGTCCCCCAAATTTAATTTCATATTGCTCGGCTAAGCCCTAGCCATTAGTCAAATAAAAGAAGGTGACAACCTACATACATACCTACGTATTTTAAAGCATTTCATCATCATAAAAGCACACAGAATAAATAATGAGCCTATGATAAACACACAAAAACAACTAACAAATAAAAAGAATTATTTATTTATTATTAGTACTGAGTGCAAAAATTTCAATCGAGAAAACAAAAGTTTACACCTTCCTATAAATAAACAAAACCACTGTGTTAAATTTTAATATTGTCGCTATACCTACTCGCTTAACAGTAGTTGGAACGTGTATCTTATATTTAGTACCTACCTTCCTTCCAACCTTATTATAGGTAAATAATATCCTTAATAAATTCCATTAATACCTACCCACATCATACGTTTATCGATCCATCAAACATAATTAAGCTATTTTAATTAATTTGATTTCAAAAAGTAAAGTATTGTTATTGGGACCTATATAGGTCCCTATACCTAGCATTATTGCCCTACTGCTGATTCCCACGAATCTTTATGGCCATACCAAAATGAAAATTAAACTGAAAAAAGTCCTTTATATCTTTCTATTAGCAAATTATATTATAAGCACTAAACAACAAGTGGAAAGATAATACACTAAAAAAACTGCAAAAGCTAAGAATCCTATATATTTATGTGTTTATCCCTTTATCGTGACGCATGTTCGTTCGAGCTTCAAACCACGATTCTAAAGAAGTTGCACGTCAAAAAAACATTAAAATTAAATCTTTGTCAAAAAGACGCCTGTACCTAAAAAGGATTAGCACACAGGAGCAAGTACGTGCGACCCAGTCGTGCCTTTTATTTTATTTAACAATATTGACCCCGGCGGGGACAAAAAGGATACAAAATGTTTCCTTAGCGATAATGCGGCCACAAACAGTTTGACGCGTAATTAAGTAAGAAAGTACATTAACGGAATTAATTAGGCGCGTTCGATGAAGTTCAAAAAATAAGAGTTCAAGAAACAAATTAATTCACAACGTTGTTCAAACGAAGTTCAATGAATAAGACGGTTTAGCAAGTCGATGAATATGCATGCAATGAAAGGAGCTTTTCAGAGCAAATAAAGTCATATCCTTGTGTAAATTGCACCTCCATGTACCTTCGCATTTCAATTTCTTTTTTGTCGAGATCAATGTGAGGAAGGAATTGGAATACAAAATCGGAAAAAAACTGTGTGTAGGAGGAATTCATAAATGTAACGTTTTACTCCTGCAAGTAGGGATTTTGGGGATATTTTTTTTACTGAATAATATTCGTCCTTGATTTGTATTTTTTAAATTCTTTTTAATCCAATATGGAGGTGTGATAACTTTTTGAAAGTTCTTGCATGACTTTATTATAAAATGGTGGAATAAAAAAAAAAGCAAGTTAACTTTTTTGAGAGGAATTTTCGACACAAGTTGATTTAAGGAGTTTCAGTGACTTTTTGAAAATTAAAGATGTAAATTGGAAATTGTAGCAAATTGTTTCAATTCAGGTACGATTCAGCTTTATAGAATATAGTGTTTTTGCTTTCAGCAAGTATTTTTATATATTTATATAACATTCAGATAACAAAATTTCGAACAAAGTTGTTTCTATTAAACCTATTGTTATAATGTAGTATGGTTTTATTATGGAAACTACTAAAGAAGTTATTTGAATACACAACCTTTAACATACATAACCATAACCATTAACTAATTATAGTTATTTCAAAAGAAACATACACTTAAAACGCATTGGAGTATATGACTGCTTCCCAGGTAGTAACTGAAACTAAATATACAAACCCCTGCCCTGTACATCAAAGCTCTGGACGCCATGTTTAGTATAAAGGAATACAGCTACATGAATACTACATTGCAAGTACGTACTAATAATTATTAAAAGGTTTCATATACATATAATTAAAAACGAATTCAATAATATCAATCGATTCCTACACCAAATTGCATCAAACCTAGATGACAAATTTCACGAATGCTCAAGCTATGAACCAAAGCTTCCCTAGCTCAAAAGTCGTACATTTAAAAGAATACAAAAATCTGATATAGACTACTTTGTGATTCTGCAAAGGCGATATTAAGCCTTTGATGTACTTTCTTCCGCAAAAAGACAGCATAGAGGAAGAGCTTAATTTCCTATGGTTGAACTTGTAAACGTCAGGCGAAACCGAAGCTAAAGCGTGATTGTTTTATAGCCATTAACGTCAAGGAAAGAATTGTTTTCAAATTTGGGCCAGACAAGACGTCGACATTAATCGGAAGACAAACAATGACCAGCAGGTTAAAATCTTCATTCCGTCCCTTGAAACATCTGCGCAGTTATTAACAAAAGTAAGCAACGACCTATCCTATAGTCAGATATTTCGTTATAGATATCACAGCTCTCCACATCCAAAGGCAGTTGTAAGTAAGGCCTAAAAAAGTTAGTGACAAAACATGTCTGTCTGTCTGTCGGTCTGTTAGTCGGTCAGTCTGTGAGTCTGTCAGTCTGTCGGTTTGTCAGTCTGTCAGTCTGTCAGTCTGTCAGTCTGTCAGTCTGTCAGTCTGTCAGTCTGTCAGTCTGTCAGTCTGTCAGTCTGTCAGTCTGTCAGTCTGTCAGTCTGTATGTATAACATACCAATATTTTTAATAATTTAATTTTTGATTTTGAATTTAATTTTTAAACTTTTTTTTTCGAAATTCAATATTTGTAAAATTATTAAAAAATAATTATTTTAAATCTTTTGATCAACAGGATCTTATCACAATGCGTTCTACAAAGTTCGAAACAACAATTTCGTTCACTCCATCTGGATGAAGTAAAGCTACCTTTATCTAAGTTTTTATCGCATTTGTAGGCGATAAGAAAGAAATAGTTAAAAGAAAGCAAGCCCTATGAATCTCAGCCTCATTTTTCCAAACAACAAGAAAGGAGATCATCTGAACTGCACCAACTGTAGAGATATTAGTCTTCTCAGCTTCACCTACAATTTTTTTTTCTGTCGTAGTGCCTGAAGCCTAAAGACATTCATCAAGAATCTGATGGGTTCCTATCAGTGCGGTTTTAGCTCAGGAAAGTCCACCATCGACTAAATATTCACATTGCGGCAGATCTTTTACTTTGCATTTTAGTGGCTATAAGGCAAGTTATGTATTCGTAAAAAAAAACTCTAACAATCAGACATAACATTACGATGGTAGGGAAGTCGAAAAAAGTGGGTCGGAAAATTCTGTCTGTCTGTCTGTCTGTTCGTATCGATTCCTACCAGCTAACCCAGCTCGAGCTTACACTAGATTTTTCTGAATACCGACGAAATTGGTCCAATTATAACTATAAACCACAAACGTAACCGTGGTTACAAAACGTTTTAAAAATCCGCCAAGCCTTTCGAATTAAAAAATATGAAAATCAATTTTCGATTTTTTCAAGGGGTTTTCGACTTTTCCGCAGGGTTTTCCCAAAATTTTCTTATGTAAAAACCTTCTTCTGGGAATGACCATAGTGTTGCCAGATTGTTTTTAATGGAAGTAGTAAACGAGACTTGAAATCCTGGACATTCTTTGGATAAATTAGGATACAAAAGAGTACAAAACTAGGGCAAAAACCAACACTTCATCTTTTTTACTTGCGATTATAGGGACTATAAGGCAAGTTATGCATTCGTAAAAAAAAAAAAAAAATTCTAACAATCAAACATGGTATTACGATGAAAGAGAAGTCAAAAAAAGTGGGTCCGGAAATTCCGTCCGTCTGTCTGTCTGTCTGTCTGTCTGTCTGTCTGTCTGTCTGTCTGTCTGTCTGTCTGTCCGTATCGATATCTACAGCCTAAACGGTTAGGCCGATTTGATTCAAACTTGGTATATAGTATTTTTAGAGTGCTCTACCCGACAGTTTTTGGAATTGGCATTCTAGCTCCAAAACTAACGGTACCTGCCATATAACTTTTATTAAAAAACTTATTTTTCTCGAAAACGGCTCCTACGATTTTGATTAAACTTTCAGAATGATGTTTTCTGTGCAAAATCTATCTTTTAATTTTAATGGATTTTTCAGAAAAAGTTTTATAACGGTACCTCCCATATGACCGGTTTTTTAAAATCAGACTTTCTCGTTAACTAATTGACGGATTTTGATGAAATTTTCAAAATATGTAGTGTTTTATGATTTAAATAATATTGCTTATCAAAATTTTCAAAAACATTTTTTTTTAAATTTTAATAATTTTTTTAAAAAAATATTATGTTTTTTGAATATTTTGAAAACGGATCTATAGATTTTTTTTAAAATTTTTCTCCTAGTATAAACTATAGATTTCTTAAAATTGACATACTAAAAAAAATTTTAAAATATGTTTTCGAAAAGTTTTTCAAAAAAAACATTTTTTTGAAAAAACTGGTCGAACGATTTTGAAATGAAAAATTCATAAAATAGAAAACAGCAAAAGAAATAAGCTGGCTTACAACATTTTTTCCAAAAAACGTTATGAGTAGTGTTTTTTTGAATTCATAAATTTTTTTCCCCAACATTTTATTTCATATTGCTCGGCTAAGCCCTAGCCAAGCCATTAGTCAAATAAAAGAAAGTGACAACCTACATTACATACATACTTACGTATTTTAAAGTATTTTTCATCATCATAAGAGCACATAAGGAAGCCTTTGATAAACACACAAAAACAACTAACAAATAAAAAAAAACTATTCGATTACTACTGAATGCAAAAATTTCAATCGAGAAAACAAAAGTTTACACCTTCCTATAAATAAACAAAACCACTGTGTTAACTTTTAATATTGTCTCTATACCTACTGGCTCAATAGTAGTTGGAACACGTATCTTAATTTTAGTACCTACCTTCCTTCCAACCTTATTATAGGTACCTAAATCCTTTATAAATTCCATTGGTCCCATTTTGGGACGTATAAAGGTCCCTTTACCTAGCATTATTGCCATACTGCTGATTCCGACGAATCTTTATGCCAGTTGTTCAAATTTTTCCATACCAAAATGAAAATTTAACTGAAAAAAGTCCTTTGTATCTTTCTATTAGCAAATTATATTATAAACAGTAAGCAGCAAGTGGAAAGATAATACTACACTAAAAAACTGCAAAAGCTAACAATCCTATATATTTATGTGTTTATCCCTTTGTCGTGACGCATGTTCGTTCGAGCTTCACCCCAAAACGATTCTAAGGAAGTTGCACGTCATACAAAAAATATTAAAATAAAATCTTTGTCAAAAAGACGCCTGCACTTAAAAAGGATTAGCACATAAGAGCAAGTATGTGCGACCCAGTCGTGCCTTTTATTTTTAAATTAATGATTTTGGTAAGTTGTTGTTCGAAAAAAATAAAATATAGTTTCTTAGGTTAATTACATATTTAAACTTCATGTTTGCACCAAACTTCAAACAGAATATATAAGAATACTAAAAACTATAAAAATATTTACTTAAGTACTACAAAAATCTTTAATTTGTTCCATGTTTGATAAAAAGCATAGTTTTCATTAGATTTTATATTCTCAAGAACTTCATTGTTTCTAAAAATTAAGAAATCATGACAAGATTCACAGTTTTATTCTTGGACATTCAATTTAGTTGACATTATTTCTTTTATTGTTCCGGGTAACAACGAAATATTCAGAATCAGGATTCAAAAGCCAAAAATGTAAGACTGTGAACGTAACTCCGTACTATATACGCTCAACGCATTAAAACACCTTTCCAGAACCAGTAAGAATAAACGCATTCCTCATTTGTACGTCATTCGACAGAAGCGATATAAGTAGATCCTTTTTCTTTTGTGAATGAAAGAAAGGGTACACCCTAACAATTTAATTAGCTATTAAGAGCTATAAATGTTTGACAAGTTTCTTAAGCACATTCGGGGGCTAATGAAATTAACTCTACCCGACTTAGTAAATCAGAAATCCTTTTTTCATTCTTGAATGGAAAAAATTCTACAATTACATAGGTACAACTACAAAAAAAAAAATATTTCCGCGAACACAAACATTAAATAAAATTAAAATCGTGGGATTTTTAGTACTTCATACTATTATTTTACCAGAAATTCAACATTTTTGTATGACTGAATAAACAAAAAAAACAATCACCCAAACAACTCAATCTATTATGCAGACGAAATGCTTTAATCAATGTGAACTTGTTCGGCTTCACTATAATCTATAATCTTCTTCGTTTTCTATATTTTCTATATTGATTTATCGAGGTGCCCTGCATTTTTGCTTCCCCTCTTTGACGTCAACAGTTTGGAGCAAAATTTTGAACACGATTAAAATAGTGAATTAATAAAGTTAAAAATGAATGGATATATTTTTTTATTATATATTATATATATACGTATATATATATATATTTTAAACCCTGAAACTTCTAACCAAACCAAAAAGAAAAATAAGATAATAATAATAGTAGAGTCATTTGGGGTAAGAGAGTGCAGTGGGTAAGAGCGCGTACTGCTAATTTCCTTGGCTGTGTAAAAAAATCAGAAACGAAAAATAAGAAAATCATAGCCTTTCCAGACATCACAAAGAGAACTCCTCCGCGAGTGTGTGCGCAGTTGCATTGAAGAGAAATATGGGTTGACAAAAAACGTGTCAAACCAAAAAAAAAGTTGTGGCAGAAAAGTGTATGGCGCCGTCGTGGTAGCACTATATATCGAAAGTAGCATATATTTGTTATAAGTGAATATTTGTGTTTCAATTAAGCTAAAAAATTTGTAGATTTTGTGTTATTTTCTTTTAAATTTCATAAAATGAAAAAAAAAGTAGGTTTGTGGGTAAAATTGCGCAGTGCTTTTGTGGGTAAGAGCGTGCAGTGCGCGATCTTACACCCTATTGAATTTTTCTTTTGTTCAACTATTTTTTCCATCTATTTACAGGACAAAAAACCTGAATGCAGAAGAAATTTTTCGGAAATGGCGACCCATTTTTCCAAAGAAAAATAGATAGAATATTAACAGCAACATCAACAGCAAATTAATGAGTCTAAAAATCTTACTTACTTTACAAATTGAAAAAAAATTGTAGATTTAATTTATTTTATTTTATTTATTTATTTTATTTATTTATTTATTAACGAAGGCTGTAATCTGTGAATTTTCAAACGCAAGGCTGTAAAATTCTTATCTATTAAAAAAAATATTTTATTTATTTTAGATATATCTACTTTTTGTTACGTTACATTTTTGTTTTGTTTTATGAATTAAATTTACCTTGAAAAGTTATAAATATGAGTTGTTATTTCTTGTTTTAATTGAATTAAGTTGTCTTTTTTTAGTTTTTGGTTTGAGTTTAGAGGAAAGGTGGAAGTTGTGGCAATAATTAATGTTGTCTATTTAAATAAGTATAACATTATATTTTAGAGATTTATTTGCCTTAAAAACTACTAAGATTTCAATGAAAATTATGTGCGCGCTCTTACCCGAGATTTTGCGCGATCTTACCCTGACTTCGGGGCAAGAGTGCGCACTTTGACTTGATTTAGTTTTTTAGCAAAATCATATAAAATATTTTTATCAAACTTTTTTGTCAATTTTTTGCTCTTAAAATATAGATTTTTCAAATGCAAAAAATTTAAGTAGATATCTTTTATAACATTTTCACAATTTGAGCTCAAAGTGAAAAGTGCGCGCACTTACCCAAAATGACTCTACCAACCGAAGAAGATGAACTAAGGAATAAGGCAAAAAGGGTACAATCCCGGACAATTAATTAAAACTATCCCGGACGTTTCCCGCATAGAAAGAAAAGATTTCATGTCCGGGAAAACCCGGACGGATGGGAAGATACACTTATCTTTAGATATATCAATGAAGATTGGGCATCTCACTTGGTGTACACAAACATTGTTATGTATTTCAAGCTAATGGAAGCACAAGAACTGTATCATCTACATATATTATTATATAAAGACTTAACAATTATGTTGTTTGTCACGCATCAGGATCTCAGAAAGTGTTCGACTGATTTATTCGAAGCAAATTTTGTATTATTCTTTATTATTATAAGAATAATTTATTTTGAATAATTTGTTTTTAAAATATGAATATAAGTATTTAAAAAAAAAACCATTGCACATTTGTGTATTGGCTGTCTTACACAATCACTTTTATCTTTTCACCTGTTTGATGTTTTACAAAGATGAAAATGTTTTGATAAAAATGAATATAATGGCGCAAATTTTAAGCTATAAATCATTTCTTAGTTAACTATACAAGCTGATAAATAAACAAAAACATGTTTTAAAAATATCAAAATTTTAAATTTATTTTATTCAGAAATTAAATTTCATTGCAATCGCGATTCGCGAGGTATGTAGCTGCTTTTTTTCATTTAATTATTATCATTCCAACTTTTTTTCTTTTTCTCTTCCTCCAATGCTCTCCTAATTCATGTTACATCTACTTCTACATATATACAATCAAAGCTGCATGTTTTGACTTTTCTTTTTCTTAAAGTTATTCAATTCCTGTGCAGTCCAAGTAGCTAACTACCTAAATGTCTTCTTTCTTTGATTTTATAATCGCTGCGCCAGTGGTTTTTTTGATCACTTGAGTGAGTTGCATTTGCACTCTTGCATTGGGTTGAACAAAGTAATAAAAACTCAATTATTTTGTGAAGTTTACATCCTTACTCCTAAAAATTGGCAATGGAAAATATACTTTCCCATGTGCAAATACAATTGAATTAATCGAAAGTTTCGGGAAAATTGTCCATACCACAAAACAAGTTATTCATTGCGTGTTTGGAGTTTGGAGACCTAAACGCTTTACAAATAAGACCATTTTTTTTGGTTTTACGAAATGGCTACAGTGTCACCAAAAAAAATTGTTCAATAGATGAAATAAACCGATACGTTCTTCACAATTTAAAAACAGAGTCACATCAATATAAAGCAATTAATAGTGTAGTAAACTATAATAACATACCTCAAGAATTTTTAAATTCCCTTAATCTAGCAGGTGCAATAAAAACCAAACCACTGTTATTGCTACTTCTTCACTGGAAACTGAATACGTTGTAGATACAAAAAACTAGAGCGAGTTGTCGCACCTATTAAGAGTAAGTGGTACAATCGAAAATGCATATACATATGTATGTATGTACGTTTTCCATTGCCACAAGCATTTTATTTGTACCTTGACATCATATGGTTCAAGATTTTATATTATCTAAGGTGCTCAGAATATTTAAACCTCAAATTGCGAGTCAGACACCCCCTTGCTAAATTTTCCACAAGTCCCTTCTTACTATGCCAATCTTACAAATCTTTACATTTTTACCGGAAAAACTTTAGATTCCAAATGCTGTCGGCTTTTAAGTCTAAGAACTTCCATCGTTCCATCGTTAAAAAAAACACAATGTCCTTGATTTTCAAATGCATTGTATCTCCCATAATTCCTCTGATTTGCATATGTTGTCATTGAAACTTAATGCTATGCCTACTTGGGTTTTGTGAAAGAACAGATTTTTTTTTTGAAAGTTCGGCTAAAGTACACCTTCTTTTATTTTCTAACGGAAACAACCTTCCATTACAATCCTGCAATCTTGATGCAGATAAGAGGCAAAATAAATAAATCCACCTAAAATTGCTTGTTCTCAAAACTACATCAGCCTACTACTACACAAACAAAAAGTTCAGTTTTGTGTATAAAAAGCATGAGCATTGTACACATCCTGTGGTGAATTCTCCATCTTTGTAAGGCACCTTCTCGTCTCCACTCCCAAATGAAAAACTTTGACATTACAATTGTCACAACTGCACCTCTACATTTGCAAAAACATACAATTGAGCTATTTTTGCTCACTTCTGGAACTTATGCAAAAGGAAAGGCAAAATGCCAAAATGCTTGCATAATTAACTGTAAGAGTCCATAATGGCACTTATACATTTCACTGTTTTGGGCAGACGAAGGGGGCGAGCGATTCAAGGAGTTCCATGCAACCAAAAACACAAGGGGTATACAAATTTACATTATTTACAATCATATGTACAAAAGTGTATAAAGCTAATTCCAATTTGAATTGTTCCGACTTTCCTGTCGTAAATTTTGCGGCGAAATGTGCTGTGCTTGCTTTGGTGTGTTTTCGCTCAGTTTATTGATGGCAGTTTGTATGCACTGCATGACCAATCGGACCGGAAGAAGCGACTGAGCGCCGGAAGTAATGATTCCCTCGTGAGTTTGAATGCAAACGAATGGTGATGGTGATTTAATTTAAAATTATTATCGTTGAGCGTTGGGTATCGTTGAATTGATTTTATGTTTTGCACTATAATCAAATAAAATGGCTTAACTTTGTTTTAAAGCTAACAAGGGAGTGTGATTAAACTGTCACACCTGTTATTGTGTAGTTAAGAGAGTGTGAGATGCATTAATGGCACGCAAGGTTTTTAAAGGGGGAAGTTTTGCTTTTGAAGGAAAATAAAAAGAATGCACTAGCTTCTAAGGAAAGAGATTTATTGAATTTAAAAACGCAAAATTGAGTGAATTAACTTAAGCTCATGAGTTTTTACCTTTTAAATGTTTATTTCAAGTTATTCCATAGCAGTTTTCAATTTCAATTTCAATTACAGATTATGATTTGTACAATAAGACATACTCTTTTTTAGTACTCAGTATTAACAATTTAGACCATTTGGGATAAAATAAATTCGAATCATAACTCTAATTTGTATATAATTAATTCAATAATAATAATAATAATAAATTACAAAAAAGAAAGAAGGGAAATGCTTTCGATTCAATTAAAATCAGAGAAATGTCTAAGAACCGCATCTTTAAAGTTTGAAGTGCTTATTATTCTTTGAGATCGCTCAAAATGCTGCTAAGTATGCTTAGGTTTTCTGTATCGGTTAAGAAGTATTTTTCCCCTTCTGATCTGGGTACAATTTATAAAGCGTTTATACGCCCTAAACTCGAGTATAACTCCCACCTCTGGGTAAGTGCTTCGCAAACATCGCTTCACCTGCTATAAAGCACAAAAAAGAGCGTTAAGATTAATAGGAAATATAACTGCCGCTCAAACAATTTCCCCTCTCGAACACCGACGCAATGTTTTATGTCTTTCCTTATTTTATCGTTTCTTTTATTAAAAAGTTCACTCGAAGTAGCCAGCTGCATTCCTCCCCTTAAAAGTTTCTCCCGTAATACTCTTCTGGCAAGGAATGCTCATCAGTTCGCCCTTGAGCCCAATTTCGGACGTACCGTGAAATATAGGGATTCTTTTTTTAGCCGAACAACACGAATTTGGAATAGTTTACCCGGCGAGATTTTCCCTTGCCATTTTGACACCAATGTTAATCGGCACCTCCTATCCTTCCCCTCCCTATCTTTCTAATGCCCGCGTAGTGTGCTCTACATTAAAAGGGAAACAAATAGTCCTTTGTGCGCGCGTTAATAAAAAAAATACATAATGTCAAGCTATTCCGAAGCTTTATAGCATGGACAAAAAAGAGTCGAGAAGAATATAAATACTTGAAACGTAGAATTATTGCATCTAAGGTTCTACCTGACTGTACAAAATGGAACTTAGAAAAAAATATGACGGAGCTTGTTGTATTATAATAATGTCGAGAAATACATATGTTGATGTAGTTAGTTAAAGTGCAATCTAAAAGATTTTTTAATTGAACAGAAATGTGGTCATGTCTTCGAAGTTCGTCTATATTGCACACCGAATCATTATAAGCTACCTGAAACTTACGTTGAGATAGGTAGTCTAGGCTAGCATAGATAACTTCTGAATGTGCATGTATATGATTGTTGTCAGAGCAGAGAGATTTTTGTTTACGACAAAACCTAGGCTGGAAGCATATTCGACTACATCTAAGTTGTCGATGCCTAAGCAAATATTGGGAAGAATTTCAAGTTCAAATGCTCTACTTCCTATAGGTACAATTTTAGATTTAGTTGGATTTACAAATAGACCATTCAGTTTGGCACAACTATGTATTTGGCAAATCGGTGTTAAGTAAATTGGTCAGCCCATCAATTTTCCCAATAGGTCGAGCAAGGTATAGTTGCATGTCATCCGCGTAGAGTTGTATTGATGCAACAGACCTGCAGTAAGTCATTTTTAAAAAATGCAGAACAGAATAGGCCCTAAACTAGAACCCTGCTAGACTCCTTGTTTTACAAATTTAAAGAACGAACAAGAGTCATCGTTGGCTATTCTTTGCATTTTGTTTGTAAGAAAACTTTGAATAAGCTTAAGAGCTCTATGATATGACTAAATCTGAAAAGGTGTTTAAGTTTCCAGCCAAGAATATCCTGGTACACATTGTCATTGGCTTTTGAGAAGTCAAGAAGGCAAAGAAGTGTCAAATAATTTTTGTCAAAGTCCTGTCTTATATCTTTTAGAATATTGACAATTGTAGAAGCACAACTATGATCTCTCCTAAATCTCGATTTAAGAGGACTAAGTACTGCGTTATTTGATAAATGTGTTTGAATCTGTCTAGTCATAACTTTGTCAAGAACCTTTGACAAACAAGGTAAAATGCTAATTGGCCTAAAGTAATTTATTGAGGCTAGACTGGGCTAATTTTCTACGATGTGAAAATGCCTACAAGGAAATTACAAAGTGAACTGCAAGAAAACTACCGCAGCTCACTTCAATGCAAGAAACTGTAAAAGATATATACAGTGAAAAAACCAAAATGTATTTGTGCAGCTTTGATGGCCTTATTTAGAGAAGAAGTTAAAAATTAAAGAACACAATTGTAGGAACGGTCATAGCGTCCAATAAATTTGAAAAATATTAAGACACCTTTAAAGTTTTTATTCGATTTTTGTTAACACAATTTGATTTTTTTTAAAAAATGTGAAAAAGCGTAATTTTTTTTGAAAATCGTAGAACCATTTTAAATAAAACGGTTTTTATTTAACAGTTTTGTATCTAAATAAATATATAATTTAATAAATACATAATTTATAATTAATAAAATAAAACATAGATTTATATAAAAAAAATAATTTAAAACAAATTTTTTTAAAAAATCTACTCACAGGTTTTTTAAATATTGATTTTTTTATTTTTTGTTTTTTTAAATATTAAAAATACAAAAAAAATTTATTCTAAAATATTTTAATTGTACATTATTTTGGATATAGACATTTTCCTGAATACCAAATTCGATTGTAATCGGTTAAATAGTTAACTAGAAAAAAAGTTCCTATGAGGTATCGTTTTTAGCAACAACTTAACTTTTTTCATTAAAACATATATAGACTTACAAAAGTACACATATTTCTTTCATAAAAATTCTTGGAGCCGCTTTCGAGAAAAAAATAAGTTTTACGCTAATATAACTGGTACCGTTAATATTTGGGCTAAAAAAAGTTTTATAAAGTCCTCCTAAATTTGACGACGATTGGCCCAACCGTTCAAGGGATGGCCCAAAATACATACGACCAGACAGACGGACAGACAGAATTTTGCCACTAACTCAAATATGTTTCTCTATCATCATGTTTGATTGTTTCCTCAACATTTTTAATCTGTTTGATGTTTCCTTCATGTTCAGTATATGTATGTATGTGAATGTTGATTTTGGCATAAAAATGACTTATCCAAAAAGGTAGATGGTATTCGACGAAAGTCGGTTTCTAAAGACAGTCGTTATGCTGTCTAACTGTCTTGGAATATATACAGTTCTCCAAAAAATATACCTCGTCATTTTATTGAAATTATCACGAAGGCTCTGGCGATGTGGCAACATTTATGATCCAAATTTCAAAACAACAAATATATGCAACAAGCAATTCACAACCGCTTCTCGCTTTTCGTTGTTTGATCCCAACCATAAGTGCGATGAACTAGTGAGTATGCATTGGAAGTTCAAGGCCACCCATTCGGTGGAAATTGGAATTCGCCAGTTTAGATTTAGAAAAATTAACATAAAGTCATATCTAGCAAGAAAATGCTACGACAATTGTGTTTTTTACTCTTGAAGAAGAAAGCTCCACGTACATCAGCAACATGAGTTCTCCTTTCTACTACCTTTCAAGAAGATCACCGATCCATGTTTGGAACTCAATGATGTGCTTCTTGCTTTAAGACTAGTTTCAGAAGGGCTCTACAAGCTTGATGATGATGAAGTTATGTTGAGCTTTGACGTCAAATCACTTTTTACCAATATACCTGTTAAGGATGTTCTAGCTGTAATCCGTGAGCGTATCTCAACTTCTTGCATCATCGAAAATTTTATGCCGCTTTTGGAGTTTTTTCTGTCGTCGGGGTATTTTTGTTTCAGCAAAGAGGGCGTTGCTATGGGTTTACCTTTAGCTCCACTTGTAGCTGATTTCTGGATGGAGAATTTCGAATCAAAAGCTCTGAATAGTTTTGAAGCAAATGCCAAAATCTGGCCGAGATATGTGGACGACACATTCTGTATAATGAAAAGTTCTGTGATTGAGAGACTCTTGGAACATCTAAACTCACAACATTTAAAAATGCAATTCACAATGGAAAAAGAAAAAGATGAGTCCATTTCATTTTTGTATGTAAAAGTTATAAGGAAAACGAACGGTACATTAGGACACAGTGTATAAAAAAAAACAAATACAAATAGATATCTAGACGATTCTTCTCACCACAATCATGTTGAGAACGTTCTGAAAGCGAATGGTTATTTCAAAAACCAAAGGATATGGAAGCCTAAAAAACCACCGGGAAAGGATGAAAGCAGCTTAGAAAACAAAGCTTAGCAGAGGTTTGAATACAACAAATTATCCATCTACCTATCAAATTTTATCCAAATCGGTTAAGCCGTTGAGGCGTTATTAGAGAACAAACATCCAAACATCCAAACATTCAAACATCCAAACATACAAAAATTCACATTTTTAATACATTATAATTACGATTTATAAAGCATTTAGTTGATTCATCATTAAACTCTTTCCAACAAAGATTTTCAGTACAGGCCTTATGGGTTTACCAAAACAATTCCCCTGAAATTCGCAATAAAACTAGTGACTTACCACAACATTGTTTTTGTAATTTCTTGTTTAAGCGGCGCACATCTAGCGTCCCGCTACCATAAGGTACAAGGTAAACTGAATCATAAATTTCACAATATTCTACTTCCACCCCTGTTATTACGAAAACTACTTACCAGGCATGCCGTTGTCACTTCGATCGAAGTGTTTCACTTCGTTTTCATGTCTACACTTCGGTCACTTCCTCTTTTCTTAAAACGCTTAACTTTTGGTTTAACAATTTCACAAAAGCCGAAGTGATGAAACTAAATGGTGAATTGGATGAATTAGACGTAAGGGACATAAAACAACACTGTCAAGAATTTTATAATATTCTGTGTAAGCAAATTTTTAAAAGAAATAATTTTGAAGATCCCGTCGATCGGTGCTCAGATTTTAAACTTTTCTTCTTTGGGGAAATGCCTGCTTATTCTTTACCCGGATCTAGTAAGAATGAGGATGTAGAAAAACTAGAAGCAGAATGGAGATATAATTTTCACTGTAATTTTTACACATAGAAGATAGTCTCGAAGTCTCTTGAAATTTTCAGTACAGGCCTTATGGGTTTACCAAAACAATTCCCCTGAAATTCGCAATAAAACTAGTGACTTACCACAACATTGTTTTTGTAATTTCTTGTTTAAGCGGCGCACATCTAGCGTCCCGCTACCATAAGGTACAAGGTAAACTGAATCATAAATTTCACAATATTCTACTTCCACCCCTGTTATTACGAAAACTACTTACCAGGCATGCCGTTGTCACTTCGATCGAAGTGTTTCACTTCGTTTTCATGTCTACACTTCGGTCACTTCCTCTTTTCTTAAAACGCTTAACTTTTGGTTTAACAATTTCACAAAAGCCGAAGTGATGAAACTAAATGGTGAATTGGATGAATTAGACGTAAGGGACATAAAACAACACTGTCAAGAATTTTATAATATTCTGTGTAAGCAAATTTTTAAAAGAAATAATTTTGAAGATCCCGTCGATCGGTGCTCAGATTTTAAACTTTTCTTCTTTGGGGAAATGCCTGCTTATTCTTTACCCGGATCTAGTAAGAATGAGGATGTAGAAAAACTAGAAGCAGAATGGAGATATAATTTTCACTGTAATTTTTACACATAGAAGATAGTCTCGAAGTCTCTTGAAATTCAGTCTTCCGCCAAAAAATGCTTTGGGAGAAACATTGTACCCTCATTTAAAAGACTTTATAGGAGTTTTGTAATGCCTTCCCCATACTAGTGCAACAACAGAGAGAGTTTACTCAAACTAAATTGATTAAGAGTCCATGTCGAAACAAATAAAAAGTTAGGACTCTTAATTCACTGATGCTTCTTTAAGAAACTGTTCCTCCAAATGGTTTTAAAAACTAGGCACCACCAAAAAAATTATTATTGAAATACAAAAAAAGCTTAAATTTAAAGTACTTATAGTAATTTTTTACTTGAGGGACTATATCTCTCTGTCTGCCTTTCTGTCTTTGTGTATTTTTTTTGAGCTAAAAATAACAATATACATACATACCATATAACCATTAAGGAAAGCCTATTTTTCTTGAAAACGGCTCCAACGATTTTGATGAACATTTTTGAAAGTACTTTTGCAGGTATTGTTTATTTAACGGTTTTTTTAATTTTCTACTCTCTCAGAAACGGCTCATTGGATTTCTGTCAAATTTTACATTTGAGAAGATCTAGGTAGCCAAATTAATTTTGCATACCAACGTTCCGTCCTGGAGTTTTGGAAATACTATTTACATTAAATTCATTATCATCTAAGAGTGTGGTGGTGAATTAGGTTTTCACTAAAAACCGTTTATTCTTATGTTTTCGACGTTTTTTATGAGTTCAAACCATGTTATTTTTCTACATACATATATATATTACTTGTTTCTTTCAAAGATCTAGCACTACAATTTGATTAGATACATAAGAACAAGTACGTGCGACCCAGTCAGTCGTGTCCATCTTTACTTCCGATTATAGGGACTATAAGTTTAGGATTCGTGAATATAAAAAAAAAATGGGCACGACTGGGTCGCACGTACTTGCTCTTATCTATATAGATCTTTAACAGAAACAAGTAACATTTACGTTGAAAATAACACAGTTTGAACTTATAAAAAGTATTAAAACCACAATACGTAATGGTTTTTAGTAAAAACGAAGTACGCCATCACACGTCTTAAATAACAAGAATTTATCAAAAATGTATTTCGATAATTGTAGGGCCGATTTTGATAAAATCCTGTTTTTTATTTTTAGTTTTTAAATTTTTTTAATTTTTTTTTTGAAATATTAGTTTTAAAATGTCAATCAATGCCAAGGTACCTTAAGCGCAGGACCTTTGCATTGGGTGTCGTTTCTGTCTATAGGATTCCTTCTTCGTAGAGTTGTTCATTTCTGAAGTGCACGAGCTACATATATGGAAGTTGATCGTACTTTAAACGAGTTGCGCAGAATGTTGAAAAGTACTACTAAAACCGATAAAAATAAGACTGCTCTGACACTTATGGTAGACTTAAACTGGGGCCAGCTGCTGGTGGTGTAAAAAATAAATAAAAAGTAAAACTAAACAAAATAAAAAAATATATAAAATGCTTACTTTGGCAGTTTAGGATTTAAGTGTACAATAAGTAGTTTTAGTTATGTTAGGTTAGTTACCTTCCATAACTTGTCAGATCCATGATGTGTTTGTTTCCATATGAAGAAGTTCACAAAAACGACTGCAATATCCTATAGATACAATAATATTCAGGCTTCCAAAAAAACACGGCTACAGTTAAAGCCAATTTTCCTCAATTTTCCCAATGGAAAACTTTTTCGTGTTCAATATTAAGTACTTAATATCGAATCTTTCTGAAGATACATTGACCCGATAATGTTGTAAATACGTCCTACATGGGTAGCGGTTAGCTTTCCCAAACTTAATTTCAAATAACCCAGTTAGGGTCAAACCTCTATAAGTACAAAGCAATTTTCCGCGCTTTAATAATTAACTCGCTGGCAAACTTCAAATGACCATGGTTGGTCCCTTAGACGCCCATGAAAAATAGCGTGATACATATATTTTTTGTTTGCACGATTTGAACTCCATTGTCAAACTAATCAATGACATTTATATGAACCTGTCAATTTGGGGCTCATTTGTTATGAACTCTGACCTGGAGGCTTCTTAGTCGTTATTTTTTTTGTCACAAAGAATGCCCATCGATTGGGATTTTCCATCACTTCCAAAAACTAATTGAAAAAACACTCAATGGATTAAAAAGGATTTCCTGTCAAAGGTTAATTATAAAATACGTCATTAAGAGGACTTACTATTATTTTTTTATTCATTTGAATACTGCGTTATAATCAACATTTGACTATGTCAACTCAATGGTTTGGGCTTGTTTTATTGAGATTTTGATTTATTTTCTACTTCGATTAAGGGTTATTTATGGAACTTATTTGACTAATTTTTACTTGCGATTATAGGTACTATAAAGCAAGCCATGCATTCGTGCAGATTAAAAATTTTGAGATAACAATCAAACATGACATTACGATGATAGAGAAACATATTTGAGTTACTGGCAAAGTTCTGTCCGTCTGTCTGTCTGTGTTCGGGTGTATTTTGGACTGCAGCCTAAACGGTTGCCCCAATCGTCTTCAAATTTTGAACTTAAGGTTATTTTGACATTCTACAAAGGACTTTTTTTTCAATTTTTTTTTTTAAGCTCAAAAATTTACGGTACCTGTCATATAACCGTTATGTAAAAGCTTATTTTTCTCGAAAACGGCTCCAAGAATTTTTATAAAAAAAAATCTGTGTGCTAATGTAGATATGCATTATATTTTGGTGAACAAAAAAATTTAATACGGTGGGCTAAAAACGGTACTTCCGGACCGGTTTTTTTTCTTCGACTTTCTCGAAAACTGGAGATCCGATTACAATCAAAATTTATATTTAAGAAGATGTAGGTAGCCTGAGTAATTTTGCATTAATTTTTTTTCGAAAACTTTTTTTTTGTATTTTTAATAATTTTTTTTTAATTTTTTTTTTGAAAAATCAATATTTTGAAAACGGGTAGGTGATTTTTTTTAAAAAAAGTTGTTAAAAATACCGTTTTATTTAAAAACGGCTCCTACAATTTTGAAAAAAAAAATCACACTTTTTTATATTTCCTAAAGAAATAAAATGGCGTTTAAATTATTTCACCCAATACATTTTAACGTACGTTATTCGAACAATCAAGTCACAAAAATCGAATAAATGCTTTATGTTCACTTTAATTTTTTTAATTTTATTCTACAATGTGACCGCACATATGAGCAAGTACGTGCGATCCAGTCGTGCAATTTATTATTTAACATTGTTGAGGGTTATTTTTGAGCACAATTTTGTTCAATTAAGTGTCACTGACGAATTTTCGATTATAGGACAACGTGTGATTAAGTATGTATATTTTGACATGGAACTTGGACTATGTAGGTGAATTCATTTACTTAACAAAGGGCGCATGATGGAATGTTGGTATTGACATACTCTAATATTGTGCGTAGTTAGTAGTTTTTACAGTTGAATTCGATTTTTACCTTAGACAAAAGTAGTTATGAGCTATTTCATGTTTTTGAAGAAAGAAATACAAAGGAAAACTGTAATTAATCATTATTTTTACATCAACAAATTAACTGGTAAAAAAGAGACAAAATATATAGACGGAAATATTTGGAATATTTACTTCCCGAGTACCTAACCTAAAGTCAAAAAAGTTGGCAAAAAGTTTGTCTTCATGCATGTAGCTGCAGAAAATAGCAGTACCATCTGTTTATCGATTTTAAAGCAGACTATGACAGTGTAAACATGGACGAACTGTACTGAGCCATGTCTACCCATAGAATTCCTGATAAAATGATACGTCTTATCAGGACGACAATGGAGAATGCTCGCTGATCCGTCAAAATTGGCAGAAATACTTCTGAGACCTTTGACACCACCAGAAGGTTACGACAAGGTGACGCACTGTCGTGCAGCTGTTTCAACATTGTACTTGAAAAGATAGTAACTATACGTACCTGTGCAGTGACGGGTGAGAATATCACTGCAGCGCCTCCCCGCTAGTCGTAAAAGGCAACTAAAGGAGAAATCACATCTTTTCTTTGTTTCTTCATTCTAAAAGAATTTTCTACCTTCAAAGAGTCAAAATTTTCAAAAATTCATTTTCATAAAACGTTTATTTATCAGTTTGTTTTGTTTTTTTTTTCAGTTTTTTACCTTGACCTTATTATGATTTCTCGATAAATAATAATAAATCAATTACTTTACAAAGTATTATTTATTTACTAATTTTCAACTGTTTTTTTTTTTATTTCTTATAAGCTAAAGTATCATAAATTTCATTTTGCTTTATATAAATTGTAATGTGTGTATTTTTTTTCTTAATTTCATTTTACATTAATATACATTACAGTTTAAATATGCATTAATTTTTTGTTTATATAAATCTCGTTACACTAGTTAATTCGTTTATATATATAATAACTATAATTAATTAACCAACACCATCGCTGTGTTTATTATATTATTAAATGTATCTTATATAGTTTTTGGTTTCTTTTTAGATTTTTTGTTTTTATGTTTTGATATAATTTTTGGGTTTTTATTATTTTTTTATACAAAAATGTAAATTTATATTTTTGCTGTTTTAATGGGTTTTGTTATTCTTTTCTTGTCAACAAAAACGAAATGTATACACGATTTATCTAATCTAAAAAAATCAAAACATTTTCATATATTTTCTTATGTGTGTAAATATATATATAATATATTTTTCATTCAAACTTTAACATTTTTTTTAATAATTTCACAATTAATATTAACAATTCATTTATAACTGACATACTTACATTAAAATGTGGTTGTTTTTTTTAATGTATTTTTTTTATTTTATTTCAGCTTCTTATGTGTGTAGTATAAATGTTTTTTTTTTTTTTATTAACAACTATTAATTTATATCATTGTTTTGCTAAGCTTTTACTATCACTACAATTTTTATGATGCGGCATTTTTTTTTAATTCATTTCTTCTTAATTTTCTTATATCTTGCGAATACTTTTTTGTTTTAAGCATTTGATATTAAATGGACGAAATGGATGGATTGAAATTAAAAGTAAATAAAAGCATTTTTTATAATGATTGGCTTTTTTGTTCTTAAATGAAAATTTAATTTGCTCAAAAACTACAAAATCTACGCCTTCTACAAAATCTACAAAAAGGATTTTTTCTTATATAATTATATACAAAAAGTCTGTGTTTTTTTTTAAGACCTAGGCATTCTGAATTTTATTTTTTGCTGTTGTAAGGCTCCTTTAACCCATTTTTGGGGTTGAATAAGACAAAAATAAAAATAAAATTTTGATGATATGTTGTGTTTTTGTTTTTAATGGTTAATAGGTGAATAAAAATGTTAAAGCGATGGTCACTCTTGAAAATAATGGCGTTGTTTAATTTTCATTGGGGTGCAATCTTTGCAAAGGATATTTAAAAGATATTTTTAAATTTAATTGAAATAGAGAATCTATTGAATCAATTTAAAGCCTAAGGACATATAGGTAGGCATGCAAAAAAAACAAGATGCTGGGGAGTTTAGGAAGATGCCACTTACATCAAACGCCTGGCAAGGATCATGATCCAGTTTTTTGAAGAAAAGCTTCGAATCACAATCGTCGACACCAAAAAGGCTTCGAACCATTTTCTGATTTCTGTTGATTTTTTTAGGCAATCTTAAAATGAAATAGTTAATATATGATGAATATTTTAATTACCTCTCTAACTTAGGGTCAAGAATAAAATCAATTTTCTTTAAAAAAAATTACTCTTTCTACTATTACTTTCCATGTTGCAAATCCATCGTTGGCCTATAATGGTTTTTGAGAGTAAAGTAACCACCACAAACCAAACCCAATTCGTGTATACGATCTATGCAAGGATTCAAATCTTATCCTTTCAAAGCAATACTTTGGTTGGCGTGTAAGCAAACTATCTGAAAGCAAAGTCAAGCTACGGTGTTGTCCTTAAGCCATACACATATAGTACGATACTATTAAAAGACACAGTTTTCTTCTGGTAACAGAGTTGCAAATACCAAAAATTTCGCGCCCATAAGTCAAGATGGGAATTACCAGAGTTTTCGGTAGTGAAAGTAGAATTTTAACCTGTTGGAACGAATGAGAGACCCATAAACTTCTCAATATGACATAAGTACCAGACTTTCAAGGTTACTATTAACGCACAAAGGACCATGCTGAATAAGGCCAAAAGTACAGCTTAAATAGACTTGAACGTCGTCTGCATACATATGTAAATACGCAATTCTTAAATATTAAAAGGATTTCATTAACATATAATGAGAATAAAAGAGGGCCAAGTATTGAACTTTGGGGAACCCCAGACACGTTTGAGAGGAAATTGGAAAAGTTATCACTGACAACGATTGCTTGCTTTCCATTTGTTAAATACTAGTATATAAATTTTGTATCAGCAGTTGAGAAATTAAATTGCATGCTTTAAATTCAAACAAAGGTTTTAATGGTTAACTGTGTTAGACGCTTACGAAAAACCTAATAACACGAGGAAGGTCACTTCCTCTCTATCAAACGCCTGTCTAAAATCATCATTACTTAAAAATGATATAGATTTTATGTTCTTCAATAAGTGTGCTAAATTCTTGTCCACCATTGTATATGATCATTTCTCCGAATTCGCTCATAGCTTATACAATATCCAATTAAACAATTTTCTACAATACCGAACACTTCTTTTCTTCTTCTATATCAAACAAACACATCAACTCCAATATCTTTTCTACCGTCTACAATTTTCTAACTTAGTCAGATTGTGTACTCTTAAGATTCCCCGACATACATACTTGCCTTACTTCAGAACGCCAATTATTTTGTAAACGCGTTACGGCTCTGGAACTCTCTAACGAGAGATCTGAAAAATCTTGATAAATCAATATCTTTAAAAAAAAAAAATAAAAAAACTATATCTTGCGTGTATAACATACTTCAATAAATGAAAATGAAATAAATGTAAGTAGCGTTGCATTTGTTAGATCCAGGAATTTTTAATGCTACCTTTCTTCAGCGACAAGATAACATAAATTATTGGCAGGAGAAAAAAGAACCATTTGACGTTTGGAAACATTTGACATACAAAAATAAACAGCGACTACCTAATTGAGATTAATAACTGTGAGATTTTGTCACCAAACTCTGGAAAATATTTTTCATATTGGCTTAATCCAAAGAAATCAAAAAATGTTTTTAAAATATACGTTCCTCACTGAAAACATAAACCCATCAATCATAAAACAAAGAGTATTTTGACAGCACCTTCAATCTCGATGGCACAGATAATTCCCAGTATGGTTGCCTCGGTTGTACATACCGTCATAATTCATTTTAAAAATAACTTCGATAGCCTCTGATAAAGGAGCGCGCCATATTGATGTATCGCAACAAAAGCTTTGAATTCTTTTAGGGCAGGTATATGAGCACGTATGAGGATACTTTGGGAAACACAATTTCTCATGTTATCCTCGAGTAAAAAGTCGACCTTTAATGGGGCGCGGCAGTAGGTGTCAGAGACAGTGACTTCTCAGCCTTAGCCTTATAATAAAGCTAATCTGCCAATATGCTATTCAAATGACGTTCACAGAGGCCAGAATATCGATTGTGTCCTAGTATATAATGTTAGCAACTAGCTGAACGTTATATGATATATAATATGAAAGAAGTCACACGCTCAAATGGATAATCTACAAAGTGAAAACGAAATTACTTCTACCTGATGTGATGATGTGAATGTAATCATTTTGTATCCATTAGTCGATGTTCTATGTGTGTTTGTATGTATGTATGTAGTATATGTTATTGGATCTATGGTGTTATATTGTATAGTCCACAAGGAGAAGAAAAGCTAGCAGTAGTGTGTTATCGTTAAAAAAACAAACTGTTTGCCTTGCAATGGCACAGTCACCGGTTTAGAAGCTGTTAATTGCAAAATATCAACTCATCCTGTTGTTAAGGATGCGCAAAGTGAAAGAGTCTAATATCTCCATCGAAATAGATACAGATGCAGACAAGCAATCGGTGCACAGAGCTGTGCAGATTTTTTTAACACAAATATTTTTCAATGAAGAAGAATTTAAGAAAACATATGTTCTCCAAAAGAGGTGATGAATGCTCAGCTAAAGAGAGGAGAAATGGTAGCACGTGATTAGGAAGAAAATGGTATTGTCGTTATCAAGTTGGAGGACAACCGAGAAGTCAGGATGCTATCGACAAACAATCCTCATGAGACTCTTGACACTCCATTTCATCTCAATAAAGTCATTGTTTGGTTCGATTTACATGCTGAAGGTGTCATGGGCCCTTATGTATTTAAATCCGAAACCGATACAAACATTACCGTGAATGGCAAACGTTACAGGCAAATGATTCATGATTGTTTTTTTCCTCATGGTATGGAAAATCATTTAAAGGAAAAATGTTCCAACAAGACGCTCAGAAGACTCCGGTAGGCTGGGGACATAGCTCACATGAGCGAAGAAGAACTAGCTCGGAAAGTCTTTGGAATTCCTTTTTAAAGTAGATTGCAAATTTGGCAGAGCTTGTAAAGGTTATAAGATTTGTGTAGACCAGGACGCCGAAAGCCTTGGGGCATACAGCTGAAAGGCGTCGACATGCAATCGGGATATATGGAAAAACTTGTTGAACAAGGCTCGGACAGGTTCCCGGTTGTTGCGCAGAAGATGCATATAATACAATGTACCATTTATTTGGGTCCCGGATTTTTGCTTTAACATCGATGTTTGCAACATAATTAAGAACTACGCAACCAATATGAAAATAATCAATGTAATCTCCCCACTAGATCATCAAAATGAATCCAACTTATTCCAAATATGGTGCAACATAAATTTCTAAGAATCTAATTTTTCTAAATATTAATCCATAACCTTTTCCGTAAAAAATATCCAAATCCTCTAAGAATTTATTTAATAACGTAGGTATTTCCCTAGTTGGCTCCATTTGTAACATTGAAATTATGTGTGACAAGGAATTTTGTCCTAGTAAGAAAAAACCCTTATGTTAAAAAAGCCCTTTCCATAACGTTAATCAGAATCTTCCTTAAATACGCCAGCCCAGGTTTGGTCACTATTTCACAGCACTCATTGCCGATGAACATAAGCCGTGCAGCGTTTTGCCGTTCGAATTCCGATAACCTTCCCTGACCCCGTTACGAAAATCGTTTAAAATTAATTAATCTACCGACTCTTAAAAAACATCGTTTAGTTTTTAATATAGTGTTTCTGTACCAAATTTAACAGGAACATAAAATTCGTCTGTACTGCTAGATATTATTTCCTTTACATTAATCCACGTAATTTAAGAAATTTTATTTTATGTACAGAAGAAACAAAGAGATTTATCTTCCATTTAACTGAAAACCTTGGTTTTTTGATAAATATTAATAATTTAAAAAAATAAAAAAAACTTTGCACAGTCCTGTATTATACTCTATTAATGGGCTGCTAACAGGAGGTGGCTCATAAGCCAATAATCAGGATTCGAAAATTGTAAATCACTGCTTATATGTATTTATTTATATATATGTACGTATACATATAAAGCAGGATTTTTTGTATATGCGGGTGTATAGAGTTCAGGGTTTATGCCGTTTTGTGAGAAAAATATGGCTACGAGAAGCAGTTAGAAGAGATAATCGATAAATTAGGTCAGTAGATCAAAGAGCGGAACTACTAGTGCTGCCCCCGCCATCGTTGTGTTTTGTAGTTCCTTTCATGGCTCCTTTTACATTTCAAAAATGGCATTGGAATTAAGCACTGGCAAGCTTTTCATTAGCCTCGGCAAGGAGAATATAATGTGAGGTTAAGGGCAATGAATGTGTGTATTTTTTTTTTTTTTTGATATTTGGTATATATATTTAAGGGTTGTTTATGCATATGTATTGAAATTAAATCATTTTTTTATGGAATTTAAGGATACTTGGTTACAGTTGGAATATAAATCCAAAAACAAAAACAAGATGTGTAAACTTTTGAACTGCGAAAAATTAAAAACAATTAAAAAGGTTTGAAGGTAATACGACCAAATTTTGAAAAAATAAAATAAAATAATTTGTGTACGGTATTTCTCAAATATTCTTAATGAGTTTGAAAATTGGACATTAGAGGCCAGATGGATTTTTAATCCCAAATATTCGAATATTCATATTTTTTCTTCATATTATTTGGATTGCCAATTCTGATCCACTTTGCTCCTCTGGCGAACAAAGTAGTGAGTGATTCCAGCAATCAGTGCGAATATGTTGTAGTTGAGCTTTCAAATCGACACCTTTTGCTGCACTGGATATGCTCTTAAGCATCCCACTTTGTGAGATACATAGCAAACAGATGGCTGCAAGAACAGCCATTCATCTCAAAGTAGCTGAAGTAGCAACTCCATGATTCTGAATTTGTTCAAATAAATCCTAATTCAAAGTAAATTAAGGTCACCTATTCTGCGACACTGTCTTTGATAACAAATTCATTAATTTAATTTAATTTTTACACAGATGGGGTCCGGGCGGGAGTGTAGTTAGTAAGAATAAATGATTACAAAAAAATCAATTTTTAAAGAATAGAAATGGCTTAATAAAGCCGTCTGCCGGTTGAAATAATAAAAAAATTACAATACATTACAGGAAAAATATTAAAATTAACAATTTTATATATAATAAATTCTATAAATGTAGTATTTCAAATATAAATAATCAAATCCACTAACTAAATTTTTTCATAAAAATGTAAAAGCAATATTTTTTAAAAGCGACTTTTAGTTTAGTCAAAACATAAATAATAATAATAAAAACAAACAATTTTTTTCTTTAAATATTCTGAAATATGTATATTACAAACGTAAGCTTTGTTTAAAGAAGATAATTTTTGACGTCTTATAAATCTACACGTATGAAATAACATGACTTATACGTCATGCTGATAAGACTCAGGACTGATGCTAACCGCGATACTGTGGTTATGGAAGAGAAAAAGAAACACAAAATAGGCGGAGTTTTGTTATTTAAGTCATTTTGTATTTCAGTAGCATCAAGAATAGATTGAACATCTTTGAATATTTTTACGTCATCAGCATATAATAGGCATTGGGAGTGAACAACATGTTTTGGTAAATCATTGATAAATAGTAGAAATAAAAGTGGACCAAAGTGGCTACCTTGTGGAACACCTAAAGAGTTTTTGATTTCTGTTGAAATCTCGCATCCGATTTTTACGAATTGCTTTCTCCCAGTTAAGTAGCTACTGAACCATAACAATAGTTTTGAGTGAAAACCCAGATATTCCAGCTTCTTAATTAGAATGTTATGTTGAACGCTATCAAAAGCCTTAGAAAAATCAGTAAATATTGAATCCATTTGATGTTTATTTTCTAAAGCACGCAGGCATTCGCAAAAATTGCTAGATTTGTAGTAGTGGATTTACCTCTCAAAAAAACATGTTGAAAGTCAGAGATATTATTACAAACAGCACTATACAATTTGTTTTTGACAATAGCTTCAAATATTTTCGGAATGATTTGATGTTTCGCAATTGGCCTATAATTATTCACAGCTTTTTTGGAACCAGACTTATGTATAGGTTTGTTGAAGGACCACTTCCAAGTTTCAAGAAACTCACCACACCATAAGGATTTATTAAAAAGAATATGAAGTGGTTTGAGAAGACCAAGCTTACACGTTTTCAAAAAAATTGGTGGGATATTATCCGGTGCAAGAGAATTACTCGATTCAAGGGAAAATAGTTCATCCAAAATGTCATCTTCAGTTATGAATAAATGACCAATATCTGTTAAAGCTTCACACAAAGGTAAATTAGTACATCCCATATTAATATTAAAAAAATTAGACGGGAAAAAAGAAAAAAGAAAACATATTACATATAACATTCAAGTTATCACTCACGACACCATTAAATTCCATTTCAGAAGGTAAGCCGATTGATTTCCTTTTTGTGTTAATGAAAGTCCAAAATGCTTTAGAATTTTGTTTATTTTGGACTCAAGACACCAAAGATAATGTTTATAAAGAAATATTTTCAAGAACTCATATTCTTTCCTTAGTTGACAGAATCTAATTTGAAGTGAAGTAATTTCTGCTCTTTTTGTACATATTACACATAGCACGTTTTAGATGCAGCAATTGCTTACTAAACCAAATCGGTCGATTTTGCTTTCTAATTATCTTAACTGGCACAATCCCAGAGAAAGTTGAATCTATCACCTCACAAAAGGCATAATACATATGTTCCAGACTAGGCGTAGAAAGAATATTATCCCAGTCTATTGAACAAAAAAAGTTATTTAACGATACGTAATCGGCTTTTGCAAATTCATACACAGTATTATTACAATTTGACACAGATAGTTGATTTAAAATACCAAAATTAAAAGATGCATTCAAAGCTTTGTGATGAATACTATTGCTGCAAAGTAAAAAATCAGCTTCCGAAAGAGAACATTCGATATCATCATGGACAAAAACTAAATCTAACATCCTACCAATAGAGTTATAAACACAATTTTTTTGCTGTAGATTCATAGCAGACATAGTGTCAGTAACATTATATTCAACATCCTTATTAACATTAAAAGGAAAAATACATTTATCTTCATAAGAATAAATCCAATTGATATTTGGTAAATTAAAATCACCTAGGACTACAATAAAAGAATTTGGTTCTAATGTTTTCGAAATAAATTTAACATTATTAATATGAGTTTCATAAATTTGAGCATCTGAGTTAGGTGGAATATATGAGATAAAAAAATATACGTAAACTTTACTATTCTTAGTGTCTGAAAATAAAAATTCAACATAAATACATAATTGTTCTATCAAACCAGAAAAATATGTAAGCTCAATTAATTTGCTTTTCAAACACGAACGAACTGCTAGTAAAACGCCTCCTCCTCTATTTAATCCAGTTTCAGCAGCACAACGATCTTTTCTGAAGACTTCAAAATCAAAGTTAAATAATTCGGAAGAGATTATATTTTCACTCAACCAAGTTTCATTTCAGTCAAAGCAATAATAGTATATGGGCAACCAGTAACAGCAACAAGAAAATCGCTTACTTTTGTTCTCAACCTCCTAGCATTATGGTAGAAAAGGGTACAAGATGAGTTAGTTATATGTTTTGTTTGTAAGTTTCTTAGCAAGAACAACAGCAGAATGTTTGGCAATATCTGACTCGGCATTATTTACAATGTTTACGTAGACATCTAATTTTCCAGAAGTTGGGCTTATGTTTGGTCGTATTGAAGTCGCACCTCTTGGTTTTTTGGAATGAACCTAAAAGTATGTAGCTTCGTTCCTAAAGGCCAGATATTGGCTTGGAACATCGCATCTCTGAACTCGGCTGGAACTGCAATTTTAAGGTTAACGAGAGCTCAACGAATGGTAATCTCCATACATTTCAAAAGAAACTAGAGCAGTAGGACTTTTTGAAACGAATAGGCCCTGTAACAAACACCACCCAAGTACTCCAAGGCTGAAGGACAGTATTTGTATTTGTATTATATTTTTTTTACGCAGAAGGTATAGCCCAATGAAAACCAAAAGGTTTTTGACAAGAAACAATATTAAATTTTCGATAGGACGTATGTATGTTCGATTGGAAAATATCACGAAGATTAATATAGACTTTGCCATTGGCACTTAAGCTGTTTATTCCATGTGCGGTTTAAAATCAATCTTAGGTTTCTAGATGTCTACATGTATTTAATAGTTTCATCCTAAAGTTGGCCTTAAAACCCTGGTATAAATAAAGATGATTCTGTTTAGACCATCGTAAAATATATTTCAGGTTTTACTACCGTTAAAGCTACGGCATCATTTTTGGCTCCAAAAGATAAGAAACAACAACAATTTTTTACATTTTGTTCTAGCTCATTTATGCATGGCAAGAAAAGGATAACCCTGTGGTAATCCAAAAAAAAAATATTGAGAAAATCAGTTTTTCACATAGAATCGAATGATTGACAGTTTCAAAAGTTTTTGAAAATCTAAAAGCGTTAGCTGTGTAATATGATCTTTGTCCATTAATTGTCTTATTTCGTCAGTAACATAAATTAAGGTTTAATTTGCAAGCTGCGCTCATGTCGACAGCCTAATTGGGAAGATCTTTACAGGTTGCTGATCGATAGAAGTTATAGTATGTGTTTCAAAATAATTATTTTCGAAAACCTTTCATAAAAATGGCAGAAAAGCAATAGATCTAAAGTCGGTAGCAATGTCCGTGAACTTTTTATGGTTTGAATAATGCTTGCTTCTTTCATTCTAATGGAAACTCGGATTTGGTAGGTACACTACCAAATTTTGAAAAGGCGTGGGTGATAACTTTTAGTTGAAAGCATGTGATCAGGTAGCCTATGAGATACTTTCCTTGCACTTATTTCTCCCATATTATTCGACAACTTTTTACCAGAAGTTAAAAGACCATATATGCCGTTTTAACCATCAAAATGACTTGACTGCGTAGTCTAAAAAACATTACATATCTTATGGTATGGTCACATTTATATCGCCTCTAGGTAGGTGGCATCCCATCATGACATCACAAAGTAAAGATTCCGCCTTTCAAAAAAAGTGAAGCCTCATGAGTTTTTAAATAGACATGTTGATCAAAAAGGTGTAAAAAATAAGTTGGTCATTTATATTTTGCTGTTGCATGATGTATAATAAGTTCCAGTCTATGCGGTCAATATGACTCATCAATTCTAGCCAAATACTGTGGCATCAATATTTGGTGTCTGTTTCCAAGGAGTAAAAATTTGTTGAAAACTAAACGTAATCTAACATCTTTAAAACAAAGTTTAATAAAAATTGTTACATAAGGGTTTTTTTCTTGTAGCTTTTCCCTTGAAACTTTGTTAAAATCTTTTAAATTAAATTCATTTTAGCATTATTAATATTAAAGTTGTAAAGAATTTAATTTTCTATATCTTCTAAGTAAACTATGTACATAAATGTAAGAAATATCGAACTGCAATAAAATAAATGAAATGAAATTTAATAAAAATTATAATTTAAGGAATCTTTTTTCGGTAGAGAAAAATTATGTTATAAAAACACAGTGAATACCACCGAAGGGTAAGGATATTGCTTAGGGAAGTAATTTAACCATTATTTCATTGTGTACTGAATTAAAATCTTGTAATTGCAAATTGTTGATTGAAAACAAGTTCCAAAAAAAAAATATCGGTTTCTTTTGTTGTTGCGAATAGTGTAAAACTAAAAAAAATTCTAGTTTAATGGTTAAAATCATTAAAAATTATGTACGTTTCTAATAAATCTAAAACTTATATGTGCTCAATCCTTCTTATTTTAAAATTTCTTTCAAATGACTCTATTTATTTACTCTTAATATCCGACTTGTTTCTTAATTTTCTTATTCACACATTTAATTTCCGTAGAATGTACTAACACACAATAAATGTTATAGTAATATTATTATTCTATAATTAATGTTAACATTTTTCGCTTACTAATTTTTTTTTGTATCTAAAACTGTTGAACCAAGCTTCAATTATTTGATATTTTTACTAAAAAAATATATGGGATTCTTTAAAAAAAAAACATGTTTTAAAATTTTTTTAAGTAATAAAAGTAAATTTCTATTTGAGTTTATTTGATTTCTTAACTTTTCTTTTTATAAATAAAATAAATATTTCATTCTTTTGCGTTAAACTTAAAATCAATCAACATATTTTATATTCTATGCTTATCATAATTTTTTGTTTTTTTAATAATTCATTATAACAACTATTTTATTATATTTTCCTCTTTTTTTGTAGTACGAGTGAACTATGAGTTTTTTTTTGCTTTGAGTTAAGTAATTTTTATTTTCTATGTTTTTTTTATTTTTTTCCTCTAAATGATGGAAACAATATTGTCAAGCACGATTTTTAAAAGAGCTTTGTTAAATATGATTTTTTTATTTAAATAATTCTTTCTATAGCACTGTTTTGATTTTTTTGTTTGTTGTTAATTTAAACTTTCCTGTTTAGACGTTTTAGCTTTGAGTGTAAAAAAAAAATAAAAAAAAAATAGAGAACTATCAATAAGGTGCACAGAATATTTTTAAATAAACATAAAAAAAAATCGCTGTATGCCATTAGTGTCTTTATTTATGAATTGGAATAAGGAAAACCACAAAAAAATGTTTACCGTTTTTTCATGCCAAAAATTATTTTTAAAGTCAGTTAAGAGCCTGATTAAAGACATCAAGTCGTCTTTTAGTTAATATTTAATTCCGGGAAAAGAGTGCGTTAATGCAGTGCAATAGTTTAAGTTTATTGCAATTTGAAATTTGATGCCATTATTGTTTTGCTTAACACCAGTTTTTAAAACAAACGACAAATTGAATCCGTTTTAAGAATTATTTTCAAAGCAACATTATTAAAAAAATATAAAATGGTAAACTTTGCTTAATAATTTTATACAATGCTTAAAAAATAAAAATAAATCGTGCCGTCTGAAACTGATTATTTTTAATACACCTTATTTTTTTTCAAATAATGATATAAAATTAAATAAATAAATAAATTATTAAATATAGAACGATTTTGTCAAATATATTGTGCTTGGTGGCAAAGATTGTTTATTCCGAATTAAAATCCTGTCTTAAAATTCCTATTTGGCCTACATTTCTATTATTTCTCATCTTGAAGGAACTCTGAAACAACTACCTTTATTATTCACCCTTAATTGCCAGTCAAAACTTGCTTTTTTTATTGAAATTGAAGGGAAAAATGTAGTCAAACCCAATAATGTGTCAATTACAAAAACCTTTCCTTCAAAATTAAAAAAAAAACTAATGTTCACTGTGGTGTATACTTACTTTTTTTTCTAACGTTTAATATCTATGTGGGGGAAAGTCAAGAAATTCGTATTAATGTGCGAATGTTCAAATGCAATATTATTTTTGTTTGCTTTATTAAATGAAGTGGATAATAAGATGTCAAATAATTGTTTATTTATGTACACAAGTAATTAAAGAATTCGATTGAAAATGTTGGCGTTCTCTGTGATTAGGTGCTAATCAGAATAACAATTTTAAGATCTTTGGAATAAATTTACTTTATTGTTTTAAAAGAATCGCTAATTAGCACAGCAACCAAACATTATTAATATAATGCATCTTCAAGTTTTCTATTCGTGTGGAATATTTGTCAGGAAAATTAAACTGAAACAATGAGGTTCTGTCCGTCTTCATTTATTATTTAACAGTTTACATGACAGCTTGGTTGAAATCAAATCAAAAGCACTCATTATGTATGTTGTATTCTTAGCGATGTTTTAACCTCGGAAGGTATAAAGAAGGAAGTGCCAACTTCTTCGTCTTCTTCGATCCATAGAATGCTCATAATATAATAAAGATGACCATGTTAATCTTCACTATAATCTGCAATCTTCAGATTCATACTTCCTATAATCTTCAAACATGATGATGATCTGCATTTTGATCTCCCCTTTCTATCGCACAAGTATGATTTGTGTATTGTGTGTCCTCTTTTGCAGATGTCGATGCAGATGAAGATGAAGATGCATGTAAAGCCTATTTAATGCATCTGCCTATCATTCGAAATGTAAAGAAAGTCGCGCTCGCACACGTGCCATTGTAAATTGAAATTCATAATTAGTATAAGAAGGTGTATGGATCGCTTCGAGTATACAGAAATAAAGAATGTGTCATCATGTTTAGAGAATTGAAAGAAATATTTGCATTTGAACTGCGGCATTCCAATAAAAACAAGCTGCTTCTATTTACAAAATTACAGAAGGAAAAGGTTCCAATGATTTGTTTAGCTGAATACATTTATAAAGCCCAAAGCGAAGTCTTGTGGAAGATGACAAAACTCTTCTCAGATGGTGAGATTATTTGTTGCTCTATTCATTAAGATTAAAAATAGTTTCCTGTGCTGTTTTTCCATTAGCTGCACCTTACATTACTACTGAGCAAGTACTGCGGTAAAAGCCCTGAAAAATGGTAAAGCGATGGGGCCAGACGAGATACCTTCAGAAATTGTGGAAAAAGATAGATATATTGGGTATCTAGCTTATGACCGCCATCTCTTATTATTTCAGTTGTTAGTGGGGACATAATAATCATCTTAAAACCTAGAAAAACGGTGATGCACGAAATTGTTATAACTTAATGTTCAATCAAGTCGATTTTTTGCATCATCAAGATTGTGGAGGGGGCGGTTGCTAAAATATATATATTATATTGTTATAACCCTTAATATGGAGCCTTAAGGCGACGTTGTGAAGCGGGAGAAAAGTAATTCCTCAATATCATGCGCAATGCTAAAAAAAATATTCAACAATCAATTTTTTTTATTTATAGAAAAAAACACATTCAGAACATTTCAAAAACTGATTAAAATTTTTTTATGATAAATTCAATTATACCAAGTTTTGTGTGCAAAAGCCTTGCCGCAAAAAAAAATGAGGGAATACTATGATTCCATTCATCTTGCATATAGTTAACCCAGATTCGGAAAATAATTATTTTCTTTTTCATAATAAAGTAAAATAAACAAAATAAATAAAAAATTAAAACAAAACAAACAGAAACAGCCTTTTAGAAAACATGTATTGATCGTTTAGAGTTAATAAAAATAATTGTTTAGTTATTTAACAACAATGCTTAACAGTTTGTTCATATTATTGTATTTTCCTTGTAATATTTACCTATTTTATCTAATTTTATTTTTTGTTTATCAAAATCACAGCTAATATAACCTTTTACTAAGAAACAGAACTCAATTTTTTTTTTTAACTTAAACATTTCAAAGCAATTGTTTTTTGTATGCTAATAGCATTGCTCTAAAAATTTGGGAAAAAAATAAAGAAACTATGTTTTCTATCATTTTTTACAAACTCTGTTATATTTTTATGTATGAAGGTTTTTCCATCTTTTTTATAAATTAAAATTAATTTAAAACTAGTTTTATTAATTTTAATTCCTTATGTATCTTTTTAAATATTTTTTTTTTATTATATTTTTTTAAACAATATTCTAATTGCTTTTGTGTTGCATATTTTTAAATAATCACAGTCCAAAAATATATATTTATTTTTAAGTTTTTCTTTGTTTAATTTTTTTTATTTTATTTTAAAAAAGAAATTAATTTTAATAATTAATGTCTTTTAATGTGTATGGATTTGTTTTGTACACGATTTTTTGTTTAATAAAAAAAAAATCTTTTCTATTATATATGTTTAAATAACAAAAGGTGCAACAACTTCATCACGCGTATGTGGGTGTGTGTGTGTGTGATGGTTTTGTGCTGAAAATTCTAGCGAAGGATGGATCGATTCTAAATTTATATATGTATGTAGTTCATGTGATGTTTGATTTTTGTTTTGAATTTTTTTTGTCTTAAAAAATTCAGATTTTTGTAATTTTTCTATATGTTTAAAGTTTTTTTTTTATTAATCGTACTTCGTTTCTTAGCGGTACAAAAGTTTGTTCTAAATTTTTTTTCTTCTAGTTTACTTATTTTTTATGAATATCAGCGATTTTTACTATCATTCTACTAAATAGTATCAGTGAGTGTGTTTTTTGTTTGCTGGATTTCTTCCGTCGATGGAATTGAACAGTTTTGGAGAGTTTTTGTTTTTATTTTCTTTAAATTTAATTATTAATTTTAAATTTAATTTTCAGCTTATATTGCCAATACAGTGATCCAAAGTTGAAGCGGTAGCTAAAGTTATGTTTGTTGTTTTGAAATGCTTATAGAGTTTTTTTTTATTCTTAACTGATTTCGTATGTATGTTAAGTAGTATTTTGGTTTTTTTTTTTCTTAAACACGATATATTTTTTCATTCAGTTGTAGCTATTAGTGGGTACAATTTTAATATTAACTATTAATTGTTTAATTTCTTTTAAGTTTTACTATTTATATAGTTTTTTTATATTTTTTTTGATTGACACTATGATGGAAGAACAAATAGATTATCCTTAAGCTCAGATTGGTTTTGCTTATGCTAGAAATCACTACTAGTCGATGGATTACCTAAATTGCTCTCCACCGTGTCGTCCTTATGTCAGAGAGGTGGTTTGTAAACTTCAATAGCTGGCGTTAACATATCCACTCGCGTTGATATCGATGTATCACTGGAAGTATAGAAACAGAAATTGAATTAATAATAATTTTTTGATAAAATATTATTTTGTTATTTTTTTTTAATCAGAAAAAAAAATCAGAAAATATCTTGTCTTATTTCCCATGAGAAGTTTTGAAAAAAATGTACTCCGGTCTCAGAAAAATAAAATTTAGTTAACAGAAGAATATGGAAAATGAGAAATGTTCTCAGAGCTGGCCAAATTCGGAGGAGCCATTCTGCTGAAAAAATCGCAGCTGTGGAGGAAAAAAAAAGCTCCATTTCGAAGCGCAGAAAATGCATCAGCTGAATCTCCTGAATCTTGAGAACAAGAGAGACAAAGTAAAAGAAGGACGACGCCCTTCTAAATATGGATATGTGAAATTAATAAATTATCACTTCTGGGCAATGAAACTTAGCACATAACCCAAGAAGCTATAAACTAGTTAAAATCAAAGCAGAAACCTATAGATTATAAACACTACAACGTGTAGTTCTCGTTAGACCTTTCGACATGTCCATTATAATTTTCGCCTACTAACAGAAGCTCATTCTTAAACCAGTTGTGAAAATAAAGACGCTTTTTCATGCAATACATTTAATTGTCTATCTCTTCAATTAAAATAATAACAAATCCAACATATTTTGAGACTATTTGTAAGACTATGTAATATTTGGCCTCAAGAGACTCCCAAGTATTTTCACATGATATTTTTGTTTTAACAGAAACTTGGTTAAACTCATGTTTCTTGGACACAAAACTCTTTTGCCCAGAGTTCATCGTTTATAGAAAAGATCGTCATGCTGGTATTGCAAAAGAACAAGAAGGAGGTGTTTTGATAACAGTAAGAAACAGAATTTTCTCTTCGAGAAAATTTGAAAAAAATTTGAATTATCTATTAAATTAGTCTATGTTAAGCTTATTATACAGTCAAAGACTGTATATTCTTAACATATACATTCCACCAAAAAGTTAATCTTCCGTTTATGATGAATTTTCCATGGAAATTTATTTTATTATTGATTTATCCTGCTCGGATAGCAGTATTTTACTTTTAGGTGATTTTACCTAACATCGATGGGATTCCTTCTGAAGATGAATCCTTCTTAGAACCTTCATTATCTTCTTCACAAATGGAACTTTTTTTTCTTGATAAAATTATTTCCAATGACTTACAGCAAATAAGCTTTATAAAAACTCAACAAATCGAACTCTCGATTTAATATTTTCCTCTGACGCTATTAGTACACTCGTTCTAGAATCTAGATCTGGTGTTACTAATATAAATAATTACCATCCACCACGGGAAATTTTCTTTGATTTGTGTAATCAAATTTCTGAAAACTCCTTTGATTGCTCTTATAGTATTGACTTTAGAAAAGCAAATTTCCAGGTGTTGTCTGAAGATTTAATTAGTTCTGGAATAGATAATATATTAGATTTTTCGAATATTGACGAAGCAGTCACTAAATTTTATGATATTCTTAACAACTGCATAATAACAATCTAAGTTTAAAAACACGAAAGAGCTACGGACCCGTCGTAATACAAGAAATAAAGCATGGAAGGCTTACCTAAAAATTCTTTCTCCAATGGAATAGACTTTTTATATCGAAAATTTTGCCGAATTTATTAATCTTTCAAATAATTTATACGTAAATGATATGGGTAGTTCCTTAAAAGATGACCCTAAAAGATTTCGAAAGCTTGCACCAAATTTTCGTGATTTATTTGTTATAGAACCAATTTTTTTCCTTCCTTACTCCTATATTGATATTACCACGTAAAATTTAGAAATTGTCTTTCAGAACCTTTCGTTGCTCACTCTGTCGTACCTCAAGGAAGCCATCTTGGTCCCTCACTATTCATTTTGGCTGTAAATGATGTTACATCATGCATACAGTCTAGTGACATTCTCCTATTTTCTGATGAAATGAAGATATTTAAGACAATAAAGTATAGCGATGACCGCATTTTTCTGCATTCAGATATTGAGAACTTTAGTAATTGGTGTAGAAAAAGTGGTATTTACCTAAACCCCCTAAAATGCAAGACGATTACCTTCACAAGAAAACGTATGGTAAATGCATTTGATTATTGTATTTCGCAGCACAAGCTCTGTTGCATCTTCAGTTTTAAGGATCTGGGTGTCCATTTTAGCTCCAACTTAGCTCAACACGTTAACTTTATAGTGAATAAAGCTAGCTCTATGCTTGGATTCATAAAACGCTGGGCAAAGGAATTTAGGAATCCATATGTGACTCTTTCCTTGTACAATTGCTACGTTCGCCCTCATCTTGAATATGCTTCAAAGGTATGGACTCCCTATTACGAAATTCATAAGAACCAAATTGAAACAATCCAACATAACTTTATTCGTTTTGTCCTGAAGTTGAAGGGCCTACCTTGGAATGATCCTTTTAACCTCCCACCTTATGAACGGAGAATCCAGCTTCTCCACATGTAAACTCTTCACCAAAGGCGTGTTAATAACGATTTAATATTTGTTCATCAACTTATTAAGGGTGAAGGATCTTATCACCTGCGTGGATCGGAACTTCTACATGTAGACTTTCATTAAAGTCAGTTTACGGACGATAATTTCAAGTGATAACGTCATAAGAAATCATTGATTGCAACAACACCCAACATACAGCAGGTTAACTCACACCATATACGATTCCACTTATCACGTAAACAAAAATCTAGTACCAAATCTACTACTAAGTACTTAATTTAGTACCAAATCAAGTACCAAAAATACAATAGTACCAAAAATACTATTGTACCAACAACCTGTTACCAATCGTCACCAGTTTTATACGTGTTACTACGCCCTAGCAAAACACGTTTTAATGTGAAATGCGAAAATATTAATACGTTTGCGATCTTTTTTGTCACAATTCATGGCGCGCTGCACACTTGCGTCATTTTGACGCGGCGGCGCCGCAGCGTCTTACAGTACTCACAAATAAATAGAGTGGTGCACACACTCGTCCGATGCCGCCGCATCATTTGTGAGTAATGTAAGACGTAAAAGTGTCAGCGCTGCGTCAAAATGACGCAAGTGAGCACCGAAGTTCAGAGTCGCCAAAAAAATTACCCACACACCCTCTCGTTAAATCCACGCACACACCACCCCCTTTTTGCTCCAGTTCTTTTTCATGTTCGCCTGGTGCTTGAAAAAACCACAGTATCGCAGCGTAACGCGTTACTTTTCTGATAAGCATAAGTCATATTATTTAGTAGGTGTAGGGGCTCATCGATTTATAAGACGTTAATCACGTCAAAACCCTAAAACTAATACAAAATTGAGAGAAAATAGTTGTCTATATTATATTACAGTCATGGCATGTGTTTGATTGTTAACATGTTATCACTTTGACTTTAAAGTACCTGTAAACAAAAGAAACAAAAAAGAACTGAGCCTCTACTGACTAAAACTTTCAACCATTCGAGTCTCAAGGAAATAGCTCACTCTTACAAGATTTGTTATTTCGTTCAAAATAAAAAAACGACTTTTTTCTTATGGAAGCACGGACTGATATAAATCTTATGTACCTTATCAGTTTTTAACAAAATTATTTTTTCATCTTCGCTTTTTCGAATTAAATCTACAAATTGGTTCAAAAACTTAGGAAACTAAGATAATCTTGCTATTCTAAACTAAAGTCATTTTATTTTAAAAATTTTAATTTAAAAAAAATAACTTTTTCTTCGTCAAAATTGTCATAACAAAACCACTTTCCCCAAAATTATTTTACATAACTTCAACTTCCACAACATTCAAGAACCTAAGCATTCAATTAAAAGACAAAAATCTCTGCGAAAACCCCATTAACATGGAAAACATTTCTCATTCCATTTTTTTTCTTTTTTTTTTGTAAGTTTGCTTCCCAGAAATGGTACATGGGGTCGTTATTGTTGTCACCTTTCGTAGAAACTGAGCACTTCGCGCGAATCCTTATAATGAGTCCCTGGGGAACTCTTTTGCAAAAGGAATGTACTTTAATTTTATGTAAATCACATCAAATAGTTTTGTACAAGCAGAGAGAAGACAAGTCCCTTTTAATTCCGAGTGTTTTTTCGGGGGAAAACAGATGTTACCATTAATGAAATTAAATAACTCCATTTATGTTAAACAGTTTTTTCGTTTTTTTGCTTTTCCTTTTTTCAATTTTTTAAAGTTTTTTTAGGAGGTCCAAGGTAGGTCCATTCTATAAGTCTAAAGTTTACGTTGGCTTAGATTGAAGTGTCTATTTAAGAAAAAAATGCCATTTAGACTGAGATGCTACACATTAAAATTTTTATTCGGATAAACAAATTCTAGCTTAAGAAGATACATATGTCCAAGTAAAAAGAAATATGTAGCAGAAAAAGTTTAACAATTGATAAACTTGAAAACTGCTTCGTAATTTCTTTGAATTTTTCTTAATTTTTTGAAACGTTGTTTCGACGCAACTAGAGAGCGATAAGTTTGTTGTAAAATATTTTTAAGTATTTAAGCATTGTGAAAACAATTTACTATAAATCTTTAAGTTCAACCAATTATTCTAACTATAAGAACCCCTGCTACCCCCTGCTAATTTGACCCTTCTCACCATAAAAAAAAGTAATTTAAAATGTAGTTAACGCAATAAAATATTCCAGATTGTTCAATTCGATTGTTCACCAACACAACAACTTCCATTAACCCTTTTTGATGGATTTGCAATCAGCGGGCCATTCAACTAACTTATTACATTTCATTCAATCCCACACAGACCAGACGACACGAACATTGCAGTTCCGCCTAACAATCCATACATATTAATCGAAATTGTGATTCGCTTAATCATGTGGTTTTACAAAAAATGGTCCTTCGAGCACCGTTTTTCACCAAATATTCCATCACATGGTCAATTAGTAGCTTTTCGACCGGTACGAAAATAAAACCATCCAACGAACAAAGATGAAAAAGTATCAGGATGAAAAAATCCTTAAACGATTTTCCGGGATGAATTTTCAATGCGGAAATACCTTCCTACATATATATGGTGTATAAGTATAACCATTGCATTGTGAACGACCAAATCAATCACAGTTCCATTTGAGTGTGTTGTGGATGTTGTCATTGACTAGGAACTAGGAGGCAGGACGCAGAAATATTAAACCAACACACACCGACACTGAACTCTGCAGAACTTTCACATATGCATCAAGTATGCAGTGAAACAAGGACGTGATTGAAAGCGGATTTGCGAAAATAGATTAGGAACTACCTTTGGCAGAAGGATGCATTAAAACAATAAATTGCACGACTGGATCGCACGTACTTCCTCATATGTGCGGTCACATTGTAGAATAAAATTTAAGAAAATTAAAGTAAAAATCAAAGCTTTTATTCGAATTTTGTGACTTTTGATTGTTCGAATAAAGTACGTTAAATTGTATTGAGTGAAATAATTTAAACGCCATTTTATTTCTTCAAGAAATGTAAAAAGCGCGCTTTTTTCAAAATCGTAGGAGCGGTTTTTAAATAAAACTGTTTTTTAACAACTTAAAAAAAAAAAAAAAATGATTCAAGAATACAAACCTAAGCACAAAAATAACATACATTTAAAATCAAAATTAAAAAAAAAAATTACTAACTAATTACTACTATTACTAATTATTGAAAATACAAAAAAAAAAATTAAAGCGAAATTATTAAGGCTTCCTACATCTTCTTGAATATTAATTTTGATAGAAATCGGATCGCCAAATTTCAAGAAAGTCGAAGAAAAAAAAAACGGTACTGTGGAAATTACCGTTTTTAGCCCACAGACAGACAGACGGACAGAATTTTGCCAGTAACTAAAATATGTTTCTCTATCATCGTAATGTCATGTTTGGCTACACGTACGAAATAACATGACTTACGCTGATAAGACTCATGTTGATAAGACTAATGCTGATAATCTGATAAGACTCATCACTCATGCTAACCGCATGGAAAATAATTCCACTCAAATTCAAAAAGAATAAGAAGAGAAAAGGATATTCAAAATAGGCGGAGTTTTGTTAAAGTAGAAAGTAGATGTAGATATTGGGGTGTGTGTGTGTGGATTTAACGAGAAGGTTTGTGGGTGTTAGTTAACAGGCTGTATGTTGGTGCTGCTGCCATCAATGTTTTCTTATGACCTTGTTACGTAAAATTATCATCCGTAAACCGACTTTACAAACAACGAACTCTTTTTGTTTACCTAATCCAAGAGTGAGTGAGTGTTAAAATTATTCAGAGACTGACGCTTGAAAAACGATCTTACCGAACTTTAGTAACGAAGCATTATGTAATTAATTAATTTATGTAATTTGATAGCAATAACTTATGAAAACGATTTATGAATAATTTCATGATAACGTTTGTTTACAAACAATTTACGTTTTTTGTCCGAAGATCGAGAGATCGCTCCACAAAGCTAGATCTGGGCAGCTGTTAGCCAATGTCCTAGCCACAAATCAGGCTGACATAACATCACTTCATGAATTAAGATGACCAGAGAATGCTGTTTTCCAGAAAAATAAAATTGTGTTCTCCACCGGGGCACATGTGGTCAGGGCAGTCTTCCTAATCACACACAAAAACTTTGATAAAATAAACAAAAGGCTATAGACCCTTCACCTGCGAGACCAATTTATTGACATAAGCCTCATAAATGTTCAGAAACCCAAATGAAAAATCCGAAGTGGACGAAAAAGATTCCTAATACGAACTTGCAGATAGGGCTCTCAATGCCTGCCCATATGGTAGGATGCTAAAATCATTCTTATAGATTTTAAAGCAGGTATTCAGCTGTAAATACCATACATTGGTTCCCATAGTTTGTATGATAACTCCAATTGTCAATGGATTACAAGTCATAGAAATTGCAGCGAGTCCCAGGCTCCCGTTTAAAGATATCCAAAAAGCTACTTAAGTATCTCCTGATGGAGTTACTCGACACCAAATTGACCCCTTGTTGATAAATCTTCGACACTGCTAGCGTTTGATGATAATATGAACGGCTGCCCTACTCGATGAATACAAAAGGAACGCTTACAGTCGGTCGCTAGGAATCGCTCTCTAAATGCTTGATGAGAGCAGAACAAGTTCTGGGCACGGACACTGGTCATAATGGTCTAAATTTAAGAGGAAGTCATTAGTACGGCTGACACCTTATTACAAAATTCGGCGTTATTTCACAGGTACGAGTATTACGGGGAAAACTTTTAAGGGAGGAATGCAACTGGCTATTTCGTTGGAGGATTGTTTATAAAAATAAATTGCACGACTGGATAGCACGTACTTGCTCATATGTGCGGTCACATAGTCGAATAAAATTTTAAAAAAATGCACGAACTTGTTCTTATGCTAGAAAATTGGTTAGTGGCTGCATATGTATGTATATAAAGGGTGTTTATTTTACACGTGTGGTTTTCAAGAAGAAAACTTTGTTTAGAAATAAGTCTAATTATTATGAAATGGCACACTAAATTGAGCATTAGTCAAGTAGCAACTTTCAAAATGACCAACTTCGAAAAAAGTAATGCCAGATTGAAAGTCACACGTCTAAAAAAAAAAAATTTTTTTTCAAAAATTCTTCCATTTTTACTTGCGATTATAGATACTATAATACAAGTTATGCATTCGTGCAGATTAAAAATGTTGAGATAACAATTAAACATGACATTACGATGATAGAGAAACATATTTGAGTTACTGCCAAAATTCTGTCCGTCTGTCTGTCTGTACTGATGTATTTTGGACTGCAGCCTAATAGTCTTCAAATTTTGAACTTAAAGTTATTTTGACAGTCTAGAGAGGAGTTTTATATTTTGTTAAAAAAAGATATAAAATTGTGGGCTAAAAACGGTACCTCCCATATTACCGGTTTTTTTTCTTCGACTTTCTCGAAAACTGGTAATCCGATTACAATCAAAATTGATATTCAAAAAGATGTAGGTAGCCTAAGTAATTTTTTTCGAAAACTTTTTTTTTGTATTTTTAATAATTTAAAAAAAATTTTTTTTTGTAAAAAGGTACGTGATTTTTTTTTTAATTTTTTTGTGCTTAAGTTTGTATTCTTGAATTATTTTTTTTTAATATAAAAAAACCGTTTTATTTAAAAACGGCTCCTACGATTTTGAAAAAAATTCCTACTTTTTTACATTTCTTAAAGAAATAAAATGGCGTTTAAATTATATTACTCAATACAATTTAACGTACATTATTCGAACAATCAAAAGTCACAGAAATCGAATAAATGCTTTGATATTCACTTTAATCTTCTTTAATTTTATTCTTCAATCTGAGCGCATTAGTAAATGTTCAACAAGTTTCGAATAGAATTTTAAAATTCAAAGAAAAATATAATATTTCTTGCATTTCATCCGATATTGTTTTAATTTCAAACTTAGCTTATTAAATAAATATATTATTAAATCATATTATTGTTTATTTGTATCAATTATTGTATTTTTTTTTGTGTTTGCTAACTTAAATTGTTTATTTATTTGTTAATTCTTGTATTTATTTATTTATTTATTTATTATCATTTTTTTTTCATTTATGTACATATATTTATTTATTTATTATTATTTTTTTTCATTTATTTACTAATATTTATTTATTTATTTATCTTTTTATTAACTTTTTTTATATATTTATTTATCTGGTCATTATTTCACATATATATAATATTTATTCATTTATTAATTTTTATTCTTGTTTAAATGTTTATTTGTTAAATTTTTAATATAACTTATTTATATTACCTACTTGTTTATACCAACTAAATTAATTTTGTAAAAACTTCATTGTTGGTTTTTTTCCAACAAACCAGCCCTTCTCTCTTGCTCAACTATTCTTCCTTATGTATTTATTATAATATAATTTTTTTTTGTGTTTTATGAAGGTTTTAAATATAGCTTTTCCTTCAAGTCGAAAATTAAAATGTCTATATCTTTAACAAAACAAATGTCTACTTAGTTATATACCATTCTCTGCAAGTTGTGCAACATAGATTAAAAAAAATAATGTAAGATTTTGCTTCAATAAAAAATATATATAATTGTCTATCGAGGAAAAAAATATTGAAAATCCTTCGACCAGTATTTTTAAAAATAATTTTTTTGAAAAACCTTTCAAAAAAGTATTTTAAATTTTTTTCTAGCATCTCATTATAAGATAATCTGTAGTTTTAATCTAGGAAAATTATATAAAAAAAAACTCAATCAACCCGATTTCAAAATATTTCGAAAACCAATTTTTTTAGAATTTTTTTTTTTTAAATCGAAAAAAAAAGTTTTTTTGAAAGGCTGGAACGCCACAGGTGGAACACTAGTGTGAAGCAGTAAAGTGGAAGAATTATGATCCTTGTCGAGATCAGAAGGTCTTCGGGAATAAAAAGGAAAGAGAAGACATATTCTGATTTACTGACTATTTGCAATCTATTTCTCGAATATTTCAAACCCAATTATTTAGCTTCCAACGAAAAACACCCGGGAATAATTTAACCTTTTATTTCTCTGGTCGACATTGGTCGATTAGGAATGAGCGTATCCGAAGGACGAGAGGTGCTCGCGAGTTCTTTAAGCAGAAAAAACGGGAAGAACACCGGCTTCCCCAAAAGAAAAACAGAGAACATGAGAAGCACGCGATCGAAGATATTGGGAGATGCTACTCCAGGAACAACAAAAAACACGCACAGAATCGTGTAGAGATAGGAATGGAAACTTCGTGGTAGAGTCACAGTCGGTGCTGAGTACATGTAAGGACCATCTCTGTAGACTGTTAAACGGCGATGAATCCCGCTGTCAGGCAGAATGAACCATTCAACATGGACGATGAAAGACAAAACTTCCGTCCACCTGACCAAAATGTGGTGAGGATAGCAATATCTAAACTAAAAAAACAACAAAGCTGCTGGCCCCGACGAAGGCCGGAGATGATCTGGTAGGGTGCATGCACCAACTTATTTCTAAAGTTTGGTTAGAAGAAAGTATGCCTGATGAAAGGAACCTCAGCATTGCTTGCCCGATCCACAAGAAAGGAGGCCCTCTAAACTGCACCAACTATAGAGAAATAAGCCTGAATATCGCCTACAAGATTCTCTCTGAAACCATTCGTCAGCAATCTGATTGGCCCCTATTAGTGTGATTTCAGGCCAGGAAAGTCAACAATCGATAGAAACTACCCAAGAATTCCTAATTAATACCATCCTTCTCTTTATCGATTTTAAGGTCACGTACGATAGTATTTATATATATATGTTATCCGGCTGCAATGCAGCGCTTCAGCTCCTTCTGGAGCATAGGGCAGCAACAAGATCCTTCCATCTGTCCCGATTCGCCGCGACTGACCTTAGCTGTGGCCACGATTGAAAACCTTGAGATCGAGCTTCCCCCAAATCAGATGACCTCCAAGTTGTTTTCGGTCTTCCAACGCGTCTATTACCCTGAGGATTCCATTCGAAGGATTGCTTCGCTATGTTGTCGTTAGGTTTCCTCAGTGTATGGCCTATCCAACGCCACTTCCGTTGTCTGATGTCGGCGTCCAATTTTCTCTGTCCGGTCCTATTCCACAGTTCAGCGTTCGATATGGTTTGCGGCCACCGGATCTTCAGAATGTACCGCAGACAACGATTAACGAAGGCTTGCAGCCTGCTCGAGATGATTGCAGAGCATTTCCATGTTTCTGAAGCATATAACAGCACAGATTTTACGTTGGATTCGAAGAGTCTCAACTTGGTGCGTAGCGATATTTTGCTGGAGTTCCACACAGAAGAAAGGATTCCAAATGAACTACGGGCTTTGTTTACTCTATTGTTTACATCCAGGTCCGTTCCGCCATCGAGTGCTATGAAACTGCCCAGGTAGTTAAACTGCGTGACCTCCTCGATGGGTCCCTGCCTTAGAGTAACTTGTTGTGTGCTTTGGCCCGTAGTCATTATTTTGGTCTTATTTGCGTTGATCCTTAAGCCAGCCACCTCCCCATTTAGCTGCAGCGAATGACATATTTGATTTAGGCCAGCCGTGTTGTTCGCCATGAGACATATATCGTCAGCATAGTCTATGTGGCTGAGTTTGTCAAACAGACTCCATTGGATACCATGCCTCTCAGTTTCACCCACCGTGGCAGTCATCACATCGTCAATTGCCAGTAAAAACAGAATTGGTGATAGGACATCTCCTTGTCTCACTCCTTGACGCACATCAAAGGAATCGGAAAGCTGTCCATTGTGCAAAACGAAACACCTTGCGTTGTTGTAAGATTCTTTAATAATGGCGACAATTTTCTCAGGGATACCTCTCGCAATAAGCGATCTCCATATGCATACACGATAGTACTTATAGAGACGAGCTATACAGAGCCATGTCTGGTTTTGGCATCCCCACATAGCTCGGCCGACTATGCAGGATGACAATGAAGAACTCTCACTGCTCCGTCAAAGTTGGTACTGACCTTACAGAAGCTTTTGATGACAAAAAAGGATTCCGACAAGGTGATGCGCTACCGTGCGATTTCTTCAACTTAATACTTGAAAAAAATTTAAGAAACTCCCAAGTTAATTGTGCACAATTTTGTTCAAGTCTGTGCAATTGCTAGCATACGCTGACGACATAGACATCATTGGCAGAACTCGGTGAGCTGTCACTGGAGCGTTTGCTTACATTAGGCTGAAGCGACTAAGATCGGACTAGTAGTCAATGAGGCCAAAACGAAGTAACCACTGTTCACAGAAGGGCACACACAACACTGGCGGATTGGACAAAACATTACAATAGACAGGTACAGTTAGGGACTTTGTTTACCTCGAATCCGCTATAACATCTAACAACAACATCTCTTTAGAAACAAAGCAAAGAATAATTCTTACCAATCGCTGTTACTATGGGCTAGGGAGGCAAACATCGAAAAATCATTTCAGTCCTGCTCTAAGGCGCAAAGGGGAGACGCAGTCAAGGCAGACCTGGCGTGCTGAAGTAGAAGATGACTTTAGCATTGTATTTGACCTAAAAACTTTTTGGTCAAAAATAGTCTCTATATTGTTAACTCCCAACTTCATCACTATTCGCAAAGTCATTATGTTTCACTTCTAATAAAATGCACGAAATGATTTTCGACAAGATACTATATGTCCAAAACTATAACAAACTATAATGCCATTAAAAAAGTTTCCTTTCCTTGCTGAAGAAAAACTTTATAGTTCATCGCACGTGAATTCAATATTTGTTTAGTCATACCGCACGTGTGGTCTCACATAATACCAAATGAAAAACACCTTCTACACCGCGCAGTCCCCTCTTGATACCAAGCTTACCCCAACATCCTCTATAATATCCTGGCCGGATGTGGGCCTGTCGCAAATGCAAATAAAAAAAAAAAGATACAACATCTTCCTCTTTCTGCTCTACCACCGCTGAAGATAAACTATCGTCACGTCACCAGAGAGATAAATGTGGCAAACCATCACAAAATCCACTTCAAACGCCTGGACAATAGAAAAAAAAACTTTGTACATATATGTATTCTATACAACGACGAGTTGCATCTGCGATGAAAAAAGGATATTAAAACCATAAAATCCAAGCACTACTTGTTGAACTGCAGTGTTTTGCTAGGAATACATTGAGGCTAGTGTGCCACTAAGCGAAGGCTTAGTTTGAGCACACACATCCTTGCACACATGGAAGAAATTCGAGAAGTTTACTTGTGAGCAGGGTGTTCCAAAATGAAGGAAGAAAATGTAGTTTTTTATTATTTTAGTTTTAATAACATCGAAGAATTCTTTGGAATTGGAAAGAAGAATCGAATTCTCTCAAACATCATTGCAGACCGTTTCAGGAGTTATTATAGGAGTGTAATGTTTCAGAAATTTGAGAAATATTATTGTAGTAATGAATGTCTCCAGATTTCAAACAAAGTATCGAGGACTATATTGATAATCATCGGCGTAAGAACCGGGATCTGGTTCGGACCTTGTTCAACAAGTTCTTCCATACATCCCGATTGCTGGCAGGTGCAAACCAATTGCAAGGTCTGCCACATTGCCTTCTACCATAAAAAAAACTGAAAAAGACTTTCCGAGCTGGTGGCACTTCGCTCATGCGAGCTATGTGGTCAGTCCCCCGGAGTCTATCGAGCTTTATTTTTTCCACAAAATCTGCTTCGAGGTAAATTTCATACAATTCAACCTAAGATTTCCCCTCAAACGCGGTTAAGAGATCACAGTGCCTTTTAGTAAGCAACCAAATTTTGGATCCGCATGTGAACACTGGTAAGACCATAGTCTTGTAAAGCAGCAGGTTAGCTCTTATGGTAAGGTTTCGGGATTTCACAGAACCTGAAGGAGTCTTGTACAACTTGTTGACTTTTGCCGACAGTGTCGATGTTGTCTGCATATGTTAATATCTGGGTGGACTTGATGACAAAAGCCCTTCTAGTTGACGTGCCAGAAAAACGGTTGTTTTTTCCAACGCAAGGCTGAAAAAGTTGCAAACCATAACATATTCTTGTCGGAGTCCATTAAAGATGTTCATCTCAGCATTGTTTTTCAGATCCTTAATACAGGAGACACTATCTCAATATCTGATCCCAATTTCTTCTTCATTCGGCGTATAGATTTACAGAACCAGAAATCATGCGGACAAATTTTCCCTCGAAAGAGCGTAAAACAACCTCATTTACATTTGACAATGGGATGATTGGGGTCTTAAAAAGGGTCAATAACTACTTTAATTCCACGAGATAGAGCTTTGCTACTCAAATTCCTTCTTGCAGCGATTGGCAAGAGTTATTTTTCGTAAGATCTCAGCGCTGGTGTTAATCTTTGATCTTAGAGTTGATAGCGGAGCCTATTTCGATAGTCTTTTACTACCTGAGAGTTAAAGCTGTCTATCGTGATATTTTATAAAAGACGTCAGTGATGTGTGACTCTTATTGATGACAGCATAAACCATCTCGTTGCTTCCGTCTCAGTACTCACACAAGCGCTACTGATATCGCGCTGGTTCTTCCATTATGTTAAGACCTTCGGCGTATATATGAATAAATAGTGTTATGCACTATTCTTTCAACAATGATATAAAAAAGTTATATTGCAGCGAATCGCCTGCCTTGTTACACGTTTTTGGACATCAATGTTGACATTGAGGTCATTATAGATCTTGACGGAATAGCGAACAACGTGCGTTTTCCATCGTTATAATGCACTCACGAACAAGTTTTTCAGAATGCCAAAACTGGACATTGCCCAATATACCGATGTTAAGTTCCTTGCCAGATCTATTTTAATGTAAATATTATTCCAATGGTGGACTGTCCTGGTCTATAATAGCACTGAAATGAACCTATAAGGTGGTTGTCAGATAGCTATAAATTAAATTTCTTTACAGTATTGCCTTTTCTAGGAGTTATTCGGAATATCTTCATCCGTACTTTGGATACAAAAAGGTATCTGAGACTTATAGTTGCTTCAAACTTGTTTTTTCTGTATATGGTCAGGAAGCTATCCTGACGGCCTTCATAACTCCAAGAACGAGATGGTGCAAAACCGTCCCCTATAATAGGCCTGGGGCCTATTTCACCAACCACTTTGCAGAGTAAAAGTGCAGTGTTTCACCAAAAAAGAAAAGTCCCATGACTTTGCACTTTGTAATTTTTCATGTTTTTTGCAAAGTGAAAAGTGTGGACGTTTCACCAACTAAAATTATTTTTCAACTTTAAACGTATGGTCAAAAACCGTGACCGCAAAAGTGTTTAATTACCCTACTTATTTTCATCGTTGTGGCAAAATAAAAAAATGGGCACGACTGGGTCGCACGTACTTGCTCTTATGTGCCTAATTACATTGGAAAGCAAGATCCTTGACAGAAACAAGTAACATTTACGTTAAAAATAACACAGTTTCAACTTATGAAGAGTATTAAAACCACAATACTTAACGGTTTTTAGGTAAAATGAAGTACTCCATCACACGGTTTAAATAACAAAGAATTTATGAAAAATGTATTTAGAAAATTGTAGGACCGGTTTTGATAATATCCTGTTTTTTATTTTAAGTTTTCTGAAAAAAATCTGCTTTTGAAATGTTGGTATGTTTTTAGAGCTTATTAATATACATGTGATTGTAAAATTTAAAATATTTTTTTTGATTAGTTTTAAAAATATTGATTTTTCAAAAAAAAGTTTAAAAAATTAATTTTAATTAGAAAAAAAAAGTTATTAAAAATTTTGATATGCAGAAATAATTTGGCTAGCCAGATCTTCTCAAATATAAAATTTGACAGAAATCCAAAGATCCGTTACACTGAGAAATCCCAAAATTAAAAAACCGTTATATGAAAGGTACCGTTAATAGACATACATTTGGTTCTAATCAAATGAAAACCAATACCAACAAAAAAAATTCTCAAAAATTTTCATCAAAATCGTTGGAGCCGTTTTGGAGAAAAATAAGCTTTTCCTTAATGTTTATATGGCAGGTACCGTTATTTTTAGGCCTAAAACTAAAAGTAAAATTTCGATTTCCCCTCTGGGGAATGCCAAAAGAATCACACACACCAAGTTTGAAGATAATCGCTTAAGCCGTTTAAGCTGCAGCTCGTTATACGTACTGACAGACAGACATTTTTTCTCGATCGTAATACCATGTTTCATTTCTATCTCAATTTTTTTATACTCACGAATTCTAAACTTGCGTTATATATAGCCCCTATAATCGCAAGTAAAAATAGTAAAAAAAACCTTTCGACAATGAAGGCCATTTCAGGAACTTTCAGCTATTCTCAAGCTTAACGCTCTTTGTTAATAGAACTATATAAAAGTATATTACATCTATTTCAAAGGAAACTTATATTAATTTTTCCTTTTAATTATTAGAGAGCGTTAAGAAATTATTAAAATGTACTTGGCGAATGCTTAAAGCACCAAGAAATTAATTTTGATTATATGTAAAAAAAATGGACACCACTTGGTCGCATGTACTTGGTTTCTTGATTTTTTTTTTAATTTTGGTATGCAGTTTTTTACAGTTTATTAATATACATTTGATTATAAAATTTATAATAATTTTTTTGATTAGTTTTAAAAAAAATTGATTTTAAGAAAAAAAATTCAAAAATTAAGTTTAATTAGAAAATAAAGTTGTTCAAAATTTTGATACTCAAAATTAATTTGGCTATCTAGATCTTTTCAAATATAAAATTTGACAGAAATCCATAGAGCCGTTACCGAGGAATCCAAAAATTAAAAAAAAAACGTTATATGAAAGGTCCCGTTAATAGACTTTTCCCGTATATGTGGTTCTGATCAAATGATAGCCAATACCAACAAAAAAATTCTCAAAAAAATTCATCAAAATCGTTGCTTAATAAAACTTTCAGGGTGCTATTTTGTACAACAATACATCTTTCAGTTAGAATGAATTTTTCGAAATGTGTTCTAGTTATAACGGTACCTCTCATAGAACCGGTTTTTTTCAAAATACGGTTTTATCGTAAGCCCTTATCCCGATTTCAATAAAATTTTGTAGACCGGAAGTCATTTATAATTCAATTAATATTGCATGTAAAAATTTTCAAAAACTTTTTTTCGATTTTTTTAAATTTTCTAAATAAAATAGGTATTCAAAATATTTTGAAAACATGTTGATTGATTTTTTTTTTAATAATTTTTAATTAATTTTAATTAATTTAATATTTTTTTAATTATTAAGTTTTTCAAAAAATAAGGACGTTTTAAAAAAACTGATAGACATTTAGTTTTCAAATTTTATTGCATACTTAGTTTTTCCGAGAAAACTCTTAAGCTAATTAAAAAAATTAAAGAACTTTTTTTTAATATATATGTATGTACATACGCAGCCAATAAGCAATTATCTCTCATAAGAACAAGTTCATGGACCCAGTCGTGCATTTCATTTTAATTTTATTCGACGATGTGACTGCATTGTAGTTTTTTTTTTAATTCTTTAATTAACAATAATAATAACATATGTATGTATATGTATGTATATCACAACAATAGTGCGCTTTATAGATATGTGAATCAAAATAGAAAACTTTTCATTTAAAATCCCTAGACCAATTTAATGATTAAGATCGTAAAATGGAACAAGTAAAAGTCTTTACCAAAACTATTTTCAAGAATTCGTTAAGTTCTTTTATGAGCCGGGTTAAGGGTCTGTTGAGTTAGTTTTACATTAGGTGGAATGAGTGGATCAAAGCAGGGGGGTGGACGTGAATCTGTTGGAGACAGAGAAGAGTTTGGGTTTAAAATATGGGAGCTTACAAAGTAAGGGTATTTTGCCCCTGTGGTGAGGTCAAAGCTTGGAAACTGAGGAGATTCAGTAGGATTCGAGGAATTTAAAGGTGATGAAGGATAGTCAGGATTGATGTTGAAAGACACTCGTTGGTGAGCGTGTTTCGGTGTTAATGGGGTTTGCTGGTCTTTCACTTTGGATTTAAGTAAAGACAGTCTTGGCTTAGGTTGCGGTATATTTTGGGGTTTAGGTTGAGGTTTAGGTTGGGGCTTAGTTTGGGGTATATGTTGGTGATTTGGTTGGGGTCTATGTTGAGTCTTAGGTTGGGGTCTTGCATCGGAAACGGTTTGTGAATAGTGACGGGGTTGGTTTGGAATTATAAATGTAGGTGTAAGATCTGGCATAATGTGCGTTTTGAACGACCAGTTAGGATCTGAGCGAGGGTGGTGTTTATTCTATTGGAATATAGGTTTGGGTGTTAATTACTTGGGATGTTTGGATATCAACATATTGGCCAATTTGAAAACACCACCTGATAAGTTGAGGAACAGCCATTCATATTTGGAGGGGAAAGATATTAAGAAAGTGTTGGGTTTAATTTTTTCAATTTTAGTTACGTTTATATCAAACTTATTTCTAAAAAAGTCGTGGATCCACTTTGAGTCCGCATTGGAAGGAACTCTTTCAAAGGTGAAACTGCTGGATTGAAAAGTTGAGCCATTAGCGTCATCGAGTTTTTTCAGTCTGTTGTTCCATTCCGAGAGTTTCCACAAAGTACCGAAACGTTTAAGGGTAGGTTCCTGAGTTGGCGAGGCAAGTTTGTTATTTGGTTGGGAGTGTAGAGGTATGGGGATGGGCAGATTTGGAGATACCTCAATAGTGTCCAATATTTCCTCCAATATTGATGTATTATATTGGGGATTAGAGGGAGCTTCGAGAACATTCCTTGTTGCTAGTTTTAATTCCTCGGCGAAACCATTCACTACATAACGAGTATCTTTGATGTTGTCTTTAAGTTCTTCAATTTGACACATTAGATTAAAAAGAATGGGTTCATAATTAACCGGAGGAGATACAGTCTTCGGGGCTCGAGCTTGTGACTGAATATCAATCACAGTCCGTAGCGTGTCAAATGACGCTACTAAGGGGGAAATTGTTGATTTAATTTCACTAGAAATTGTTTTTTTTATATTATCCACCATTTCAATGTTAATGTTGTTTGTAATGGGGAGTTGGAGGGCAGATAATTGTTCATTTATTTTCTTTATATCTCTTTTAAGGTAGGTCGCGGACCATTCACTTAAAGAATGACCATGATCTCCTAAGAGCACTACATTTGGAAATGGTCGATAACCTGCATTAAAATTTGCTTCCAAACTGGAATTCCTAAGCACCCTTGCTATACTTCCGAATAATTTTCTGGTAAGGAAATGGTGTTTGCAAGAGGTTCATCAATGATTGCATTTGAAACACAGTATACTACTCTGTAGGTTGTTGCTATGCTTATTGTGTGCGGCGGGCGCAGGGATATGAGTTCCAAATTGGTGGTACTTAAGTCCTAAAATCTAATTTGGGATTTAAAACTCACCTTGGTGGGACACAAGTCCCAACTTTTGTTTGGTAAATATTGGACAAACAATTTTTATGATTTCATTTCTGTTTTGTATGTTGTTTTCGTTTGTTGCGGTATAAAGCGAACTCGAAATAAGACATAAAATAAATAAATAAATTTATTGGCGCGACAGCTCCTTAAGGAGCCAAGGCCTAGTGACTTATACTCTCAACCATTCCTGTGTGTGTGTTGTTAATCTGCAAGAATGGAAGGGACCTACAGTTTACCGCCGAGTCTGAACGGCTACATGAGATGCACTTTTTCGAGACAAATTTTACTCTTGGAGGTTTTGTCGGTTCCTCGGAAGAGGCAGTACCCCGGGAAAGAAGATGGCTATGAGCTGGATTCGAACCCAGACTCATTCGCTTAGCAGTCCGACACACTAACCACTAAGCCACGGGACACTACATAACACATAAAACATAATGCATTGAACTGCGATCGAGTTATATTCCATTTTTTTCCTTTCATGTTATGGGAAGGCATTCTCCATTCGGCCCGAATTTTACCAATAGATTTTACCAATAGATTGTTAATGGAACATAATTTACCACAATATTAAAAAAAAGGAAAATTCTTATAGTCCACTCGACAGGTCGGAAAAAATGGTTTAAGGTGGCAAAAGGATGTTCAGGGATGGTTTTTTTCAATTTTTGGAATTCGAGGACCTTCCGCAAACATGGGAGGGGGAAAACTGAAAATGTTCGATCTTTCTTAGGTTTTGTATCAAAAAAAAATTTCTTACGTCTTACGGCAAAACTGTCCACTTATTTCACGAAACACAAGAATTATGAGGTCGTGACTTTCCCTTGCGTTTCCTGCTCAGTGAAAATTGCTGGTACAAAAATCACAAGTAGTGGAAGTAGAATTTGTGTTACCTCGTCAGCGCCGTTTGGCTTGGAGTATATGAATATTTGCAGGACCTACATGAAGAACATCCCCATCTTTACACTTATGGCTCTCTCAACTACTACTACTCATGAGCTGATCAGCGAAGTTGGAGAAAAATTCCTGTTTGCACTTTATGGAGGCGACGATAACGTGCTGTACTGATTATTCACGCTATCAATGACGACGGCTAAATCACAAGATAGCAACTAGCGCGACCACCTCCGGACAAGGAACACTGCCAAGTACCATTCCACTTATCAGCAAGTACAGTCTTGGTTGAGAAATGAACTTATCCAATCAGTGTAGGCCTGGAACATAACTACGCGAAGGGTATTACTAACCCCTACTTCCACATTGTGTCCTGCAAATACAGCAAAGGCTAGCACCCGAGCTTGCAGCTGCAAGAAAGCAGGGGTGCCAGCCCGTAATTTGATTCAATCGAGGATTGTTGATCGTCGTTGAACTCGAAACAAATGTAACTTGAAAACTTGAGAACTATAAAGTAAAATGTCAAATAGATATTTTTGACGTGATAACGCCTTATAAATTGATGACAGGCTACACGTACGAAAAACATGACTCATGCTGATAAGACTCATGGCTCATGCTAACCGCGATACTGTGGTTCTTTCAACCAAAATCGATCGCAAGCACCAGGCGAAAATGAAAAAGAACAGGCGCACAATTCCCAAAATAATTCCGCTCAAACTCAAAAAGAACAAGAAGAGAAAAAGGAATACAAAATAGGCGGAGTTTTGTTAAAGTAGAAAGTAGATGTAGATATTGGTGTGTGTGTGTGTCGATTTAACGAGAGGGTTTGTGGGTGTGAGTTAACGGGCTGTATGTTGGTGTTGCTGCCATCAATGTTTTCTTATGACATTATCACGTAAAATTATCGTCCGTAAACCGAATTTACAGACACTCTTTTTTTTAGAGTAAATAAAAACAGCAATTCGAAATTCGAATGCCTCATGAAATCAATTGGATTTTATTTTTTTACTCTATTTTGAAATTCGCATTCAATATCATATTTTTTATTCGGAAAGTGAAGATGAGGAAGCTTTTTATACTAAAGTGTGCTTCCAGGCCATTACATTCGATAATTCTTTTTTCTAAATCGGCAATGCTCTCTCCGCCTGTGCCTATAAAATATTTATTATGTTTTTGCAGAGAACCCTCGTGTTTTTTTTTTTTTTTTTATAATTAACGCGAGCACAAGGAACTATTTGTTTCCCTTTTAATGTAACACACTGCGCTGGCATTAGGAAGATAGGGAGGGGAGAGATAGGAGGTGTCGATTAACATTGGTTTTGAATGTTTGCAAATTGAAATGGCAAGGGAAAATCTCACCGGGTTAACCATTCCAAAGTCGTGTTGTACGGCTAAAAAAAGAATCTCTATATTTCACGGTACGTCCGAAATTGGGCTCAAGGGTGAACTGATGGGCATTCCTAGCAAGACGAGTATTACGGGCGAATCTTTTAAGCATTTATTTTATGGGAATCAGACTTGAATCCGTCCAATACATCTTGTATTGAACGGTCCAGAAGATAGCTTCTAATCCAACGAACAAGAGTATTATCGATCCCAAAAGCACGCATTTTCGATAAGAGAGCTTCATGCCAAACTCTATCAAATGCCTTGGAGATATCAAGAGCAATAATCTTATTTTCACCAAAGCGATATAAAGATTTGTTCCACTGTTCGGTGAGATATGCCATCAGATCACCAGTGGAACGGTTGCTGCGGAAGCCATACTGACGGTCATGGAGAAGCTTACGATCTTCGAGATATTCCTTAAGCTGACGGTTAATCAGTGTTTCCATGACCTTAGAAAAAAAAGATGTCAGTACTATGGGTCGGTAGGAGGAGGGGGAGAATGGGTCACCTTTCTTAGGACAGGCTGGACAAATGCTGTTTTCCATCTACTAGGAAAGATTCCAGAAGAGTAGGATCGATGGAAAAGCTTACGCAGTGGCTTTGCCAGTGTAGAAGAACACCTCTTCAGAAGAATCGGGGGTATACCATCCGGGCCAGCGGATTTGTGTATATCGAGATCTTTGAGAACTCTTGCTACTGTACGAGTGCGGAAAAAAAATCTGTCCCATGGAAAAATTTACATTCTCAAGTACAGGAGGGGCAACGTTGCTATGCGGCAGCGTGGAGCTGGCAGCGAAATGGGCGGCGAGCAAATTTGCTTTCTCTGAAGAGTAAACAATTGGTTTGTTTTTGTCGATGAGCGTTGGAACCGAAGATGTTGAGGAGTTTTTAATCTTTTTTACAAATTACCACAAATTTTTACTGCCTTTGGGACACTGCAGAATTTTTTGCATGAGTTTCTTGCTTGTTTGTGCTTTTTCCGATTTTCCTCTGTAGGGTTGGCTTTGTAAGAACGGAAACTTACTTCTTTGAGCCTGGTAGCTTCTTTTCACTCAGAATTCAACCAAGACTTTTCTTTAGGTTTGATGGTTTTACTCTGTTAGGAATAAAAGCACGCATCCCTAGAAGAATCACATTTATGATCATTTCAGCACTGGCATCAATGTCACTATCGAGGAAGCATAGTGACCAGTTAAAGTTTCGGAAAAAAATATTCAGGCCGTCCCAGTTGGCTTTCTCGTATTGCCAAACGGTCCTGGTGGGAAGTTTTTCTTTAACTGGATGGGTGGAGGATGAGAAATTAGCTGAAATGACACAATGGTCTGAAGTGCCAAATGGAGAAGTTACACCAATGGTATATTTATCAGGGTGAGGAGTAAGAAACAAGTCAAGAGTATGGGCGGCTTGCCCAGCAACATCCGGTATACGCGTTGGCACATCGATCAGTTGGGTAGGTAATGTAACCCGGCAAAGAGCTCGACATACCTTCCTTCGGGTGTTGTCTGACCAGAATAGCGGAGCCAATTGGAATTGTGTACATTGAAATCGATTTCAGTGCGAGGACAAAGGGAAACAATTTTCGAGATAGAATCAGACAGCGCATCAAACTCGTTACAAGTCGAATTGCTGTCGAGATTTGGACTCCTGTAAATAAAACAATAATGAATGACATGCTTGCGGACAGTGAATTTGAGCCACAAGAAGTTAAAGTCCGTGTTGGAACATTGCCCATATTGGGGAAGGCACTGGCAAGCAATATCATTCCTAAAATAGACCACGAGACCATGATGGGAAAAGAGTAATGGCACCAAGCTATACCCATGTAGAGCAAACTCTGATAAATCAGTATTTACTCCAAACTGGGTTTCACTTAATGCCAAAACAGCTGGCCTGTATTGAACAGTGTAGACGTACAGATGAAAGAAATTCTTTCTTATACCACGAACATTGGAATACACGACACAAAAATCACTTATCATTTAAAGTGTTAAGTGAGTTTGCGAGTTTTTCTGTGAGTAAAACGGTTTTCCTTTTTAATTGCGATTATAGGGACTATAAGGCAAGTTTAGGATTCGTGAATAATCATAGAGAAGTCTAAAAAAGTGATCGAGAAAAAATGTCTGCCTGTCTGTCTGTCAGTATGTATAACGAGCTGTAGCCTAAACGCTCTAAGCGATTATCTTCAAACTTGTTGTGTGTGATTCTTTTGACATTCCCCAGAGGGGCAATTGAAATTTTATTTTCAGGCCTAAAAATAACGGTACCTGCCATATGACCGTTAAGGAAAATCTTATTTTTCTCGAAAACGGCTCCAAGGATTTTAATGAAAATTTTTGAGATACTTGTTGTTGGTATTGGCTATCATTTGATTAGAACCACATATACGGACAAAGCCTATTAACGGGACCTTTCATATAACGGTTTTTTTAATTTTTGGTTTACTCGATTACGGCTCTTTGGATTTCTGTCAAATTTTATATTTGAGAAGATCTAGGTAGCCGAATTAATTCTGCATATCAAAATTTTGAATACCTTTTTTTTCTAATTAAAATAAATTTTTTTAAATATTTTTTTTGAAAAATCAATTTTTTGAAAACTAATCAAAAAAAATTATTTTAATTTTTATAATCACATGTATTTTAATATATTCTAAGAAACTGCATACCAAAATTTAAAATATAATTTTTTCTAAAAAAACTAAAAATAAAAACAGGATTTTATCAAAACCGGTCCTACAATTTTCGAAATACATTTTTCATAAATTCCTTGTTATTTAAGACGTGTGATGGCATACTTCATTTTTACCAAAAACCGTTAAGTATTGTGGTTTCAATACACAGTTCAAACTGTGTTATTTTCAACGCAAATGTTACTTGTTTCTGCCAAAGATCTTGCTTTCCAATGGCACATAAGAGCAAGTACGTGCGACTCAGTCGTGCTAATTTTTAAAATACATTTAAACTCATAAAAGTAGTCAAAATTTCCGTCTGTTTTTTATCAATCGACTCCAGACGATAACTATTTTTTTTTCGACTGAAAATGAGAGTTTGAAGTTTGTGTGCTGCCAATTCGGGCGATACAATCGAAGACAATCGATTGAACCAATTTTTTGTGCTGCCAGTGCTCGATTGTAAAAGAAAAACACCTCGAAACAAACAAAAATGTTGGCGACCTTAACCAGGAAAAAATCTGCATTTTTTGCCATATCCCGATAAAAGTGTTTAGTTGGACATAAGCCCCACACATTTTTCGGTCGAACACCAATGTGGGTTAGGTCCCAAATTAGATTTTGGCACTTATGTCCTACCAAGGTGGGATATGAATTCCAAAATGTAAAATTGGCATTTATGTTCCGGGAACTTATGTCCATGAGCCATGCCATTCCGTGCATGGATGCGACTCCATTCTATTTAGCTCCAATTTCCAATACAACGTAGTGTGCATAAACTTTGTTGCAATGTACTCAAACACACATTCCTTTGACTACTGAATTGGAACTTATGTCCGATTTTTAATAAAAGAAATTCTATATTTGTCAACCGAAAACTTTCCACTCTTAGAAAATTATTTACAATTTAAAAAATAATTCTTAATTTCACATCACATTCTACTCTTCGTCTTTAAAAATTCGTTCAAAACCATTAATTTTAATTTATTATTTAATATTCTCGAACTTAACCACGACAAATTGTCTACGGCACAAATGAATTTTGTTCTTTTCATATATATTTTAAACGCAAAGTGAAAAATTCGATCGTTTGGTGAAACGAAATGAAAAAAATTCTTTGCAAATTAGCAAAATTTTGCATTTTTTAGAAAAGTACTTTTCATTTTGCAGATTTCTGATTTGTTAAACAATATTTGCAAAGAATACCATTTTTTTTTTACTTTTTACAAGAATAAATTCCCCTTTGCGAATTGCCGTTTGGTTAAACAAAGTTTGAAACGTTGCAAAGTGCAAAAAGTGGTTGGTTAAATAAGGCCCTGAGCTCTGATAATTTCAGAAGAGCCTGTCTGGAAGTTGAGAAACTAGGAACAAGATTTTCAGAAGTTGGCAGAAGGAAAAAATAAAATGGATGCTAATGGAAACATGTTTACTCTTTGAACATCAAGTAAATGGAAATAGAAACAGAAATATATTTTAAGTTTTAGTGGAAACACCCTGTCCCTAAAATCTCTCTTTCTAGCCATACGAGGAGAAAATTAAAAGAGCTCTCTTAAAAAGTCCTTATTTTTTAATTGATTCCAAATCACAAACGCACGCTGCATGAATATGCTTTCATAAAACTGCAGCAAACGATTGCACTTTTTATTAACACTTCCCTCTTACCCTTTCATCGGCCAGCTTGCCTTCTTCTGTTAAGTAATTGCTAATGTAAACGATTATGCAACAAGAAAAAAAAAGTTGTCAATGCAAATTCAGATTGTATGAGTGCATAAGCAAACATATATGTGTCTGTGTTTGTGTGTTGAATATGTAAGCGCATTGGGTTGGGATCCTGTTGGTAGCAGTTTGCTTTGCTATCATTGGTTGTGCAACAGACCTTTTGGTACGATGCCTGCTATTTATAGATAACGCTTTGGTGCAAAAGGTTTAATAATATTGGCTCGAGTGTCAGACCAGAAAGCAGGAATAGGTGCAAAATTGACAGGTATGCAGGCATACTAGAAGGGTCCTTTTTGAGGGACTCTCCGAATAAAGTGAGCTTAGGTAATCTGGGATTTGAGATATTACATAATGGTAATGTTTCTGTGTTGATTTGTATGTTCTTCATTCAATGTGAAGCAATTTATTGTGAAAAATGTTGTTATTTGCTTAACCATGATACATAAAAGTATAAGGGGAACTATTTCTTTGGCCATATTAACTGTGAGGAGAGGGTTGGATGTTATTACATACAAAGTTTTGAATTAAAGAAGGCCATTAGCAAGTATGATGTTTTGAAAAAGAGGGTAAGATTGTTGTTAAAGTTCAAGCTTATTACTTTACTCGTAACATCATGAATGACTTTTTTAAGTAGGAAAGCCGTTCGGGTTATTTTTATTTAAAATTGTGAGAAGAGCATTACAGGACCATCTGACTAGATGTGGGAATAATACTTGAATATTTCGAATGATTTCGGATCGATGATACTCTTTTTCGTTAGATTAGAAGCAAATTGTATTGGACGGATTCAAGTCCGATTCCCACAAATTAAATACTAGTGTGTCCCAGGGCTCCGTTCTGTCTCCGACTCTTTTCCTTATTTTTATAAATGATCTTCGTTCTGTTACTTCTAATCCACTTAACTATTTTGCTGATGACTACCCTCAGGTTTTCATATTCGTTCGATGATTCACGTCCTTCGAGTTTAATGCTTCGAAAACTCAATGCTGTCTTCTGTCGTTAAAGTTAAACATACCCCCAATGTCATTGTCCACGAATGGCACTTGCATAGAAAGAAACCGCAAAGCTTTCAGTACTCGGTACGTTTGTCAACGACGACCTCCGTTGGAACGACCATATATTTGAGATCGTTTTTTTTCCGCTTCTGATCTGGCTACAATTTACAAAGCGTTTATGCGCCCAAAACTCGAGTATAACTAACACCTCTGGGCAGGTGCTTCGCAAACATCGCTTCACCTGCTTGATTGAATACAAAATAGAACCTTAAAATTGATAGGAAATAGAACTGCCTCTGAAAATCTTGAATTGCGCTTTAAATAAAGACCGATTCCTCAGGATTAAATATAAATGTATTTTATTTAACAGAAAAACACGTCTGCTAAAGACAAAAGCTTACGTTTGACCAACAAATATAACCCGTTCCTTTTTCCAGCTTTCATCATCAATCGATTCGCCTTATCCAATATCTTGACTCCATCACCCTCGAATTGATTTTATTTGGTTACATTTGCTAGTTCAGATGTACATTCCTGTACTACAACACCACATTAGCCATCGATTCCGATCTAGGTTTTCCTGACTCTCGTTGATTCGTTGCCTTGCTGATCGAAATGAGGTTGTCCGTCAATTTTGGAATAAATAAGGTGTCGTTAAGGTAAAACGGTTCTGTCCCGTTAAAAACACCGATCCTAAAATTTAAAGTTCCAGTTCCCGTTACGTTGACCAGGTGGTTATCCGCTAGTTTCACATGACTTTGTTCATTAGTCTTATTTAAGGTGACAAATCTCGACTTTTCAGCAGACATATGTGAAGTCGCTCCGCTGTCGACGCAATAGCCTTTCTTGATTTTATTTGGTTACATTTGCTAGTTCAGATGTACATTCCTGTACTACAAAACCACATTAGCCATCGATTCCGATCTAGGTTTTCCTGACTCTCTCACATTTGCTCCACTAATCCTTTGCCATGTGACCTTTCCGAATTTCCTGTAATTATTATTATATTAGTGTCCGATTTAACCTTAAAATTACTTAGCTTCTTCTGGTTAGTTTGGGGTTTGAAATGCTTTGCACTGAGCACATTGTTATTCAAAGGTTTAGTTTTTTCTCTCACCTAATTCCAAGAGTCTAGTGCACACGGTTGAAACTTCAAGATATGCGATTTGCGCATTAAATGCAGATCGAATGTCTCTGTAGTCTTCTGACAGTCCATCAAGAAGTCCTCATCCAAAGTAACACCTAACTTTTTCAGTCTATTGGTTATAGTTTTAAGCTCGCCAACATTCTTTGATCGATTGGCCTGCGTTTATCTCTAGGCTGGTCAGCTTCCGGTACTCTTCTGTCTTCTCCTCGCACTCCCACTGTGTCTGTTCCACTCCAGCGGTCTCCGGCCGAAGGGTTTTGCCCTTAACATGTTAAAGGAATCTCCAACGATGCAGTACGGGTTCCATTTGTGCTTTCATAGTTACATAGTTGTCCCCGTTTAAGAGAGGTATCCGGCCATGTGAGTTCGAGGAGCTCATGACGACTTTTATTCTAAATCCAATAAAATATTGCTTCGTATGGATTCTCCTCGGTTTGGTGGTGCTCTGGGCCCATAACCTGTTGAGTTGTGCTTTAAATAAAACTCTATTCCTCAGGATTAAATATAAATTTATTTTATTTAATAGAAAAATACGTCTGCTAAAGACAAAAGTAAGAAGAAGAAGAAGTAAGATTTGACAATGGAATGAAGTTTATTATAAATAAAAGTAGTAGAGCTGTGGAAATGAAACGTTAGAAATTTGTAAGGGCTTGTGAGCATTTTATACCCAACAGAAACAATTGCCGCTCTCGAACACCGACGAAATGTTTTATGCCTTTCTTTATTTTATCGGTTTTTAGATGGCCAAATTACATCAATGAGAGTACTATAGAGCACAGGTTCCCAATTTGTTTCAACCACGGAACTCTAAATTATGATCCGTTTTTTGGCGGACCCCCTACTCATAATAACAGAAAATTCGGTTTTTAAATCTCAATACACGAAACAAAATTATACACAGAGGCTCCTGTATTATTATATGGGCTTGTTTTCATTTTACTGAATAGCGTCGATTTATTACGTAGAAAAAATGGTGAGTAGAAACTTGCGTGAAAATTACGCAGGTTTTTGTGCTTCCATTTGCCAATAAAGAAATGCCATTGATTCGGATATCACAACAATACAATGTACTCAAAAATGACACCAGCCAGGTTGCGAAAGCTTCAACGTGTTAGAATGGCCTCTGCATTCACCTGATCTTGAGTTATTTTGGTGTGACGTTAAAAAAATGGCTGACCGAGCCAAACCAATAAATAACTTGCACCTTTGGGTAGTTTTGGGATGCTTGGTCATCAATTTCCGTAGAAATATGCCAAAACTGATTGATTCTATGCAACCAAATATTAATGTTTAAGTAAGTTATCTATCTATACACATAAATAAAAATGAAGTGTCTGTTTTTAAAATCCAAATAACAGCTTTTTAATTGATGTATACGAAAGGATACAGTACTTATTACAAAAACAGGATTTAAAAAAAATTTTGTCTGACTGTCTGTCTGTCTTTCTGTTTGTTTGTTCCGGGTAATCTCGGAACGGCTGCACCGATTTTGACGGGACTTTCACTAGCAAGTAGCTGATAACCCAAGGAGTAACTTAGGCTATGTTAATTACTCACTAGGTGGCGCTGGTGTCGTTTTTTTTCCAAAACTTCTTATTTATGGACCGTTTTTGAAGGGAATTTTACAGGCAGGGAACTCATTTTGAAAGGTATAACTAAAGCTATTTAAATTACCCGTATGTGGCGCTGGGTTTGCTTATTTTTCGAAAATTATTATTTTAGAACGATTTGTTTCAGGCGGAAGAAGTCGCTAGTAACAGCTAGTCAGTAATATTAAAGAAGTTGGAGAAAGTAGGCTATTTTTCTATCTTGCTTTAGGCTATGTCTAGAAACACTATTATTATTTATTTACTAGCTTATAGACCCGACGTTGCTCGGGTAAACCATACATTTCCGAGAAAATAGCCTTAGTTATATCTTACAAAATTAGTTATCTGCTTGTGATATATAATATCGGGTTTTCCAATAGGGACTTGACAACTTTGAATTTAATTTGTGAATGCACCCTTTCACTTATCATCGAACTGTCATTGTCAATTTATTCAGTAAACTCAACATTTTCATCATGGCAAATTATAAAAATTGTTGAATTTTATCGTAAAATCATCTTCAGTGACGAAGCTCATTTTTGGCTCAATGGGTTCGTCAATAAGCAAAATATGTGTTATTGGTCGTATGTATTTGCTTTATGAATCACCATTACATCCACACAAAATAACTGTTTGGTGAGGGCGGTTTGCCTGTCGGCGGTGTTATTGGGCCATATTTTTTCGTCGACGATAACGATGGTCACGTTGTTGTGAATGGCCAGCGTTCTCCCATCATGATTACCGATTACTTTAGGCCCGACTTGGATGACATGTGGTTTCAACAGGATGGTGCCACAAGCCACACAGCACACCTTACAATCGATTTATTGAAGAGTAAGTTTGATGAGCGTGTTATCTCAAGAAATGGGCCAGTCGATTGGCCTCGTTCATGCGGTTTAACGCCTCTAGACTATTTTCTTTGGGGCTACGTTATTAAATAATTGGTTTATACCAACAAGCCGACGACGTTGGAAGAGCTCACAGCCAACATTAAACGCGAAATAGCGGCCGTTTCGGCCGAAATATGTGGCCGAGTCATCGAAAATTGGGTCCAACGAATCGACCACTACAAAGGTGTTCGCGGTCACTAATGAACAAAGTCGAGTTTCATTCAAAAATGTTTTGATTGTTCTTCAAGCCGATAATAAAGTTTTTGAAATATCTCAAATGGTTTTTATTTAAAAAAAAAAGTTGTCAAGTCCTTATTCGAAAACCCTTTAAATAAGAATTTAAAAAAAAAAGACCAAATCGACACCATGCAATGATTAATTAGCATTAGTTACTCTTTACAACAACAACTATCCACTTGCGAAAGTCCCGTTAAAATTGGTCCCTAAATAATAATTTCAAAAAAGTGACTTCGGCATCACCTTAGGGTAATTTAAATAGCCTAAGTTACTTTCTAGAACATCAGCAATCTGATGAAAGTCCAAAATCGGTGCAGCCGTTGTCGGAAAAAAAGACAGACAGAAAGACAGACAGATAGACAGACAAACAAAAATACAAAAACATGGCATTACGATGATAATCATATTAGAGTTACTGGGAAATTCTGTCTGTATGTCCGTCATCTGTCTGTCTGTATGTACGTATTTATTTTGAACTACAGCCTAAACTTTTGGGTCAATCGCCTTCAATTTTGGTACATAGAGTTATTTTAACATTCTACATTTAATTTTGTTTAGCTCAAATATTAACGGTACCTGCCATATAACGGTTAAGTAAAATCTTATTTTTCTCGAAAACGGCTCCAAAAACTTTTATGAAGTGTACTTTTGCAGTTATGGTACCATCCATAGGTCCGTTTTTTTTTTCTTTGACTTTCTTGAAAAGTGGTTATCCGATTACAATCAAAATTCATATTCAGGAAGATGTAGGTAGCAAAAATAGTTTCATATTAAAATATTTTCCAAAACGTTCTTTTTGATTTAATAAAACACTGAACTAAATCCCATCTCCGAAAAAGTTCGTTTTTATTTTTTGGAAAAAAACAACAAACCAGACAAAAGTGGGATTTGGTTCATCTTTACAAAAAATATGTTTTTTGTTAATTGTTGCTAATTGCGACGGATAGTGGACACCCTTTTATAGAGCGTGCATAAAAGAGGACAATTTTTTTCTGCGCACTCTGCTCTGTGTTTACGTTTTTTCTAATAAAAAAGAGTGGAATCTAGTTTATTTTAATTTTGGGACTTAGTTCGCTTACAGTTGGGGTTTAGTTCCAAAAAAAGAGGTTCATATGAACAAAGTGCCAAATTTGGTGGGAGTTGGTTCATTTAGAGTTAACTCTTTGGGAGTTAATTCGTAGGGCCATATTTCGAAAATGAATAAATGAATTTTCTGTTAAATTTAGTTTTTAAATGTTTATTATGCTTAAATTTGCATTCTTAAATTATTTTATTTTATTTAAAAAAAGTTATAAAACAAAACCCGTTTAGACGATTTAAAATAAAAGGCACGACTGGGTCGCACGTACTTGCTCTTATGTGCTAATCCTTTTTAAGTGCAGGCGTCTTTTTGACAAAGATTTTATTTTAATATTTTTTGTATGACGTGCAACTTCCTTAGAATCGTTTTGGGGTGGAGCTCGAACGAACATGCGTCACGACAAAGGGATAAACACATAAATATATAGGATTGTTAGCTTTTGCAGTTTTTTAGTGTAGTATTATCTTTCCACTTGCTGCTTACTGTTTATAATATAATTTGCTAATAGAAAGATACAAAGGACTTTTTTCAGTTAAATTTTCATTTTGGTATGGAAAAATTTTAACAACTGGCATAAAGATTCGTCGGAATCAGCAGTATGGCAATAATGCTAGGTAAAGGGACCTTTATACGTCCCAATATGGGACCAATGGAATTTATAAAGGATTTAGGTACTTATAATAAGGTTGGAAGGAAGGTAGGTACTAAAATTAAGATACGCGTTCCAACTACTGTTAAGCGAGTAGGTATAGAGACAATATTAAAAGTTAACACAGTGGTTTTGTTTATTTATAGAAATTTTTGCATTCAGTAGTAATCGAATAGTTTTTTTTATTTGTTAGTTGTTTTTGTGTGTTTATCAAAGGCTTCCTTATTTATTCTGTGCTTTTATGATGATGAAAAATACTTTAAAATACGTAAGAATGTATGTAATGTAGGTTGTCACTTTCTTTTATTTGACTAATGCCTTGGCTAGGGCTTAGCCGAGCAATATGAAATAAAATGTTGGGGAACAAAATTTATGAATTCAAAAAAACACTACTCATAACGTTTTTTGGAAAAAATGTTGTAAGCCATCTTATTTCTTTTGCTGTTTTCTATTTTATGAATTTTTCATTTCAAAATCGTTCGACCAGTTTTTTCAAAAAAATGTTTTTTTTGAAAAACTTTTCGAAAACATATTTTAAAATTTTTTTTAGTATGTCAATTTTAAGAAATCTATAGTTTATACTAGAAGAAAAATTTAAAAAAAAATCTATAGATCCGTTTTCAAAATATTCAAAAAACTAAATATTTTTTTAAAAAAATTATTAAAATTTAAAAAAAAATGTTTTTGAAAATTTTGATAAACAATATTATTTAAATCATAAAACACTACATATTTTGAAAATTTCATCAAAATCCGTCAATTAGTTAACGAGAAAGTCTGATTTAAAAAAACCGGTCATATGGGAGGTACCGTTATAAAACTTTTTCTGAAAAATCCATTAAAATTAAAAGATAGATTTTGCACAGAAAACATCATTCTGAAAGTTTAATCAAAATCGTAGGAGCCGTTTTCGAGAAAAATAAGTTTTTTAATAAAAGTTATATGGCAGGTACCGTTAGTTTTGGAGCTAGAATGCCAATTCCAAAAACTGTCGGGTAGAGCACTCTAAAAATACTTTATACCAAGTTTGAATCAAATCGGCCCAACCGTTTAGGCTGTAGATATCGATACGGACAGACAGACAGACAGACAGACAGACAGACAGACAGAAAGACAGACGGAATTTCCGGACCCACTTTTTTTGACTTCTTATCATCGTAATATCATGTTTGATTGTTAGAATTTTTTTTTTTTTTTACGAATGCATAACTTGCCTTATAGTCCCTATAATCGCAAGTAAAAATCACACTCTTACACATTTCTTAAAGAAATAAAATGGCGTTAAATATTTCCACTGAAAACTATTTTGCAAACTTTTTCCGAAATAGTAATAAAAAAAAAACGAATAAATACTTTGAAATTCCCTTAATATTTTTCTAATTTTATTCGAAGCGTGACAGCACATAAGAGCAAGTAGTTTTATTTTATTTATTATCTCCACTACAAGCTCTGGCTTTTATCATGCAAATGCCATATACGGCTATCTATAACATAAGCGTTATAGAAACCATAAACTAATACAGTTAAATCAAAACAATTTCAATCAAAATCAATTTAATTTCAAATCCAAAAGCTTGCAATGTTCACTATTCAGAAACTATTAACATTTCATTGACGCTTCAATAAATGTGTGCATTTAAATTTTTTCACACATCCTTTACAAAAATAACTTTTCCTATTGTGTGCATCCATATGGGATGCAACTTTTTCATCCTTTCATATATTTTCCCATTTTTCCAAAACCTGACAAAAACCACCCTCGAGGTTCCTCTTTTGAAAAAATTTGAGTGAATTTCGCTTTTGTTTTTTTATCACGCTTGCCACATTGAAAAAGAAAAGCATGCAAAAAAACTAATATTTAAATGCAATATATTCAAAGCCAGAACTCTTGATTGTTCTATTCTGTTCACCCTATTGTAACCTACTTATCCGGGGATATTTTTTTAAAGAATCCTTTTTTGACTTCCTTTAAAAATAGGAAAATATCAAAAACAACAAAGCATTACGCAACCAATTTAAAAAAAAAGTTAAAATAAAACAACACACACGGAATGCGGATGAAAGGCAAAGCACTTCCTTAAGGCCTCCTTGTATCAGCGAACACATCACGGAAAATTAAAAAAAAAAAGAATTTAGTTTTATTTTGTTTCTTTGTTTCAGAAGCGACGAAGAGATAGATCCTTCAGTTTGGAAGATAAAAGGAAAAATTTATAAAGGAATGCATTCATGTTAGTGTAAATGTACGGCGGTAGAGGTCCTTTATTATTTTGTGTTTTCTTTCATCCAGTATATTGTTGTATCATATATAATAAGAAACTTTTGTTTTTGCAAGCTTTGTGTTTTGTTGGCGTTTTGTGTGTATGATTGTGTTGTGAATGATGTACAATGTTGTCTGTCTTTATAAAATTGTGTTTTTTGTTTTTGTCAAGGACATGGGAATATTTCACGGACGAATTTAGTTTCTGAGTGATGTAAACATTAAAGAGCCTCATCCCTGATTAAATTTTAACTAGCTAGGCTGGCTAAGAGTAAGTTCATACTTTGTGAGGGGACTAGACTTCACGACACGACTCAACAATGATGTTGGTTGCTTGGGAGGAATTGGCTAGACGATAGAGCTCAGCCGCATTCATATCAAACTTATTAAATGATTAATGAAAAATTAATCTCTTTTTTTAAGTATCCCCTTAATAAGACAGATATTTAATATCCTCTTAGAATTCTATCTATTTTATGTCAGAATGTTAGGTCTTTAGTATATTATTATTATTATTGTTCGTGTCTTTTACTTAAGCACAACTCGACAGATTTTGCAGTATTTTTTTTTTTACATTAGACTCTTGTGGTACTTTTAATTTATAATTAACGCGCGCATTACATTAATGTAGAACACACGGCGCGGGCATTAGGAAGATAGGAGGTGTCGATTAACATTGGGTTTGAATGTTTGTAGATCAAAATGGCATAGGAAAATCTCGCCGGGTAAACTATTCCAAATTCATGTGGTTCGGCTAGAAAAAGAATCCCTATATTTCACGGTACGTCCGAAATTTGGCTCAAGGGTGAACTGTCGAGCATTCCTTGCGAGACGAGTATTGCCGGAGAAACTTTTAAGGGAAGGAATGCATTTAGCTTCTTCGGGTGAATATTATTTTTTTAAAAGAAACCATAAAATAAGGAAAGACATGAAACATTGCTTCAGTGTTCGAGAGGGGCAATTGTTTCAGCGGCAGTTCCATTTCCTATCAATCTTAACGCTCGATTTTGTATTCAAAGCACATGCCAAGAGGTGGGAGTTATACTCAAGTTTTCGGCGTATAAACGCTTTATAAATTTTAGCCAGATCAGATGGCGAAAAATACTTCTTAAACCGATACAGAAAACCTAAGCACTTAGCAGCATTTTTAGCGACCTCAAATATATGGTCATTCCAGCGGAAGTCGTCGTTGACACACATACCGAGTACTGAAAGCTTTTCGGTTTCTTTGATGCAAGTGCCATTCATCGGCAATGGCATTGGGGTATGCTAAGCTTTAACGACAAAAGACAGCATTGAGTTTTCGAAGCATTAAACTCCACACGATTCCTACTAACCCATTTGACAATGCTGTATAAATCGGAGTTTAATGAGCTTGACATACGGTACCGTTGCAATTGTACGTCCGAAGGCGAAGGACGTGAATTATCGAACGAATATGAAAAGCTGAGGGTAGGGTCGTCAGCAAAAGAGTTAATTGAATTATAAGTAACAGACAGAAGATCATTTATAAAAATGAGGAAAGGAATCGGAGATAGAACATAGCTCTGGGGTACACCAGCATTTATTTTGTGGGAATCAGACTTGAATACGTCCAATACAACTTGCATTGAACGGTTCAGAAGATAGCTTCTAATCCAATGAACAACAGTCTTATCGATCCCAAAAGCACGCATTTTCAATAAGAGATCTTCATGCCAAACTCTATCAAATGCCTTGGAGATAGCAAGAGCAATAATCTTACTTTCACCAAAGCGATGTAAAGATTTATTGCACAAGAACGGATGTTAGTGCTATGGGTCGGTAGGAGGAGCGGGAGGATGGTTCACCTTTCTTAGGGACAGGCTGGACAAATGCTGTTTTCAATCTTCTAGGAAAGATTTCAGAAGAGTAGGAGCGATGGAAAATCTTACGCAGTGGCTTTGCCAGTGTGGAAGAACACCTCTTCAGAAGAATCGGTGTTATACCATCCGGGCCAGTGGATTTGTATATCGAGATCTTTGAGAACTTTTGCAACTGTACGAGTGTACTGCCTTTGTTACATGGCAGAATTTTTTGCCGTAATTGTTGGTCATGCAAAAATTTGGTTCTTTCAATAACGGACTTGCATGAGTTTCATGCTTGTTTGTTCTTTTTCCGATTTTCTTCTGTAGGGTTGGCTTTGTAGGATCGGAAACTAACTTCTTTGAGCCTGATAGCTTCTTTACACTCAGAATTAAACCAAGACTTTTCTTAAGGCTGGATGCTTTTTACTCTGTTAGGAATAAAGGCAAGCATCCCTAGACGAATCACATTTGTGATCATTTCAGCACTGGCATCATTGTCACTATCGAGGAGGCATTGTGATCAGTTAAAGTTTCGGAAAAAAACTTTTCAGGCCGTCAGTGTTGGCTTTCTCGTATTGCCAAACGGTCCTGGTGGGAAGTTTTTCTTTAACTTCATGGGTGGAGGATGAGAAATTAGCTGAAATGACACAATGGTCTGAAGTGCCAAATGGAGAAGTTATAATAATGGTATAATTATCAGGGTGAGAAGTAAGAAAAAGCTTAAGAGTATGGGCGCTTGCCCAGCAACATCCGGTATACGCGTTGGCACAATGATCAGTTGGGTAAAGGTGATGTAACCCGGCAAAGAGCTCGACATACCTTCCTTCGGGTGTTGTCTAACCAGAATAGCGGAGCCAATTGGAATTGTGTACATTGAAATCGCCCTCAATAACGATTTTAGTACGAGGACAAAGGGAAACAATTTTCGAGATGGAATCAGGCAGCGCATCAAACTCTTTACAAGTCGAATTACTGTCAAGATTTGAAATCCTGTAAATAACACATTATCGAATGCATTGCTTGCGGACAGTGAATTTGATCCACAAGAAGTTAAAATCCGTGTTGGAATATTGCCCATATTGGGAAAGGCTCTAGCTAGCAATATCATTCCTAACATAGACCACGAGACCATGATGGGAAAAGAGTAATGGCACGAAGCTACAACACATTTTTTGCATGCAAAAAATCAATTTAAACATCCAGCACAATAAGACAAACTTAGATGCCCTTTTCTATTTACCGCAAGTATTGGATGGTCATACAATGCCTACAGTAGATAAGAAAGAGGCAGTTAAGCACAAAGGTCTTGGGACAGATAAGAGGATAATATGCTACGCGAGTATGTACTGTTTTATTTATTTTTTTTCTTCCACAGCGCGAGTTGGCATATTTATCTGTCTTCCAACGACGCAAGTGGATATTATTTTACTCTTTACAGTACACGGGAGGGTTTCGACAGACACCAATTCATAAATAAAATTGGTGTGCACCAGAGAAGACTCTTTAGTCCTTTGATCTTTAGTTCAGTCTTCAAATCTCTGATGAATGCTAGGTGGCGAACCCAAATGAATCAAGTAGAGAAGAAGATTCTAGACAGCAGTTATTTTTTCCAGGTCTACAATGCTGAATAATGTACAAGACATGTGAGGGTTAATTGATGGTAGTTGAAATGAAGGTGCTTTGCATGAGTAAAGGAATGACAAAGCATTTAAGGAGCGAGAAAACATTAAGATTACCATATTGGAGAAAAATTTTTAGAGGGCAATCCGGCCTGAAGAACTCCACATGTAGAGCCATAAGACAAAAACATAGCACTGAATGTTGTTGAAAAAAGAACAAGAAAACAGAAAAGTATAGTTTGTTCCTATTGAAATAAAGTTCAAAACCCGAAATTTAAAAAAAATTCCCCCCGTGCCGCAATTTCGGAAAATATAAAAATTTTATTTTCTCGCCTAATGTTAAGCCGCAATTTCTTTTTGATTTTCTATAGTTGAGAGACTTGTCAGAGTAAAAGTTGAGCGTTGATCTTATCTTTTAACGTTAAGGCGTAACCAGGCAGGTATGTTCGAATTATACAAAAATAGGCATCGTAGCGGCTACTACCAAAGAAAACCCAAAAATGTTGATTCCAAGCCGCAAGCTGAATTGGGAATCGCCAGAGAGCTAAGCCGGATGAAAGAATTAAAACTACACGATCATATGAAAAACGCCTGAGTTTACCAATTGGGCTCCGGATGGTTGGCTATAGATTCAGATTTTGATCAAAAAATCATCTTCTCGGAAATGACAAATAAATTTTGCAACACTGCCAGTAAAGCCGAAATGTAAACTTGTCGTAAAGTGACGCAATATATTCATTAAATTTGATATTAATATTAATATTTATTTTTTTTAATTTTTGTTTTAATTTTTAATTTAATTTGTAGTTGTATTTGTAGTGAACTTTTATATAAAATGGTCCATTTACTTTTAATACCTACTGTGCGCATACAATTTATATTTGCACTCAATTATGTCTATCAAGTTATTTCAGTACATAGAATACGTTAACTAAAATTGTTGATTGGCCTATCGATCGAATGATCTACCCGCTTCTATTTTACTGTGCTTTCGCACCGTTTTAAAGTCAAGCTTTTGTGAAAACATTGTTCATAAGACATTAATTAAAGTGCATTTGAAGTATCCAAGTCGTTTCTTTTCTTGTTCCTCAGAGTTATCCTACAATTTTTCAGAAGTGAGATACCGCGTGCAAAAAGTAAAACTTCAATCGTGAACATTTTTTTTTTCTCTTCCAAATTCTCTATAAAATAAATTTAACTTAAAAAAAAAAGAAAAAAAAAATGTCTCAAGAGTGGAAAGATTTTTTAGATTCAGCAACTGTGGTAGTTCTTAAATCAGTGCTTAGATCTTTAAAGCTTCAAACTCATGGTACGAAGGCTGAACTGAAGCTCCGCGTGCATGAAGAAACGGAAAATCTGACAGAAAATGATTTACGAAAACTTATACAAGACAACTCTAATAAATCAATTCAAGATTCTGTCGATCAACAATTTAGTGATTTTGACGAGGAAGGTAACGGCGAAGAGGAGCAGAGAACGGAGGAGGAAATTCTGGACGATGAATTGGAGAAACTTCGTAGAATCTGCAAAAAGAAAGAGGAAATCGCAACGCTAAAAAGACAACTTCGAGAGCTTCAGATTGAGGAGGCTACAACCAGCCCTAAATCAATTGCTGTTTGTTTCAAGGACATAGAGGATTCTGTACCAAATTTTAGTGGCGACGACAACTTACATGTGCAGCGCTGGATAGAACAATTCGAGGAATTTTCCGAAATCTTAGACTTGGACGAAAGAAATAAATTCCTTTATGGAAAAAGACTGCTGACAGGTACAGCAAAATTGTTCATTAGAACAATTGTACCTAAAAGTTGGAAAGATCTAAAAAACAATTTACTATGTGAATTTAAAAAGAACGTGACCAAAGCCGATGTCTACACTGACCTACAAAAAAGAAGGAAAAGAAGAGATGAGACATACATATGTAATCTCAATGCAAGAGATCGCTTCTCAAAGCTCTGTTGAAGAAGAAGATATAATCCAATTTATAATCAAAGGCATCGCAGATGCAGAGATTAACAAATCGATTCTGTATAATGCCAACAATATAACCGAACTTAAGTCAGCTTTACGAAAATACGAAAAGATAAAGACCAATTGGCGTGACAGTTATTCTGATAACAGAACATCGTTAGGCGCATCACATATTTTGCGTACGCGTAATATTCCAACTCAGCGCGAAGACGTCACCACAAAAATTTCTTATCGCAACACTACCCGACCAAACCCTGAGAGGAGAGATGTATCGTGCTTTAAGTGTGGGAAGTTGGGGCACATATCACCAAACTGCATAGCAAAAAATTCAGTGATGACAGTGAACTTGAAAGATCTGGCCGAAACCCAAATAATGTTGAAACCTTCGGAAAACAACAACACCATGGAAAAGGAGTCATCGAGCAACGAATTTGAAAGAAACATCAGCTACAAATTCATCAGTAGAGAAATGGAGACGTCGAAAACTCTCTTGACATTATTGGACTCTGGGAGTCCCATAAGTTTTATTCAGGCTCAATTTCTACCAACTTGTATGATATTGACACAGAGCTTGAGAGGCTCTATTGTTGGAGTGAACAATAGCCCTTTGGACGTGCTGGGAAGTATATGTAGTATCATTTCTTATGAAAATTCATTTATCAATTTAAAAATGTTAGTAGTTAAGAATTATTCAATGAGATATCCCGTTATTTTAGGAAGAGATTTCATGGATATAAATGGTTTAGTGCTGCAACAGAAATATTCAAATTCATCGCTTAATTTTCATCATCATCTCCAAATACAATCTCAGGTTCATGATGCTCCAGCTAGTGGTCACAATAAAGATCGAATTTCTACAGATGATGAAGACAATTTTGTTTATCAAATTTCAAGCATGGATTTAAGCTGTGACGTGAGTAAGTTAGATCTTAAAATTAATGAACATTTACCTTATTATATAAAAGAAAAGGTTTTTGAGATAGTGAAACCAGCTTTCTCTATTTCAAATGATAAAAAGACACCTAGCCATGATTTTAAAATGAAGATAGTTTTATCCAAAGAAACACCTTTTCACTGTCCACCAAGGAGATTGCCGTATGTGCATAAATTAGAACTTCAGAAGATTTTAGACAATCTCATGAAAAAGGGTATAATTCGCGAATCGACATCCTCATTTGCTTCGCCTATAGTTCTTGTCCAGAAGAAAAATAAGAAGCTGAGGCTTTGTGTTGATTACCGTGAATTGAACAAACTGACTCTCAGGGACAATTATCCCTTACCTTTGATCGAAGATCACATAGATCGTCTTAAAGACAAAAGGTTTTTTACCACTCTTGACCTGAAAGATGGTTTTCACCATGTTGATATGGCAGAGGAATCAATTAAATATACGGCATTTACGACTCCTCTAGGACAATTTGAACATGTAAAGATGCCCTTCGGGTTAAAAAATGGCCCCTCCTTTTTTGAAAGATTTATAAAGAGAATATTTAGAGACGAAATCAAGTCAAGTCAAGAAAGGTAAAATACTTAGCTTTATGGATAATTTTTTGATCGCTACAGAATCTATTGAAGAACATTTCGATATTTTAAAAGATGTTATGAATGTTTTAGTTGCATATGGTTTGCATCTCAGATCAGACAAATGTGAATTTTTACAAACGGAAATACAATATCTAGGATACAAAATTAATGAAAAGGGTGTAAGGCCAAATGATACAAGTATGAATGCTGTTAGCATTTTTCCTATACCTAAGTGTACTAAGGAAGTTCAAAGTTTTATAGGACTATGTTCCTATTTTCGCAAATTTATAAAAAACTGTTCTAACCTTGCCAAGCCACTCTATGACCTTATGAAAAAAGACGCACCATTCGTATTTGTTTTCAAAAAAAAAGAGGCTTTTAACTTGCTAAAAATAAGGCTTACAGACTCTCCAGTCCTTTCTATTTATAGTCCTCATAACATCACCGAATTGCATTGCGATGCAAGTAGTGTAGGATACGGAGCAGTATTACTCCAAAAGCAAAAGGATAATAAATTCCATCCAGTCTTCTACTTTTCTAAGAGGGCCACAGAAGCCGAGAGCAGATATCATAGCTATGAATTGGAAACTCTAGCTATAGTCTATGCTATAAGAAGATTTAAAATTTACCTTATTGGAATACCCTTTAAAATAGTTACTGACTGCCAGGCACTCACAATGACGCTTAACAAAAAATCCCTTAACCCACGAATTTCTCGTTGGGCGCTTGAGCTACAAAGTTTTGATTATAGTGTACAACACCGAAATGGAGACAAAATGACTCATGTTGACGCCCTGAGTAGGGCGCTTGAGCTACAAAGTTTTGATTATAGTGTACAACACCGAAATGGAGACAAAATGACTCATGTTGACGCCCTGAGTAGGTCGTTTAATATTCTTCACGTGGATGACGAATCCTTTGAGTTTGTATTGGCAGCGGCACAAAAACAAGACCCTAAAATAATGTCAATTCTTAAAGAGTTAGAGAAATCTGAAAGTTCGTTCTACGAGATGATAGATGGCCTCATATATAGAAAAATTAAAGACAACGTTTTGTTTTATGTTCCCTCAAAGATGGAAGACCAGGTTATTCGTACACACCATGAAGCAATGTGTCATTTAGGAGTAAATAAGTGTTTTGAGCATCTTTCTCAAAGTTACTGGTTCCCGAAAATGAAGGACAAAATCAAAGAGTACATTAAAACATGCCTTAAATGTATTTATTTTTCTCCTGATTCAGGCAAGGCTCAAGGAATTTTAAATTCTATACCAAAAGGCAATGTACCTTTTGAAACATTGCATATTGACCACCTTGGCCCTTTATCTACTGGGAGCAAGAAACATCTCTTTTGTGTAATAGATGGTTTCACAAAATTTTTAAAGCTCTATCCTGTGAAGACTACCAAAACTAAGGAAGTCATTGCTTGTTTGAAGTCATATTTCGAAAACTATTCAAGGCCAACTAGAATTATATCCGATCGTGGAACTTGTTATACATCGAAGGAATTTTCCGATTTTTTGAACTCAAACAATGTTCAACATGTTAAGTTTGCCACACATTCCCCTCAATCGAATGGCCAAATAGAGAGGATCAATCGCATTCTTGTCCCCATGCTGGCAAAAGAATCAGATTCTGAAACCACAAGTGGATGGGATAAGCATGTTGCAAAAATTGAATTTGCGTTAAATAATACCATAAATCGTAGTACGGGTTTTGCACCAAGTACACTCTTATTTGGTAGGAATCAAAAGGGAGAGTTCTGCGATCGTGTTAAGGAGTTTTTGAATACTAACTTAGGAGTAAGGAATGTAAATTTTGATGACATCAGAAATACAGCCAATAAAAACATAGAAATAAATCAAGCCTCTAACAAATTAAGTTATGACAAGCGTCACAAAATACCACAGGCTTACAAAAAAGGGGACTATGTTTTGATCAAAAATGTTATAAGTACTCCTGGTATTAACAAAAAACTATTCGCCAAATATAGGGATCCTTATGAGATAGAGAAAGTTTTAGGTAAGGACAGGTATTTAATCAAAGACATTGATGGACTGCAGTAACCACGTCTACCATATAGAGGAGTTTCATCACCAGCTAATATGAGACCGTTCGTGACAAAAACATCTAGTTTGGAGCATGATGACGATGGATGGCAGAGATCTGACAGCTTAAAAAGATGATAGATTTTAGTATACTTAAACGCCTTTACCATTTATTTTCACGTTTCTTTGAGTATTTCTATAATGTATCTATATAATGTATGTATATACATATAAAAAAAAATATTTTTTGTTAAATGTATTCTCTATATTTTGGTTTTGATACATGTTCTTTTATAAAAATGTTTATATATGTATTTGTTTGCTTTTATCATAATTTGATATGTAATGTTCATATTATATATCTTTCGAATGATATTTTATTTAAAAAAAGATGTAATCGGGGCGATTACTCGATCAGGCTGGCCGAACTGTAGTGAACTTTTATATAAAATGGTCCATTTACTTTTAATACCTACTGTGCGCATACAATTTATATTTGCACTCAATTATGTCTATCAAGTTATTTCAGTACATAGAATACGTTAACTAAAATTGTTGATTGGCCCAAATGATCGAATGATCTACCCGCTTCTATTTTACTGTGCTTTCGCACCGTTTTAAAGTCAAGCTTTTGTGAAAACATTGTTCATAAGACATTAATTAAAAGCATTTGAAGTATCCAAGTCGTTTCTTTCCTTGTTCCTCAGAGTTATCCTACATATTTTTATTTTTTGTTTTATTTTTCCTAACTTTCATTCCTTCAGTTTAATTTCCATTTTAATTATTTTAATTTTAATTTAAATTTATTTTATTATTTTTTAATTATTTTTACTACCTATGTATTTTCAATTAATATTAATTAATTTTTTTTTGTAATTTGTATATTTATTATTATTATTATTATTTAAAAAAAAGGAAATCAATAATTAAAGTTTGTATTTCCATTTTTATTTTATTTTGTTGTTGTAATCAAAGAGCTTACTCGATCATGTGGGTACTATACTTTCATGCGTAACGTACATACATACTTCCAAGTCTAAAGATACCACGCCCTTACCATCCAGCCATTTCAGTCAAGTTTATCTAAAAAAGTTATATTTTACCTCTTAGCATAGGCTCCTACTAAATATTTACCCAAAAACTTCGTTAGTAAAAGTTTAAGTAATAAAAATCACCTGGACGCTTTTTGCTCTAAAATAAATAAATTCCCAACGAAAAGAACTAACCAACCAACCAACTTTTATTCTTTTTGCCAACACTCACTGACCAGGACAATCTAATAAAACCCTCAAAAACTTTACTTCATAAATGAAATGACGTGATATTTACGAGGACGAAAAGAAAAACAGTCCTCTCGACAATCCTGCACACATTCAAACATAATTAAGTGAATTTCACTCATGTATCACAATTCATGAACGAAATTCTGTAATTTGTGTGCCTTGGCTGAGGTGATTGCTGGAAAATGTATTTTCTTGCAACGTAAACAACACACATCCACAACAAAATAAAAAAAAATATAATAAATGCTTGGCACACAGGGAAAGTCCCAACCCAACCCCAACTCAAGACTTCAGAAGACTGTGCTTTAAATTTTCACACAAAAGGTAACAATCGTAGAGAAACTAATTTCAGGAAAATAAAGAAGAAGTCAAACAGCCCATAGGAGTGACATTCTCCTCATCTTTTTCTGGCGAAGCCATTATAATCAGAGAGTCTACGATGTCCTTGACAAATGAACAAAAAAAGATTTATGCTTGTGTGCGTATGGTGGATAAGCTAGCTTGAGGAAGCTCAGTTTCTTTTTTTTGTGGAGAAAACTTATTATAAGTAGATCATAAGAACTAACGAAGTAAGGATTCACTAGTAGATAGGACGGTTCCTTGAGTGCTGGAAAAGGATAAAGAAGAAGGTAGTGTATCTAACTGATTACTACCTTGGGTGCATTTACTTAGCGTAATTTGAAAATAAGAGGAAAACAACTTTTAGTTTAAATTTTCCGGTTGGAAATGCGACAAAAATAACCATCATACAGTCTGGGTTACAGGAAAGGGCCTTAAATTGCAAAAAAATAATTTCAGTTCTAAGGTTATATGAAATGCAGGAAATTTATAACATGCATTAACATTGAACTTAATAAAAAGAAAACAGGGTTTCATCTTTGTGTTCGAAGTGGATAACGATTTAATCAAAAAATTCGATGAACGGTTACATCAACACAGAAAACAGCCAGATATGGAAAGATTTCAATTTACATGAAGTATTGCAAATTTGGTGTTTATTTTGAGCCAGCTGTCAATACATATTTGACAACGCTGATAATCAACACAAGGGCCGAGACTTCATCATCCAACTAATTTGGCATTCTCCAGAGGGAAAATTGAAATTTTATTCTTAGCCCTAAAAATAACGGTACCTGCCATATGACCGTTTAGGATAATCTTATTTTTCTCAAAAACGGCTGCAACGATTTTGATGAACATTTTTTGAGAATTTTTTTGTTGGTATTGACTATCATTTGATTAGAACTACTGTTCAGGAATGACCCATAAAATTGTTTATTATTTTTTCATAATTAATATTCATTTATAAATTATTATTAATTCATAAATTATTTTCATGCTTTAATTCATTTAAATATTTTTTCAACTTGCCAAACAAGTCGTATAATACCCTATGTTTTGTTCTAATCTTAAGCTCAATCTTAATCCCTATTTGTTTGTTTTAACTTTACTGCTAAGCAGCTTAAGAACTTGCAATGTATGTACCTATGTATATGGAAACTGTTAAAGAGAAGATTTTGCATGAATTCATGATCAATGCATATTTGCATACATTCGATTATAACGGTTTATTTAATTTTTGGCTTTCTCGGTTACGGCTCTTTGGATTTCTATCAAATTTTATATTTACGAAGATCTAGGTAGCCTACTTAATTCTGCATATCAAAATTTTGAATAATAATTAAAATTAATTTTTGAAATTTTTTTTTTGAAAAATCACTATTTTGAAAACTAATCAAAAAAATTATTTTAAATTTTATAATCACATGTATTTTAATAAATTCTAAAAAACTGCATACCAAAATTTAATAAATAATTAAAAAAAAAAACTAAAAATAAAAAACAGGATTTTATCAAAACCGGTCCCACAATTTTCGAAATAATTTTTCGTAAATTCCTTGTTATTTAAGACGTGATATGGCATACTTCATTTTTACTAAAAACCGTTAAGTATTGTGGTTTTTAATACTTTTTATAAGTTCAAACTGTGTTATTTTCAACGCGAATATTGCTTGTTTCTGTCAAAGATCTTGCTTTCCAATGTAACTTTGCACATAGGAGCAAGTACGTGCGACCCAGTCGTGCCCATTTTTTATAAAAGAAGCGATAAGGAAAGGCATGAAACTTTGCCCCGTTTTTCGAGAAAGGCAATTGCTTTAGAGATAGTTCTATTTCCTATATCAACTTTAATAATAGTACTCTGTTTTTGTATTCTATCAAGCAGTGCATCGAAGTTTGAGAAAAACTTGCCAGAGATGGGAATTTTACTCCAGTTATGGGCGTATAAACGCTTTATGAATTATAGCCGGATAAGAAGGGGAAAAATCTTTTTGCAACGATACAAAAAAGCTAAGCACTTAGCAGCGTTTTTGGCGGTTGCACCGTTGCAATGGTAAGAATATTAAAAGCTAAAGTTATAGTCGTCAGCAAAACAGTTAAGTGGATTAGCAGTAACAGACAGAAGATTATTTATAAAAATGAGGAAAAGAGTCGGAGTCTACTCCAACGAACAAGAGTATTATCGCAAAAGCACGCATTTTCGATAAGAGAGCTTCACGCCAAACTCTGTATAATGCCTTGGAAATATCAAGCGCAATAATCTCGTTTTCGCCAAGGCGATGTACAGATTTGTTCCCCTATTCGGTGAGATATGCCATCAGATCATGAAGAAGCTTCCGCTGGACAAATGCAGTTTTAAATGTTCTAGGAAAGATTAGGACTTTTCTTGGTATTGCCAAACAGTCCTGGTGGGAAGTTTTTCTTTAACTAGATGAGTGGAGGATGAGAACACAATGATCTGAAGTTCCGTATGGACAAGTTACACTAATGGTAGACTTATCAGGGTGAGACGTAAGAAACAAGTCAATAATATGGACTGCTTGCGCAGGACCATCCGGTATTCGAGAAGGCTCATTGACAAGTTGGGTGGTGGTGTAACCCAGCAAATATCTGACCAGAAAAATGGTGGAGCCAGTTGGAATTTTGTACGTTGAAATCGTCCACAATAACGATTTCAGTGCAAGGATAATGGGAAACAGTTTTCAAAATGGAATCGGACAGCGCATCAAACTCGATTAAAGTCGATTTGCCACTTTAGAGACGTGGGCTCCTGTAAATAAAACAATAATGAATGATATGCCTGCAGACATTGAATTTAGGCCACAAAAATTTAAAGTCCGTGTTGTAACATTAATCGTATTGGGGAAGGCTCTTTCAAGCAAAATCAGATATAACATAAGCGACGAAAGCATGATTGGAACAAAGTAATCTATATCCATGTAGAGCAAATTCTGATAAATCAGTATTCGCTCCAACAGCTGGGCCATCATCGCGTCAGGCTGGCGATATCGTCTTCGATACGCAAGCTTCACGTAACGATAAAAATCCTCTATCATCCGAAAGATTTCGACTGAAAAATTTGAAGCTTGCTTCACTTAGCGAGAAAAGCTATCGTCTGTTCGATATCGACTATTATTTATTTAGCTATTTAGCTATCGTTTTGGTGTGTTTCATATTTTATACATAAAAAATAATAGGTAACTGCAAGAAAATGTTCTGCTGAAATGTTATAATTTCCTAAATGGAGTCGAAGGTGAAACTATAATTAATAAGAAGGAGGGAGCTAAAGAATGCATCACATCCTTTGTCAGTTTTAGCTCAAATGCGATTGTATGTGCCTTGGCCTTAACACTTACATATAATATTCGTATTTTAAAATCTTTTTTAATGTATGTATACATTTATTCAACTCTTCTGAGTTGAAAAAAGCTCTTTCTAAATTAAGTAAGAATAATTCATTCGAACATATCAACAAATTAATTTGGAAAAGCATATTATACCTATACTTTGTTCAATTTATATATCCAGTACAGGTCTTATGGAAAAGAGCTTTTTAACACACTGGTACCCGCTAGTGTTTTCACTGCACACAACTTAAGAAATTGTCACTGAAATATAAAACAGAACCCCTGAGAAACATTGAAATTGTTTTTGTAATAGGTACTCCATAAACCCACGTACATTCCAAGATGACCTGTCTGCTGTGAGGACTGAGGAGACAGGAGACTGATTTTCAATTAGCTTCTCGTTCTCGCTTATTGTTTTTATAAAAAAAAAAAACTTATTTAGGGTTACCATTCGTCGTCGTTGCAAATTAATTTTTGGTTTTTGATATGGAATTGGAAGCTCTCAGAATTAAGGCTTTCTTAGAGCTTATGAGAGCATATTCTAAGTTTAAGAAAGAAGGTGTTGGCGCTGCGTGTTTTTCTGCTGACATCTTTTGGTGTTTTTTACTTCAAAAAAACGTTTAAAATACAGCTATGTAAATTTGTTGGCTATTTTTTAACTTGCGATTATAAGTTCTATACATAATACAAGTTATGCATTCATATAGAAAAAAATTGATATAACAATCAAATATGGCATTACGATGATAGAGAAACATATTTGAGTTACTGGCAAAATTCTGCCTGTCTGTCTGTACGGATCTACATATTTTGAACTACAGCCTACCTGAACGGTTAGGCCGATTGTCTTCAAATTTAGAACATAAGGTTATTTTGACATTCTACAGTGGACTTTTTTAATATTTTTGTTTACAAATGTAGGCGTGGAAAAAGAGAGATTTAATTTAATTTTTCTTAGATTTAGTTTACGGTCTATATGTTTCTGTTCATAAAATCTGAATAAACAGTTGGTAACCCTACCCACGGGCGGCAGTGGTGCAGTAGATAAGATGTTTGCTTGTTAAGCGAGAGATCCTAAGTTCGATTCTCAGTTTAAAAAGCGATTTTTCTAACTCCTAGGGCAAGCTAGAGCCGTCCGTGGGTCTTAAGTGAGAAAATAGTCACCTAATTATCGATCTACTGCGCCGAAAAAAGTTCTTTCCTATCTCTCTAATTTTTATAACTAGTGTCGTGCAATATCCGGTTGCATTCTATTTTGACACGTATTTTTATTTGACACGTATGTACAAATACTTCTTGTTTCTGTTGAATTTGTTGGCTTGCAAATAAAAAGACACATTGGAAAAGTCCGTGTGACCTAGTCGTACCCATTTTTACTTGCGATTAAAGGTACTATAATGCAACTTATGCATTCCTGCAGATATTAAGATAACAATCCTTCTGTCTGTCTGTCTGTTTGTACGTATATATTTTTACTACAGTCTGAACTGTAAAGCCAATCGTCTTCAAATTTGGAACATAAGGTTATTTTAACATCCTACAGAGGGGTTTGTATTTTTTTTTTCATATAATTGTTTTGTAACTTTCGCTTATTTTTCTCGAAAACTGCTCGAAGATTTTTTATGAAAATGAAGGTTATTTTTGTGCTTAAGTTTGAATTCTTTAATTTTGTTTTTTTTAATTTTTAATAAAAGTTGTTAAATAAGAACCGTTTTATTTAAAAACCGTTACTATGATTTTGAAAAAAAAATCACACTGTTTCACTTTTTTTAAAGAAATAATATGGCGTTTAATTTTTTTCGCTGAAAACTCTTTTACGTACTTTTTTCAAACAATCAAAAGTCACAAAAATCGAATAAAAACTTTAAATTTCTTCTTTTATATATGTGCTTATCAAATTTTATTTGACGCTGTGACCGCATATAAGAGGAAGTACGTGCGATCCAGTCGTGCAATTTATTTTAACTGCCCATATATAACTTACCCTTAAGGCTGGGTGTACCTCGAAAAAAAATCGCAAAGAAGGAAAGGTGATAAAAGTTCATTTCGTTTTCTATGCAAACAAATTATTTTTGTTTGGAGTTTGGAAATAAAATAATTTTTCTGGTGTTTATAAAATAAATAAATTTATTGGCGCGACAGCTCCTTAAGGAGCCAAGGCCTAGTGACTTATACTCTCAACCATTCCTGTGTGTGTGTTGTTACTCTGCAAGAATGGAAGGGACCTAAAGTTTACCGCCGAGTCCGAACGGCTACATGAGATGCACTTTTTCGAGACAAATTTTACTCTTGGAGGTTTTGTCAGTTCCTCGCAAGAGGCAGTACCCCAGAAAAAAAGGTGGCTATGAGCTGGATTTGAACCCAGGTTCTTTCGCTTAGCAGTCCGACACACTAACCACTAAGCCAATTTATTTTTATTTAAAAAAAAAAACATTTTAAATTTTATAATCACATGTATATTAATAAAGTCTAAAAAATTGCATACCAAAATTAAAAAAAAAATGGTTCAAAAAACTAAAAATAAAAAACAAGAATTTATAAAAATCCGTCCTAAAATTTTCAAAATACTTTTTTCATAAATTCATTATTATACAAGACGTGTGATGGCATACTCCATATTTACTAAAAACTGTTAAAGGTTGTGGTTTTGACACTATTTATAAGTGTTATTTTTGTACGTAAATGTTTCAATCAAAGATCTTGCCTTCCAATATAGTTAAGCACATAGGAGCAAGTACGTGCGACCCAGTTGTGCCCATTTTTGTTTGTATTGATAGTGTCTTATTCAGCAATGTAGTTTAAGGGTAATTTTTCATAATGAAAAATTGGACATTGTTTTTGGGTGATTTCTTGTAAGTCTAATAATATGGATTCATTTTCCATTATACAATATGGCCCCAAATAAATAAAAAAAAATTGTCTAGATATTTTATGAAAATTTACAAAAGATCTTCGTTCCACGTCTACAACACACTAGCAAGGCAAACGTGAAAATTGATAGGGGCCGGTCTTCTAGACAGACAAAATAAAAAAAAATATATATAGGCCGGCCAACGATGCAATTATCATATCAACTTGAACTAATTTTGCTCTCCAGGTCCAGTTTTTTAGCTAATAGAAAATAAAAAAATACAACAAATTCCTAGGCACACCATTATGGACTAGGATAGCCACAGAAAGGAAGAACATTACAAAAAAACAAAAAAGGTCATTTCATTTTTAATTATTTTTAGAGCCAGGCCAGAGGCAGGTAGGTTTGTTGTTAGTGCCCATGCACATGCATTTCATTTTTTCGTTCTCGTCGCGTCGTCATCGCTCCTGAGGATCGAAAACAAATAAACGCAAGGAAAAAAGTTCACATTCATATTCTGTGCGATACGGAGAGAAGGAATATTTACGTTTTAAAACGTCCATGCTCCTCATCTGAAGTCTGAATGAACTTTTGAGCTAAGAGCACGGAAAAAAGAGAATTTTATTTGTGCACCAATACATACAAGCACGTTTACTTGAGTTTTGAGTTCTGGTTTGAGGTACACCTAGCCTAACAACAAGCAGTTTCTAGTATTATTAACTTTGTAGTTATGCATATTTAATGCAATTCAAATCAAAAGTATAGTTGCATTTGTAATCGTTTTTGTTTTGTTAACGTTCATTTGCAGTCATATTAACGTCATGAAATTAATATTAACAAGTGTTTTGCTTTTAATTTTGAAATTTAAATATGTAGAGGAATTACCCTTTTAAATATTTTTTGATTTGCGTCATTATTTTTTCAATGATTAGCATCGCTTGAACTAAAGCTGGTTGGGCTCGCTTTGCGTTTATTACACTAAGACTCATCATGCGCTTTATCAAAAGTTAGTAATTTTTCAAGGGGTCAACCATCGCTAATGTTCTAGACGCCCAACTGAGCTAACTAGGTGTAATTTGATATAAGGTAATTCCAACCCTTTCAATACCACTGTGATGGGCTTCGAGAAGTAAGCACTAAACTATGAGGTCTTCATCACGTTATCTGTGAGGCATGCGATTGAATGAAAATATATAGTATGGATTCTGGATCTAGATGCATCATTTTTTAGAAAATTCCTCTTTGTATAACTGTCCTTTCTGTCAAGCTATTCCCTTTCTCAAAAGCTACCAGCAGTGATTAGAAAAATCAGATTGCCCTTTAAGGGTAGCACTTCTACCACAAGGATACTCCCACAATGTGGCTTAAAACCTAATACTCATCAAGCAGCTATTAGCATGATAACTCGAGTAAATAGCTGGTCTTCCATGCTAACCCGTGAACATTATACACATGTCTTAGCCCTCTTAAGGCCTTGGCCTTAAGCCAAGGAAAAATCACCATGCACCCATTTTTCACATAACATCAGATGCTGGAAAACCCCCAGGATAAAAACACAAATCTTAAGGGACTTAAAAGTCAAAACAAACAGTAAAAAAAACTTAAATGGGTCAAATAAAGCGGCACGATTATTCAGCCCTCCAAATCTTTTGAAATCATAACATTGGAAATGTATCAGAAGAGAAAAACCGCATTCGCAATCGGAGGGGGACTTCAACTAATTTCACGTGTTTCTAACTAAGGACGAGGTGGCTGGAAAAACTTGACGGGAACATACCTTAAATTAAAATTACTTTAAAATTAATGCCAAGGACTAAAAAGCCTGCATTTTGAATTCTTCTAAAACCGCATTATCAAGTTTCTTTTTTTTCCAACGACCTCCTTTCTATATCTATATATTCTATATCTATATATTCCAATGCACCATATCACATGTTACTTGCAATTTTACTAAAATGTCATTCCATTACTAAATTGCTTTTTGCACGATTGATTTTCTCCTGAATGCCTCCTAAAAGATCTCAAAAACCTTCCAAGTTCCATTATAACAGACCGCACTGCCAGCGGATATACATACACATATAAGTACAAAACAACTATGTACTCGTATAACCAAATTTTTCAATTAAACTGTTAAAGCATACTGCTGGCCAAAGATAAAACCTTCCACAACCTACTCGTAATGCCGCATATTGCAGAAGACTTTCGCAACCTATAATACCTTTCTCCTTTTTTCTGGTTGACCATTTCTCTGACAAATTCCTACGGGTTATGCACTCACGTTTTCAAGGAAGCCACACAGTGAATTCATTTACCACAGGAAATAGCAATCGAAGGTTTCTTTTTCTACATCCGCAACAGCAATGGAAGCTGCTGGTGCTGCATCGTTACGTGTTTAGGGTTACGGCACGGTCTTCATCTCTATGAAAGGACGAGGGAACACTATTGCAGTGCAACAGCTATGCAAATCGAATCCGAGCGATTGTCTTGCCCATTGAACGTTTTATTTGCACTCGCACAAGGCGATAACTTTCAGAATTATAGCAATTTAGCAATTTCCCCCCGACTTCACCACCAAGACGGATGTTATCGAAAATCGAAAATATAGCGGGCGGAACGGAGGACCCTCATAGTTTACTTTAACTCTGGTTCTGTTCTCGTTCTTCGGCATGGCATTTGCTTAGGAAATCTATCCGATTTGTGTAGTTTTGATATATGCAAAGGACTCTGGGTTCGGTGTGTTCCCAAGAGGGTTGGATAGTTTTTTTTTCGGGGGAGATATGGGAGGGTGAAATGGATTGCAAAACTCACATAAAGGTAATTTATCGGAAAATTTAAATTATGGGATCACGCACTTCTCTCTCGAGCATAGATGTACGATGACACTATAGCAATGCCGATGAGGCAGGAGGACAAAGGGCGTATAGTTGATGATGATGGTACAATTTTCTTCAATGCGAACAGTTCCTTCGCTCCTCCGTCCGGACCAAGGGTATTTTGTCCATTCTTATAGCAGGCTAATGGGTATTAGGACTGATGATGCTGGGGATCTCTCCATATTGTTTGCACATCATATTCATCGATTTAACCGATGGACGTCGTTTGAATATAGATTGAAAATTATTATTCAAGGATATGCTGATGTATCCTGCGTATCTATCGTTTATAATAAATGGATGATGCCTAGATACATAGGGATATTGTTTTCCGCGTTGTTTAGGGTTTTCCTTCTTTTTTATTCGTTTAGGACTTTCGTTTCTCGAATCAGCATTATTGTTTCGAAGAGGAAGATGATTAAGGCGGAGAGAAATTCGGGATTGTATCGTTTACACAAAAAGGTTCTTAGTTCAGGGAAGCAAGAAACAATCAAAGTTAATGAAGGATGCAAACAACATTGTTAATGATGAGTGTAGCCAAATTGGTTGGCTGGGGTTTTTGAATGGAAATTCGAAGTGATAATGCAGCAGAAGGGAAATTGTAGGATCTTAAGAAAATGAGTCTTGTAATCTGACTGGACAGTAATTGTTTATTTTGCAATCAACTTTAGTCAGATACATTTACATAACACTTTAGGTAGCTTCTTTAATAGGTTATCAGGCTTTGGAACGTTATGATGAGATACGAAACGAAAATACACAATGGATGGTTAAATTTTAGGTATTGAACTCAAACACAGTCAACGGAGGTTGATACCCAACAAACATTATTAATTACCGATGAAATTACATTGGCTCAGAATACTAATGTATGTACGTACATGTATATTTTTCATTAATAAAGAATTTCTAGAAGCCGACCCAGGCAATAGTATCGACAATGCTTGTGGGCTATCTGTTTTCTAAAATTACGTAAAATCATCATTTTCAGTTTCAGGCTCTTAAGAAATAAGGAAGAGTAAGTCACTGACTATGGGCACTGAGAATTGAGTTGTCATTAAAGGTAAACTCTAGAATTCCAACACTGGCTGATAGAAATTGTGTGGACAAAAAATGCTTCTTAATCCATAATCCTCTTCCTGTAAGATAATTTCTGGAACTTATTGATAATGAACTTCCACTTAATTTTTACTTGCGATAATTTCTAGAACTTATAATGAACCTCCAATTAGTTTCTACTTGCGATCATATAAAAATATAAGAGAAGTTTAGGATTCGTGAGTAAAAAAAGAGTTGGTTTAACGTAAAGTCGGTTTACGGACGACAATTTTACGTGATAACGTCATAAGAAAACATTAATGGCAGCAACACCAACGTACAGCCCGTTAACTCACACCCACAAAACCTCTATTTAAATCCACACACGCACCCCAATATCTACATCTATTTTCTACTAACAAAACTCCGCCTATTTTGTATTCCTTTTTACGAATATGTGCTGTTTTCGCCGGAGGCTACATTGGGCCTTATTTTTTCGAAAACTTTTTTTGTTGATGATTTTGAAGTAACGGATCTATAAAAATCTCAGTTCAGACTATTGAGAATAACCTTCAAGAATTCGAGGACTTATAACCGCAAGTTTTGCCGTGATTATGGGAAAATAAATGGTGATCAATTCTAGCGGCAACAAAGGCTCACATAATTGGGAAATAAGTTAAAAATAAAATAAAAAAAATTGTAGAGTATTTGATTCCGCGTCAAATGAGATGAGGGATTGCCCGCTACCAAATTACATAAGGTCAAAGTTGGGTCAATTTTCCACAAAAAAAAAGCTTTGAAAAAATCATGCAAAAACAAATCTACGACTTTATTGCACGCCACATCCTTTTAGCATGCATTCAATCTTTTTTCGTTCTAGGCAAAGCTGCACTACAGCCCTTCTCAAGGTCATCTAAGATGTAAGGGGACAACTTGATAACAATAGGGTTACCTTCTTTATTCTTCTTCTTCTAAATTCCTCAAAGAAGTAAATATAACGTCTCCCCAGATGCCCTTAAACTTATTTCGTCGTTTCTTCAAGGTAGAAAACAATCGGTGTATGTAAATATCAAACACTCTAAGTTCCTTTCAATTAAAAACGGTGTCCCTCAAGGATCAATTCCTTCACCCTAATTATTCTCCCTATACATAAACGAAATAGCATCCATTTTGACGAATGTCTCTAAACATTTCTATGCAGATGACATACAAATATAAAGAAGTTGTCCCATAGGACTTATTGAAGATTGTGTCTGCACTGAAGAACTTGACAAAATCTTTACTTGGACGAAAAGTAACGCTTTGATGCTAAACCCATCAAAAATGCAAATGTTTAGTTGTTTCTAAAAAAATCCTTGATATATCCTACTTTCCATCTGTATTCATCAATTAAACTCCCTTAGAATTCCCAAATAAATCAAAAAACTTGGGCATAATCTTCAACAGGACATTAACTTGGAACGATCACATTAATTCGGTAGTAGGGAAAACTTACGCATCATTAAGATCTTTATGGGCAATCCAGGGTCTTACACCACCTAACACTAGAATGGTCCTTGCCAAAACCCTTGTAATCTCGAATCATACATACGGCTGTGAAATATACAACAATTGTGACTCTGCGAGCAAAAGAAAGTTAAAAGTAGCTTTCAACAACACTATCCGTTATATATATGGACTGAGAAAATATGATCATGTATCGCATTTAGCTGAGAACCTTTAGTTTCGTTCGCTAAAAACACTGTTCACCATTATACAAACAAAACAACCGCAGTATCTTTACGAAATTCTTCAATTTGCAGAATCAAACAGGACAAAAAAAAATGATTCATCCTAAGTTCTCTTGTCTCACATCAGAGAGACAGTTCTTCATCACTGCAGTGCGTTCTTGGAATTCACTCCCCTCTCAAATACGTGGGTCAAACAGCATACAACAACTGGAAAAAAAGCTTAAACTTTATCTCCGTAGTGCCCAACCAAAGCAACTAACTTACTTACTTATCTACTAATTTATTAATCCTTTTTTTATGCTCTCCATAAAGTAACTTCTTTTATTTTATTTTTTCTCTCATTTTCACTTTATCTATTACTATCTATGCTTTTATTTCTTCTCTGTATAATGCTTTCTCAATAATTTCCTTTTTTTTAAACTTTGTTATGATTTCTCAACAAAGTATTAATGAAACTCTAATTAATTTTTTTTTTAATCTTCTTTTTTAAATTGTTTATGTTATTACATTTGCTATCACCAGCTTATAAGATCTCCATCTTACAGCGTTAGTATTACTTGAAATAAATAAACTAAACTAAACTACTATGACTACTCGCGTTCGTGTTTACCTTCGGCTAGTAAAAATCTGTAAAACAAACACGCTTATCAAAATCTACAAAACAAAGTAATTTTTTACAAACGATTTGTTTTTGTTTACATTGCAGATTCCACTCGATCTAAGTATTAAACATAAACATGAGGACTTTGCTCTCAAAACTACTATCGAGTAACTAGCACAACAAGAGTATAAACAGAGCTTTTCTCGGCTGGTTTCCTCCTCTCCCGCTAGGAATTACTATTCGATCAAAGTTCTTATAAATTATTATCGAAGAAGACGACAATGACAAGTGGATTTAAATAAAGAGAATGAAAAAACAAAAAACAAAAACAAGTTTATTTACGCGCCATTGATTGCAGAGAATGAGCTTTTAGTAATCAACTTCATAGTACATATATAGTTACATTATTCAGAACAAGAAACAAGATACAAAAAGCTCTCTCAAACGAGGCACATTGTTTTATCTTATCAAAGAAAAGAAGCCAAAACAAAAACACACAATAAAGGTCAAAGTCGAGTGATTGTTGGCAAACATAATTAAGGAAGAGAGAGTATAACAGAACAAAGTACATTGGACTTGGACATTGCTTTCCGAACCCAAAAGATACAAAAAGTGTTATCTGTCTTCTAGCCAATTGTCAAGAGAAGGGGCCAATTTGCCCACTTCATTAACGTATCTTTTCTTTGAGTACAATCCAATCAAATCAACCAAGTGAGAAGCCATCGATGTGCCGAGTAGCCACATCTTTGAAAAAGAAAATTAATTAAAACAAAATCAATTAACAGAAAAAATAGAAACATTTTTTTTATTATCATTAACTTAGAAAATACATAGATACAAATATTGACACATGTGTGAGTATGAGTTTGTTTTTTAGTTGTGTGCGAACAAACTTGTATTTGTGTTTGGCGACATCAGCTGCTTTGGATACATCTTTTGCTCGTTCGTACGTCATTACTGCCTCTTGGCAACCACCGACTCTGTCTTCTCGAGTAGGAATTTCTGGATTTCTGGCCAAATTTCCGCCGTTGTTCGGCCAGCGAACTTTGTCACCAGATTGTATTTCTGGTAGAATTCCAGGACTGGCAGCATGGCCTCATGATAAACTTCCAGTCGCTTGCGCACTATCTCCGGTTGGTCGTCGGAACGTTGCACCAAATCCTCACCGGTTTCATCATCCTTGAATGGAACTTTTGGATTACTGAAACCCACATTGTAAACTCGTCCCGATGGCAGATGTATCCAACGGTTTTTAACACGATCAATAATAACATCCGTTGGTACGTCCAAGTTGAGGACAGCATCAACAGGGTCACTAGCTTGGAGACGTTCAGCCTGGGCAACAGTCCGTGGAAATCCGTCCAGCATCCACGACCTGTTGCCAGCTTCGATGATTCGCCCGGAAACACACTTGATTATCAGGTCATCTGGAACCAGTTTACCGGCGTCCATGTATACTTTGGCCTTCTTGCCCAAAGATGTGCCATTCATTATATTCAAGCGAAGGATGTCACCCGGCGAGATGTGCACGAAGCCGAACTGCTCGACGATGCGCTTCGAGATTGTACCTTTGCCAGATGCAGGCGCACCCAGTAGTACCGCCCGGAAGATTTTCGATTTCATTTTCTTTTTTGTTTTCTTCGGAATGAAAATAAACTTTTTTTTTTATTTATTTCGTAGTTTTCTTCAATGAAACATAAAACAAGATGAGGGGGACACAAAAATGAAATACCGAAACGATTGGGGGGTGGTGCGGTTAGGGTTACACAACTAAACAGCTGCTACTTGGTTAGCTAGCTCGGCAGTGTGTGGATTGTGTGGGATGTGGATGAAGTATCGTGGCGAGCTGTATAGATACTCGTAGCCGAGCACTTTCGTTGTCAAAGTTTATTTGCAAACTGAACTAAAATAAAAGCTAAAATGATACTGAACTTGAGACTTGAAGAGCAACAATGAGTATGAAAAGTATCGCGACGTGTGGGTTGCCGTTGCTGGTGTTGGGTTGTAGTTGTGGTCAGGGCTGGATTTGTTATGGTGAAATTTAAAACACAGACGATTTTCAATAGTGATGGTTGTCAATGGTGATGGTTAGTCAAATGTTTTGTTACTATTTTATTATTGATTTTATCGGATATTAATAATAATTCTATGCATTTTTATGGTATATATACAGTCGAAAAAATTTAAATTATTTTCCCCTTTAGGTTTCTTTAGACATTTCGCGAAAAATTAAAAAAAACTGTCTGTCATCTGTAACACAATTAATAACCAAAATAAAAAGTAAGGGGCCAATATGGCTCCCCTGGGGTACACCAGAGTGAGCTATAAATGTTAGTGTGTCAGGCTCAGGTGACTAAGGACCTTGTTTTTTCTTGTTCATCATAAGGGCACGTTTTGAATTCGTGCATATTAAAAACATCGAGGCAACAAACAAACAGGACATTACGATGAAAGAGAAAAATAAAGTATTTAGTGGGAAAATTCTGTCTGTCTGCTTGTATGTCACCTTCAAGATGCAATTTCATTTAAATTTGGTACGAACGATTCTTTTGATTTTCTTTAGAAAGGTTTCTGAAAAATGTTTCTTAAAGACCTTAAAATATTAGTTCCTGTTATACAACAGAGCCTAAAAATCTTATAATTTTTGTAAGGTAGGTAGGTAGGTAGGTATTGTATATCTTTTATTGAATCTGAGCGCACTATAGTTCCCCGCCAAGACGAGCCAAGCCAAGCAAGGGCACTACCTACCTTTTTACTTGCGATTTATAGAGACTATAAGGCAAGTTATGCATTCGTAAGAAAATAATTCTAACAATCCGACATAACATAACGATGATAGAGAAATATATTTCAGTTACTGAAAATTTTGTCTGTCTGTCTGTCCGTCTGTAGGGATGTATATTGCACTACAGCCTAAACGGTTTGGCCAATCATCTTTAAATTTGGAACATAAGGTTATTTTGACATTCTACAGACGACTTTTTTTTAAATTTTTTCTTAGCTCAAATATTAACGGTACCTGTCATTTTATTTTTATTTTTTTAAACCTTTTTTTTATATTTTTAAGTTTTCTTAATTTTTTTTTTTATATCAATATTTTGAAGCGGGTAGATGCATTTTTTAAATTTTGTTTTTAAATGAAGATTGTTTTGTTGCTTAAGTTTGCATTCTGATTTGCCTTATTTTTGAAGAAATATGGACCCATGTTTACACCATCCCATAAACCACGTAATCTTCGGGTTGCTTACTAGCCCAAATACGGCAATTCTGTTTATTAACGTATCCAATGAGCCAGAAATGAGCTAGAAATGAGCTTCATCACTAAACAAAATTTCACGATAAAACACCGGATTTTCATTGAGTTTTCCAGAGCCAATTCACTGAAAATACGACGCAAATTGAAGTCGCCTGACTTTCCATGATGACTTGCTAAACGATACTAAACAAAAATGACAAAGCAGTTTGATAGGAGCACGCGGGATCTGTCAAAAAAGCCTATTGAAAATCAAACCTCACGATGAATCACCCGTTACAATAGTTCTTGTAGTAACGAAACGACCAAGCCACATATTTGACTATGATATAGAATTTGTGAAGTAAGCCTTGTAAGGTAAGGACGTGTAGAGTTAGAAGCTTAGCTCTACATGAGATCTGATAACTTTTTGACAGTGTGAGTCATAAGCTTTTAGAACGGAATGAAGTTGCATAGAAAAATCACACTGTTTGAACTTATAAAAATTGCCAAAACCACAACAATTATGGTTTTTTTTTGTGTAAAAATGTAGTACACCATCACACGTCTTAAATAATATTGAATTTATGAAAAAAGTATTTCGAAAATTGTATAGGATGGATTTTGATGAAATCCTGTTTTTTTCTTTTTAGTTTTTTGAAACAATTTTTATTTTTGAAATTTTGGTATGCATTTTTTTTAGAGTTTAATATACAGTTGATCATAAAATTCAAAATTTATTTATTTTGAAGTTTTAAAAATATTAAATTTTCAAAAAAAAAAATGTATTTGAATTACAAAAGTTAAATTATTTAAAATATTGGTATTCAGAATCAATTTTGGTTTATATATCCTATTAAATACAAAACTTTATTGTAATCCAATGAACAATTACCGAGAACGCCGAAAATAAATAAACCGTTATATGAAAGGTACCGTTAATTGACTTTTCCCGTAAATTCAGTTTCGATAAGATGATAGCTAATACTTAATTATTTTTTTTAAATTTAATTATTCATTTCCCAATACCAATACATTTCACAAATATATATTATTTAGAAAGCAATTGAAATTATATATTTTTTTTTATAAAAATAACTTAAAATAATCTACTGATATTAGTTAATGCTATTGATTATAGTTGCATGGAAAATCTTTGTGTATGATTTCTCGCCCTAAACCTGATTAATGACACAATTAAAAAACATACAAAAGATGTGGTTTAATATGTCTCCAATGAGAAACATTTAAAGCCATATCAAATTTACGATTCATAATGCGCCCCCGTTTTTTTTAGTATCTACTTTGTGAGCTATGCAATGACGTCAAAAGTAACAGTGTAGTACTGATACTGATACTGATGGATTGGCCATTTGTGTATTTGGCGAAATTGAAGGGCAAGACGAGTACTGCCACTGCCACTAGCAATGAAAACCTTACATGGGTTTACTGTTTGTTTACATATGCATTGTCGCTGCTGGTCCGGCACGATTCGCACTATTCCTCTGTGCGGTAGCACACACACACGCTTTTATGCAAACACATTTATATCTCTGCCATGTGTTTTATTTGAATAAGTAAATTTTTGTATCTGAGATTCAAAGTCTTATCTTTATTTATATGAAAAGAGCTTTTATAACATGTGGTGCGGAAATTGAAGAGTAAAGACTGATTCCACCTTCGCAATGAACTTTTTTGAATTTAAATTCTGTTGAGCAAGTGCAGTGCATTCAATAGTACATATGTATGTAAGCATATACATAATTTGAATTTTGTGTTTTTTAAGTGCTGCGAGCGGAGGAAATGAGATGACAGATAGAAAAAGTTAGAAAAAACAAGCCTAGGAGTAGTTATTACAAGTTTGTTGTTGTTTAGTTTTTATTTATTAAAGAAGATTTTATTCATTGTTGTTGTTATTTAAATAGTGAAGGTTGTTTATATTTATTATTTAGTTTGGATTGCGATTGATAGAAGGGTGCAAATAATAATATTCTTTACTAAGAAAAATCATCGAAATGAATGTACAAACTCAACAACTTGGATTAGATTAGGAATTTTATTCTTAAAATAGATTCAGCAGAGTATAACTACTTAGATAAGATAACGCGTATGACTTGGTTAACTAACTCTTCAGTTATGATTTAATGGAGGATGGCCTTGACGAATCTATATCATTATTGAATTCTTATACCTATAATTATTAATATATGACATGGAAAATCCAACTGTAACGCTTATATTAATTTGTGTACTTTGTTTTTAAAATATTATTTAAGGTATCGTTTTTACTTCCGATTATGGGGACTGTAAGGCAACTTTGGGATTCGTAAATATAAAAAAAAATGAGTTAACAATCAAACATGACATTATGTCATTATGATCATAGAGAGGTCTAAAAATGTTAGTGGCAAAAAATTTCTGTTTGTCTGTCTGTCTGTATGTTTTTTATAAAGTTTTTATTTGTATTAACTTATAACTATCTTAAAACTAGACAAAAAAGAAATTAAAAACTAGCTTAAATATTTATTAACTTACTTAATTAATTGCCTTTTGGCCTAAGAATAACTTAAATTAAAATTAACATTAACGGGTTTTTTCCCAGAAAAAAATTAGAACTAGGCATCAGAATATGTTTTTCTTAAAACTAACTTAAAAGGTATATTTACTTATAAAATAAACTAAAAATAACTAAATCTACTTAAACCTAGAACAGCCACAGCAGCAATTATTTATAATACCTATTATATATATTATATATATATTTTTTTTTGACCTCACTGCAACTGCCCACCCCTTCCTAGCTTAAGTCTAACTTACAACTATGTAAGCCGACCATAGGCAACAATGTCGACTGCAAGTATCAGCCTGTAGGCCACCAAAACTGGTGGTCCCGATCGGACACAGCCCTACTGAAACGGAGGCGCTCTGCTTCGCTCCCTTCGACAATGTCACGGTCGTAAAGGAGCCGCCTATCCAAGGTTTTCCGGCCGACGTGGTAGATCAACGGGATCGCCGATCTATCCTGTATTAGCCTCCGACGGTCTAAATAAAGGAAAGCCTCTTGCGGGATGAAACCGCTTGAACGTGTACATTCAAAATATTCATCTTGGGGGTAGGAAGCCCCGAAGATTTGGCCATTAGTCGAGGTCATCGCTCTTGCAATGTGTCCGCGAATGAGCTTAATTAAAGAGTTATGTATCGCGTTTATATTGGGCCCCGTTATGTAGGACCTCGTTTGGCAAAATAGTGTTTGTACTCCGACTCTGGTATTCTGTACAAACCAAGACAGGCTCGAAGACATTGTTTCTCAAACACCCTGGCCAGAGCAGTGGAGCAGTCTCTACATGTAGATTGAAATATAGATACTGATCCAACCAGATACAAAGGTACTTTACCACATCTTTACTCGGCAGTGGATGTCCATGTGGTCCACCGATCACTAGCTTGCACCAGTTCTTTCTCGTTCGCTCAGTTCTGGTTCTAAACAGAGTAGTTTCACATTTCTGGAAGTTAATTTTCACCTTCCATATATCGTCGGCATACGTAATTGCATGAGGTAGACTTCCAATGAGATCGCTGGTGTAAATACTAAAGAGAATCGGTGAGTTCACCTCCCTGTTGCAGACCGTTTTTAATATCAAATGTTGTGGTTGAAGCCACATTGGCATTCTTGACAACAAATTTTCTACCATTAAGCATGTCGTAATGCAAATATAACAGTGGTTTACTTTTGCCCCCTCTGGGTTAGCTTCAGATAAAGACCCTCTAACCATACGGTGTCGAAAGCCTTCTCCAAATCGATCAGACAGGCACCCGTACATTGTTTCTTAGCATTGTTTCATTGGACAGCAGATACCAGCTTAGACGCGGCATGAATTGTGTCATGTCCCGCATTAAAGCCGAACTGGGTGTCTGGTATTATATTTTTGTCCCTGGCCCACTCGGACATAGCTCTTTTGAGGACTTTTTCGAATACTTTGCTGATACTCGGAAGAAGACTTATCGACCGAAGATTTGCCGGATTGGAATTATAATTTCTCTTTTTCGGGAGAGGATGTACAACAGCTGTCTTCCAACCCACTGGATAGTATTGCATCCTCAGGGATGCAGGACTGTCTGTCTGTCGGCCAGTATGTATGTATAACGAGCTGCGGCCTAAAGGGCTTAAGCGATTATCTTCAATTTTGGTGTGTGTGATTCTTCTCTTTTTTTTCGTTAGTATTGCTATCATTTGATTAGAACCAAATTTAAGGGAAAAGGCTTTTAATGGTAACTTTCATTATAACGGTTTTTTTTAATTGTTGGCTCTCTCGGTAACGGCTATTTGGATATCTGTCAAATGTTATATTTGAGAAGATCTAAGTACGGCATTGGTGCGTACTTACTTCTGACCCGGAGGTCGTCAGTTCGATACTCAGGTTGAGAAGGATTTTTTTTAACTCCTAGTGCAAGCTAGAGCCGCCCGTGAGTTTTAAGTGAGAAAATAGTCACCTAATTCTCGATCTACTGCGCCGAAAAAAAAATTCTTTCGTACCTTTCTTATTCTTTAATGTGCTTTACAGACACCTAGTTAACAAAAAAAAGTAGCTAATTTAATTCTGCATATCAACATTTTGAATAACTTTTTTTTCTAATTAAAATTAATTTTTAATTTTTTTTTTAAATAATATTTTTTTAAAACTAATCAAAAAAATTGTTTTAAATTTTATAATCACTTGTAATGTACAAACTAAACTCTAAAAAAACTGCATACAAAAACTAAAAAAAAAAGAAGAAAATTGTCAAAAAACTAAACATAAAATAGATACAGGATTTTATCAAAATCCGTCCTATAATTTTCGAAATATTTTTTTTTTATAAATTCGTTATTATACAAGACGAGTGATGGCGTACTTCATTTTTACTAAAAACCGTTAAGTGTTGTGGTTTTGACACTTTTTTTAAGTTTCGATAGTGTTATTTTTCTACGTTAATGTTACTTTTTTTAAAATTTTATTCGACGATGTGACCGCACAAACATATGATCAAGTACGTGCGACCCAGTCGTGCAATTTATTTTATTATTGGCATGCACCAAAGGAGTTAGGAATACAACAAGATCAACACATAGAGTAAAAATAATAACGGGTTCGCCAAATAACTTTTTTTTTTTAAATGCTATAAAAAAAAACTACTGAATATTTTCTCAAATTTCTTTTTTTATTTGAAAGTACAATTTTTCCGGTTAATAATGGAAAATAATTTCATTCAAATGCCTGCCTCGGCTGGCCATGCAGTAGCCTACACGATCGGTCCAATTTTTAAGCACACTATCGATTGTGTGCAGCTGTAGTTCACCAATGGCTTCACGAATATTGTCCTTTAAGGCGGTAATTGTCTCTGGCTTGTCGGCGTAACACTTATCTTTTACGGCACCCCACAAATAATAGTCCAACGGTGTCAAATCGCAGCTCCGAGGTGGCCAAACGACATCAACTCTGCGGCTGATAATGGGATATTCAAAAACAGGGCGCAAAACATCGAGTGTAGCTTCGGCTGTGTGGCACGTAGCGCCGTCCTGTTGAAACCAAATGTTGCCAATATCCTCCTCTTCAATTTTTGTGAACAAAAATTCGTTCAACATGGCCCGATATCGATGGCCATTGACTGTAACGGCCACTCCTTGCACATTTTCGAAGAAAAATGGCCCAATTATGCCTCTGGACCAAAATTCGCACCAAACAGTGACTCGTTTTGGATGTATCGGCTTTTCAATGTATGCGTGCGGGTTTTCTGTGTCCCAAATGCGACAATTTTGCTTGTTTACATACGCGCCAAGTTCAAAATGAGCTTCATCTGAAAAGATGATTTTTTTGGCAAAATCGGCATATTCTCTAAATCGATCGCAGGCCCACTCAGCGAAGCGAAAACGCATTGGATGGTCAGTTGGCTTCAACTCCTGAACCAATTGGACTTTGTGTGGCGTCATACCAAGGTCTTTATGCAAAATTCGTCTCAATGATGTCTCCGAAATGTTCAATTGTTGAGAACGATGGTGAATTGATGTTGATGGCGCTTCACGCACACTTTCTGCCACAGCAGCAATATTCTCGAGTGTACGCACTGTTTTTGGCTTTTCACGCTTTGGTTTATCGATGAGGATGCCAGTTTCTTTCACTTTTTTCACAAGATAACGAACATACGGTGCTTCTCTTCTTCCAAAATCCGTACATTCTGCAACATTACCATGATTTTCAAAGTAATGTCGCAATATTTTCCAGCGTTGTTCAAGCGTATACACAACCATATTCGTTCAGCGGAAGGATAAAACTAATTATCTGTCAAATCAGACATGAGCTAAGTGTTACCATTCCCGAAATAAGCACTAGTTGAAAAAAAACGTTAGATGGCGAACCCTTTATAAAGAGAGAAATCTTCTTCTTCTTTTTATTCGTTTGACAATGCCTACAAGCCTGAACTGTCATCTCATTAACCGTTTCGGATAAGTATGAGTAAACACAATGAATGAACTGTCATTGGTGTTGCAGGATGGAATGTACAAAAGATTTTCCTCTCTATAATATTTTTACGCTATGGCCAACAGTCAAACAATTTAAAAGTGCATATAATAAGAAATGCGTTAAATTGTACTCATGCTGGTAGAGAACAAAACAGTTCAGATCTAAGAGCGACAAGACGCGCATCTTTCCCGAATGCCGACATACGAAAGACTGGCATTTCGATATGAACCAACAGAAAAATACGGTGGTAATGCTATTTTTGATAATCACTATTGTGCGCCAACATTGCAACGCGCTGAAATTCAAAGGCAAAACGCCCGGGCTTTGCTGTGCGCGTGGCAAAGTGAAATTGATTTCCTTAAATGCACCTCCAGAGCCAATAAAATCGTTGTTTGAATCGAGTGATATTCTACAGAAAATTTGACAGTACAATAACTGTTTCCAAAAATCATTAAAGAAAATAGTTTCATGCTGACTTGCAAGGTAATTTTTTGCTTTAAAACATCATGCAAACACACCTGTTTTAACAATGACACGGTGTTCTACACTGCACAGTTCGGGTTCACAGATTCAAGGCCAAATTTACCATCGTATGGGAGCTTTCTTGCAAGTAAAGGAAGATGCACACCAATGTCTACAAGTGTACTTCATTTCGTTGGAGAATGGTCAAGTCTATACGCGGTACAGAGGGCAAACAGGAGTGACAGAAAATGTCAGTAGACAATTACAAGAATGGCCAGCTGGAACGGACAAGAAATTTGTATATAGGTATTTGTTCGCCTTCAATGGTAGATCAGTTAGCCTTGAGGCCTATCACCAGGCTAATTGGATAATTACTGAGGTGGATAACAAGTAATGGATCTTTGTTTGGAAAGAAGAAACCTAAATACACAAACGTGATTCTTCTAGGGATGCGTGGTTTTATTCCTAACAGAGTAAAAAGCATCAAGCCTAAAGAAAGTCCTGGTTTAATTCTGAGTGTAAAGAAGCTATCAGGCTCAATGAAGTAAGTTTCCGATCTTACAAAGCCAACCCTACAGAGGATAATCGGAAAAAGCACAAACAAGCAAAAAACTCATGCATTTCCGTTATTGAAAGAACCAAATTTTTGCATGACCAAAATTTACGGCAAAAAATTCTGCAGTGTCCCAAAGGCAGTAAAAATTTGTTGGCCTTTTGAAAAAATTATAAAAATTCCACAATATCTTCGATTCCAACGCTCATTGGTAATAACAAACCAATTGTTTTCTCTTCAGAGAAGAAAAACTTGCTCTCCGCCCATTTCATGGGACAGATTTTTGTCCGCACTCGTACAGTAGGAAGAGTTCTCAAAGATCTCGATATACACAAATCCGCTGGCCCGGATGGTATACCCCCGATTCTTCTGAAGAGATGTTCTTCCACACTGGCAAAGCCACTGCGTAAGCTTTTCCATCGCACCTACTCTTCTGGAATCTTTCCTAGAAGATGGAAAATAGCATTTGTCTAGCCTGTCTCTAAGAAAGGCGACCCATCCTCCCCCTCCTCCTACCGACCGCGACCCATAGCACTAACATCCCTTCTTTCTAAGGTCATGGAAATGCTGATTTAACCGTCAGCTTAAGGAATATCTCGAAGATCAAAAGCTTCTCCATGACCGTCAGTATGGCTTCCACAGCAATCATTCCACTAGTGATCTGATGGCATATCTCACCGAACAGTGGAACAAATCTTTACATCGCTTTGGTGAGAGTAAGATTATTGCTCTTGATATCTCCAAGGCATTTGATAGAGTTTGGCATGAAGCTGTCTTATCGAAAAATCGTGCTTTTGGGATCGATGATACTCTTGTTCGTTAGATTAGATTGGATGCTATCTTCTGGACCGTTCAATACAAGTTATATTGGACGGATTTAAATCTGATTTCCACAAAATATATGCTGGTGTGCCCCAAGGCTCGGTTCTGTCTCCGACACTTTTCCTCGTTTTTTATAAATGATCTTCTGTCTGTTAGTTCTAATCAACCTAACTGTTTTGCTGATGACTCAACCCTCAGCTTTTCATATTCGGTCGATAATCCATGTCCTTAGCCATTGGACGTACGATTGCAACGGTACCGTATGTCAAGCTCAATAAACTCCGAATTATACAGCCGCTGAAACAATTGCCCCTCTCGAACACCAACGCAATATTTCATGTCTTTTCTTATTTTATCGTTTCTTTTATAAAAAATGTTCACTTGAAGTAGCCAGCTGCATTCGTCCCCTTTAAAGTTTCTCCTGTAAGGAATGCTCATCAATTCACCCTTGAGCCCAAAACAAAAGGGATCCTTTTTTTAGCCGAACAACACGAATTTGGAATAGTTTACCCGGCGAGATTTTCACTTGCCATTTTAATCTGCAATTATTTTAAACCAGTGTTAATCGACACCTTCTATCTCTCCCCTCTCTATCTTCCTAATGCCCGCGCAGTGTGTTACATTAAAAGGGAAACAAATAGTTCCTTGTGCGCGCGTTAGTTATAATAATAAAAAAACATACATATATATAGAAAAACCATATATTGATCATAGATCTGACTAATGTTGCGAAAATGGGTATTTTAAAAAAATACTTTCCAAAAAGTCACCTATACGTCGACCACTAGGTGCAGGGATTCGGCTTCCAGCTTATCGTCAATGAAGAATAATCAACGAACTTTTGGGTCTGTCAAAAGAGAACTTCGGGACACTTTTACGTTTAAAACAATCTCTATCAAAAATGATGGGTTTGATCATTTAACAATTAGTTAAAAAAATTCTCTCCTAATATCGATTTTATACCATTTGAATGGAACTGAGATGTATGCCCTTTGAATTGAACGTTATTATAAAAAAAACAACTCAATTCACTTAAACTATTTCGAACGAATCAAAGAAAACCTAATTAAACTGAAACATAGATTCAGATAAATAATAATTTTTCCATCTGACAATCTCATGGAACCTTATTGCCTTAAGCTCACATGCAGCTTATCTCAATTATTTCAAAAGCACACAACTCCTTATCAATTGCTGCAAATTGTTGGACTTAATTTGAATTTATTTGAATGCTCGCTTATTAATATTCATTATCCAATTTAAATAATCCCGCTAAAAACTTTATTCAACCTAATCTAATATCAGACAAATAATCCAAATACTAATGTGTGTTATCAAATTTGAACTGTACTTTTCTTTTTTCACATTTTCATTATAAAAATAATTGCTTTCCAATTAAAATTGAAACGCAAATAGTTCAAAAGTTCAAATTGATTTATTTATATTAAATTGATATAATTGGCAACTCAACAACTCTTCGGACCTAAATAAAACTTATCGTATTCGAAATCAGTTCGTTTTTTATTTATATTAATTGAATTGTTGTGTAGCCTTAAAAAAATATTAATATTATGCATGAGTTGCACATTTATTTAATTTGTTTTTCTTGTATTGATTCAAATATCAGTCAGCTCGTTAAATTTTGCAACTCATGAAGTCTAGGTATTTACTAAATACATCAGTCATGTAAATTTACAAATACCTCTTTTTTTGTATTACACTAGTATCTCTGATAATTTTCCTTGATATTGTTAACTCACCTGAAAAAAAGGAAAAAAAGCAATATTGTTATTATAAACGAATAAAAATCGATTTCAATTAAATATATATTTTAATGAGAATCTACTCATGGAATGTAAACATAATTTTCAATTAACGATAAGTAATAATTATGTATGTGTTTCGCAGTATTTTTTTCATAAATAAAAAAAAAAACATATTGATTGCCTGTCAAAGAACTAGGTACAATTTTTGTAATTAAGTTTATACATAGTTCCATATCAGAAATTATTCACAGAAATAAATAGAAACATCAATGCCAAGTGCCTGTTTTTATGTCAAATGATAATCAAGATAAACTCAATGTTAATCGAACAGGAACAGTTTTCCTAAAAAGAATTAATTAATTTAACTTTTTTTCAATTCTAATACTAATTTTCTCTGGGGCATACTCATACAGGAATGTCCTGAATCCAGAAATAATTTTCAAGGTTTTTTAAAAGAAAATAAATTGCATGTGTGGTCACATCGTCGAGTAAAATTTAAATAAAAAGCACGACTGGGTCGCACGATATCGCTAGATAATTGTTTGGTGGCTGCATATGTACATATGTCTATATTAAAATAAAAAAAAATAATTTTTTTCGAATATTTTTTTATTAGGTTTAAAAGTTTTCTCGGAAAAAAATTAAGTAAGCAATAAAATTTGAAAACAAAATATCTATCCAGGAGAAAAAAATATTGGAAATCTTTCGAGCAGTTTCTTTTAAAAGTCGTTTTTTTAACTTTTCGAACAAATATTTTAATTTTTTTTTTAGTACGTCATTATAACAAAATCTGTAGTTTTCATCTGGGAAAATTATTTAAGAAAATCAATCAAACTATTTCCAAAATATTTCGAAAACGATTTTTTTTAGAAAATTTAAAAAAAAAATAAAAAAGGTTTTTGAAAATTTTGAAATGCAATATTAATTAAATTATAAATGACTTCCTGTGTGCAAAATTTTATTGAAATCGGAAAAATGCTAATGGAAAAATTAATTCTAATTAAAAGATGTTTTGTTGTAGGAAAATAACACCCTGAAACTTTTATCAAAATCGTTAGAGCCGTTTTCGAGAAAATCTAACTTTTCGTTAAAGATTGTATGGCAGGTACAGGTACCGTTATTTTTCGACCTAGAGCAAAAATGAAAAACACCCTTCGAGATACTACCAAATAAATACACCAAGTTTAAAGCAAATCAGCCCAACCGGTTAGTTTGTAGAGGTGCGAACACACAGACAGACAGACAGACGGAATTTCCGGACCCACTTTTTTCGACTTCTCTATTATCGTAATGTCATGTTTGATTGTTAGAATATTTTTTTGCACGAATCCATAACTTGCGTAAAAAAACGCAAAAAAAAGTATAGGTTGTTTACAAGTCTTAGGTTTTCTTCCTCATTATCTGACTAAAGTTTTAGTTAAGCTACTCCAAACTTATTTCTCAATTATCAATCTAACTTGCGTTTCATAATATCTGAATAGGTCTAACGAATAGTTAAAGTTGTGAAAATTGCACAGGCCAGATCAAATTCCTAATAAAAACATAACTGGCAGTTAAAATATTCACAGCTAAAATAATTTAATTAAAATAAAAATCAAAATACATTTCCAGTGATTAAAGGCAAAAGTGAAAAGTCAAATTAAGTATGTTCGCACCAAATATGGTAGAGGTGGCGATTCTTGCGGCCTACATATTGGAAAGCAGCAGTGACGATGACTCCGACAACAACCAAAGGCCACCGCAAAGAATCCGTACCTTGTGGTCTAAAAATTGGTTGTTGCAACGTGAGAATGAAGGTTTTGCGCAAAACTAATGCGAGAATATAGAGATGAGGAGCCAGCGCTCTATCGTCTCGTCAAACAGAGCACGTTTTGACGCCGCGTTTTAAATCAAAATTTCAACGCCGATTTGTAATATACCGCATAACATGTGCCATGAAACATAGAGCGCGTTTTTAACGCGGCGGCGGCGTCAATACGTAGTGTCGAGGCGCAGCGTTGAAATAAGTAACACATTATTTTTTTTTTGACGCCGCGTTAGAAAAGATTATTTTTTTGAGAATTAAGTAATTTAAATTATTGTTTTAATATTGGTTTTTGTCATTTTCATTTTTAATATTGCTTATCATTGAAAAACTTATGGAATGTCTTAGAAAATAATAAATCATGTTAGAATATAGTTCTGAAGAACGAGATATAGCAAAAATCGGAACTAAATCGAATGAAAATGGTAAGCATATTGGACATTTATTCAAATCAATTTATGTATGTACATATTTTGTGAGAAAATGAAAACCAAGATTCAAATATTTCACGCGCTGCTTACAGCTCTGTATAATGTTCTCCAACGCTGCCTTTAAACGCCGGGTAAAAATAATCTCAACGTCGCGTTAACGGTAATTTGTCACTGCAGTGATCTAAAAGTGACGTGTCAAGGTGCCTGTCATTGTTTATGTCACGGCAATGACAAGGACCGTCTTATACTAGCATTACTCATTCACCCAGAAATGAGCCTTGAAGATGATTTTTCGTCTGATTGCCTGATTGTCTGATTTTTTTTCGCGTTTTCTAATCATTTTGAAGTGTAAATTCAAAAATCAATTGTTTCTTATTATTTTCAAAAAGTCAAAATGCTTCTCTCTGGAAAATTGAGAAAAAGCTAAGAATAACTAACTAACTTACTAACTAGTTGAACATTACTTTAGTCAGATATTGAGCAACAGCCCGTAATCTTTTCCAAAAAACCAAGTATATGATTTTTTTTAGTTGACTCTAACTCGGAACTAATATATACTATACGAAATAATATACCAGTAAAAAAAATGCTTTGTAAACGGTGTGGCAAAGAGTTTGTGAAATTGTAAGGATACTGAAGCATTAGTTAAGGGTTACACTAGGTTAAATGATACAAAAAAAATTTATACACAAACTGGTAATAGAAGTATTTCGCCTTTATCAATAGATATATGTAGATGGACTCAAACAATTCTTAGAAGCTAATAAACCCTTCATTTAATTAACCTCGTTTTCAAAATGTTCTCCATTTGACATTAATTTCTACATATACTTGATGAAACTATTGGGTAAATGGATTTCATCAAAATCTTAAAAAAAAAAATAAACATCTATAGGAGACCCTCTGAACTGCGCCAGTGCTGGTACCAGTATTTCTTCGACATTGCCTACAAGATTATTTCCGATGCAGAAGGTGAGCGCCAAAAGATATTCGTGAACAACTTGATTGATTCAAAGTTGGTGCGGGCTTAGGCCAGGAAAGTCCACCATCGACTAAATATTCACATTGTTGCAGATCTTTAAAAGAACACAGGAATTCAAGTAGCTACCTACCAACTTTACGTTCGATTTAAAAACCGTGTTTAACAACATTTATACAGACGAGTTACTTGATTAAAGCTATGTGAAGTTTTGTCACATCTGCGAAACTCAATGGAAAACGCACGCTGTTCCTTCAAGGTATAAGTAAAGACCTCACCAAAATATTTGTTATTATTATATGTTACAAATAACCAAACATTTTAATTGCAGAATTTGTTTGCCATATAAAAACTTGGTTCTATCAATCCGTAGGGTTGGTTCTGAAGTTTCAGAAACTTACTTCCTTGAGTCTTGTAGCCTCTGTTCACTCTAAGTTTAACAAAGACTTTTCTTTGCGTTTAGCACTTTTTTACTCTGTTAGAAATAAAAGCACGCATCTGGAGAAAAGTCACATTCATGATCATTTCAGCACGTCACGTCGAAGAAGCATAGTGACAAGTTAAACTTACAGTTAAAATTTATTCAGATCCTTTCAGTTGGCTTTTTCGTAAACTGCAAAACCGTCCTGGTGGGAAGTTTTTCTTTAACTGAATAAGTGGAGGGCGAGGATGAGAAAATTGCTGAAATGGCACAATGCTCCGAAGTGCCAAATATGGTTGTTGTACGCAATAAATGTTGGTTGTTGTACACAATGAATCCCACAGATGTCGTTAATTAACAAACAAAATATATCCTCCGAATATCTAAACATTTTGTTGCCACATCACAATAATCTGATACGGTCGAGTGTTTCAAAATGGCGATTTTTTGTTTGCATTTTCAAGAAGCCGACACGAGCCTCCGTCATGTCCGAATCGTCAGTCATTTGAATGGGAACTTCTTTCGGGTTCACTTAACACCCCCTCTGAAAATCTGACGCGCTCGAATTACTTTTTTTTGTTTTCATTATTTGCCCCGCCGTTTAGCTACCATGCAAACCAGACTAACATCTCTCCGTTATCAGAGACACGTGGGGCAAACGCACTATTAATTTCTGACGCGCTCGAGTATTTCTATGTGGCAGTTTTTTTTTTAATTTTCCAAAGCCCGTAGACGCACCCCTTCCGTTGAACAGGTACACATCACATACACACTTTTCATTTCTACCATCTATTTATTTATTTACATCTACGATACAAGTATCAACAGATAATTTGGACTTAAAACTAATTAACAAATAACAGTATATAAATATTTTAACATGAACATTTACAAAAGGCTGAGAGCAATATTTAAAATAAACTTGAAATTTTCTCTTGACATAATTAAATCGATATCATTATGATAAATCAAGTTAAATAACTTAGAACAGCTAGAAATTGGATCACGAAAACCATAAGAAGTTCTATAGGGAAGTTCCCACAAAAAAAGACTCGATCTAAGCGATCTCTGAGGCACGTTAAGATTGAATTTACTTAATAAGTTCCCACCGTCAAAGGTACAACACCAAACATCACGAACAAACATTACGCTGTACATTTTGCGACGCTTTTCTAACGATTGTAAGCCAAGCAGTAAACATTTCAGTGTGTATGAGTCTCTAAATTCTGATGAGTTTCTTTTGAGGAAGCCAAGTGCTGAGTTAGTTTTCGAAACTAGAGGATTTATATGAGAATCAACATGCTATCGAAAATGACTCCCAAATCATCAAATTCATTAACGACAACCAAAAGTTTGCATAATAAAGAATAAGATGGGACCATTGGAAACAATGTTCTATTAAAAAGCATGCAAGCACACTTTCCAACATTTAACTCTAAATCATTTAAAAGACACCATTTTGAAAATGAGTTTAAATCATTTTGAAAATGAAAACATTCATAGACATTAGAAACTACAGCATAAAACTTTACATCATCCGCAAATATAAGGCAGTGACAAAAACGAAGAACTTTGGGCAAATCGTTAACCAGATGAAAAAATAGAATAGGTCCAAAATGACTTCCTTCTGGAACTCCAGATGTAGCCATTATAGGTTAATAAAAGACATCTCCAATAGAAATGAATTGCATTCGCCCATATTCATTAAACCACTTGAGAATACTACCAAAGAAACCAATGTGTTTAAGTTTTCTCAACAAAATATTAAAATTAACTCTGCTAAATGCTTTGACAAAATCAGTATATACGACATGAACTTGTTTATGTTGTTCTAAAGAATTTATACAAAAGTTAGTAAATTCGACTAAGTTAGAACAAGTTGATCTACCCTTTAAAAAACCGTGTTAATAATCATTTAATCTAGATCTGCCTAATTTTGTTACTTTAGTTTGAACTAATTTGTCTTAAATCTTAGGTATAAACGAAAGTTTAGAAATTAGTCTGTAGTTAGAAATAACATCCTTTTTTTCCATTTTTAAAGATGGGATTTATGCACGAGATTTTCCATTCTTTTGAAAAAATTAATCAAAAAAAAAATATTTTAAATTTTATATTAACCACATACATATAAATAAACTTTAAAAAACTGCATACCGAAATTTCAAAAAAAAAATTCAAAAAACTAAAAATAAAAACAGGATATTATTAAAATCCGCCCTACAATTTTCGAAATACTTTTTTCATAAATTCGTTATTATGCAAGACGTGCAATAGCCTACTCCACATTACCACATTTCTAAAATGATTCCCATTAAAAAAAAAAAAAACATTTCTGAAACACTCCAGAAGTGTTTCTGAAATGTTTTTTTTTTGGTGTGGATGCTTTCAGAGACATTTGTGAAATGTTCATTTATTTCCCATTCTTTTGTACTTCAAGAAATAGCAATCGTAGCATCGTGTTTTATCATCATGAACAAATAAAAAATAAAATAAAAACAAAAAACCGGTCAAATAGACTAAAATGCTTGAAAAACGAAGAAAGTTTTTCGTTCGGAATGGGAAACAGAGAAACATTTCAGAAATGTTTTTCGAAGCGTCCAGACCTAAGGAAACATTTCAGAAATATCTACTATAAAACATTTCTGAAACAAAGAAACATTTCTGAAATGTTTTTTAAATGTTTCTGAAATGTTTAAAAAAATATTAACTGAATTTTTATCACTTTGTATAAGTTCAGACCGTGTAATTGTTTTACGTAAATATAGAACTTGTCTCTGTCAAATATCTTGCCTTCCAATGTTTATTAGGCACATATATTCTGTCAGAAAGCATTTATAGAATACCATGGTTATCCCAATGGTGTAGATTTAAAAATAGAAATCTATGCATAATTTATACTTCTATAGTTTTTCTTTTGTTCAAGAGTGGCGTTGTTACACGTTGGAAAAGTAAATTCTCACATACTTACTTACTTAAGTGGCGCTACAGTTCGGGACGAACGGTCTTTGGATACTAATACTAAAAATATGTAATACATTTTATTATAGCACGAGTTTTTGTATTGGCAACGTTGAGGCTTGCAATTTTGTTTGTAATGGTAATTACTCTATCTTGTTCGTGTAATGTTGATGTTGAATAAAACCAAGGAATACGAAGGATAATTTTAAGGACTTTGTTTTGGAATATTTTAATGCATAATATGCATTATGCGCAGCTTGAATATTGAGAACAACTGAGAAAACATATTCATCATCATCATCGGCGCAACAACCGGGATCCAGTCCGGGCCTCCTTCAACAAATTCTTCCATACATCCCGATTGCAGTCCGACGCCATCCAATTGCGCTCCCCAAGGCTCCGGGCGTCCTGGTCTACGCCATCCTTCCAACGTAAGCAAGGTCTGCCACGTTGTCTTCTACCATAAAAAGTACCGCAAAAGACTTTCCGAGTTGGTTCCTCTTCCAGCCCACCGGAGTATACCGAGCTTTATTTTTTCAACAACATCTGCTTCGAGATAGATTTCATACAATTCATGATTGTATCTTCTCCGGAATCGTCCTTCCTCACCCACGGGGCCAACAATTCTCCGTAAGACTTTTCTCTCGAACGCGGATAAGAGATCAGAGTGCCTTTTTGTAAGCACCCAAGTCTCGGATCCGTATGTGAGTACTGGTATAAGACCATAGTCTTGTACAGCAGCAGTTTGGTTTTTATGGTAAGGTTTCTGGATTTAAAGAGCCTTGACAGACTATAGAAAACATATTGGTCACAAGAAAATATAGCATCATCTGCATATATTCGAAATTCGCAGTTTTGTAGTCTGGGAAAATCGGAAGAAAAATATTGAAAAGTATTGGAGACAGTACAGAACCTCTAGGAACGCTTGAAGGTACCCCTTTTACAATTAAGAACATATTTCATTAAGCATTACTGCCTATTCAAAAAACTTTTAACTATTTTGATTAAATAACCAGGAAAATCACAATTTATTAATTTGTGGATCAGCCTATTGTGTCAAACAGTTTCAAAAGCTTTTTCAACAGCAAGAGAAACTTAGCGGACTAATAGGTCTGCAACTATTGGCGTCGTTACTGGGTTTTCCAGGCTTCAGAATTGGAATTATTTTCGCCTCTTTGGAAGCTCTTTAGTTACTAGGTTTTTAATTTAATCGATGCTTGGAGACTTCTGACTTCGAACATCACTAACAATGCACAATATCTTCAGTTCATTTCACCATAATTATTTAAATGTCTAAATCTTATCCAGATTCTCCTTAACTAGTATCTTTATTTAATAACATTTAAAATAGTATCACAAAAAACAGGTAGATGATCCGAACTGAGAGCTTAGCTGGGTTAAGCAGCTGGGAGTGTTTGTTGAAAACACATGGTGATGAATGTATGTTGGGTCATTTGGGTATTGTGATTGGGTACCTATATTAGTATAAAGTCATAAAGCAGATTTCCCTATGCATATGCCCTGAAACATCCCCATTCATGAAGATTGCAACTAAAGCCTCCACCTGTTAAAAAGTTAACATTTCTAACTTATTTTCTATGGTCGTTTCTAAAATCTCGTTTCTTTAATTCGTTGGATCCTATTGAAAATATTTTAAATGTGTTCGAATTTTATAATAAAAATTCTACTCTAATCGCTTCAAATACCCTCGTATTAACGGTTTGTACTAGAGCATGTTTGATATTGTTTTAATTTAATAAAAGATCTAAAAAAATACTTTGAAATGAAACCTGCTGCAGCTCGTTCGATAAAAAATAAACATTTCAATTTTTTGCATTAGACCTATAATTTATTAAGAATTATAAACAGCTCCAGGCAATGCTTAACGCAACTTGCATGTCAAATTTGAAGGTTACCAATTTAGCTGTTGAGCTCATGTAGTGAGATGCTTCTAATAACAGTTATTACTCCATCACTCCTTGCTGATGGTTCAAGGACCTAAAACAAAGAAAACCAATACGAAGTCTTCTTTCCGAAAAGCTCTTTAATATTTCTTGGAGTTTAAACTTTCTCTGATTACAAAACCCCACCATGCTGTTCCACGAAGAATATTGCATAATATTTATTGCACCAACCACAAAGTGAAATTCTTTTCCCGTATATTTAAAAGGAATACTCAATTAAAAGAATGTCTCTTAGCTACTGGACAAGCTGTCATAATAATAAAGACGTAAGCTGTTGGCTTAAAATTGAAGAAAAAGCTTTCATATCATTGCTCCTGGAAGCTGTTTCATGACAAAATGAATTATGAGAAAACTGCATCCGAGTTCGTTTTTACTATGCAGTATAAATGAAAATATGGAAAACAAATTAAGAAAAATGTCAACTTTTCAAAGAATGACCTAAATAAGCGAATTTCCTATTAATTTTCTGGTAAGAAAAGCATTTTTCTTTTCATTAAAATTCGTCCTAGAATTTCATCCTTCAACGCCACTTATACGGCTTCGAACATTTATTTACACGTGTCAAACTATTCTCAAAGGTCGATTATACGCCCCCCCACCCCTCACAATCAAAATGTAAGATCATCAAAGTTGTGCTAATTACAGTCTTTAATTGCTTTGCCATTGGTTACAACTTTCTGCATTGAAATTTCTAAATAATTAAGTCCAAACTAATTGATGCCATTGAAAGAAGTGCCCCTACAATTGTTTCAAAAATCATTTCAACTGAATCTGAGTTTTTTTTCCAAAAAAAAAACCAAAACACCTAAATAACTTTCACCATTGTTTTAAATAAACGAAGGCACGGCAGCCCCCTAACCAATTTTAGCATTCATCACAGCCCGGTGGTTTATTTCTATTCAAGCCAAGTCAACCACCTTGCACTAAACCACTCCCTAGTCCATTTAAAAACTCATCGACAATCCACCCTTCCTCAATGCTACGCTCCCCCCCCCCCCCCCCAACTAGCAAACCATGTGTGCGGATGTGGATACCTCCTGTTGTGCGCTGCTAGGCCGATGGGGCACGACAACAATGAACTAATTCGTTCGTCGTCGTCATCGTCGTCGTGTCCTTGCCTAAAGGTGTGGGAAAATCAATTTCTAACACACAACTAAAACAAACCAACAACGGACGGACGGACGGAACGGAATAGACATACAGAAATGCAAACAAAAGGCAAAAGCCAAATAAACTGACTGACTCAGCCCCCGCATTTTATTTTGGCTGAATATATCTAGAGAGGGACAAACGAGTCGTCCGATATTGATTTTTCAGTTTTTTTTTATAGCATTGCAGGATGTAGGACGGTGCTTTAATGACACCAACTATATACAGGACGAACGAGAATAAAAAGCTAAAAAAGCAGAATAGAAATATAAAAATAGGAGAGCGCGCTAACAAATAAAAAATCTAAGAAAAAATAAACTTACTACACCTCTTGGAGAAAATCTGAGTTTCGTAGGACCCTACGCGCTGTACTATGGTTGCCAGATTTGATTAATGTGCATAGTTTTTGGGTCTGGAAGATATTTTTGTCGATATGGTGTGGTACAACTGTCACTGTCACTGAAGAATAAAATGAACATTTTTTTCTTAATTATTATGTCAATAAAGGCACCTTTAGATCTGTACAACATAGTAATTTCATCCGATGGTGCATTAGGTAGGCAGGATTATTCAGCACGGATATTAATTAACTGGGCTAAAAATGGTACCCGCCTCAGGACCGGTTTTTTTTGAAAAATCGATATTTTGAATACGGGCAGGTGATTTTTTTAATGTCTGTCTGTCTGTCTGTATGTACAACGAGCTGCAGCTTAAGCGATTACTTACAAACTTGGTGTATGTGATTCTTTTGGCATTCCCCAGAGGGGAAATTGAAATTTTATTTTTAGGCCTAAAAAAATAACGGTACTTGCCATATGACCGTTTAGGAAAATCTTATTTTTCTCGAAAACGGCTCCAACGATTTTGATGAAAATGTTTGAGAATTTTATTTGTTGGTATTGGCTATCATTTGATCAAACCACATATACGGGAAGTCTATTAACGGGACCTTCCATATAACGGTTGTTTTGGCTTTCTCGGTAACGGCTCTTTGGATTTCTGTTAAATTTTATATTTGAAAAGATTTAGATAGCAAAATTAATTATGCATATACAAATTTTGAGCAACTTGTTTGTTGTACCTAATAAAATTTTTTTTTTTTTGAAAAATCAATATTTTTTAAACTAATCAAAAATATAATTTAACATTTTAAAATTACATGTATAAACTCAAAAAAACTGCATAAAAAATTTAAAAAAAAAAATCAAAAATCTAAAAAATAAAAAAACAGGGTTTTATCAAAACCGGTTCTACAATTTTTGAAATACTTTTTTTTTATAAATTCTTCGTCTTAAAAACTACTACTTCATTTCTACTTCATTTTTACTAAAAACCGTTAAGTATTGTGGTTTTGATAACTGCCTTTCTTTACCTACTTAAGCCTACCTTACAATTATATAGGCAATAAAAATCGACTGCAATTGTCGGTTATTAAGCCACCAAAACTGGTGCACCTGATCAAAATATTCCCTCCGTTGGCGTTTGCTTTTGAAACGGTGGTCTGCTTCGCTTCCTTCGAGAATGTCTCGGTCGTAAAAGAGCCACGGGATCGCCGATCTATCTCGTATCAACCGTCGACTGCCTAAATAAAGGAAAGTCTCGGGTAAATTGAAACCGCTTAGACGTGTGCTTTCAAAGTATTCATCTGAGGGGTAGTAAGCACGAAAAATTTAGCCATTAGTCGAGGTCATCGCCCTTGCAATGTGACCTCGAATGAGCTTAATTAAAAAGTTATCTATCCTGTTTATACTGGCCCGTTGTATATGACCTCGTTGGGATAGTAGTGTTTGTAATCCGACTCTGGTTTTCTGTGTAGTTCAAGACAGGTACGAAGGCACTGTCTCTCAAACACCCGAATCTTTTCCATTAGAGATGGTGCAACGTTGAACCACACAGGGTATTGCCATAGGCAATAATCGTCCTATGAGAGCCATTTAACAAATCACTTTTACCCTGCCATCAAGGTGGATGCAATAAAACAACCATCTTGTCAGGGGAAAAGCTTCCCTAGCCCTGGTCAGTGCAGCCTTCACATATCGATTTAAATATAGAAACTTATATTTAGGAAAGATTCACAAAAAGTTTGTTTTGCTTTTGTATTTGCGAATAAACTCAATTCCGACATGGCCCATATTTTTCAAAAAGCGAGAATAATTTAATACGTTTCCATAAAATATATATATATGCCTTATCCATTTTTTTTATTCAATTTAAGATTTGAGGGCTAAGACATGGTGGAGCATTGGTTTTAATTACATACTTTTGTTTTTAACGGAACATAAACGGGCGGCAGTGATGCAGTAGATAAGATGTTTGCTTGATAAGCGAAAGATCCAAAGTTCGACTCAGTTTGGGAAGCAATTTTTCTAACTCCTAGTGCAAGCTAAAGCCGTCCGTGGGTTTTAAGTGAGAAAATAGTCCCCTAATTTTCGATCTACTGTGCCGAAAAAAAATCTTTGCTTTCTCTCTAATTCTTCTAACTTCTAATTTATATTCGTTAAAGCTATTCTACCCTTCATCACACACATATTCAATATAAATTTAATGACAACAGTGTTACCAAACTAATGGAAATAATCCAATCGATTTTTCGAAGGCTTTTGGTACAGTCGATCATCCTAATTTGTGCAGGAAGCTCCTGATGTCACATACATTTTCAGCTTCTGCGGTTAAGATTTTGCAATACTATTTCTATGAAAGAAAACAAGTATCATCATCAGGTTCGAATATGATCTCTAGCTTTCCTTCCACCATCAGATGAAGATTTGATCACATTTCTGATTTCAATTTACCTTTTGATAACCTGTTGAGATATACAACCCTCATCTTAGAACGGAACAGCTCATACACCCCCGATTTTTCTGTCTGACTTAGAAATAGATTTTGATTACTGAAATCATGAACTAATTTAGCAAGCAACATGATTAAGCAAGTCACAGTTTAGATCCTCGCATATAATGACATTGGATATAGTACACGAAATTTCTTCTAGTATGCTTATTATTAGAGTAACAACAACGTTTCTATTTGGCCTGTATATAACTCCCATAAGAGTATTTCTTCAGTGCCACAATGGAGTCCAAGAAACATATACTCAGAGGTACTATCTACACAAAGTGTCATTACGTAGATAGATCGCCACCACCCCCTCCACGACCAACTCTATCGGCGCAAATGAGTTTGTATCCTGCGAAATGTACTTTGGAATTTCTGGAGAAAACCAAGTCTCTGGGTTATTTCTTTGGAGATTATTAGAAACTAAATCTAAAAAGGACTTGGCGATTTCAATTGACGTTAATCTTCCGCAAAAGCTTCTTGGCGTTGATTTGGTTGGGATATCCACAGGGAAACTTTAGCTGCAAATAAGTCTTTGTTATTCACGCCACCATGAATGACCATGGATGAGGAATCGGGTAAACCAATGTAACGCGTCCCCTTAGTAGTTCAGCTTACAGTAGACGCCACCGTTGATTCTATCTACAAAATTATTCCGCTACCTCAATGAAAAGTATCTAAGGGGTGACACTATAATCTAACCGACGAAACTACGTGTTTGATCATTTAGCTTCCCCAAAAAACTTGGACGTGATAACGTTTTATAAAACGATGACAGGCTACATGTACGAAATAACATGACTCATGCTGATAAGACAGATAAGAGGTAAGAATGCTAACCGCAATACTGTGGTTCTTTCAACCAAAATCGATCGCAAGCACCAGGCACATGAAAAAGAACAGGTGCAAATTCCCAAAATAATTCCACTCAAATTTAAAAAGTACAAGAAGAGAAAAAGAAATACAAAATAGGCGGCGTTTTGTTAAACTAGAAAGTAGATGTAGATATTGGGGGGTTTGTGGGTTATTTTTTTTTCAACCAAAATCGCTCGCAAACGTATTCTGAGGACCATTCGAACATGAAAAAGAACAGGCGCAAATTCACAAAAAAAAATGCAACTCAAATTTAAAAAGAACAAGCAAAGAAAAAGAAATACAAAATAGGCGGAGTTTTGTTAAAGTAGAAAGTTGATGTAGACATTGGGGTGTGTGTGTGGATTTAACGAGAGGGTTTTTGGGTGTGAGTTAACGGGCTGTATGTTAGTGTTGCTGCTATCAATAATATTTTCTTATGACGTTATCACGTACAATTATTATCCGTAAACCAACTTTACGGACAACAAACTCTTTTTTTGAAATTTCGTTCATAATTTAAAAAAAAACGATAGACGGGAATTTCTTTAAATAATGAAAACTTTTGTTGCATTGATCAATTTTATCACATATGGCAACCATGGATCGAACGAGTACTTCTTTAAGTTAAAATTGAAGTGCGAGTGCGAGCAACTGGAGTAGAACTGTAGTGCGAGCTTGTTTGCGAACATCTAATGGATTTTGCATGAATGAACTAAATGCGAAATCGCCTGCCTATCCGCATCACGATTTTCTGTTGTTTTTTTTATGATGTTCGTGGCGTGTGGAACCTTCGTACATTTCATTTGTTATCTCCTTAGAGCTCAGTTACGATTTGTTTCCCTAGCTCAGTTCTATTCAACAATATTGTATCCAGGACATTTAATATTAATTTGAATTTAATTGTTTCAGATACCTATACTCAGATAAAATGGCTTTCAGCATTTTTACCGTCTCTCCTTAATGCACATATTGTATACAGTATATTTATTCCTTCCAATTTCTACCCTACCATAATATCCTTATGTAGCACGCACAAATCGTTATCAATTAGGCTTGTCAAAGACACCATTCTAACACTGTATTTCTTTGGAAAGTATTTAGATATAGATACTCGCGTATAGTAGTATATGTACATACTTTGAAAAATGGAAGATAGGAAAAGGAAACCCATTTCTATTTATGTTATTATAGGCTTAAGTGCGAATTGTGGTAACAGCAATTAAACAGGAATAAATTTAACTGTCACTTTAAATTTAAAATATGCTTCACGCAGATACACACGTGCAATTTGTTGAAGCATGTTGGGTAGAATTAAGACTTTATACTGATGGGGAAGGAACCTAGTATGGCATTTGTGATAATATGTTTTGGGGCTCTGACATATGGTTTTTCTGAGGAGCCCGAAGACGACGGAGAACCCTACCGAATATATTTACTTTTTTAAATTAAATAATTAAATATTTATTAGAGCTTGCACTTAGATTGGATGTTTTTGTTTAATTTGTAAAAATGTGATTTTTTGAAAATAAAATATTTTTTTTTATTCCCAGATTAACGTTCTAACGGCTGGTGTTATTTTGATAATTGAGGTATCTAGAGTCAGTAAGTCTTCAGTTGCTGGTAGTTATACATAGAAAATAAACTTACAATAACTAAGTGCACAGAAGTTGATAGAAATAAGACACAAAAACAAAGGGCCAAATATGAGGTTTACTCCTTCTATTCCTACTTCCAGTAATGTCCAATAACTGCTTTGCACCGTGCTTCTCATCCTTATTATGAGAAGAGCCAAGCTTTTAAAGCTTTAATTATCGTATCGTGATAGTATATCACACGATACAATAGAATTATATTTGCATTAAAATTATTAATTTCTATTTTCAATAATAAACGAGTGCGAAAGGGATAGTTCTGTTTAGAAAGAAAGATGTAAAAGGGTGGATGTCAATGCACATTTCTTTTGAAATTCCTTATATCAAAATGGGATAGATAAAAAGAGCCAGCAAGGCGTTGTACATTTGTGTGTTGCGACTATAAAAAAAATCTCTATAACGGAAAAAAGACGGCATTGAGGTTTTAAACCATTTAATTCGATGCGATTTTGTATTACCCTTTGAACAATGCTGTCAAGATCAGAATAAAATGAACTTATGTTCGCTACCGGTGCAATTTTACATCCGACAAACATGGCCGAGAGTCTGGAAAGGAGTATGAAAGCTGATCTGATAGTGATTTCCTCGGGAAAACATATTTTTGGATTATCTAGTTGCTTCAAATAAGGAAATTTCAAATTATTTGAAGCAACTAGATAATCCAAAAATATGTTTTCCCGAGGAAATCACTATCAGATCAGCTTTCATACTCCTTCAAATCGTTAGTATATATAAGAAAAAGAGACGGGGACAAAACAGAGCCCTGTGGCACACCAGAATATTACTAATGGAATGAAACCTTTTGACGAATTACGAATTTTAGTTTTGAAAAAAGGCAGGAGTTTATACAGCGGTATTCATTTTCATATTCATGGCTGCCATAACAATTCATCCCCTTCAATATGATACTTGAACTAAAAATCCAGTCAGTTAAAAAATTATCCCAGCGACAAATGATCCCCATCGACATCATCCCTGTAAACAAATCTTTGTATAAACCCGAACACACACCTACTTCAAATCCTACAATGAGCCTTAATAAACATGACATTACGATCATAGAGAAGCCTAAAAAAGTAAGTTACAAAAAAATGTCTCATGTTTATGTCAAATGTTTATTTGTCGGCCTAAAAATAACCGTATCTGCCATATAACCGTTAAAGAAAAGCTTTTTTTTCTCTTTCTTTACTTGCGATTATATCGACTATGGGGAAAGTTTAGGATTCGTGCATATAAAAAAATCGAGATGACAATCAAACATGACATTACGATCATAGAGAAGCCGAAAAAAGTTAGTTACAAAAACATTTTCTCTGTCTGTCAGTCTGTCAGTCTGACTGTCTATCTGTCTGTCAGTCTGTCAGTATCTATAACGAGCTGCAGCCTAAACGGCTTAAGCGATTTGGTGTGTGTGATTCGGTTGGCATTCCTCAGGGAGAAAATTGAAATTTTATTTTCAGGGCTGAAAATAACAATACCTGCCATATGACCTTTAAGAAAAACTTATTTTTCTCGAAAACGGCTCAATGGATTTCAATTATATTTTATATTTAAAAAGATTTAGGTAGCCAAATTAATTCTGCATACCAACATTTTGAAAAAAAACTATTTTGTTCTGTTTATAATTTTTTTTTGAAAATTCAATATTTTTAAAACTTATCCAAACAAAATATTTAAAATTTCAAAATCAGGGCTAGATATGCCAATAAACTTTAAAACTGCATACAAAAATCTGATTTTTTTTTCAAAAAACTAAAAATAAAAAAGGATATTATCAAAACCTTTCGACCTGTTTTTCAAATTCTGCGTACTTCATTTTTACTAAAAACCGTTAAGTATTGTGGTTTTGATACTTTTTATAAGTTTTAACTGTTTTATTTTCAACGTAAATGTTATTTGTTTTTGTCAAAAATCTTGCCTTCCAATGTAATTATTCACATAATGTATTTTGGACTGTATGGCCTAAATGGTTAGGCCAATCGTCTTCAAATTTAGAAGGTTAAGGTTATTTTGACATTCTACAGGAGTTTTTTCAATTTTTTTTAGCTCAAAAATTAACGGTACCTATCATATCACCGTTATGTAAATGTTTATTTTTCTCTAAAACGGCTCCAAGAATTTTTATGACAAAAATCAGTGTACTACTGTAAGGTAGGTAAGCATTATATTTTGGTGAAAACAAAATTTAATACGGTGGGCTAGAAACGGTACATCCCATAGGACCGGTTTTTTTATCTTCGACTTTCTCGAAAACTGGAAATCCGAATACTATCAAAATTGATATTCAAGAAGATGTAGGTAACCCAAGTAATTTCCGATTAATTTCTTTCGAAAACTTTTTTTTTGTATTTTTAATATTTTTTATTTTTTTTTAAATCAATATTTTGAAACGGGTAGGTGATTTTTTTTTAAATTTTGTTTTTAAATGTTTGTTATTTTTATGCTTAAGTTTGTATCCTTAAATTACGATTTTGAAAAAAAACTCACACTTTTTTAGATTTCCTAAAGAAATAAAATGGCATTTAAATTATTTCACCCAATACAATTTAACGTACTTTATTCGAACAATCAAAAGTCACAAAAAACGAATAAATGCTTTGATATTCACTTAAATTTTCTTAAATTTTATTCTACAATGTGGCCGCACATATGAGCAAGTACGTGCGACCCAGTCGTGCAATTTATTTTAGGTATCATCTAACACTTTATTAAAACCAAATTTACGGGAAAAGTACCTTTCATATAATAGTTTTTATATTTTTCGGCGTTCTCGGTAATGGCTTAATGGACATCAATAAAATTTTATATTTTAAAAGATCTATAAAGCTAAATTAATTCTGCATACCAATATTTTGAATAATTTAATTTTTGTATTTAAAATAAATTTTTCAATTTTTTTTTCTATTTGAAAATTCAATATTTTTAAAACTACCGAAATCTCAAAAAGAAAATCAAAAAACTACAAATGAAAAAACAGGATTTTATCAAAATCGGTCCTTCAATTTTCGAAATACTTTTTTCATAAATTCAATAATATTAAGGAGATGTCATGACGTACTCCATTTTAACCAAAAATTGTTAATTGTTGTGGTTTAGGCACTTTTTATAGGTTCAGGCCATGTGATTTTTCTATTTAAATGTTAATTTATTGTTTCTGTATAAGAGCAAGTACGTGCGAGCCAGTCGTGCCCATTTTTTCTCAAATTTATCTTAGCTTAGAAATTAAAAAGTAAATTTAAATATCAAAATTAATATAAACTATATTTCCATTCTTCGGAGTTTAGTTTGGAAAGAATTTAGATATAAAAGTTGTTTCAATATAATTTATTCTTTGACAGCTGCACGCTCACATGTAAATAGCCGTTAAGTTTCACTCCCACAAAAAACACCAGAGCAAAATAATTTAGCCATCACATTCGGCAAAAGGATCCACTGTGCGAATAAAATTTTCAGGCACTTACTCAGGGTTTATTGATTTAGAAGTGCGACACGCACGCGAATACTTATATTTCATTTAAAACTGTAATTGTGCCAAACATAACGGTTCCATTTTCATATAAATTTAAAATTCTATTTAATATTCGAACCATTGCAGCATACCTACTGCGAACTGCCCTGACTTTTGTGTGGATGACGTAAAATGCCTTCCTCATCTCTCTGGTCTTGACAATTCTAATACATATCGCTTTCGCCCGCAAGGCGGGCTATACCGACATTTGCCATCCAGGGCATTGTTTGGAAGTGCAATTTTATTAGCACGACCACTATTTTAATGGAATACCGTTGATTTATTAAATTTCAGATAGTATGTCAAATTACACCTAACACATGCCCACAAAGCTGAGATACGAGTCCTGATGAGTATCACTGGGACTCCTTGGGGTTTGGTGGCTGTGTGGTGTGCTTAATTGGATATCAGGTGCTTGGTTTTTGAATTGTTGCTTGGAAAATCAAGTTATCCTACTGTTGGTGATGTTGGGCGTAGGAATGCGTGCAAAGGCATCAGCTGCTGTTGGAGATGATGAATGGATTCTGCACGTAATTCCATCTCTGAGTTGAAGACTATGTGTGGTGGTGATGGTTGGTTTGGTAAGCTTAGTTAGTAGAGTTAAATGCATATTTCAATTGTTGCGAACTATTTGGAGTTTTGTGGGTTTTTATGTGGAACTTTTGTTACAATCTAAAAGGTTTTTGGATTTCCAATAGAATTCATATTTTTTGTTAGGTTATGAGAAAAAATTGTTGAAGCAAGTGCGAGTTGTAATATTTTAAATTGTATCATCTCGACATAATCATTTAAAAAACAAAAATTTATCTACCGAGTTTTTTAATTATATTAAAGAATTTGATATTTTTATTTTATTTGAAACGTATATTACATGTTATGATGAAACAAGTTTTAAGAATATTTTTATGAACTACGAAATAGAATGTAAATAACCTGTTAAAAGTAACATATTTGGTAGAGGAAGTGGTGGCGAACTATTCGGGTAGGTAAAAAAAACACCTCAGGGATGCAGAATTGAAGAAAGGGCCCACTACGTTGTTCCAATTTATTTGACCTACAGCCATTGGCAACGCGACTTTGACAAGCTACGAGTCCTGATTATTATGCTAGGACCTGCAAATCTGATGCTAATCGGTGATTTTAATGGGAGAATCGGCTTATCACAAAACAATTTTAAGAGCGGAGTAGACACGACTCACATTTATTGCGAACGAAAATCAAAGGACGAGGTGAATGATACAGGACCAAAATCCTTCACGTGATCAGGTCCACCAATTCTGGTGGCTGAGTTAAAAACCGATATTTCAGTCGGCAGACGAAATATCGCCTATGGCCGACTTCTTATATCTATTCTATTTTTAAGTTAGGTAGGGCAGTTGCGGCGGCACCAAAAAAAAAAAAAAAAAATATATATATATATACAAATTCAAAAAAGCTTGCTGTGGCTGTTCTAGTTTTAAGTATTTTAAGTATTTTAGGTTTATTTAAAGTAATTTTAAGTTTATTTTAGTTTATTTTAAGTTAGTTTTAAGTAGTTTAAGTCAGTACTACCCGATAAGATAATCCAGTTTTTCTATTTCATTTTCTGGGTGAAAAATAAAACCCCAATATATTAGATAAATTCAAGTTATTTTTAGGCCGAAGGCAATTAAATTAAGTTAAAGATTAATTTAGAGCGCCCGCATAGGGCCAGTAAGTTAATTAAGATGATATTTTTAGCTAGTTTTAAGATTTTTGTCTAGCATTTAAGTAGATATAAGTAAAAGAAAAAATAAAAATCAATTAAAAGTAAAAAAAAAAACCAAAATCCTTCAGCTGGCAGATGATGGAACTTGGAACTTCATTTTTGATGAGATTAGAGTGGCAGTTAAAACTTTTTGAGACCACATGCTGTTAGACGTAGTATTTCAAACTAAACCACTTAGGAAATTAATGATCCTACACTTGATCTTCTTCCCAAACTGCAATGTAAAGACAGCTTAAGAGAATTATTTCAAAGTAATCTAGACAAACAGATTGAAACTCACGTAAGCTGGAACGGTCTGTGTAATCTTTTCATAGACACCTTAACCAATTTTATCAAGAAAGGGGCACCTTCATAGATAAGTTGATAAGTTCATAAAAGAAGCTGAATCGTCTATATACAGAGCTTACTACAGTAAAATACCATTTCTTAAACCAAAAAACCTACTTCTGAGCTGAAAACACAATTGGAACAATTAGTTTGATATTCAAAGTGAGAGGCGAACTCATCGGCTTAAACTACATTCCACATCGATCAGAGCTGCCAATATTGGGCGTATATGTAGTCGAAAAGAGAGAGCGTAAGGATGTGTTCCATTTTCTGGGAATTTGCCCAATACTTAAGGAATTCCGGAAGTAATTCTTTGGAGTTGAAATTTTCAATTTAGAGGAAACGATTGAATTTGATTTTGAATGGAGAACGAGGATGGGATCTCTTATATAAATATACTCTAAACGCTATAAGCTACAGAACCTGCTTACAATTTTAATATTTTGCTTTAAAAAATTGTAAAAGAAACATAACAAAAAATTGTTGTAATAATTATATAAATTAGTTTTTTGACGTGATAACGTCTCATACGAAATAACATGAATCATGCTGACAAGACTCATGCTGATAATGCTGATAAGGACTCATGCTGAAAATGCTGATGAGAAAAGTGACGCACGCTTTGATACTGTGGTTCTTTCAACCAAAATCGGTCGCAAGCACCAGGCGAATATGAAAAAGAAGAGAAGCAAATTCCCTAAATAATTCCACTCAAATTAAAAAAAGAACAAGTAGAGAAAAAGAAATACAAATTAGGCGGAGTTTTGTTAAATTAGAAAGATCGTTATCGTCGACGAAAAAATATGGCCCAATAACGCCGCCGGCATGCAAACCGCACCAAACAGTTATTTTTTGTGGATGAAGTGGAGATTTATGAAGAAAATATGGATTTTCAACCAACCAATAACGCATATTTTGCTTATTGACGAACCCATTGAGCCAAAAATGAGCTTTGTCACTGAAGATGATTTTGCGATGAAATTCAACAATTCAATGCTCTTAAAGTTGCGATCACCGACTCCGAATTTCTGTAGAAAAGTTTTATAATTTGCAGACTTTGCTCGCTCGTTTACTTTACCATGATGAAAATGTTGAGTTTACTGAATAAATTGACAATGACAGTTTGATGATTAGTGCAAGGGTGCGTTCACCAATTAAATTCAAAGTTGTCAAGTCCCTATTGGAAAACCCGATTATCCTATCGACTTTGATAGGCGCGCTGGCGGTAAGTAAGAGTCCGTTATGGGTAAATCATAAGCGTTTTTGAATAAAAGTTCGATTTTTTATAGCTTAAAACCAATAAGATTTAGAATGCAGATATCTTTTAAATTTGAAACCCTGTTTTTTCATTTAGCTTTTAGAAAGAATATTTTTAATTGACTGTACGTCGGAAGTTTGGTACAAGTGTCAATTTATGGACATTCCTAGTACTGCGAGCATTACAGCTGCTATTTTTGTTTTAATTTTTATAAAATATTCAATTTTTATCAAAAAAAAAATTTTTGTCTCCATAGAGACTGATATAACTTATTTATGCCGTTATTATAAGTACTTCTACGTTTCTTTCATTCCAAAAAAAATCAATTAAACTTCAGATACATTTCATGACCTTCTAGAGTTCCAGATACTTTTCTATCAACACCCAGCCAGCAGTACTGCCGCTGTAATCATAAAAACATAATCAACTGAAACCATGGCTCCTTGATTGCTCTCATAATACCATAGAGCTCGCCAATCGTTAACGAATTGCAATTTGTATCGCCAAGGACTAAGATTGTTTTCCCCTTGTCTGCCCTGCTTCCGAGCCTAACAAATCTTCATCTGGTGGCGAAATCAATTTCATCTCACATTCGTAAATATTTTATTCATCAACGTTAACACGTTTATTAACCAAATAAAAGAACTTCATGACCCTGGAATCGTTTTAATAAATTACTAATTCCCGATTAGGACATTCGTCCATATGCTGTCGGGCCAAAAATTCCTGCAACTAGGCAGGGGTACAAATTCATAGACAAGAACAACAACAAAAAAATAAAATAAAAAGCGTTGAAGGCAAACATTTTGCTCTCTCCATCATTAAAAAAAAAACACTAAACTATACACACACAAATAAGAGACCCTGTAGGGATGTTTCTAAGTGGACACAGAGCAGCGTCAGGCAGCCAATAAACACACGGCCGTTACCATTTAGGAAACATTAAACAGAAATTGGGGCTTTATTCGAAATAGCCACTACACACGATGCATACAAATTAAAGCCCTTCCACATCGACTCCTCTGCCATACGACTTCTCCAGTCTCTGCACTCAAGGGACGACGACGAGGGTGACTGAGCCTCCCTAATTTTTCGTTTGCTTGTTTTTGATAACATGAAAAAATAACGAAGTTGGTAATAACACCTAATGAACCAAATGTCCAGTTATAGGCTGAGAGTAGAATATGTAGGACTTGCCACAGCTCCCCCCACATTTCGGGAGTACATAAACAGACGGGAACCTTCCTAACAAAGTAGGCAAATATTTGTTATCCTCGGAAAAGTCGACTACAATTTACCACAAAGTCAAAGATGTATCAAAAACGGCCCAAAACAGGAGCCTGCACAAATAAGGTACACATAAGGGATTAGGGATAAATTGTACGTCAAATTGACTTGTTTTTGGGAGAAATTAATGTTTGTTTGGTTTTTTTTGTGAAGCTTATGGCTTATGCCTATTAGCCCGATGATGGACGCAAGTCCTAAACGCGCGTCGCGATTTTAATTTTAATAATTAAAAAATAAATGTTGTAATTAAAATAAAAATAAATACTTTAACTTAAATTCGTATTAAAAAGTAAACATTAGTTTTATTTAATAGAATTTTCGTTATTATTTGTTCACGGAGCAATATGTCCAGTAATAAAAGTTTTACCTGGAACTAAAAAGAAATCATCACGATAGGATTAATTTGTACAAGGGGGGGGGGTCTATTCTCACCCCTATTTTAGCCAGAAAGGGCAATTTTCTAAAAAAAAAAAAAACACTTTAAACAGAACAACAATTCTTAAGAAATGTGCACGACTAGGTCGCACGTACTTGCTCTTATGTGATTAATTACATTGGAAATCAAGATCCTTGACAGAAACCAGTAACATTAACATTAAAAATAACACAGTTTGAACTTATAAAAAGAATCAAAACCACAATACTTGACGGTTTTTAGTAAACATGAAGTACGCCATCGCACATCTTAAATAACAAGGAACTAATGAAAAAAGTATTTCTAATATATATATATATATATAATATATTATGGAACCGGTTTTGATAAAATCCTTTTTTATTTTTAATTTTTTGAAAAAAAAAAATTTGAAATTTTGGTATGCAGTTTTATAGAATTTATTAATTTACAACTGATTCTTTTGATAGGTTTTAAGAATATTGAATTTAAAAAAAAATCAAAAATTAATTATAAAATAGAAAAAAAATAACTATTCAACATGTTGGTATGCAGAATTAATTTGGCTACTTAGATCTTTTCAAATATCATTTTATTGAAATCCATTAACCCGTTACCGAGAAAGTCGAAAATTAAAAAAAACCGTTGTATAAAAGTTACCGTTAATATACTTTTCCAGTAAATTTGGTTTGATCAGATGGTAGCTAGTATCAAAATTCTCACAAATGTTCATCAAAATCGTTGGAGAGGTTTTCGAGAAAAATAAAAAGCTTAAGCGTTAACTGTAATATGGCAGGTACCGTTATTTTTAGCCCTAAGGATTAAATTTCAATTTCCCCTCTGAGGAATGCCAAAAGATACACAAACACATAATGTATATCAAATTTGAAGGCAATCGTTTAACCCGTTTAGGCTGCAGCTCGTTATACACAAGGACATACAGACAGACACACAGGCAGAAGGACATTTTATGTCAATGACTTTTTTTGGCTTCTCTATGATCGTAATGTCATATTTGGTTGTTATCTCAATTTGTTTGTATATTCACGAATTCTTTATTTAAACATTTCAGAAACATTTAAAAAACATTTCAGAAATGTTTATTTCTTTCTGAAATATTTTTTAATTGTTTTTGAAATGTTTATTTTGGTCTGGACGCTTTGACAAACATTTATGAAATGTTTATGATCTATCTATTTCCCCTTCCGAACAGAAATCTTTCTTTATATTTCAAGCATTTTAGTCTAGTCGACAGGTTTTTTATTTTTATTTGTTTGAATTTTGTTCATGATGACAAACGCTAACCTATGATTACTACTTTTTTACAATCCATCTTGAAGTACAAAACTGGATAAATAAAATGGGAAACGAATTAACATTTAATGTTTCAGAAATTTCAGAAACAAGTGGGAAACATTTCAGAAATGTTTTTTAAACAAATGGGAAGCATTTCAGAAATGTTTTTTAAACAAATGTTTCTTTGGCCACGCCTTTGACACGCCTTTTATAAGACCAGAAATCTCGCTTTAAAAAAAAGTGTTTTAGCGAACTATTTTTTTTTATTTTTTCCTGAATTATTATTATTATAATTAAAAGAAATTGTTTTTTTTATTTGAATGCAATTTATTTGTCACATTTCGTGATAAAATTTTTAGTTTTCAATTTTTTTTTTCTTCAGACAGTCAAATAAAGGAAATCCCTGACTAAGACATAAAGCTAAATCGCCTGTATAATAATCTCACATGCTCGAGTATTTCAAAATGGGGATTTTTTTTTTGCATTTTCAAGAAGCCACCACGAGTCTGCATCATGTCCGAATCTTCAATCTTTTGAATGGGAGCTTCTTTCGGCTTCACTTAACACCTCCTCTGAAAATATGACGCGATGGAATAATTTTTTTTTGTTTTCATTTTTTGCTTTCCGTACAGCAAAACAATTAATTTTGTAAATAAGAAAAACTCTATCACAAACAATTAAAATTCGAGTAAGTTTTTAGCTCTTAAGCTATTTTTTAAGCAAAGAAAAATGTATATCTAAAAGCTAACGTATAAATGGTTAAAAGAGGAATAACCCACACCTCACCAGAAAACCCAGAAAACGAAAAACGCCACCAAAGCCTGAGTAAAATCCAACCAAAACACGCTATGGAATCTTCTTCTGGTCTGAGATCTGAGTGTCGAGAGAATGCAGCAAATTCTAATTGAAGACAACAAAAAACTCGCGACAGGAAGAACTGGAACAAAAAGTTAGCTATCTGGAAGAGTATAACAAACATCTCGAGAGCCAGTTTGACCGACTTCTAAAGAAGAATACAGAACCAAATTAATCTTGTAGATCAAACTGACATGCGCGAAAAATCAAAAACCCATTTGCGCCAGTGACTCAACTCCGAAGCAAGTCGTTCATTCTGCTTAATATCAAAAAATATCAAATATCCATGGAGTCTGCTTGGAACATTATGAAGAATGCTTTCAAATTGAAGGGTTCTAAAATAAGGATTCAAAAGGACTAACCCTTTAACGTAAGGCAATATCGGGCAAAAATGATTCCCATCATGAAGAAGTTTCGACAAAAAGAAACATCAGTAAATATTTTTGTACGGGATTAACACCTGCGTATTGCAAATAAAGTCTTTATTTTGGACTCTGCGCTTGAGACGCATGATGTGATCCGACTCTACCAGAATGCTGAAAAACTTAAGTATATAAGAAAATAAAACTTTTAAGCTACAATGTGTCACGTTTAAAAACAAAACTAATTTTGTAACATTTTTTTATTATGTTACAACTTTTGATATTTTTGTATTATTTGAAATTCATGTTTAAAAAACGGACACGACTGGGTCGCATGTACTTGCTCTTATGTGCTTAATTACATTAGAAGGCAAGATCTTTGACAAAAACAAATTACATTTACGTTGAAAGTAACACAGTTTGAACTTATAAAAACTATCAAAACCACAATACTTAACGGTTTTTAGTAAAAATGAAGTACGCCATCACACGTCTTAAATAACAAAAAATTATGAAAAAAAGTATTTCGAAAATTGTAGGACTGGTTTTGATAAAATCCTGTTTTTTATTTTTGTTTTTGTTTTTTTTTTTTTTGAAAAAAAAATTGTTTCAGATTTTGGTATACAGATTTTTGGAGTTTATTAATATACACCTTATTTAAATTTTTTTAATATTTTTTTTAATAAGTTTTAAAAATATTGAATTTCAAAAAGAAACTTGAAAATTAATTATAAATAAAAAAAAACGTAAAATCCTTTTTATATGACGTACCCTTTGGTGTCCCTCAAGGATCGGTTTTGGGCTCAATTTTATTTAACATTTACTTATCGGACTTTCCTGCTCTCGATCCAAACGTAGGTATCGCTATGTATGCGGACGATACCGCTATTTTTGCCTCTGGCATACTCTTTCAAGATGTTTCAAGGGTTTTGCAAATCGCACTTATACTTATTGAGAATTTTTTCCACAAATGGAAGATAAAAATAAACGCTACAAAAACCCAAGCAATGTGGTTTTCACGTCGCAGAAAATCTTGTTATCTACCATATGCCAAACTTCGTCTATGCTGAGCAGAAATCGAATGGTCAGATAATTGCAAATACCTCGGTGTTATTTTGGATAATAAGTTAACTTTTCAACCTCACATTTCAAGTACAGTGAATAAAATCAATTTGACAATAAGAACTTTATATCCTTTTATTAATAGAAAGTCAAACCTTAGCATGCAAAATAAACTAATATTATTTAAAACCATTTTTCAAGCTATTCTTTTATATGGGGCACCAGTTTGGTTTAACTGCGCTCACAATCATATCAAAAAACTTCAAGTTTGCCAAAATAAAATATTAAAAATGATGCTTGGATTACCATGGTATTATTCAACAAATAGGCTCCATGATAAGGCGAATGCTAATACTATTATGTTCCTTATAAGTAAATTTCGAGAAAGATTTTATTTTAATTGCACTTATTCTGAAAACGAACTTGTTCGTCTACTTTCAAATTAATATAATATTATTATACTATTGTAACTCACTGCTTAAATTGTAGATTATGGGAACACAGCAATACTAGATTTAAGTATCATATAAGGGTTTTTTCCAGTAGCATTTTCCCTTAATATAGTAACTGATTTCATATTATCTGCCTTTCATTATATAAACTAAGAATTGAAGTTGTAAAGAAAAGAACAAAATATTTCTATATCACTTACCTACAATGAAATGTAAATCAATTACTTGTATATTACGCTACAAATAAAAAAAAAAAAAAAAAAGAAATTATTTTTCAAAATGTTGGTATGCAGAATTTATTTGACTATCTAGGCCTTTTCAAACATAAAATTTGATTGAAATCCATTGAGCCGTTACCGAGAAAGTCGAAAGTTAAAAAAAACGTTATATGAAAGGTACCGTTAATAGACCTTTTCAATAAATTTGGTTTCAATTAGATGTTAGCTAATGCCTACAAAAAAAATTCTCAACATTTTTTATCAAAATCGATTTTCGACTTTACAACTTTACTCCTGGCTATAGAAGGGTGAGGGGGGAAGACCCCCCTCCCATACAATTTTTTTCTTGGGTTGACCCAACCTACACGCTCTACCTTTTTTTCACATGTCTCGTGAATCATCCTGTATAGTGATATACGCCTATGATCCTGCTAACTTGATCAAGTGAGCAAAACTAAAAAAAAAAAAAAAAAAAAATTCCTAAAAATAATTTGATTTGACAATCTGTCTACGGATAATTTACGGCAAATTTTAAGCCCATGCAGATAATTGTAGGTGCCATTTATAGAAAGATACGCGATTGGTCATGCTAACTTTATATCAAGTTAGCAGTACATGGAAAATCACATGATCCGACTTCGCGGCAAATTTTTTTTTCCACGGATAATTTACGACCTGTTCGGCTTTTCACTCTTGACTCTTCATACCGTATACCAGAGCTGTATACATAGACCCCTTTTATACGCATAGGCATATGCCGTAGCGTGACTTAGTGTATGGGCGAAGGAGTTGAGAAGTGCAGTGGGGATCACAACGACGCAGGGACCGAGAATTTGTTGCGATTCTCTCATTTCGTTTTGTTATTTTCATTGCTTGCTTTATTAGTCGTTTCCTCAGTTTGCGGTCAAATGTATGTTTTGTTATAAGTAAGAGCGAGAGCGTTGAAACAAAAGAAATGTAAAGGCATAGTATTGTTTGTCATATACTGTCGCGTGACGCTGGTTCAACGTGTGAAGCTACAGGCGTGCCCAAAAGGGAATTGATGAAGAATCGGCGTTATATGATTATGTGTATAAAAGGGGACTTACCGAGAAAAAATGAATACAAACACAAACAAAGTAAAATTATACAAAAATAAAAAAAAAATGTAGTTTTTTTTTGCATCCTTTATTTTTGTTTAGCGAAACTCGTCGAATCGACTAACGATGTTTGCTGGAGGTTTGCTGTTCGCCAAAAACAGACGTGTTTGCACTGTTTTTATTTTAATAAGAGTTTTGGAAGTATGATATTTACGAGGTGCTCGAACTTACCCTATGAGTAGGCGCACATTTATACCAAACAGGGGCACCATAGACAATAAGGGCACGAAATATAACTTTAAACTTATATGATCCTTTTAATCTTCCACCTTATGAACATCGAATCCAGCTTCTTCAGATGCAAACCCTTCACCAAAGGCGTGTTGATAACGATTTAATATTTCTTCATCAACTTATAAAGGGCGAAATTGATGCTCCTTACTTATTAGCCTGTGTTGGGTTAAATTACAGTGGAAGATCTTATCACCTGCGTGGATCGGAACTTCTGCATGTTGACTTTCATAGAACAAACTATGGCAAATATGAAGCTCTAAACCGTATGAGCAGACTTTTTAATCTTAAGGCTTCACAAATGGATTTTAACTTAAGTAAAGTGGGATTAAAGTCCTTATTTCGAACCAGTGCGCATGATTTATTTTATACTTTGTGCTGTGTTTTATTTTATTTTATTTTAGTTTTGTTTTGTTTAAGTTTTTTACTAACGTCTAACACAGACACTTATGATGAGCCTCTGATTGTAGAAATAAGCTTGCTTTAAGCTTACTACATCAAAGAATCTGAAGTGTAAAAAAAAAAAAAACTTAGTTACCAAGCTTAGGGTAGACCTTCGGTTTTTAAACGGGTATAGGATTTTAATCAAAATTCCAGTTTTGTTTAAAACATTACCTATGTGGTTGTTATATGAGTGTTTTATTTAAGGTGGTGCCAACGTTTTTAACATGTTCTGTCCAAGGGATGCTACAACCGATTAAGTGAAGTGGATTATTAGGTAGAAAACTAGGATGTCTTCTAGATGTAAAAAACATAGTTTGAGTTTTTGATTTGTTTATTTTTATTTTCCATCTATGAAAATTTATACACATAAATAAAAATCAAGATAACAGCTTTTAACTTGATGTATACGAAACGATATACAGTACTTATAACAAAAACACCATTTAAAAAAAATTGTCTATCTTTCTGTTTGTCTTTCTGTCTGTTTGTTCCAGGTAATATCGGGAACGGCTGCACCGATTTTTACGGGACTTTCACTGGCAGATAGCTGATTTTATAAAGAGTAACTTAGGCTATGTAAATTACTCACTGGTGTCGTTTTTTACGAAAATTATTATTTACGGACCGATTTTGACGGGACTTTCACAGTCAGGGAGCTCATTTTGAAAGTAATAACTGAGGCTATTTCAATGACCCGTAGGTACATACAAACACAATTAAAACAAAAATACAATACAATAAATTACGTTTTTTTTTTGAAAAACAGAAAAATAAAATTAAACTAACATGGGTAGATATTTCTCTATGGTGGAATACAGAATTATTAACTTCTTGTAAATGTGCGAATTGAGTAAACAGTTTTTGATAAATTTCAGGCGGACGAAGTCGTTGGTAAAAGCTAGTAGGAACTAAGAGTTTGTAGGCTTTGTTGAAGATTCGAGCAAATATCGAGAGGAAGTTCATTCGAGCTGTAAAATCATTTGTTCAAATTGGAAAAGTCTGCCAAGTATATATTATATAGAATCGCAGCAAGATCCAATCCTTTCTTTTTCAAAAATCTTTGCAAGGTTACTCAAAAGCCTTATACGACGATAGGTAGAGTTATCATCAGGGGGCTTTCGAGGTTTTGGGATTGGGGTTAAATCAGGTCCAGAAGCCTTTCGGACACAAGGTGATTTTAATATGCTCTTAACTTCGTAAGCCTGGACAAACCAACCGGAGGGAAAATCTAAAACAGTTGAATTAAAAAGATTTACTGAGACTTCAACTAAATTGGATGTAACTGGGTTGCTAAAGTTTGATAAAACTCTAAAGTTTGATGCAAATTGACTACATAGAAGAAACTTCTGCATTTTCACTACATGTTATGTATTTAACATCATTTTGTTTGATGAGCGGAATAGGTATTCGCTTATTTTTAACTACCCTCATGACATTCCAAAATGGTTTTGAACATTTGTCCATACCTTGAAGCAGTTTGCTCCATTTTGAGTTTCTATGATTTTCTATGAACAAATCTATAAGCTTTTCTTTTAAAATTGCGTAAGCAAGAAGATCGAGAATCACTGGCAGATGATCAGACGACAAATCATTTCTAACTTGGAGTTAAGTTATAAAATTGGGAGAGTTTGTTAGAAGAAATCAAGAACAAAAGGATTGGTCCTTTCATTTTGAGGGTATAAGTATAATCAGAAGGATACGACAAAGAAAAAGCATAGTTTGAATGTAATTCATATAAAATATTCCCCCATCTATTTACGCGGAGGCAACCCCAAGATTGGTGACGAGAATTAAAGTCGCCACCCATAATGAATCAGATAGACGAGTTAATTTTTTAAAATCATTTCTTATATAGTATTTTGTCGGATTTCCTTGGCCACGACCTGGAAAATAAATTCACACAATCTTATACGGCTGATTATTACCAGTGATAATATAAAATAATGAAAATTGATATTAATTTACAGACATTGTAAAAGTTTTATTGTTTTATATTGTTAATTAAATTATTTACATCTTATATTATAATATGTTATGTAATTATATCAATGTTTCCTTTTTTTATTGTGTTAATTAAATTATTTATATATAAATGAAGTGATATTTTTTGTTGTAGTTTTTATTAAAAAGAAGATTTCACTCAAGTTGAAACAATTTATTTAGCATACAACGACATCATTGCAAGAACTTATAACATTGCCTTTTTTATTTTTTGAAAAACGCCATCGCAACTTTCTATTTTTTGCGTTCGGATAATAATTTTGATTAAATTCAGTATAAAGATACCGAATTATTTTATCTTTCTTTAGGCAAAAATGAATATAATTATAAAACTTCATTTTCTTTCTAGTTGCTCACTAAAATTGATCATTCTAGTTTAATGGCTAACTGTAGACTAACTGGTTAGGAGTTAGGGTTGATCGTACTTTCTCGTATGTTCGTATTTGTGAGTTTGGTTTTGGTTACTTTATGTATACGGTGTGATATGTCATTCCCTATCGTTTAATATCATCATAGGTATGATCTCACACATATTCTGCAATTGTTCGGTTGTTTGTTCTCGTATGCTTTTATGTGCTTTTTGCGTCGGTTAAAGAAGTAGTTGCATCCGTTTACCGTCTCGTTGTCTGTAGGGAATTGTAAAATTTACGCTTGTATAAGAAATTTGATGATGTTCGGGCAAATATTAGCATAACAAAGATAAGAATAATATTCTTTCCTCAAATAGTGCCACCCATTTTCTAATTATTTATACCCATCAAAGTAACTACACTTTCGCATCACATGTCAAAAAGAACCTTGTTTCCTATTGATTCGTTTCTATTTATATCAAGAAAATATCTGCACCTACCCAAATATGCCTAACAAAGCATATGTGCAAATTACGCAACTAATTGTATTATCTTCTCTTGACCTCCATTATGAAAACTTATTCTTACATAAATGATTTCCAATTTCCAGCTAATATAGCAAAAAAAATAAATCCTTCAGCAAAAAGACAACAAAAAATTTATATTAGCACAATTAATCACGTCCGCATTCTTACACACAAGATATCCTCTCGAAAATCCTTCGACATAAATCATCAGCATCTATACCTACGTACTTTTTCAGCCCAACAAAAGTCACTTCTGACACACTACAAGACACACTTAACATAATACATAGCAGGCGTTTTTCTGTGCATAAACCTTAAAGCCATGCACTCATTTTCTGTTTGTCTTCTTTTATTTTTTTGTTCTACTCACTTAAGATAATTAAAAAGATGTCCCTACACCAATTAGAAAATATCTAAACAAATAACATTTTTTTATGAGAAACATCAAAGGCACAAGGCGGAAACCCCAAACTAAATGGCAAAAACACTGGACGGCCGAAAGTTAAGCTGAGCATCCTCTTTCTCTACAGCCAAACACTCAGCTTCTTTAGTGCCCGCACCCGCACCCTTCCATGCTTGACGACGCCTGTTATCCTTCGAAATTTTGTAAGCCTTAATTTAATATAGCTGAAAGAACCGACCGACTTAGCCAGACCCCACATCCTTTCAGCACCCACCATTTTCTTCCTTATTTTGAAACAATAACAATGAAGAATAAGAAAAGGAAGAGGAACGAAGAAAAAAAAATAATCACGTTCCGAAACCCAAAAGCACCCACCTTATTTCATACCAAGGGCCACCACCACCCCCACACACACAATACAAGTACTCTTCAAGGACGATAACAAAAATATTCCTGCTAACACTTCACTGAAAAATCCTTAGCACTGGCCCCATCGCTCTACCCCTCAATGTCTTTACCCAAGAAATCTTTTCATGCCCCACTTCCATCATTTTTTCAACCACAAAAACGAAGATGACAGAAGGCAAACATGCAGGGGAGTAAATAATAAAATATCCTCCTTAGTTTTTGCCGTCCCTCACCAAAGGAAGTAAACAATCCTGCCTTCCATCCGAGGCAATGCATTGATATTGCGGCTGCCATTGCAACATTCACAACCGCTGTTGCATTGTTGTTAACTGCCACTGGTCCATGCCCTGCTGCTGCTCATGAATCACGAGACGTGCACCCTTCTCATCCTCATTTCCTTTAGATTCACTCACATCAACACTACACACACACACACAACCAGAGTGCCATACAACAAATAATAATGCTTGTTTATATTCTTCGGTCAGTGGGGTCGGCTAGGTCGACTGAGACTTTTGTTTGGAACCATCCGGTCATTCAGTTAAAGCCACCAGCTCGTAGATTCCCAGAGAATGGCACAGAAAAACAAAACAAAATATATGCAGAAAAAACAGGAATAAATATGGAACACAGTGTAATCCTTTGGCTGTCAGCACAAAGAAGCAGCACACAAGTATAATGTATTCTAAGAACAGGGCGCTAAAGATTCTCTTGTTTGTTGTTGTTGTTAGCCGTCGGCTATATACCACAGCATGGTGTGTAGTGTTGCGTCCCCTGATGGAATTCTATAAACCCTCATAGGCATCCGACTTTAGTTCCTATTTGTCAAGCAAAGCTATCACCCTCTGAGCAGGATGAAATGTAAACAAAAGTAGAAAGCTGAACAAAAAATTAGAAGAAAACAAAGCGAAATGAATTGCAAACAAAAAACAAAAAAATCAATCACCTCCGGATGTGACACAATGTAGTCCTTCTTCATATAAAACTAAACAACAAGTTTTGTAGGTAAAGTAGTTGGAGTTCATTTAGATTTCTTTCCTTTTCTCAGAATTGGAATTCCTCGTCAGCTTTTTATATGAGAAAAATATAGCCTCCGTTGGCGGGGAAGGGATCAATTTACTTTGTGAGTTGTGGGAATAAAATCAATAAGTTTTGGATTAAGTAGTAAGTTTTTTTTTTGTATTTATAAATTATAAATATATTATAAATTTTATTATAAATTGCATTAAGAGAGTTCTCAATGTACAAAAGTTCAAGAATCTATCCTTACCAGCAACAAAGTAAGACTAAGGATATATCCATTAAGATACTAGCAGAAGGAAGAGAGGAGTAATCGCAATTATATTTTGTTATGCCTCCCTTAAGTCAATTTTTGGCTCTAATGTTTCTTGTAAAATTTGTGACAAGAGTCTTTACCACAAATGGGACTGGAGTAATCTGAGTTTTGTTTTTTTAATTTTTATCGTTCAAGGAACATTAACAAGACCAAAAAATTAGGTCAAAGAACATGGCAAAGTTACTTTGAGTGACCGCAAAAAAAATTGCATTAAAAATAATCCCCACGGATATTTCTCAGGAGTCAGGACCAAGTTGTTGAAAGATCAAAAACAAAAAACTAATGGAGCATGCACGTGTTGGAAAATTGACTTCTACAAGAGTTTGGTTTTTTCTTCGAAATGAAGGACGTGCTAATACGAGAGGCACTACCTTACCAGATAGTACCCCTACTTATACTTATCACTGATCTTGAACCGAGTAATGTAGTAGCAAAATTATGCAACATATTAGTCGATATATGAACTTGAGGAGAAAGCGAATAAACATTTTGTGAGCATAAAAAACAATGATCTTAGATAATAAGTACAATATGTTCTACTGTGGAGAAAAAAAATAATTATACTTGAGGGGGAATGTTTTGGTAAGGTCTTGGCTATTTCGAAGGCCAATGACCGTTTGATGTCCCTAAAGCCTTTGATGTAAGGAAAGGTGTGGAATATTGTCAGTACTCATGCTCCAGAAACTGGATATGAACAAGACCATAAAAAAGAGTTCTTATTCGATTTCCACAATCACTTTAAGAAATTTTTTAAGGAAGATATTCTGCTTGTATGCGTTGAACTAGTAATCCTCTTGGTGAAGATGAAGACATCCGTAACACACGTGTAGGTTATATGCTCTTCTAAGTTATAAGCTTAAATAGTATGTTCATCAAACTCAGACCAAATACCATCGAAGACGAAGAGTAGGAAATAAAAACATGTATGCGGGGTTGATCGGCCCAATCCAATGTGACAACATGCACTTCAGACAGAGGACGTAACGAACGAACGAAATAACAATAACGGCGACAAGTATATAAAGGCGTACGTGACTTGATAAACTTCGACACAGCGGATTCAATTAGGTACACAGAAAATGATCGGACTACATACACAAACACGATCGAAAGCAAATAAACAAGAATTGGGCAAAACCAGAATCAACTCTAATGTGAGCCAGCGCTTGAGTGGTTAGTTGTAAGGAGGCAGTCGTCAAACCACCAACTCAAATTGTAATTCAGGGGCAGAGGTTATTTTTAAGAAAAGATTTCATTTATAGAGAGTAGTATTTATTAAAGAGAGCATGTGACTTTTATTTGTTTCGCATTCACAAATTGTTTAAATCCCACATGTAGAATTCTCTCGCTTAAAACTTTGCAAGAGAGAAGCAAATCACAGTGCATGGAGAAAATGAACCAGGAGCTGGAACCTGAAAGTTATATCTACAACGAGGCTTTTAATTAAGAAGAAAAAATGTAAAGGAGATTTGTTCACCAAAATTCATTGACAATTTTCATGGCAAATTTCTGTTGGATGATGACAAAATATTTCACAGACAGTGAAAGTATTGTGACAGACTTTTAAGTGAACAGTTTCCTAGGCTATACTATCCAATAGCTGCACCTTACAATGAAAAAGTCCCAAGTGGTTAAAAAGAAAAAGGAAAATCGATTAGATCAGATGCAATAACATTGGATCTAGATAAATCTCATCTTCAAACTAATCAGCGGTAAAATGCCTTACCCGAGAAGGGAAAGCTACGTTCACATAATATACAGGGGGAAAGGTGATATTAGCTACCGTTTATTTAAGATGATGTCACAAACCATGAAAATCGTTAAACGTGTATTGGTTGGCCGTTTGCGAAAAATAATTTCTGGGATTATTTTCGGATTTTTTTAAAAAAATATTCGGAATCCTGTAAACTGAATTTTGAAATGTTCCGCTGTTTTCAAGATGCTGAAAATATTCATAGAGATTCTTCGAAATTTAGATTATAAATTCCAAAAATAATCAAAGAAAATCGAATTACAAAGGCCTTAAAGGCCATTTAAACCGTCAGGTATGTATAAGGGCATGTTGACCCCTGCAACCGCATGCTCGGGGTTTCTATATGATTTGGAGTAGGTGCAAGATTACGTATATGCAAAATTACTTTTGTATTAAAGGAATCTTTCGTATCTTTCTTTAGTCGAACCACCGAATGTGGAACGCTCTACCTGGTTCGGTTTTTCCCACCCATGTTGATATGCAGCATTTCAAAACTAATGTCCATCGACATCTCCTTTTACATCCTTCTCTTCTTCCCTAATGCTCGCACGCTGTTTTAACATTATAAGGGTAGAAAAATAACTCCTTTCGCGCGTGCCTATTATAAAAAAAGGAAACTTTGCATATACATATACCACACCTCGGACCTGATCCAAATCCTAAAGTGACCCATGGCAGGGGGGTTGCAGGTGGCAGCATGCCCTTATACCTACCTGACTGTTTAAATGCAAGGCGTAAGCTTTAATACCTTTGTAAGGCGATTTTCTTTGATTTGAATAAATTTTTTAGGAGATTTTAGGACAGGTTTACTTACTTACTTACTTACTCGATGTCTAGAACCGAAGTTATAACTAAAAATGTCACTAACATGGTCGTCAATGTTTTAGTAGTATAAATAATGTGATTTGTATACACATACTTCATTTTGGTTTCCCTATGTTGCCGCGTGTATGCACACAACTTCGGCATTGGCGGTCATATGCGTGTGAGCGGCACGACACCCAATATGTTGCGCTTTGATCAGTGTTCAGAAAATCTTTGGTAAACACGAGCAACGTACGGTGGATCAGCTAGTAAGATATACAAAAAAATATTTTTAATTCATCAACAAAATTGTAAAATAATTGACTTGTTATTTTACTTCTTTTTGGTGAAAGTGGGAATTTATTTCACATTTAAAAGGTATTTAAACCACACACAGTAAATTCCCACTGAATTATGAGAAGTAAGTCCATATCTCAAAAGTTCTCAATTAATGGGAACTAAGAGATACATACTTCATCAGCACAACTTTTAAGGTGACGCCCAAATTTTTCTTAAAAAACACGTATACGTCACAGTGTACCCGAAAAATAATACTTGCATAGTTAAACTTAAAAATATGAGCTTTGTTTTCATTTAAGCATTTAAAAACTACTAAACACCTTAAGATACAAATTCATTGGAGCTGGGAATTATATGGCTTTTCGAGAGGATTTTTCTTAGTCAGAAATGCTCTAAAGTATTACATATAAAGTTTTTCAGAACAATTTTATGAATTTCCTCATTTGGTTTTTATAAATCTTAAGGGTTTTTTGACATGAACCCCTGTCTAAATATTCTTTGGAGTATTCAGGTCGGTTGCAACATTTTTTTACATGTTTTCATGAAGCTGCTCTAGGCCTAATTTCACCAATGCGGTTATTGTTTTCTCTTTATTTCAGTAATCCAGAGGAAATGGACGTTATTTCTTTATTTGCGATCTAGGTACTAAAATGCAAGTTATGGATGCGTGCAAAAAAAATAATCTAACAATCAGACATGACATTACGATAATAGAGAAGTTGAAAAAAGTGGGTCCGGAAATTCCATCCGTCTGTCTGTCTGTCTGTTCGCGCCTCTACAGCCTAAACGGATGGGCCGATTTGCTTCAAACTTGGTATTTAGTATTAATTAGGTAGTATATCGGGGGGTGTTTTTCATTTTTGCTCTAGGTCGAAAAATAACGATACCTGCTTACAATTTTTAACAAAAAGTTTGATTTTCTCAAAAACGGCTCTAACGATTTTGATAAGACTTTCAGGGTGCTATTTTTTTACAACAATACATATTTTAGTTAGAACAAATTTTTTGAAATTTGTTTTATAACGGTACGTCTCATATAACCGGTTTTTTGAAATGCTGTTTTATCGTAAACTGTTATCTTGATTTCAATAACACACACAGGAAGTCATTTATAATTCAATTAATATTGCATGTTAACAATTTCAAAAACTTTTTTTTCGATTTTTTTAAATTTTCTAAAAAAAAATTTGGTTTTCGAAATATTTTGAAAATTGATGATGAAAACTACAGATTTCCTTATAATGATATACTAGAAAAAAAATTTAAATATTTTTTTCGAAAACTTTAAAAAAACGACTTTTAAAAAAAAACTGGTCGAACGATTTTCAATATTTTTTTTCCTCGATAGACATTTAGTTTTCAAATTTTATTGCGTACTTAGTTTTTCCGAGAAAACTTATAAGCTAATTAAAAAAAAGTGAAAGAATTTTCTAAAAAAATATATTTTTTTATTTTAATAGACGTGCCCATCTACTTTATGGAAGATTTTGCGGAAGGATCTTGGTTTGCAGGCTTACAAAATCCAACTCGTGCAAGAATTGAAGCCGAACGACCATGATGGTAATCATGAGATGGCCACCGATCCCGATTTTCACAAAATTAGGCCCCGGCTTTAATTTATTCGAGCCAGCCGCGGCGGCCACTTCCCCGAAATCATTTTTAAAACATAATGCAAACCCTTGGCCATACCATTTTACAGTCGAGCATTTTTTTAAATTTATTTGACAATGTGACCGCACATAAAAGCAAGTACGTGCGATCCAGTCGTGCAATTTATTTAGTTTGGGTGCCCAAGTAACACATAAACTCTAGCAGTGCTCTGGCTTAAAATTAAGAAAGGTTTAAATTTCGTCTTCTTCATACTATTGCAGTTGTATTTTTTTTGTGGACTCTTTATAGACTCTTTTTAAGTGAATTAATATAAAAGGCTTTGAAAACTTCTTTATTTGTGCTTTAAAAGAGTTTGGTAAAAACATTAAAAGGTGTCGTTTTTTTTTAATTTTTATTTCGATAAAATGTTATTAATTTGACTTTTTTTTTGTTTTATAATTTTATTTGAATTAGATTATAATTTAGTTATCAATTAATTTCAGCATTAATGTAAGTAGGCAATTATTTTAATTTTTAAAAATTATTTTCACACTAAAATTCTTTCATGGCTAAAATTTGGTGGACAAACACATGCATGAATTCAGCAGCCCCATCAGTGGCTTTTTCATGAAGTTATAAAAGAGGCTATAAATATGAATCTACATCTTTGTGCTTTGATAGTTATTGGTAATCTTTTCGAGTTTTTTTTGATTGTTTAATGAAAAATGGCTTTCAAATATATTTAATCACAATTCGCAAACCACAACCGCACTCTGTTGCACTCGTTTAGTATGTAAAAAAGTTATAGCAAATGTTTGCGAAGTTATTAGTGTGTAACCTTTTACTTTCAATTAAAGGTACTATAAGGCACGTTTAGGATTCGTAAATTAAAAAAAAATCGAGATAACAATTCAACATGACATTACGATCATAGAGCAGCTTAAAAAAGTTAGTTACAAAAAATGTTTGTGTGTCAGTCTGTCCGTCTGTATGTATAACGAGCTGAAGGCTAAACGGCTTAATCGATTACCAAACCCGAAAAGTCTATTAACGGTACTTTTCATGTAACTTTTTTTTTAATTTTTTTTTTAATTTGGGCTCTTTGGATTTCTGTCAAAATGTTATATTTGAGAAGATCTAAGTAGTTTAATTAATTCTGCATTAAAAAAAATTTATAACTTTTTTTTCTAATTAAAATTAATTTTTGAATTTTTTTTTTTTGAAAAATCAATATTTTTAAAACTAATCAAAAAACATTATTTTAAATTTTATAATCACATGTATATTAATAAACTCTACAAAACTGCATACCAAAATTTCAAAAAAAAAAAAATTCAAAAAACTAAAAATAAAAAACAGGATCTTATCAAAACCGGTCCTACAATTTTCAAAATACATTTTTCATAAATTCTTAGTTATTTAAGACGTGTGATGGCGTACTTCATTTTTACTAAAAACCGTTAAGTATTGTGGTTTGGATACTTTTTATAAGTTCAAACTGTGTTATTTTCGACATAAATGTTACTTATTTCTGTCAAAGATCTTGCTTTCTAATATAATTAGGCACATGCGAGCAAGTACATGCGACCCAGTCGTGTCCATTTTTTTTTGGATTTTATATAAAACTAAAACTTACTCACTACCTTAACCTACCTAAAACTAAAATTCAGGCCCCACCACGTGATCTGCCGATTAACCGAAATAAATTGCATGACTGGATCTCACGTATTTGCTCAAATGTGCGCTCACATCGTCGAATAAAATTTAAAAAAAATAAGTAATATTGACGTAGAAAAATAACGCCAAACTGAACTTAAAAAAGTGTCAAAACCACATCACTTAACGGTTTTTAGTAAAAATGGAGTACGCCATCACACGTCTTATATAATAACGAATTTATTAAAAAATATTTCGAACATTGAAGGATGGATTTTGATAAAATCCTGTTTTTTTATTTTTAGTTTTTTTAAAACTTTTTTTTTCACTTTTGAAATTGTGACTTGCAGATTTTTAGAGTTTATTAATATACATGTGATTATAAAATTTTAATGATTTAAAAAAAAAAACTAAAATTAATTTTAATAAGAGAAAAAAAGTTATTCAAAATTTTAATATGCAGAATTAATTTGGCTACCTAGATTTTTTTTTAAAATTAAAACTGACAGAAATCCAAAGAACCGTTGCCGAAAAAGCCAAAATTTAAAAAAAAACCGTTATATGAAAGGTACCGTTAATAGACCTTTTCCGTAAATTAGGTCTGATAAAATGATATACCTTCAAAAAAATTCTTAAAATTTTTCATCAAAATCGTTGGAGCCGTTTTCGATAAAAATAAGATTTTCCTAAACGGGCATATGGCAGGTACCGTTATTTTTAGGCCTAAAAACATAATTTCAACTTCCCCTCTGGGGAATGCCAAAAGAATCACAAACACCTTAAGCCGTTTAGGCTGAAGTTCGTTATACATACTGACAGACAGACAGACAGACAGGCATTTTTTGCCACTAACTTTTTTCGACTTCTCTATGATCGTAATGTCATGTTTGATTTTTATCTCATTTTTTTTAATATTCACGAATCCTAAACTTGCCTTATAGTCCCTATAATCGCAAGTAAAAAGCGGACGTGCATTTCTTTAAGTCTTCGTCAGAACATAGATCAAATGGTAGGTAGTTAAACTAAACCTATGTGTTGGCTTCAGCCTAGTCCAACCACCAGTATTTTTCTCAATTTAACCGGATAAAGTTATTTCTATCTCTGTCACGTATGTTAATGCAGTGTCTTAGATTAGTATTTCCATCCTCCGGCTCGCAAAATAATCTTTTATCTGTTGCTCTTCTTGCCGATCTGCGAAGTGATTCTTTCCGAGGGTTTAGGATAACATTGTCAATTCTAGTTACACCGAATGCATCCAATAGTTTTTTGTTTGATACGTAATGCCGAAAGTCGGTATGTTGCATATATGTTCTTAGATATTTCCGCTCGAAAACACGAAGCTTTTCCATATAAGATGGGTTAGTGTACCACCACACCGGACTCGCATAAGTCAGAATTTCACGAATAAAAGCTTGATAAAAAATGATGATCTCAACATCGGATCTCAGATAGTTGGAATAAAAACGATTGAATAAAGAGCAACGCTTCCACATTAACAATACCATAAAATAGCAAAATATTGGATAAACGCGTCATAGTAGAGTAGTAGACTTTTCAACATCGTGTTCATTCACTGAAATTGTATTGCAATTAGTTCTAGGTTTGACTAGACTATTAGACTAGACATGGAATAATATTCAAATCTGGGAAGTGGCATGCATATCTTTAGACTAAGCCGCTGAAGCTCATGGAATAATGGTGCCTACAAAACAACAATAGGAAAAGCTTATATTTAAAAAAAAAAAACATCTTATTGAATCAATCAATCTAAAAAATTTATTCAATCTATATGAAACAGCCGAAGAATTTTGCACATCGAAACAATTTAAAGTTTCCTTTTCTAAATTTAGTAATGTCCTTATATCTGAATCATCAAATGATATTGATATAATGAGGGTTTTAAAAAGGGGATCTTATACTCGTATGCTTGAGAAACTGCTCTGCTATTCTATATCCTTCTTAGCCCGAAAATACAGCGATTAATTATTCTTCCTTTAATATCAGATCTGGTAATATAATTTGAACTTATAACAGTGCAATTTACAACCTTATAGCTAGCTATATTAACATACATACGTATGCATAATAAACGCAATGACTTTAATAATAATTTCAAACTTTTATTGTGATTTTCCAAAAAAAAACACGCATACGCCACAGTATACCCAAAAATAAAACTCGCACTGTTAAACTTAAAAAATGAGCTTTGTTTTTATTTTAGCACTTAAATGCTACTTAAATAAAAGTCTTCAGCATCAAGAATTCCAGTTGAACATCTTAAGATCAAAATCTATTGACGTGATCCTTAAAACTGTCACGTTAGTGTTGGTCCATGGCAAAAGAGTCTCCTTACCGGTAAATTTACACATTAAGGTAACAAGTCATCTATTTATTAATATTTAAGTGGTTGTGGCTTTCCTTCATATGAATGACGAAAACATAAAAAAAAAATAGATTTTCCGCTGACAAGTGCGTGTTAAAGCGTCACGTCAGACTATATTGCATACATTTACGACCTTAAACTATACCGCACGTAGAATGACTTGATAATAAGTCACGTCAGCGTGTTGTGTGAATTTATTTTTAACTGCACGTATTTTCTTCATTCCTTAGTGGCAATAGACAATTTGTCCAAAAAATGGATGCTCTAATCCTGAAAGGTACACCAAATAAATGTGATTTTAGATGAAAAGGATTTATATTGTTACTTCAATCTGAAGGGCCACGGCCGGCGGAGCGAAAAATATTTTCTAGATCAACCAAGAGAAGGAAAAAGTTTTCAGTTCAAAAGCATCCTTTTACTCTCTACTCAAGACTGACCATTTATTAATGAGATCAAAACCTTTTTTTGCCAACAAGTACTTCCAGAAAAAAGATACAATTTCCAATATAATTAAACATGGTTACTAAGGAATCACGTCAAGCACTGAAAAGGTAAAAAACTGCTATAATAATCTTCTAAGTTCCCCCTTTGACAATATGCCTACACTTGAGCTTATATTAAAAAGCTGATTATAATATAAAAGTGGCCCGAAAAAAGCCCTTGTATAAGAGCTCACAGGTTACTTCAAACTTTGTGATTTATTTTCTTAAATTAAAAAAATTCCACTTCTGCTGCTTTTATCCTTGATTTAGCTTTTGCTAATCTCTTGCAACCATCAGAGCCCACGAACCACCAACACCATAAACACCTACACCGCCATCTTCTTAACACTTCAATATTTTTTTTTCATTAAAGAGAATAAATAGAAGGCAAAGTAAAATTAAGAAGAAAAAAAAAACACACACACACACTAGCATTTATTTTACCATTAAAAGGACCAAAGTGACGCGTCGTCGCTCGAGGAGTGGCAACATCCAAGGCAAAGCAAAATACTACGCTTTCATCTGTTGAAGATGATTTAACGTAAAGGATAACGCCTGAGGTATTGAAATCTGAAATCACGATGAGAAGACAAAATTACAAAAAAAAGAAGAAGCAGCAAAATATTAAAAAAGTGGTATATCTATCTACCAGTGCATCCTGCCTGAAGGACCAACTCTTGACATAAACAATATTGCAGCCAACAGTCAGCTGAGAGAGCAGCAAGTGTGCCACCGCTGTACACGAAGTATATTAAGAATCGATTTTGTGTCACCTTCAAGACGACGACGCAGAGGAGCGGAGCAGCAAAGTTGCTGGTTGTCGTCCTTTGCTGAAGGATGAGGTGCTGAGATAGTAGTTCACTAAAGAAACAGCAGCAGCAGCAGCAGGCGAATCAAGGATAAAATGTACTATAGTTGAGTTGACTTCGGTCGGATGAACGTATGTCTCCTATTGTTTCCGACCTCCTTTCCCATAAGAATCTCCAAGGATCACAAGCTGAATTTATAATGAAGTGCAGGGGCACCACCATCAACTAGCTCGCACACACAAACATAAGACTCTTGTCAGAACAGCGGTTTCGTACAACATGCAATATGAAGCATATAAAGGACACTTTTTGACAGCGCCTCATGTGGCTGGGGAGATGTTGAAATTGAAATTATTAGAACGTCGACTTTGGTTCGATTCATCGACTACGACAACAGAATGACGAAGGAGTTTATCTACAAAATGATATTTCTCGTACGCACATCTGCTACTCCTCATCATTTGTATTTTTGCCCCTCACTTCTGTCCCCCAACATAATGACAATGGGCAAGGACACCGAGAGGAGCATCCTGATTCCGGGTGTGGGTGTTTTTTATGTAATTGGAAAATTAGTCCCCAAATGGAAATCTATTTAGGACAAGGATTCTAGGACTAAGGTATACAAATACATACATACTATGCATAAAGGGCTCGAATTAGATATGCAATCATCTATGAATCATCATTTTTGACCGGATATGTCCAGGACGAATTCCTCCACACGGTGCCTCTACATCATCAATTTTGCAGGACATTTTTGATATTTACAAGTTTCCCGACGAGAACAACCTGAATATGTTTAACGTGTAGCTCCTTCATCTTTTTGGAAGGATTAAAATGCGAAAGTGTATTACAAATGTATAAATATATAACAATCTGGGAATTGGACCAGGTGTTTAGAGTTTGAGGGAATTTTTGGCGCTTGCTCGACTAGAGAGGAGTCAAAAACGATAAGCAAGATTACTTCTTGCAGTATTTAAAGATACTTCTCCTAAAGCAGATTATGCTTGAAATACATTTTTATGCAAAGTGGTTGTTTGAGGAGAAGAGATGGAAAGTGCGGCAGAATGAGAAAGAGAAAGCATATATACCTAAGAGATATTAGAATACAAGACGCATGTTTAATGTTTTTTTGCTTCTGGGAAACTGTGGGTTTCGATGGAGGTCTTTCAGTTTTAGTGACGAAGATTAAGTTATTTTAATGTTATCAGGGTGGATGAACGGTTGAGAAATACACACATACAACGAGAAGGGTATGGAGGAAGGTACTATGCCAAAGTTGAATTTATTACTTATAATCTCAGAGTTTACTTGGAATTCCTTTAGGGGATGGAAATTGGATTTTGAGAGAGGGGTATAGTTTCATTAAAACATTAAATGGGATTAAAATTTAGCCAAAGGGTCAAAGTTAACTATTAAAAGGTTAAGCCAATAGCCAGTAGATCTTATTTCAGTTTTTATATGAAGGGTTTTATTGCTGAAACTTTATTGCTTTCTTTGTCCAATACCTTCTTCGTGAACACTATTTATGAGATCAAAGTGTACTGCTATTGCTCTTAAAATTTGCAGTTATAATTGGTACTGACAGAGAATTCCATAATCTACTTGCATAAAACAAAAAAAAAACTAAATTTGCGTAGTTAATAAGGGGAACTAATAGTGTTGTAATTAATACATTTCAAGGAAATAGCCTTAGTTTACGCAAACAACCATATATTCTTCCGATGGTAGAATTTATTTGATCTACAGCTGAAAGAAAAGTGTTGATCTTCGGACCAAGACTGGTCATAGTTTTCAAAAACAAAGGCTTGACATCACAGAGATCTACACGAGGTTAATTTAGAGTATGAGCCTGGTTTTACATATCGCTATAAGTTAGCAGGGTTGAGGATTAGGCTGTTCTTTGATGATGATGATTGATGAGCATATTAATAAAAATGTGTTTTACTTATTTTTTGATATTTTGACACTTTCCGACAGGTTATTTCGTCGATATTTTATGAACTAGTATTAAAGGCTTTTGTGTTGGAGCTTATTAAAGCTTTGACGGAAAAACTTGTTAGCGATTTGTACGTGGAATCAACTATCAACTCAGACAAAATACCAGCGCTGAGAAAAAAGGAAAAGAGTAAAAGCCAAGCTCTACGTCTCAAAAGGCTGGAAAAATCGAGTCTACACCAATTTTCCGTTTTGGAAAATTCTCGATTCCGTACGAAAATACTTTATAGAAAACACAACATAACCCCATATTATAAACGGAACCTGAATGCTATGTAGGATATGCCAGGTTAAGGTTCTCTATATAAAGAGCAGAAACGAAAGCTAGCACGGAAACCCAGGATCACTTATGAACACTCATTTCCCTGTTTTTCTGCTGAACAGAGGAGCCTATTTCATAAAACTACAAGACTAATATTTATTTCTTAATTCACTTGTAACTTGTAAATTATGTGCACATTTTTCTTTCATAAAGAATACCAATTGACTGATAACTACAAGTATGCGTGGTTTGTAACTACGTATGAATTTACCATTAAGGCGAACTTTTCTGTTTCATAAAAATATATACGCGAAAAGTTATTAGTACCAGACTTGTAACTACTAGTGAATTTTTAACAAGACTAAACAAGACTAGTAGGCTCCGCTCTTCTGGCCAGACAACACCCGAAGGAAGGTATGTTGAGATTTTTGCTGAGCTCAACCAACTAACTCAGCTCATTGAGGAGGCAACCCGAGTTCCTGACATTGCAGGTCAAACTGACAAATCCCTAGATTTGATCTTACCTCCAATCCGGATAAATAAACTGTTCGTGTTTTTTCCCTTCTAGGCACATCTGATAATTGTGCCATTTCTGCAAATTTCTCGTGTCAAGAAAACATAGTTAATTGAAAAATCCGTAGGAGAACCGTCTGGCAATACGAAAAAGCCAACTGGAACGGTCGCAATAATTTCTTCAGGATATTTAACTGGTCACTATGCTTCCTTGGTAGTGGCCATAGAAAAAAGAAAAAAAGAACTGCGACTCGTACCGACCACGCCCTGCAAACCCTGACATATTATTTTGTGTATGTGAATACGTGTGAGATTCGTGTGAGAAGCAGCCAATCAGCAGCCAATCCGCCATATGTTTTTATGCCCAATTAAATGCAAACGTATTAGTAGTCCCAGAAGAAATGTACAGGGACCGGTACACATATGTTGATAAAAGGGCATTTTTCAGTTTGATGGCGAAGAGACGATACACCTGCTGTCGATTCCCAAAAAAAAAGCAGATCTGCTTGAAGCCATATTTGCAGAAAACTCAATGCATCCGGTAGGTGTATCAATCCCCCTGTACTTGAGAGCGTAAATGATATTATGGGACCAATCTTCTTCCGCACTCGTTCTGTTGCAAGGGTTTTAAAAGATCTTAACATTCACAAATCCGTTGGCCTGGATAGTATCCCCACTATTTTTCTGAAGAAGTAAGCTTTTCAATTTGTCCTATTACTCTGGGCTCTTTCCGAGTGGATGGAAAACGGAATTTGTCCAGCCTGTCCCTAAAAAAGGCGAATACTCCTCTCCCTCAAACTTTCGACCAATTGCACTAACGTCCCTTCTTTCTAAAGTCATAGAAACGCTGATTAACTTTTAGCTTAAGAAATATCTTGAGGACCGAAAGCTTCTTAATGACCGGCAGTACGGCTTTCGTAGCAACAGGTACACAGGTGATCTGATGATTTATCTCACCGTTTTGGTGAAAGCAAAATTATTGCACTTGATATTTCTAAGGCATTTGATAGAGTTTGGCACCAAGCCTTTTTATCGAAAATGCGTGTATTCGGACTTCTTTGGATAAGTAATTACCTTTCGAACGGCTCAATTCAAGTTGTATTGGACGGTTTCAAATCTGATATTCACAAAATAAATGCTGGTGTGCCCCAGGGCTCTCTTTTGTCTCCGACTCTTTTCCTTATATTTATCAATGACTTATTATCTGAAACAACTAAACCAATCAATTGTTTTGCTGACGACAATACTCTCAGCTTTTCATATTCGTTTCCAGATTCACATCCATGTTCTTCGAATGTTGAACTGCAACGGCAGCGTATGATAAATTCATTAAATTCTGATCTTGACAGCATTGTACAATGGGGAATAAGAAATCGTGTGGAATTTAATGCTTCAAAAACTCAATGTTGTCTTCTGTCGTTAAAGCGAAATATTCCCTCAATGCCACTGTTTATGAGCGGCACTTGCATCGAAGAAACTGATCACCCCTCAGTTCTCGGTGTGTACATTACAGACCACCTTTTGTGGAACGATCACATATTTGACATCGCGAAATGTTGCGAGGTGTTTAGGTTTCCTTCGAAGACGCAAGAAGTTCTTCACTCCGTCTGATCTGGCTACAGTATATAAATCATATATTCGACCGAAGCTCGAGTATAATTCCCATATTTGGCCAGGTGCTCCTATAACCCACTTGAGTTTTCTAGATAGAATTCAAAAAAGAGCTTTAAAAATGATAGGCGACCGAACAATAACAGAAACATTTACATCTCTTGAACACCGCCGTAATGTTTCGTGCCTTTCGTTATTTTATCGTTATTTTAACAAACAATGTTCTAGCGAAATAGCCAGCTGAAAACACCAAGATGGCGATTTGTATGCATCATACTCATACCAAAATGCCTGGTATTTCTGTGTATCATTGTATTTCCCTATAAAACAGCTCGTAATGATACGGTGTTAACGTAGCTTAAAATAAGAAGTAAAATCAAAAGTTACGCCATCTATTTTAGAGTAGAAGAACGTGACGTATGGCGTGACTGTAAAAAAAATAAATTGCACGACTGGATCGCACGTACTTGCTAATACGTGCGGTCACATCGTCAAATAAAATTTAAATAAAATGTACGACTGGGTCGCACACTTGTTTTTATGCTAAATAATTGCTTAGTGGCTGCATATAAATGTATATATTAAAACAAAAAAAATTTTTTTTTTTCAAAAATTCTTTGATTTTTTTATTTAGTTTAAGAGTTTTCTCGGAAAAGCTAAGTATGCAATAAAATTTGATAACTAAATGTCTATCAACGAGAAAAAAATATCGAAAATCGTTCGACCATTTATTTTAAAACGTCGTTTTTCCGAAAAATTAATTCTAACTGAAAGATGTGTTGTTGTTTAAAGCAAATCAGCCCATCGCTTAAGACAGACAGACGGACGGATTTTCCGCACCAACTTTTTTCGAATTCTCTGTCATCGTAATGTTATGTTTGATTGTTAGAATTTTTTTTTGCACCAATTTTTTTTAAACGGGAAAATATTATTTTTAAACTTTATGCAATGTTGCATAGAGATTGTGTAGGCTATGCAGGTTGAATAGAGGTTGTATAAATTTATTCATGATCCCCGCCATTTTAATTGAAGCTAGAATACTTACCCTAGAGTTGTTTGTATGCTGAATGTTTAAATTGATTTTTTGTATGCAGGCTCTTATGGGCATAACACCTAAATAATTTGGTTTATTACGGAAATTAATTTAGACATTTACTGCACAGTTCGACTTAGTCAAAGTTGTGTTTTTATGTAAGTATTTTTAAATGGTAAGAGATTTTTGGGTCGTCTATTCTAATATTCGCGGTTTGGAAGAAAATCTTTCACGTGTACGTCTACACTATTCAATAAAGGCCAGCTGTTTTGGCATTAAGTGAAACTGATTTACATAGGTATAGCTTGGTGCAATTACTCTTTTCCCATCATGGTCTCGGGGTCTATGTTAGGAATGATATTGCTTGCCAGAGCCTTCCCCAATACGGCCAACACAGACTTTAATTTCTTGTGGCTCAAATTCACTATCAGCAAGCTAGTCATTCATTATTGTTTTATTTACAGGAGTCCAAATCTCGACAGTTATTCGACTTGTAACGAGTTTAATGCGCTGTCTGATTCCATCTCGGAAATTGTTTCCCTTTTTTCTTCGCACTGAAATCGTTATTGCGGGCGATTTCAATGTATAAAATTCTAGTTGGCTCCGATATTCTGGTCCGAAAACACCCGAAGGAAGGTATGTCGGGCTCTTTCCCGCGTTATACTATCTTACCCAAGTGAATTTTTTGAGCTATCTACAAATTCTATTGGTGAGCAATCAAGCGCAATCAATAATAAAAAGATAAGATAAGAGATGATTTGAGAAAACCAAACATTTGCATTTTTTCGGATTCAGTGAAAGACCATTGTTTAACGACCACTTCGAGATTCTTTTGAGATCTCCGTTCAAATAATTGGCACAGTTGTCTATAAGATCAAGGGATCAGCTTTTATAATTTTAAATATTGTTTGAATTAAAATGGTTCGTTGAATTCGGAATTATATTTTGAATATCGATGATGTAGAGCTAGAATAAGAGGGGACCCGAAATCGATCCTTGTGGAACGCCCTGCTATGAATTTGTCCCTATGGACACAGCCTGTTTTCTTTCTCTAAGATACGAAGACAGTAACTTAACAGCTGAAGAAGACATATTGAAGCGTTCGCGTAACTTGTCAAGGAGAATAGTGTGATTGACGATATCAAATGCTTTTGAAAAGTTCAATAAGACAAGAAAATTAATATAAAAAGTACGGTGGTACAACTATGTTTGGAACGAAAACAAGATTTAAGAGAAGATAGAAGGTTATTACGTGCTAGATACTCATTTACTTGATTGTGCATGATGCGTTCGCCAAATTTGGGATAGATATGGTAAAATAGATATGGGTCTGAATTCGTCACCTTTTGAGTTTTTAGGAATTGGTGCTTTAGTTGCCTTTTTCCACTCACGAGAAAAAACACCGGTCATAAAAATGGTATTTAAAATGTGGGTTAAATATGGAAGTAATAATGGCAGTAACTTTTATAAAAACAGGATGCACTCATCTTTTTCTACAGAATTATACTTTACGTTCAAGAAGCTTTCCACTATGTCCCTGCTGTCTATTCTCGAAAAGGAATAGGGGTATCTGTAGAGACTACTGGACTACAAGAGATTCTATAACCAGAGTTGATATTAGTATCTGAAACCCCAACAAAAAGTTGAGGTTTTAGTTCATTAATATCACTTGTACAAGTCAATTTCTGTTTCCCTATTCCTAATTCACGAAGGTTATTCCAAAGCTTTCGCCCATCTTTATTAGTGTTAAACTGATTGGAATAAAATTGCGCTTTAGCTATTTTTATCTTCTTTTCTTTTATTTTGGTAAGCACGAAAGTGTTCCTCTATACCGTAACGCTTCCATCGATGGTAGGCTTGGTCTCTTTGAAGTGTTAAATGGCGAATTACATTTGTAAGCCAAGCACTTGCCTTTGGCCTAACTCTACCGGTTGATAAAGGATCATGTGTATCAAAAAGATAATTTATGTTATAATGAAGAAAATCAATTTGGTCATCCGGCGAGAACATTCCAAGGAATGAAGCAAAAATGGTTTTAAAGAGCAGCACTGTCTATATCTAGTATGTATACTAATGTAAATGATTGGAAAATGAAAAGAACAGATTGCACCAACATTTTCTCGGTTCTCAAGAAATGTTTGGCGGCATATGTCAAACAAAAACACAGAGTACATTCTCGAGCTAGGCAGGCCTTAACTTTCCCTTTTGGTTGGAGTCTCTAATAGGATACAACTTACTAGCAGAAGTTCGTGTTTTTTCCCTTCTAGGCACATCTGATAATTGTGCCATTTCTGCAAATTTCTCGTGTCAAGAAAACATAGTTAATTGAAAAATCCGTAGGAGAACCGTCTGGCAATACGAAAAAGCCAACTGGAACGGTCGCAATAATTTCTTCAGGATATTTAACTGGTCACTATGCTTCCTTGGTAGTGGCCATAGAAAAAAGAAAAAAAGAACTGCGACTCGTACCGACCACGCCCTGCAAACCCTGACATATTATTTTGTGTATGTGAATACGTGTGAGATTCGTGTGAGAAGCAGCCAATCAGCAGCCAATCCGCCATATGTTTTTATGCCCAATTAAATGCAAACGTATTAGTAGTCCCAGAAGAAATGTACAGGGACCGGTACACATATGTTGATAAAAGGGCATTTTTTTCCCAAATTCCCAAAAAAAAAGCAGATCTGCTTGAAGCCATATTTGCAGAAAACTCAATGCATCCGGTAGGTGTATCAATCCCCCTGTACTTGAGAGCGTAAATGATATTATGGGACCAATCTTCTTCCGCACTCGTTCTGTTGCAAGGGTTTTAAAAGATCTAAACATTCACAAATCCGTTGGCCTGGATAGTATCCCCACTATTTTTCTGAAGAAGTAAGCTTTTCAATTTGTCCTATTACTCTGGGCTCTTTCCGAGTGGATGGAAAACGGAATTTGTCCAGCCTGTCCCTAAAAAAGGCGAATACTCCTCTCCCTCAAACTTTCGACCAATTGCACTAACGTCCCTTCTTTCTAAAGTCATAGAAACGCTGATTAACTTTTAGCTTAAGAAATATCTTGAGGACCGAAAGCTTCTTAATGACCGGCAGTACGGCTTTCGTAGCAACAGGTACACAGGTGATCTGATGATTTATCTCACCGTTTTGGTGAAAGCAAAATTATTGCACTTGATATTTCTAAGGCATTTGATAGAGTTTGGCACCAAGCCTTTTTATCGAAAATGCGTGTATTCGGACTTCTTTGGATAAGTAATTACCTTTCGAACGGCTCAATTCAAGTTGTATTGGACGGTTTCAAATCTGATATTCACAAAATAAATGCTGGTGTGCCCCAGGGCTCTCTTTTGTCTCCGACTCTTTTCCTTATATTTATCAATGACTTATTATCTGAAACAACTAATCCAATCAATTGTTTTGCTGACGACAATACTCTCAGCTTTTCATATTCGTTTCCAGATTCACATCCATGTTCTTCGAATGTTGAACTGCAACGGCAGCGTATGATAAATTCATTAAATTCTGATCTTGACAGCATTGTACAATGGGGAATAAGAAATCGTGTGGAATTTAATGCTTCAAAAACTCAATGTTGTCTTCTGTCGTTAAAGCGAAATATTCCCTCAATGCCACTGTTTATGAGCGGCACTTGCATCGAAGAAACTGATCACCCCTCAGTTCTCGGTGTGTACATTACAGACCACCTTTTGTGGAACGATCACATATTTGACATCGCGAAATGTTGCGAGGTGTTTAGGTTTCCTTCGAAGACGCAAGAAGTTCTTCACTCCGTCTGATCTGGCTACAGTATATAAATCATATATTCGACCGAAGCTCGAGTATAATTCCCATATTTGGTCAGGTGCTCCTATAACCCACTTGAGTTTTCTAGATAGAATTCAAAAAGGAGCTTTAAAAATGATAGGCGACCGAACAATAACAGAAACATTTACATCTCTTGAACACCGCCGTAATGTTTCGTGCCTTTCGTTATTTTATCGTTATTTTAACAAACAATGTTCTAGCGAAATAGCCAGCTGAAAACACCAAGATGGCGATTTGTATGCATCATACTCATACCAAAATGCCTGGTATTTCTGTGTATCATTGTATTTCCCTATAAAACAGCTCGTAATGATACGGTGTTAACGTAGCTTAAAATAAGAAGTAAAATCAAAAGTTACGCCATCTATTTTAGAGTAGAAGAACGTGACGTATGGCGTGACTGTAAAAAAAATAAATTGCACGACTGGATCGCACGTACTTGCTAATACGTGCGGTCACATCGTCAAATAAAATTTAAATAAAATGTACGACTGGGTCGCACACTTGTTTTTATGCTAAATAATTGCTTAGTGGCTGCATATAAATGTATATATTAAAACAAAAAAAAAATTTTTTTTTCAAAAATTCTTTGATTTTTTTATTTAGTTTAAGAGTTTTCTCGGAAAAGCTAAGTATGCAATAAAATTTGATAACTAAATGTCTATCAACGAGAAAAAAATATCGAAAATCGTTCGACCATTTATTTTAAAACGTCGTTTTTCCGAAAAATTAATTCTAACTGAAAGATGTGTTGTTGTTTAAAGCAAATCAGCCCATCGCTTAAGACAGACAGACGGACGGATTTTCCGCACCAACTTTTTTCGAATTCTCTGTCATCGTAATGTTATGTTTGATTGTTAGAATTTTTTTTTGCACCAATTTTTTTTAAACGGGAAAATATTATTTTTAAACTTTATGCAATGTTGCATAGAGATTGTGTAGGCTATGCAGGTTGAATAGAGGTTGTATAAATTTATTCATGATCCCCGCCATTTTAATTGAAGCTAGAATACTTACCCTAGAGTTGTTTGTATGCTGAATGTTTAAATTGATTTTTTGTATGCAGGCTCTTATGGGCATAACACCTAAATAATTTGGTTTATTACGGAAATTAATTTAGACATTTACTGCACAGTTCGACTTAGTCAAAGTTGTGTTTTTATGTAAGTATTTTTAAATGGTAAGAGATTTTTGGGTCGTCTATTCTAATATTCGCGGTTTGGAAGAAAATCTTTCACGTGTACGTCTACACTATTCAATAAAGGCCAGCTGTTTTGGCATTAAGTGAAACTGATTTACATAGGTATAGCTTGGTGCAATTACTCTTTTCCCATCATGGTCTCGGGGTCTATGTTAGGAATGATATTGCTTGCCAGAGCCTTCCCCAATACGGCCAACACAGACTTTAATTTCTTGTGGCTCAAATTCACTATCAGCAAGCTAGTCATTCATTATTGTTTTATTTACAGGAGTCCAAATCTCGACAGTTATTCGACTTGTAACGAGTTTAATGCGCTGTCTGATTCCATCTCGGAAATTGTTTCCCTTTTTTCTTCGCACTGAAATCGTTATTGCGGGCGATTTCAATGTATAAAATTCTAGTTGGCTCCGATATTCTGGTCCGAAAACACCCGAAGGAAGGTATGTCGGGCTCTTTCCCGCGTTATACTATCTTACCCAAGTGAATTTTTTGAGCTATCTACAAATTCTATTGGTGAGCAATCAAGCGCAATCAATAATAAAAAGATAAGATAAGAGATGATTTGAGAAAACCAAACATTTGCATTTTTTCGGATTCAGTGAAAGACCATTGTTTAACGACCACTTCGAGATTCTTTTGAGATCTCCGTTCAAATAATTGGCACAGTTGTCTATAAGATCAAGGGATCAGCTTTTATAATTTTAAATATTGTTTGAATTAAAATGGTTCGTTGAATTCGGAATTATATTTTGAATATCGATGATGTAGAGCTAGAATAAGAGGGGACCCGAAATCGATCCTTGTGGAACGCCCTGCTATGAATTTGTCCCTATGGACACAGCCTGTTTTCTTTCTCTAAGATACGAAGACAGTAACTTAACAGCTGAAGAAGACATATTGAAGCGTTCGCGTAACTTGTCAAGGAGAATAGTGTGATTGACGATATCAAATGCTTTTGAAAAGTTCAATAAGACAAGAAAATTAATATAAAAAGTACGGTGGTACAACTATGTTTGGAACGAAAACAAGATTTAAGAGAAGATAGAAGGTTATTACGTGCTAGATACTCATTTACTTGATTGTGCATGATGCGTTCGCCAAATTTGGGATAGATATGGTAAAATAGATATGGGTCTGAATTCGTCACCTTTTGAGTTTTTAGGAATTGGTGCTTTAGTTGCCTTTTTCCACTCACGAGAAAAAACACCGGTCATAAAAATGGAATTTAAAATGTGGGTTAAATATGGAAGTAATAATGGCAGTAACTTTTATAAAAACAGGATGCACTCATCTTTTTCTACAGAATTATACTTTACGTTCAAGAAGCTTTCCACTATGTCCCTGCTGTCTATTCTCGAAAAGGAATAGGGGTATCTGTAGAGACTACTGGACTACAAGAGATTCTATAACCAGAGTTGATATTAGTATCTGAAACCCCAACAAAAAGTTGAGGTTTTAGTTCATTAATATCACTTGTACAAGTCAATTTCTGTTTCCCTATTCCTAATTCACGAAGGTTATTCCAAAGCTTTCGCCCATCTTTATTAGTGTTAAACTGATTGGAATAAAATTGCGCTTTAGCTATTTTTATCTTCTTTTCTTTTATTTTGGTAAGCACGAAAGTGTTCCTCTATACCGTAACGCTTCCATCGATGGTAGGCTTGGTCTCTTTGAAGTGTTAAATGGCGAATTACATTTGTAAGCCAAGCACTTGCCTTTGGCCTAACTCTACCGGTTGATAAAGGATCATGTGTATCAAAAAGATAATTTATGTTATAATGAAGAAAATCAATTTGGTCATCCGGCGAGAACATTCCAAGGAATGAAGCAAAAATGGTTTTAAAGAGCAGCACTGTCTATATCTAGTATGTATACTAATGTAAATGATTGGAAAATGAAAAGAACAGATTGCACCAACATTTTCTCGGTTCTCAAGAAATGTTTGGCGGCATATGTCAAACAAAAACACAGAGTACATTCTCGAGCTAGGCAGGCCTTAACTTTCCCTTTTGGTTGGAGTCTCTAATAGGATACAACTTACTAGCAGAAGTTTCTATAACATTATTTTTAAACTTATGTATTTATAATAATTAAGCTTAAAAGTATATTATGCAATACCGTTATTATCATGGAACCACCATCGTTAATTAAGCTCATGTCGTGGTGCAAACAAAACACCAATCAAAAAACCATCAAAAGTAATATAAACAAAAATATTTCGCACACGTTTTACTTGTGTCTGTGTGTGCATGTAAATGAATACATTAGCATAACTTAACCTCCTCTTCCTATAGTGTGTATATGTGTATATATTATCTGGTTCCCAATTCCTCAATATAGGCACATCCGTTTCATTCGATTTGCCACAAGGACAACTCAACGCAACAAACCATAGGCTCACAATCATCATCATCAGAAAATATAATGATTTATGATCCTTGTGACATCGAATGTAGAACAAATAAATGCACGTGTTCTCATTCATAAATAAAGCACAAGCACAGCACACGTTTTGCTTCATCAAACAACACTGAGTCAAAGTTACAATCCTGCCTCATAGTTCACCAGCAAATTGTGGTGCAAGAAACTGTAAGGCTTTTTTTCTTCGAATAAATTATTTATTTCCCTGTCATTTAATTTTCGGGAGCCCTAATCTTTTCTTTTGGACATTCATAGAAATCCAACAAAAATATTAACTTAATTGCTTTCACCAATGTCCTTTTTACATCATACAAAAGTCGCAGCGAGCCATAAATTATGCAATGTTTGAATAAGCACTTTAATATTTAATTTTTTTGGAGGCCTCATACTTCTTTGTGGAAATTGGATTTGAGTTAAAATGTTTAAGTAAAAGCGAAGAGGTTTTTCCAACTTCGTTGTTAATTAAGGAATGTGAATATTTGAGGTGTTAGTAGACTTAAGGGCGAAGAGTATAGGTCGAGGGAAATTATTGGATAAATTCTGCTTCCTATATGCATAATTTTTCTTTTACTTGTTTATAAAAGTACTAAACAAAAATACAAGTCTTTCACAAAAACCATGGGACGGGCGACAATTTTTCCCATTTTTATTTGCGATTATAGGTACTATAATGCAAGTTATGCATTCGTGCAGATTAAAAATGTTGAGATGACAATCAAACATGACATTACGATGATAGAGAAACATTTTTGAGTTTCTGTCAAAATATTTTGGACTGTAGCCTAAACGGTTAGGCCAATCGTCTTCAAATTTAGAACTTAAGGTTATTTTGACATTCTACAGAGAAGTTTTTTCAATTTTGTTTAGCTCAAAAATTAACGGTACCTATCATATAATCGTTATGTAAATGTTTATTTTTCTCGAAAACGATTCCAAGATTTTTTATTAAAAAAAATCAGTGTACTACTGTAGCTAAGCATTACATTTTGGTCAAAAAAAATATTTAATACGGTGGGCCAAAAACGGTACCTCCCATAGGACCGGTTTTTTTTCTTCGACTTTCTCGAAAACTGGTAATCGGATTACTATCAAAATTGATATTCAAGAAGATGTAGGTAGCCCAAGTAATTTCCCATTAATTTTTTTTCGAAAACTTTTTTTTTTGTATTTTTAATATTTTTTTTAATTTTTTTTTTAATCAATATTTTGAAAACGGGTAGGTGAATTTTTTTTTAAATTTTGTTTTTAAATGTTTGTTATTTTTGTTCTTAAGTTTGTATTCTTAAATTATTTTTTTTTAATTTTTGAAAAAAGTTGTTAAGAAAAAACCGCTTTATTTAAAAACCGCTTATATGATTTTGAAAAAAAAATCACGCTTTTTTACATTTCCTAAAGAAAGAAATTGACATTTAAATAATTTCAGCCACTTCAATTTAACGTACTTTATTTGAGCAATCAAAAGTAACAAAAACCGAATAAATGTTTTGATATTCACTTAAATGTTCTTAAATTGTATTCTACAATGTGACCGCACATATGAGCAAGTACGTGCGATCCAGTCGTGCAATTTATTTCCCTGAGTAATGGCAACGATGTTCATATTTTGATTGCCGAAAGCATAGCACATCTTCGGGATAGATTTGCTATTAGGAACATCAAAACGAAGTGTACAACTTTCTTGGAAAAAACTTTAACTTTACTCTCTATCAGCATAGGATTTTAATATTTTAATAAACGAGGCTTTTAAGGAGCAGAAAATTAAGTTGAAAGAAAAAAGAATAAAAGAAATCTGAATTTTAAATGCTTTAGGAATTTTATCAGACAATATATTAGATCTATATTAAATATCAGGACTTTTTTTATCAGAATTCCATGAAGCTTCGCCAGTTTTAAAATCGATTTAGTGAAAAGCGACCGGAAGCAGTTACTTTTTAACGTGATAACGTCTTATAAATCTATGAGAGGATGGACATACGAAATAAAATGACGCATGCTGATAAGAAAAGTGACGCACGCTGTTCGTCAGCGATACTGTGGTTCTTTCAACCAAAAACGATCGCAGGCACCAGGCGATCATGAAAAAGAACAGGCGCAAATTTACTAAATATTTCCACTCAAATTCAAAAAGTACAAGTGGAGAAAAAGAAATACAAAATAGGCGGAGTTTTGTTAAAGTAGAAAGTAGATGTAAAAATGGAGTGTGTATGTGTGTGGATTTAACGAGAGAGTTTGCGGGTAATGTTTTTCAACCAAAATCGATAGGCAACGTATTCTGAGCACCAGCTAAACATGAAAATGAACATGAAAATAATTCCACTCAAATTCAAAAAGAACAAAAAGAGAAAAAGAAACACAAAATAGGCGGAGTTTTGTTAAAATAGAAAGTAGATGCAGATATTGGTGTGTGTGTGTGTGTGAATTTAACGAGATGGTTTGTGGATGTGAATTAACAGGCTGTATGTTGGTGTTGGCGCCATCAATGTTTTCTTTTGACGTTATCACTTAAAATTATGGTCCGTTAACCGACTTTATAGACAACCAAGAACCAATTCTTTTTGCATACGCGGAAAATCGAGTGATTCCGAAAGGCTACCTTGATACTTGCTCATATGTGCGGCCACATTGTCGAATAAAAACTATTAAAATAATTAAGGGAACATCAAAGTATTTGTTCGTTTTTAGTGACTTTTGTAGGTTCGAAAAAAATAAATAAAATTTGTATTGAGCGAAATAATTTAAATGTCATTATATTTATTTAAGAAATGTTAAAAAGTTTGATTTTTCTTTTCAAAATCGTACGAACGGTTTTTTAAATAAAACGGTAACTTTTTTTTTAAATAAAAAAAATTATATATATATAATTTAAATTTAATTTTTTTTTAACAAAATATGATCCACACCTACCATAAGTACACTGATTTTTTTCAAACCAATTCTTGGATTCGTTTTCGAGAAAAATAAGCTTTTAAATAATGGAAATATGACAGGTACCGTTAATTTTTGATGTACATTTTTTTTATCTAAACGAATGCATAACTTGCATTATAGTATAGTATCTATAATTGTAATCGTAAGTAAAAATATTCAATTTAGCGTTTGCAAAACTATAGGTTACTTTTTACTAGAAATATACCTCGAGATATATCTATGTCATGGTAGTAACATTTGCTGATGATACGGCCATACTTGCATTATCTAGCTTCTAGCTCAATGAAAAATCATAATAAATTAACAAACTGAAAAAAATGGTGCATTATTCTAAACGAGCCGAAATCAACACATGTTAGCAATCTTTATTAACTCTGTACAAATACCATTTGCTAACGAAGCAAAATATCTGGACATGACTCTTGATCTTGATTAAGCTAAATTGAATGATAATCGTTAAAAAGAAATGAGAAGAACTTGATATTAAATAACGAGATTTAAACTGTCTTATTGTGAAATACTACAATTTTAGTTCATATGACAAACTGCTTATCTACAAGCAAGTGCTTAAGCATTTATGGACGAAAATACAGCTTTGGGGTTGTAACAAACCAAGCAATAGACAATCATTGCAATCATATCAAAACAAAGCCCCCAGGGCAATCGTTAATACTCCATGATAAGAAACAGCGATTTACATAGACATTTGTATATGGAAACTGTAAACGTGGAAATACAAAATTTACAATCAAGTTTAAAACATGTTTACAAAACCATTGCAATAGAAGCATTTAATAGACCCTTGCAAAGAAAAACATGTACCATGACTCCGGAAAACGAGGCCTTTCAACCAAGTGCAACAAGACCTATACGGATGTGATAATGCGAAACCTGCCGGTCACCTTTTTCTGATAGAATTCAAAAAGAGAAGTAAGAGGAATATATGTCAAAGTATTAATCACAATTTTGGGTCAAGGTTCTACTATTTACTCTCCTTCTTTATCTAATTGGTAAATAACCCTTCGGATGCGAAAAAGTTAAACTCAAGGTTTCACATATGTGAATAAGAATAAACAATGATATTTATTACTTTCTTGGGCCCCAACTATTTATATTACTACTTAAAATAATTAATTTAATTCTACAGTAATTTTGGAAAACTCAAATATTTCAAGAACATACCTTCAAATGGTTAAATAAGATAAATCGATTAAATGTATTTATTTGTCTACTTTCCAGGAAAAGCATGGTCTCATGAGTATAGTTGGCTACATTTGCGTTTGCACACCTGCAACTTCACCCGAAAATAAACACAAAGATACAAAGTATCTCAAAAATACAACAAACTACTCGCACTTCGCACAAAAGAAAACATCAAAATATTTTCATCCGGAAAACTCACATCTTGCTCTAGGAATTTTAAACTGTGTTCCAACATTTCTCTATGCCCATTTTTAAATCCATTCCATTAATCATGTCAAGACCAGAGTGGGTGGTAAGGGGCAGTGGTACGAAACATGACATGGTTCCCAAAACATGACGTTTCCTTTTTGCCCCAGCATAAGTTGAAATTAATCGAGCTGTAGAACAAGGGAGCATAAAGGTTTCGGTATCTTTTGACTTTCAAGCAAATGATGAAGGAAGCCTTAAAAATGCTCCAACAACGTGACAAAATTGCATTTAAACTTTTTAGCTCACGCAATCATTATTTCCTTCGATTGACAGTGACACAGTATGGCCATTTTATTGGCCGTGTGCCCCTAATAGACTCAACAAATATCTCCAAAGGAAACTAGAACTTTCCAAATGGACTTAGTTAATAAGCCACACTAATAAAAGTCAATTCAATTTGGAATATCCGGCTAAAAGTTTGCCAGCTGTTGGGCCTTTCGAGAGCTGCATCCCCTAGAATCGTGCTGGTGTGGCACGTTAAGCACGAATGCTCCTTTAGAAAGCCACAGTGGTGCCTATGGGGGTTTTATGATGTCAAATATAAAGGAATCACTGAAATGAACACCGGCAGAGGGAGACACTCGACTCGATTGTAGAAATTATAGGATTTTGTTGTGCTGCGGGAGCAGAATGCTCCTTGCAGGAACAGCTAATTGCACGTAATTCGTATTCAAGTGGCAGTAGCAAGCAGTGGCAGTATGTGCATTTTGTATACTCAAGCTGGGACTTTCAGGTTCACATACAACAACTAGCAGTAGTGCTTGAACAGCTATTGGATTTGCTATTCGGGTGGTTGTTAAACGGTGCCCTTAAGTGATATGCCAGCACCCCTATTATCGTTTAGCATTCCTTGCTGCTTATATTGCGATAGGAAGTGCGGGGCTCGGCGTGCAATCATTTGCATGCAACCGTGGTTTTCAATGGTTTAGGGACTAATTATTTGTTATGTGTTGGTTTTTTCTCGAACACGGCTATTATGACGAGAAATCCAGTTAAAGGACACACAAACAAACGTAATGGTGCAGGTGCAATTAAAGCTGCCTCAAAGGCATTTGAAGAAGCTAATTGAGGTAAATGGTTTATTCAGTCAAGGAAGGCGTTTTTTTTGTTCTCAATCAACGCAAGGATAACCATCTAGGGGTGTATTCGTTGTGATAAGTTGTCACACAATCGATGGAAGCGTTTCCTAGGAGGAACGGTTAAACTGTTTTTTTCAAATGATGCACTGAGGCACTGATTAACGAAGTAATTATAGTTTTCCAAATATTCAATTTTGTAGATAAGTTTAAGGTTCGGTTCAGGGTATCTAAAATTAAGGTGGAGGTCAGGAAAAAGTTCTAACGCGGTTAAGATACCTTCATAAAATTGCGAGGAAAGCTCTCATTAACCAAACCATTTGTAGGTTTTATAAAGCAAAAATTGATGGCACACATGTTTTTTAGATCACTTTTAAAAAAAGGTGGTAATAACTACAAGAAAATGGTTTACTTTCCCGTCGAGTCTTGTTGAGCGGTAACCTATAAGGCTGTGGTGTTCAATAATGGTACCTTTTGTTGAGCTTTTATTCAATCTGGGCATCAACGAATTTTTTCATGGATGAATTGGGACAGACGAGGCACAACCTATATTCTGAAGGAAGCATTTCTGCCTCGTCTAATCTATCGCTTTGGCGGGTTTATGTAAATAAGAATGCGATAACCTATCACCAGAAGTTCTGAAACAAATGATGGAAAATATCATAAAACCAGCCCATATAGTTATTAATTCTAACGGCCGACTTCGGCGGCTACTTAACCGGTATCATTGTCCCGGCGAGTTCATCGGCTTGAAATTTTCCTGTAATGTATTTTATCCCAGGAACCTAAATAGATCCTAAATCTTGAATTCAGCAATCACCATGAGATATTCCAAGAGTATGCCTTAAAATATCACGTTTTCTTTAGGAACTTCTGGTGCCAGAAATTTTGTTTGAAATTAGTTTATTTGTTTTACTTTCCTGTTCAAGTCTCTGAAGAATATTTCTCTTTTTGAGATTTCATCTCACTAGCTGTAGAGTTTTGGTTTACAGCTGGCCCTTAACCTTCGTTTCGCTTTTCTTATTTTTTATTTAATCTTGCCTCCTTCACCCTATGACTCAAAACGAGACACAACGAACGAACAAGAAACCTTTCTTCCTTATGTTCAAATGATCATTGATCAGTCATAGCAATACACTCATACCATGAGTGAAAATTAAAACCATAGCAGTCAGATCAGCCAAAGAAAATTTGGTGTTCACTCAAGTAGTATTTAAATAGTTTTTTAAAAGCATAACCAAGATGAAAAACCATAAAAGGAACTATTATGCGTTTTTTTAATAAACGTAAAGATACCTCTTGAATTGACAGCCAAAAACTTAGGCTATTTGTTTTCTTTTGAGTCTGGGTTTAATCTTTATTGTTGACAATATCGTCAGAAAATTTCAAGCTGATGGCAGTTTTTTTCCATATTTTAATATTTATTTTTGAAAAAACTGCCGAAAAAACTAGAGACAATTTAAGTCTATAGCCTTTAACATGGTTGATAAAAGAGCGTTACTTATTTTAACGTTTTATTAAAAGTTTTATTCTAATCTTCTTTAATTTACAAATTTATAAATGAAGCAAGAAAATGATTTAATGTTAATGTGGCACACGCGTTGGTTGTGATTTGAATGAAATAAAATCATAAAATAGCAGAAACCAAGAGGTATAACTTCAGGGATGTGTGATGTTATTTCTGGTAGCGTTTGAAAAGTACTCAAATGTAGTTTAAATGTTGCAGTTTTTAAAGTGAATATTTGAGACTGCGATTTATCTTCCAAGGAATTCGAAATTGAATTACTACAATAAATTTGATAATCATTTTTGAAAAACGTTGCAACATGTTGATTTGTGATAAAGAATATCCGCTACAAGCCTCGCATTAACTTTTCTCTTATTTTGATTTTTCTCCTCAAATTTGTTTGTTTTTATGTTTGCCTTGTTTTGTTTTTGAAAGTTTTCTGTATTTGATTTGACCAGCTTCATTCGCATTGCATGTGACCCATGGGAGATGTAACATTGGATACCAAAAATATTACTCGAGGTAAACTTAGAGGCACTCGAGTCGACTTATACCTTGGAATACCTTCAGGAGTTTAGATCATTCATTCACATCATTCTAAATGCCTGGGTTTGTATTTTATCGTTCTTTGTATCGTTTTATCAAGCTTGACTATAGTTTCTATTGGTATTTGGAGTGCCAAGTTCTTCTTGTAGAAATAGGAATTAGCAAAGGCAACATTAATTTCTCTTTGCCTGATGAGTTTGTCTGCTCTTTTGCTTCCTATTCGAATGACTCAATTTTTATCATTTTCACATTTATCGGTTAAAATCTGGGCAGGAAATTTTTTTTAATCTGCTGGGGTTAATGCAGTCGAAATGACTTGGTATTAATCTGAACGAAGTCGACGATGGTCGAGTTATTGGTCTTTTGAAAGCTGATATTTAACGTTTTCCTCATACGCAAATAGCAGCGCCATCAGCGTATTCAATCACTTCGAATGACTCCGCTACCAGATTTATCAGTTAATTAAAAATTAAATTGCCGAAAAGTGTGGATAGGACTCCACCTTGTGGTGTATTTACTAATAGCGCCCTAGTTTATCATTTATTATCCTTCTTTTTAAAATTTATTTGTATTAGTCAACAAAATGAGTTGTCTGTGTTAAGGTATTTAAGAACCAATCAGTTTGGAGCGCTGTCAATATTGTTGAACCACCTACTTTATGTGTAGTATAAATGCAGTGTTTTGTTTACTTTTTTGATGTTAGGTATATTCGATGGCACGTACGAAGGTGTGTGAACCAGATTAAACCGATTTTTGGATGACGCATTCAAAATGAGAAGGTATTAACATTTTACTAGGTGACATGTTTATAGGCCTCTTAGAGCAATGATATCATAGAAAAAATTATATCACACAAAATGCTCACTTACATTACAAACAACGATATAATGTCACTAATATAGCACGATGACAAATTTACACAATATATTCAACAACGATTTAACAAATTAAAACTAACATAATTAAGGATTAACAGTTTACCGGGACTTGTTGCTTTTTTTTCAAACACAACTCAAACAATTGTTCAAAACCGAAAACAAAAATATAAATAATTTAGTTTGTTGGGTTATTACATCACACATTATTTCCCTGTACGATACTTTATATTTAAGAAACGATTTTCGCTTTCGAATTTTTATAAGAAGTAGAAGTAGAAATACAAAATATCAAAAAAAAAAGCACATCAAATCAAAAAAAGTGGAAACTAATTTATAAAAAAGGACAAAACTTTCTTTCATTTTCGAATAGGTATAAAATACCCAAATATTATTAGACACAATTCAGACATCAATCATACAAAATAAGGAAATCTACCAGCCGATTTTGAATACAACGGAAAATATCAAATCTGAGGCAATATTGAATATCACAAGTCTAAAAGAGACTTTAACAGTCATTAATCACAAATTGTGATGTTAGTTCGCGGGGTCTCGTGTTATCTTCGCTTTTATTACTTATGAAACCGAAGAAAAAGTAATTCAAGGCGAAGCAATTCAAGTAACGAATATACAATCTTTGTTGGGCGCCACTTTCAAATAATTTGAATTTATCACAACAAATAAAAAAAAAACAATGATACTAAAAACAGGTTTTTGCTCTATATGTCATTTAAAAACTGTGAAAGGAAAGATTAAAAAAGCGAAAAGACCCAAACTAATGAAAAATTAAACCCCGTCCTTTCCAGTATAAATTCACAACTCACGGTAAATAAGACATGTTTTATTTAAATACCACAAACACATACTTTTCAAAAACACAATGGCACATTACACCATCCCTTAAATACACCGCAAGCACACGTGGGTGGTGGGTGTCCTTCGAAGCGCTCTTAGGATGATTAGCAAACCAAAAAATACATCATGACACATCCTTATCAGGTGACCACACGAGAATATATATAAAATAATATTCACGTCCTTAGAGGCACGAAAAAAAACCACTCACCTTAAATTCTCAATTCTCGGTCTCCGGCATTGCGGCTGACGGTTTCGCCGATGGCTGCGGTCCTTTTTACACGTACAATCGCAATGCATTATGCACAGCGCTATTGACGACACAACAGTAACAATAAATGGCACGAAAAAAAAATTCACTATCACCTGGACCTGGTCCTCGTGATTATAGGACGTCAATACAACGGTCTTATTCTTTCGCGAATAATAACACGGATATATAGCCCCTTCGAGCCCATAGAAGCCATTGAAATCCTTGCACGTCACTGTGGGCGGATAACCGCAGCCCTTAATATTAACGAGCAGTGTCGCCTCCGCCGATTGCTCCATTTCGGCGGTGTAATTACTAAAATCGGTCATATTTTCCGGTATTGTGATATTTTGCTCGATAAACGTCACATATATATGCACACACTTATACAAATCCGAAGTGCAACCCTCGCGGCACGAACTCCACGAGCAATTGAAGATGCCGATTAGATCTTCGCGGCGCACAGTTGTACAGAGCGTGGGTGAGTCGATAAAGTCGTGGCTTATTGTCGATATCGCTGGATCAACGTACAGTGGCACCAAAAATAGCAGCGACGCACCAGCTGTTACCGAGAAGAAGGCCAATGTCGATGTCCCGTAAAATTTAACACGTTCACGCCACGACCGAAAACGACGATTACCATTTTTCTTTTTCGGAGCCAGTTCTCGTTTTTTACGTAACCGTAGCTCTTGTTGTTGCTGTTCGAGTAATAATTCCGAACTGCCACTCCTCATTATTGTCAAAATCTAACAGACCGGACGACCCACACCACCCCACACAAGACTACAACGATGACGACGACTACGAAGACGACAACGACGACGACAGCGGCGAAGTAGAAGAAGAACAAGATGGTGATGCTCCTTCGTTGTTGCTTGTGGCGCTCCTGGTGGTGGTACTCTGTTGTCACTGGTGCTGCTCCTGCTGCTGTTGCTGCTGTTGCTGCTGTTGATGCTGTTGATGCTGTTGATGCTGTTGCTGCTGAGGTGGTGGAAAAGGTTCTTCTGGTGTAGTGGCAGCAACGATAACTGCTGCTGGTTGTATTGGTATTGTTGCTGTTGCTGGTTGCGGTGGTAGACGTGTTGTTGTTGCAAAGGTAAACTGCAGGAACTGCTTGAATAATGACAGATGATGTTGCTGATGAAGAAACCAGACTCCAGGGAAGTTTTGAATGGAATGAGATTGTTGCCAGTTGATTCTTGTGAAAATGTGTCCAAAGAACAATGGTTATTGCGATAATGAAAGTTGTCAATAATGACAGAAGTTGTTTGAGTAGATGACAGATATCTAGACAGCCAATCTGAGAGCAGTTTTGACAACACCAACAACAGCAGCAGCTGTATTTGACAACAGTGCAATCTGTATCTGTCAATGGGGCGTAGTTCTCTGGTATTTTGGTCTTTGTTGTTATTGCTGGAGTGTTTGTTGCGAATGATTGCGTCCAGTTCGTGATTGCATGTGTCCGCAGCATCCCCATCTAAATTGCAACAGCACTGTGTGTCGTAGAACTCTTGCAACATTCGTGTTTACCGTAATGTTGTTGTGTCAATAAGTGCTTTTCAGTGAGAACCAACTAGAGAGAGAGTTAGTGAGAGGGAGATATGAACTTAGTCTGACAGATACACACGGTAACTGACACAACGAGTGAGAGAGAAGGAGAGCTGCAAGCAACGTGTGGGTGGATTTGTTTATTGAGTGTGTTGTTTTGTGTTGTGAGTGAATAAAAGTGAAATTTTTTTGAATAGTTCTTCGTCGAAATGGGGGGTTTGTTCGTTTGGTCTGTTTTTTTTTTACTTTTTTTCTCCAACACGTTCGCTCTCAATTCAAATGGTATTGATGTAGGTGGTTGGTTGATTCCTTTATTCCTTGGTGTAGGATTTTTGTATAGGCTCTTTTGGGGGTTGGACTCCAAATTTTGTTATTTTTTTCAATATTTTCTTAATGTTTTTCCCTCACTTTGTAACTTTATCACAACATTGTGCCCCTGATTCACGAGTCATTATTTTTTCACTTGATTGGCAAGAATTAGGAACGAAAAAATATTTGCATTGCACCTCATGTCTCCCGCTATTGATATCCTATTCCGTCCGATCCAAATCCTCTGTTCAATAGGAACGTATCAATAAAACCTGCTCGCCAAGTAGACAGTTCATTTTAAGTTCGTTTTCATGGTCCAATTTACTTGTTAAATCCTTTTTTTTTTTTGTTCTAAGTTTGAGTGAGAACACCATGAATAGCAATCAAATGATAGGCAAGAAAAAAGTACATTGGAGACAAAGAACGAAGAAAGATAAAAAATGAACCACGTATCCGAACAACTTTTAGTGGGTCACAGGACTATGAATACCTGTAAATATGCAGGAATGTGCATAATTCATTTGTACCCACGGGCACACATGTATGTACATATATAACGTAGAACGAGAGAGAACCAACAACAAACAAAAAAGGATGTCTACATTTTCGTTGCTGCATGTGATGAAGCTTTGATGATGGTGGGCGCGGCGGAGACAACGACGACGGATAAGGCGACAACGGTATTGGGGGTGGTGATGGTATGTTGTGGGCGATAGATCTCTATTTTCCAATAACTTATCCTTGCCGAAGGACTATATTTCGATAGAAAAATATAGATTTCAAAAATGAAAACTATAACAACAAAAAATAAAGAAAGGCTCTGCCCTTCGAAATACCCAACACACTATCACTTTGGTGTATTCAAATGATTGAATCGCGACCAGGAAAATGGAATGCCATTGGAATGACACATTTTCCTTTCAAGGACTTTTCCCTTATACGAATTTTTCACTTTTGTTTCTTTGATTTCTATTTTTTCTATTCACAATTTTTTTTTTCACTGCTTTATATTGTGTACACTAAAAGAACCTAGGGTACACATGTACTTAAAGAAATTTCCTTTTTGTTTTTCGTGAGTTGATTTTTTAAAAGACTTAATTCTTTTGAATTATTTAAGTTATCTATTTTGAGAAGGTTTTGGGAAAAGTTTAGTAATTTCCTATTCGATGCGGATGGAAAAAAAATTTAAATAGAAAAATTATATTCAAGCGACCGACTGTGTTCCCTAATGCAGCCGTGTGCCGAACAATCGATTGTTCTATACTGAATCAGGAAAAATGACGAAGGATCTGATTCGGATTCCTGAAGTGAGTTAAAGTTTTCGAAATAAAACTCAAAACTCTCTCTCTCTACGTATGAGATACGTAGATGTCGTAGATATATATACATTATACTCTACGACCCTCTGTGGAGAATGGGGAGAGGTCGAGGTTGTATTTTAAAATATATTCTAGACTAACAGTCCGCTACAAGTCGCGTTTTGGTTTTTGACTTTTAAACCACCACCCACTACAACAACTGTCAAAAACTCACATCTACTCACATAACTACAACAATTCGGAATGGAAATCTATATATGTTTGTAGTTAGTTAATTCCATAGACCGCTCCCAGTTAATGGAATTGAAACAGAATAGTTCGGGTGTTTTGTGTTGAAATTGAATAGAACTCGAAAAAAAAAAAAAAAAAAAAATGAGAGTTTTAGTTTTTTAGAGAACACAATCCGTCAATGTTGTGGGTGGGCGCATGTCTGTTGTTCTATTCCAATTTGTTTTCTGTGTCAGTAAAGTGCCGAGAGTGCTATTCCTGAAGATAGCAGCTGAAAATAATGAAAGTTGTGGGTGAAATGCCAAGAGCATAGCAAGAGAAGGAATTTAGTTCAAGAAAAAGGAAAACGAAACAAAAATGATTTCATTCATGGAATCTATTTTATAAAGAACATGCGCTGTAGTTAGTTAGACTCCTTATTCAGCTAATAACACAGCACTGGTGTTTTGTAGTTATTTTTTATTTGAGTGAGTTTATTTGGTAACAAAAGAGAACAGGGATGTTAGATTATCTTTTGGTACCTTATTTGAGACAGTAATGAGTATTGATGCTTTAAATGGAATTGGTTTTAATTTAGTCCTTGAAAATGTTTTGCTCTCTTTTTTTTCTTATTTTAGACCCTTTTTAGATTGTTATTTACTTACTTGGTGCGGTGCCATGAAAAGTCATATCGTGTCTACATTTTTTAGTTGTCACTCATGATCACTTTGACTTCTTTATAGGATGTGAAATCGGAACATTTGGTTTGAGTTTCTGGGAAACGTACATATGTATATTTTTTAACGTTTCTAGCAGCCATTCTAAGCTCTCTAAGTAGACTTTTCTTTTTTTACAGAATTAATTAATTAGAATTATAAACAGATATGATAAATTGGAATAGAATTATTTGTATATGAAACATGATTTCTACTACAATCTTTATTTTCTTTGTGACTGGCCCGTTTTCCCCTCTCTGATTTTTCATACAAAATCCCAGCATGGTGCCATTATGAGTACGAATCCATACACGGTTTTAGAGAATAACTGTTTCAACGTTATCCAGAGTCTAGAATAATACTTTCAAAATTTAAAACCTTCCCGATGATTCCCAAAGTTTGTTTAAAGAAACTGACTAAAAATGCGTAGCTCGTCAGTCAGTCACAATGATTCCTTGAATTAGTGTGAATCGAAACAAACCGATTTGGGTGTGATCGTGTGATTATCATTGGCGCAGCAATATCCCAATCGCTGGTCGATGCCATTAAATTCCGTACACCAAGGTTAAGGCTGTCCTGGGTCTTCGCCATTATTCCAACGTAACCAAGATCCGCTGCGCTACCTTCTTCCATCAAAAAGAGCTGCAAAGATTTTCCGAAGGCCCTTTTGCTCATACGAGGAAGAAGAGATTCCGTACAAGACTCGGATTCTTATGTTATACCGGTTAAACTATAGTCTTGTACAAAAGCAGCTAAGGTTTTATGCTATTATGCTTCTGTTTGAATTTAGCAGCCGCCCGAGTACTTTTTTGCCATAAAAATATCGGCTGCTACTTTTGACCCGCGCTTGATACAACGGGTGTGACCGTTTCTAATCCGTGCCCGGCGCAATACTTTTTCTTCCCTCATCGATCACTTTGACGGCCAATCCTACCGCATGACTGAAGGTGTTGCTTTTATTTTTATCACGTAGGCCATATTGATTCAAACCTGAGCGCCAGAAGTAATAGTTAGCAAGACAATCCGACCTCGGAACACCAAACCATCAATATATTGATTCAAGTCTAAGTTGGCATAGCTCGATAAGTTCATATAGTTATCAAGCACAAGTATTGGCGAAAAAAAAATATCAATACTTGGGCAATTTGGTTTTGAGTAACTCCATCAGGAGTATCACTATCAGTCGATATCCAAGTGTAGATATGTTTGCTCGGGAGTATTTTACTTGTAACGACCAATTTCGAGGATTCTCCTTTTTCTATGAGTTCATTTTCATTATTGTTCTTTAGCTAACAATGAAAACATATGTACTAGTTAACACCTCGCACCGACACGCGCGATCATAATATGCAAACTGTGCATAACGGCGCATTGTGAGTTCCCACGATTGGTGGGTATCAGATAACAGCGCATGGAGATGAACACACCAACACCATCGAGGTCGCTGACTAAGCGAATCACCATCAACTAGCAATGCACGCCGTTAGGTGTAATTCGAAGGAATTAGGTTTAAGTAAGTTAGTTCTGTTGGAACCTCCTAACCATATACTCGTACTTATGAATAAATCGTTTATAAACCAAACTCGTTGTATCCTTAGTAAGTCGAACCGTTGGGCCAACCCCTCAGGGGTTGGTGTTCGCGCTTTTTTTTATTAAAACGGCTTCGCGATCCGTTTACTGTACTACATGAATACTGGCTCCCTACCTTATTTGGTATTGAAATGGCGAAGCATTGAGGGTCCTCTGTATAAGTTTTGGTAGAAGATTTCTTTTTCTTTTCAGAATCCTCAGTTGAGAGTCTGAGATGTTATTAAATTTGCTTCGGGCGCGAAGAGAGTTTAATGCATTTTCGGCTTGATTGTAGACTTAATTTTTTTTGGCAGACTAGGAATGCTACCACGGGCGCATTGATTTCAGTGACCGCTGTAGTATATGTAATATTCTGGTTTTGATAATCATTTGTTGGTATTTATAATGGATTCATCGCAACGCTTCGTATCGGACCATACTTTTGATCTTCACGATTTCTTATTTTTAAATGCCAGTGGTATATTCGTTTTGATTTTGGAGAGTTGTTTTTTTATGATATTTTAACTTAATTGCCTTTCGGCGTAAAACTAACTTGACTAGTTTTTAGATCATTTACTTTTATTTTCAACGTAAAGTAGTGTTACTTCTTAAAATAAACTAAAAATAAACTTAAATTAACTAAAAATACTTAAATCTAGACCTATGAGATCGCTTGTGTAAATGTTGAAGAGAATCGGCGAGTTCACCGCTCCTTGTTGCAGACCATTTCTTATATCAAATATTGTGGTAGAAGTCACATTGCCACATCTGGGTATACCATCGACTCCTGCTGACTTCTTTTTCATCTGGGTATACCATCGACTCCTGCTGACTTCTTTTTCTTTAATGATTCAAAGATGATTTGGAGTTCATCCTTCGAAATGAACAAGGAAATGGGACCGTTTTGCCAAGTTCTTGTCATTGAATCTGGTAAAACCAAGATTCTCATATCACCATTGCATGATGCTATTTCGAAGGTGATAGTGATTCAGTACAGCACTGTTTTTCAGTTCGTGATTTGGGCGAATGATCTCATTCACCCTATACACTTGCTGAAAAACAGACCCTAGCCTACTATAACTTCTTCTTCTTCTCCTTAGGATCTTCGATAGTAAAAAGTCGTTATCCAAGATGGCGTCCCCTAGATCTATTGCTGCTGTCAAAAGTACGTTTTCGTTTTCTATCGTTCTCAGGAGTTTAAGAGGCGGAAAGTCGTTTTAATCGTTCCTCCTAAATATCTTATTTATTTGGGGGAACATACTCGGAATTAACAGCCTTAATTCTGTTGTCCCAATATCGATTTACTTAATGAGCTGGTTGATATTTTTTTATCGACGTCCCAATCTCCATATTATATCTGTCGGTGAAGTGAACCTTCTGTATAAAAGTTTCAATCTCGTCAGCAGTCCACTTTTATATCTTTGAAGTGAATCTATTGTTATGTTTCGATACATAGCAGTAACGCTTTGTACTCTTACGCGCATTTTACTGTAGTTGTAAGAATGCGCAGGCACATACTTTTCCAATTCCGCAAGCTCATTCGGAAGATGTATAACTGCGACAAACCCGCAGTGATCACTATCGTATTCAATCGTCTGCAAACAGTGTCTTGTCCGTTGACCCATTGTGTCAGTAACTGTCAATCGTGAGTCCAGCACTCATAAATTCAAATAAGCACCACTTCTAGGAAACGATGGTCTATCTGTAGCAAGCAAGAAATTCTACTATGTAGAGCCATCCAATTAAATAGATGGTTCCCTCTAGGATTTTGTATTTGATTTCTTTCTTCCCCAACCATCATTTATGGCGTTCAGATCTCCTGCCATGAGATAATTGTTTTCGTCGGATTGTGATCTAAGAAGGTATTCGAAAAGACTTTGTCACACACCTCAACTGAACAAAAACAAATACAACAAAACCCTTTATGGTCTAAGAAGGTATTCGAAAAGACTTTGTCACACACCTCAACTCAACAAAAACAAATACAACAAAACCCTTTCAAACCTTTTAGAAACCTACATATCTTTAAACAGTTATGCAAATTAATTTCCATTAAAAAATCCTTTTTTATTGAAAAAAGAGCCCCACATTAAAAAATCCTAAGGGAATTGATTAAAAGCGCCAAACAAAGCAAATTACTTTCGACTTCCCTGGACTTCTTTCAATGCCAACTCCACTCAGAAATAATTTTGAGTGTTACAATCGCAACATAACTCAATTACAACAACATGTTGCTACACAAAACTAACCCGTGAGCGAACCTTAACTCAAACAGCGATGCAGGCAACAGTTGCATTTTGCAGCTGAAGGTTTCTCTGACACACAAAACTTCCAAAACGGGGGATCTAGGTCTAGAGTAAAGTACTGCTATTCCTGCAGCCAGCCAGTGGTTGGTGTGTGTCCTTAACCATTGAGTAATTTTTTTTCCCACTCTGTGTGGGCTGTGTCATGTCATGGTATGACCCAATGACACAATTTTTCAACCAAAACAGAATCATTTGTGCACCAATTTTCCCGTTGCAAATGCAAGAAAAGTCCTTTCTCTGCTTTCCTTTTATTTTCCCTTCTGTATGGATATCGCTTTTTCTCTCCTGTGGCGTGCAGTTGGTTTTTAAATTATTTTTTGCGGAAATTTCATTCCTTAGTCTTTTCTTCCATTCATGCACCGTCACACAGGATAGCGCCCTTGGGCAGAGCTTGAATCCAGCTCAGGCAGAGCATAGGACAGCAGGGCAGGATGTGATGTGAATGTGAAAATCCTTTCTGCAGTGTTGTTGGAGGGATTTTGGATTTTGCGGTCTAATGGACGACATAAGCGAATGCAATAAAAATGCCACATGTTCCGGGTAGCGTAGGTGGCTGGACTGGTGGTGGGTGTTGTGCAGAGAGCAGCGAACAAGGTCTTCATCTCTATAGTCTGTAGTGTACCCACGATATCGTGCGATGGAGTGGTGTTGGTTGGAAACCGCTGCAGGATATTTGAATGGCTGCATGAAGTTATTAAAGTTTTTTTTTTAATTCCTTTCTGTGGTAAGTTTTATTCTTTTGATGCTGTGTAGTAGCAAGTGGTTGCGGAATGTGTGCTAGTGTGTGTGGGTATTTCTCTTCCTACCACTCACTTGTTTTTAAATCAAGTTTTAAGGGTTAACCAAGGAGGGATGAATATTTTCTTTGGCAAGTCCTTAGTTCCGTGGGTTTTCTGTTTTTTTTTTTTTTTTTTTTTTTTTTTTAAGAAATATTAAACGAGGATTTTTCGGAAATGAATAGAGTAGGTCATATGAAAAAGATTACGTTTTAATGAGTTGGGAATTATGTGGATTGCTGGTTGAGTAAGTGGCCGAGGCAGTCCCTTCCTCTTCGTTTAATTACTTTTTAGGGCCACTTGACCTGGTAACGTGTTAATTTCCTTGCACTTAACTTTTTTTTTATTAAGACACTTTATTGAGAGAGTCTGTGAATAGAAATTAGGGGGAAAAGGTAGTGATAGAAAGAGAATTTTATGATGAAACTAATTCTATTTTTGTTAATTGAAAACTAACTGGCATTGGAGTTCTTGACAATTCCAAGGTCTGCAAGAATCTTTCTTAGTTAAAACTATTTTTTTCAATAATTTATTGGCATGGATCTGCCCGATGTTAGTTCATTAATCAATCGTTGAAACCTTTATAGTAAGGAAAGGCGGCCGTAGGAACACGCACCTACCTCATCGACTTAATGGAAAATTTTGCCATAAACAAGTGGAAAATTACATAAAATGTACAAAACCGCTGTTCGGAAAAACTTTGTCCACTTCCACTTCCGGTTGCGTTTTTGGTGCTGGTTTACCTGATTGGGATCGAGTTAATGGACAAATTGGGTATCAAATGAAAGCTTAAACCGTCTACATTAATAATCTGCTGGTCGGATAAACTAAAAAAATGAGCACGACTGGGTCGCACGTACTTGCTCTTATGTATCTAATTAAGTACTTACATTGGAGAGCAAGATCTTTGAAAGTAACATTTACGTTGAAAATAACACAGTTTGAACTTATGAAAAGTATCAAAACCACAATACTTAAAGGTTTTTTTTAGTAAAAATGAAATAAGCCATAACACATCTTAAATAACAAAGAATTTACGAAAAATGCATTTCGAAAATTGTAGGACCGGTTTTGCTAAAATCTGGTTTTTTATATTTAGTTTGTTAAATTTTTTTTTATTGATGTTTTGGTATGCAGTTCTTGGAGTTTGTTAATATACATGCATATTATAAAGTTCAAGATAATTTTTTTTATTAGTTTTAAAAATATAGATTTCTCCAAAAAAAACTTCAAAAATTAATTTTAATTAGAAAAAAAAGTTATTCAAAATGTTGACATCCAGAATTAATTTGGCTGCCTAGATCTTCTCGAATATTAAATTTGACAGAAATCCAAAAAGCCGTTACCGAGAAAGTCCAAAATTAAAAATACCGTTATATGAAAGGTACCGTTAATAGACTTTTCCCGTAAATTTGATTCTAAACAAATGAAAGCCAATACCAACAAGAAAATTCTCAAAAATTTTCATCAAAATTGTTGGAGCCGTTTTCGTGAAAACCGTTATTTTTAGGCCTAAAAATTAAATTTCAATTTCCCCTCTGGGGTATACCAAAAGAATCAAACATACCAAACTTGAAGCAAATCCCTTAAGCCGTTTAGGCTGCAGCTCGTAATACATACTGCCAGAGAGACAGACAGACAGACATTTTTTGTCGATCACTTTCTTAGACTTCTCTATGATCGAAATGTCATGTTTCATTGTTATATTCACGAATCCTAAGCTTGCCTTATAGTCCCTATAATCGCAAGTAAAAACCTAAAGCGTGCACCAAAAACACAATCGGAAGAGTGACCATTCTGCCGCCAAACGGCCTAGATTAAATCTGTCCGACCAGCGGTTTAGTAAATTTTATATAATTGCCATTTATTTATGGCGAAATTTTCCATTAACTCGATGAGGTGTTCTTTTAGCTGCCTCCTAGACTATTACTTCAAAGATTTTCATGGAATAACCCTTAATCTGGCCTCTTTAAAAAAAAATTAAATTGCACGACTGGATCGAACGTACTTGCTCATATGAGCGGTCACATCGTCGAATAAAATTTAATAAAATCTACGACTGGGTCGTAAGAACTTGTCCTTATGCTAGATAATTGCTTAGTGGCTGCATATATATGTATATGTTGCCGGCAAAACTGTTTTTCAGGCAAAACTAGTTTTGTCTAGGCAGAACTAGTTTAGCCTTAGTGTGTTAGGTGCCATAAAATAACGTAGATGGTAATAAAGTCATTGTCGATTCATCGAATTTATTGCCTCCGAAGTGGAAATACCGTTGCCTAGGCAAAACTAGTTTAACCGAACGCCCATAGGTAGAACTAGTTTTTATTAAAATAGTTTTTATTAAAATAAGAAAATTTATTTTTTTTTCGAAAATTCTTTCATTTTTTTAATTAGTTTAAGAGTGTTCTCGGAAAAAACTAAGTATGCAATAAAATTTGAAAACTAAATTTCTATCGAGGAAAAAAAATATTGAAAATCGTTCGACCAGTTTTTTTTAAAAAATCGTTTTTCTGAAAAACTTTTCGAAAAAATATTTTTATTTTTTCTTGTATGTCATTATAAGAAAATCAATAATGAAAACTATTGGGAAAATAATAAAAAAAAAATCAATCAACCCGTTTTGAAAATATTTAGAAAAAAAAATCGAAAAAAAGTTTTTGAATATTTTGAAATGAAATATTAATTGAATTATATATGTACATATTATATATATAAGTCATAATTCATATATATTGAATTCCTGGGCGAAAAAATTCTTGAAATCGGGATAATGGTTTACGATAAAACCGCATTTGAAAAAACCGGTTCTGTGAGAGGTACCGTTATAGAACTAATTTCGAAAAATTAATTCTAATTGAGAGATCTATTGTTGTAAAAATAGCACCCTGAAAGTTTTATCAAAATCGTTAGTATCAAACTTTTTATTTAAAATTGTATGGCAGGTACCCTTATTTTTCAACCTAGCGCAAAAATGACAACCACCCCCCGAGATACTACCAAATAAATACTTAATAACAAGTTTGAAGCAAACAGATAGACAGACAGACGGACGGAATTTCCGGACCCACTTTTTTCGACTTCTCTATCATCGTAATGTCATGTTTGATTTTTAAAATTTTTTTTGTGCATATGACCGTTAAGGAAAAGCTTATTTTTCACGAAAAGGGCTCCAACGATTTCGATGAAATTTTTTGAGAATTTTTTTGTTGGTATTGGCTTTTATTTGATTAGAACCAAATTTACGGGAAAAGTCTATTAATGGTACCTTTCATATAACGGTGTTCTTAATTTTGGGCTTTCTCGGTAACGGCTCTTTAGATTTCTGTCAAATTTTATTTTTTTTTTCAATTCAGTTTAATTAATTGAGACTTACATTCACAAGTTTCAATTTGACTGTTTGAAATTTCAGTTTGATAAAAAAATAATAACAATAAAAATAAAAAGTAAGAAAACAGATATAATTTTTTGCTATGTTATATTATTTTACGACATGTCTTGAAATAATATTTTCTTATTTCGTAATATAATTTAATATACCAGAACAAGATGTTTTTTTTATTTCTATTTCATATCATATATACATATAATTGGTTAACTCATTTTGTTTTTATTTGAATTTTAATATGAATGATTAAATATCATCCTTTTAAGACATTCAATAATGCCTTCTCGTAAAAGGGTAAGGAAAGACCATCTAAACCAATTTCTGAATGAAGTGTGGATCCATCCTATTGCGTACTATCATTACCATTTGTGTTCAATAAAGAGTTTACAGCTGGGTTTGGGTGATCTGAAATAGCATCTAATCTCTTCTTCAGTATGATCATCATGTATCTCATTAGAGGTGTTACTCTAGTCAAATCATACAAAGTATAATTTGGAACCATTTCTTGTTGGGCTTGCGAATTTTACCACAGCAATGTCGGAGAATAGTTCTTTCAAACTTCTCTAATTCTTTGGCTGCCGATGGTGAGATATGAAACCAACTACTGAAACCATATGTTATAATAGCTCTAATCAGGGTTTTGTACATTAAAATCTTTGTATTTTGAGAAAGGTGTTTAGACGATAGAAGTTGTTTTAGCTGTGCTGTTGCCATTTTTGCTTTTGTAAGCACTTTCCTAGCATGAATATTAAATTTAAATTTATTTTGAAAGTGGAATCCTAAATATTTGCTTTCAGATTTTAACGGCACAGATATATCATCGATTTTTAAGGCAAACAACTTTCTTTAACTACATTTCGGTGTACTTTGCTATAAACGTTTCGGAAACACACTAATCCACTCTTTTTAGCTTTTTTGTTCAAACCCCAAGATTTGAAATACGACAAAATTGAGGGCATGATGGCGCTTATTTTATCCAAAGCATTTTGGGTCTTGTGACAGACGCAATGATTTTAGTGTCATCTGCATAAAAAAATTGAAATCTGCAAGGAAATCGGGCGATAATCTTTTACATTTGATGCATTATTTTTTTTTGCAATTGGTTATATTTTGGACTCCTTCCATACATTAGGAAAATAACCATTATTAATGCATTGATTAAACAGGCATGTTAGAATAACGTCAAGAGTTTGTGGACATTTTCTTAATATGAAATTCGAAATCAGATCAGGGCCAACGGATTTTTTGTTGTTTGAAATTATTATTATATACATACCCACTGTTTGTGCTGTTGTAAATGTTAATAAAGTCTGGTTAAATGTCGTGTTTGATTGCAAAAATACTGTTAGACTTGAATTACAATTTGTGTTAATGAAATCGTTAACTTTTGAAAAAACTTCATTATGTTAAATTTCATTCAAAGCTTTTTTGATCGCCTCTACTGACGTATTACCATCAATACACTTAAGAAAAATAGAAGCCTTTTTGGATTCTTTAGGAGAGGACGAGAAAGCTCCAATACCTGTCCCGCGTAGTTTATTTATTACTAAATTATGTACAGTTGCGCTATATACATATACTTAAGTTTTTCTATAGCCTAAGTTAATAAATTTATACCTCAAGTTCTTAGTCTTGCATTCGAGAGCAGTAAGGTTAAGAAGATCCGTATAATGAGACTACAATTAGCCTCAAAAACAAATATAGATGGGCGAAGTGTTGTTCTGCTGAGAGCTTGAAGGTGTGTTGTTGATTTCTCCGTTTTTATCGCTTATTTGTTGCGTGGTGTCTTTCGTTGCATTTATTTTTGATTTTTTCTTGTTGGGGAGCTCAATTGATGTTTGCTCCACATCAGATAATGGAAAGAAGCTGTTGTTTGACAGGTTAGAAAGATAAGGTGGATCCACATTGTCCGAATCTAAACGTCTTTTCCCGGTATAATTTTTGGCGGCATGCTTGAGATTTGTGATCACTGTAGTCCAAGCTTGGTCAGTGATAGTTTGGTTACCATTACATGTCGTATCCATGTTTTCTTGATTGAAATTCTCGAAAGGATTTCCTTGTGTTGTTATATCATTTTGATTCATAGTTTTTGATGATATTGAGCTAATAGGATTGCTTATAAATTTTTCAGATATACTTGAGTCACTTTTTTTTTGCACCCACAGTGTAAGCGACTGAGTGTTTAGTGTGCTCCAGAACATGTGCTGAAGCACAGGTGTTGTTAATGTTTAGGATTTTATCCACTTCGATAATTTTTTTTTTTTTTTTTTTTGTAAGAGTCACTATCTCAATTTAAAATTTTAATGGCATAAAATGCCTGTTTTAGTGTGAATGTAATAATCACTTTGACACTACGCAAACTATAAAGTAGAATACATGTGTGTTCACCATGACGTGTTGATCACGACTCAAATTTTATATTTGAGAAGATCTAGGCAGCCAAATTAGTTCTGGATATCAATGGATATTTCCCATCATGGTCTCGTGGTCTATGTTAGGAATGATATTGCTTGCCAGAGCCTTCCCCAATATGGGCAATATTCAAACACGGACTTTAACTTCTTGTGGCTCAAATTCACTGTCTGTAAGCATGTCATTCATTATTGTTTTATTTACAGGAGTCCAAATCTCGAAAGTAGTTCGACTTGTAACGAGTTTGATGCGCTGTCTGATTCCATCTCGAAAATTGTTTCACTTTGTCCTCGCACTGAAATCGTTATTGCGGGCGATTTCAATGTACACAATTCCAATTGGTTCCGCTATTCTGGTCGGACAACACCCGAAGGAAGGTATGTCGAGCTCTTTGCCGGGTTACATCACCTTACCCAACTGATCGATGTGCCAACGCTTATACCGGATGTTGCTGAATAAGCCGCCCATACTCTTAACTTGTTTCTTACTTATCACCCTGATAAATATACCATTAGTGTAACATCTCCATTTGGCACTTCAGACCTTTGTGTCATTTCAGCTGATTTCTCGTCCTCCACGCATCCAGTTAAAGAAAAACTTCCCACCAGGACCGTTTGGCAATACGAGATAGCCAACTGGGACGGCCTGAATATTTTTTTCCGAAACTTTAACTGGTCACTATGCTTCCTCGATAATGACATTGATGCCAGTGCTGAAATGATGCGTGCTTTTATTCCGAACAGAGTAAAAAGCATCCAGCCTAAAGAAAAGTCCTGGTTTAATTCTGAGTGTAAAGAAGCTATCAGGCTCAAAGAAGTAAGTTTCCGATCTTATAAAGCCAAAAGCATAAACAAGCAAGGAACTCATGCAACTCAGTTATTAAAAGAACCAAATTTTTGCATGACCAAAAATTACGCCAAAAAATTCATGGGACATATTTTTTCCGCATTCGTACAGTAGCAAGAGTTCTCAAAGATCTCGATATACAGAAATCCGCTGGCCAGGATGGTAGTAGTAGTAATAGCAGTAGATGATTTTTTATTTTTCATTTTTTCTTTTCTTACATATTTAATTTTTTTTATAATTCAATTCAAAGTAAATGAAAATTAAAAAAAAAAAACAAAAAACAAAAACCTTACGACAATGACATAAAAGTCTTCTGTCGGGTATGGCCAGGATAGTATAGCCCCGATTCTTCTGAAGAGGTGTTCTTCCACACTGGCAAAGCCACTGCGTAAGCTTTTCCATCGATCCAACTCTTCTGAAATCTTTCCTAGAAAATGGAAAACAGCATTTGTCCAGCCTGACCCTCCCTAAGAAAGGTGACTCATACTCCCGCTCCTCCTACCGACCAATAGCACTGACATCCCTTCTTTCTAAGGTCATGGAAACGCAGATTAACCGTCAGCTTAAGGAATATCAGTATAGCTTCCGCAGCAACCGTTCCACTGGTGATCTGATGGCATCTCAACGAACAGTGGAACAAATCTTTATATCGCTTTAGTGAAAGTAAGATTATTGCTCTTGATTATCTTGAAGACATTTTATAGAGTTTGGCATGAAGCTCTCTTATCGAAAATGCGTGCTTTTGTGCCATTATCCATGAATGGCACTTACTGACAAGTACTCGGTATGTGTATCAACGACGACCTCCGTTCGAACGACCTCCGTTGGAACGACCATATATTTGAGATCGCTAAGAATGCTGCTAAGTGCTTAGGTTTTCTGTATCGGTGTAAGAAGTACTTTTCCCCATCTGATCTGGCTACAATTTATAAAGCGTTTATACGCCCTAAACTCGAGTATAACTCCCACCTCTGGGAAGGTGCTTCAAAAACATCGCTTCACCTGCTTGATAGAATTCAAAATCGAGCGTTAAGATTGAAAGGAAATTGAACTGCCGCTGAAACAATTGCCCCTCTCGAACACCGACGCAATGTTTCATGTCTTTTCTTATTTTATCGTTTGTTTTATAAAAAATGTTCACTCGAAGTAGCCAGCTGCATTCCTCCCCTTAAAAGTTTCTCCCGTAATACTCGTCCCGCAAGGAATGCTCATCAGTTCACCCTTGAGCCCAATTTCGGACGTACGGTGAAATATAGGGATTCTTTCTTTAGCCAAATAACACGAATTTGGAATAGTTTGCCCGGCGAGGTAAATGGCGAGAGCCATTCATCTACGACCACCACATAACTAGATATTGGCATGTGAAAAATTGAGTAAAAAATGTAATATTTTCCCTCAATTTTTCTCATGCATATACTTACATACCTAGGTATGTGGTGGTCGTAGGTGAATGGCTCTTGCAGTGTTAAATAGTATTAATTTCAGCTACCTGAACCGTATATGACAAATTACTTGAAAAAATTACTGCGCCTTCAGGAGCGGACTGAAGGGTCACGTTTTGGAAAACAAATTTTTTTACTCAAGCTTTCAGATGGCTATATCTCGTTTTGTAGATATTCTAGCTGTATATGTTTTGCATTATCCTATAGGTATTGAGTATAGCTACCTGATACATACATCAGAATTCTTTTGATAAAATAACTGTGCCTCCAGGAGTGGATTGAAGGGTCAGACGCCAGAAAATAAATTTTTCACTCAAGCCTTTCGCGCCTTTATCTCGTTATTTTGATATCCTACGTGAGTGATTCTTGCACTGTCTGAAAAGTATTGAATCTAGCTACCTACACTAGTCTTTTATAAACTAGAAATAAGGTGAGAAAAAATAATCATTCCACCTCGAGTAGTGAAATGATTGGACGTAGAACGTTCTTGGTTCGCCCCGAATCTCTCCCTTTTAATTGCTAATAGCTCATCAGCCGTTGGTTGGTGCTATCGGCACCGAAATCGCCACTAACGGCGCGTTTTCTGCCTAGCTTTCATTTTCAAGGACGCTGACTTCAATTCTACAACTTTTATATGACTACTCTTATGATAAAGTTTATTTACAAAGCTATTTGAGAAAAAATTAAAGATGTCGAAAATTGGTCCAACTCTTACATAATGTAGTTTGGTGATGGGTGGCCCAAAACATATTGTTATGGTCTCATTTGACGAGAATTTGAATGCTCTACAACTTATTTAGACCATTTTTGAAAATAATGATTGGAATTACTGCGTAATATAAGATTTTTGACATTTATCGTAACATTTCAATTCGCTGTATCTTTTGAACTCTAAGAGATAAATTAACACTTATGCATATATTTTTGTAGGAAATTTGATTCTCTACAACTTATCGCTTTACAACTTTGTGACTAAAAAAATTGCTAAGGAGTTAGAACAACAAGTTTGGCAAAATGTTCCATTTTTCATAAACAGTTCTTTATTTTCAAATATAGTGCCTAGTTAATTGTAGGAAATTTTATAAGCTTCTTTCAGAATTTATTTTTCTACGACGAACCGTTTTCGAGATATGCGGAGGCAACCGTGGGAAGGTCCCTTTGAATCACACCCCAGGATTAGTTTGCCTGGACTATAGCAAAAAATAATAGTCAATCAGAAACAGAAAATTATACTTCCTGTAAAAGTGTGCGCAACTTAATACAGCGGTCAAAGTCAAATCTTAAAATCATTTTTGCAAAATTTCGTTTAGTTGATAGCATACATCTTAAAAAATGTATCATATAAATATATAAATACTTATATAGAAAGAAAAAGAACTGCGAACCGTACCGAGGCCGACCATGCCCAGCAAAGCCTGAAATTTTATTTTGTGCATGTAAATGCCCGCGCAGTGTGTTACATTAAAAGGGAAACAAATAGTCCCTTGTGCGCGCGTTAATTATAAAAAAAAAAAAAAAATACGTGTGAGATTCGTGTGAGAAGCAGCCAATCAGCCATACGTTTCGTGCTCACATAAATGCAAACGGTTAGTAGTCTCATATGAAATGTACAGGGACCGTTACACATAAGTATGTTGCTGAACGGGTCGTTTCTTAGTTTGTTGGCGAAGAGAGAGTTATCCTCTCAGTTGCAATTCTTGTTTCTGTTGTCTATGTATGTATATATATATATAAGCAATCAATCAAGTGAAACGCATCCCTTTATCATTGCGATCTACTGCTTCCTTCTTGTTACTTTCTGAAATATCTATTTTAATGCAGTTAAGAGTGACATCGAAAAAGAAAAAAACAGTTAAAGGTTCTTGTTGAACGTGTCATTGCCGGTAAGTTCTAATATCGACCAAGTTAGTGATCGTGTAAAATAAAAATTTAAACAAAGTTATAGTTTGTGCGGGTTATGTTGTTTCGCTGCAAAATAAGAAAACAAACAATGTTTTCACCTAAACTAACTACTCTTCACCAAAGAATAGTTTTTCCAACCGAAATTAAACTAAGCAGAAGACGGACGTTTCAAGTTCAAGTGGAGGAAAGCATTGCATTCAAGGAATGTTTGTTGGGGTAAGTGAACAACGTTTGAATATATACATGAATACATATGTATGTATTTGATTTGGTGATCTATATAGTTGTATAGACATTTACTTACGGCTACTGATTTTTAAGTTTAAAAATGATTGCTAAGTACGTTCAAAGTTCAAAGAATTCGATCCACTCAACTAGGTTATTTGGTGGTAGCAGCATGGCGATGGGGGACTTAACAGCATTCCGTTTCACCGCGAATGCAATACGTTAAGCTAGTCAATAGTAACAGAAATTGAAATCGTAAAAAAAGAATTCATTTGAAAATCTAAATGGCCCTTTGCACCCTTCTGTGTCAGTTTGATCGTAAATTCCCGCAAAAACAATCTCAATTTGTTACTCAATTACGTCTACATTGCGAAAATCAACATCATCCAAAATCGGCTTTAGTGAGAAACATCCGAAGCAGTCGTCCTAGTTCTTTCGTCCCGAAATCGGCCACTTATTTGTTTTCAGTGTATCTACGCCAAACCCAAAGACAAAATACATTCAACATCTTTGTTTAAAAGAGGTTCTAGATTTTAGACGAGTTACTCGTTACTCGGTAAGTGTAATTTGTTTATTATTAGCTGTGTTTTAATATCTTCGGATCTGGATTTGAACTAAGTCTTAACACGTATTACATACAATAACAATTTTGAATTCTGCTTTCTATCTCGATCTATTTGAAGATCCAATAATTAGTACTCATTCTGAAAAACAGATAGCACTTTTGCAGTATTGTAATGGGAATTGAACACACAAAATATTCATGAATTGGATTGTTTTATCATCGAGAAATATTATAACGGGTGATTTTTTTGAGGTTAGAATTTTCATGCATTAGTATTTGACAGATCACGCGGGATCAGACATGGTGTCAAAGAGAAAGATGCTCAGTATCAGTATGCTTTGACATTTCATCATGAATAGACTTACTAACGAGCAACGCTTGCAAATCATTGAATTTTATTACCAAAATCAGTGTTCGGTTCGAAATGAAAAAAATGAAATGATGAGAGGTCATTTCTGGTTGAATGGCTACGTAAATAAGCAAAATTCGGGATGCATGGGCAGTTCTTGAACGGCTTCTGGTGCTCTTCACTCCAAATGCGGCAATTTTGCTTATTTACGTAGCCATTCAACCAGAAATGAACCTCATCTTCTATGTTTTTCATTTTATACATACTATAAATAGCACCGAAAAAATTACAGTGAATTAAAACGAACAAAAACACTTTTATTGTCTGTGCTAAGATAACAAACTGTTATACGGTTCAAACATAGAATTAGCTTACATAAATATGTACATTGGAATATTAGTGTCTATTAAATACGCAAACCTCAATATACTGGTGTAAAGAAGTGTAGTTAATAGGGCACAATGAAAATTTGTGGTTTCCGTGGTGTAGTGGTTATCACATCCGCCTAACACGCGGAAGGCCCCCGGTTCGATCCCGGGCGGAAACATTTTTTAATTGTGTTGGTTCGGAATGACGGCTTTGCTTTTTTCTTCACAACTTTTTATCCAAAAACCATTGATAATACAATACATTGCAGTTTATAAGTATACAACTAGCTGACCTGGAAAACTCTGTTCCGCCTTAGAGGCAATAAATAAGCAGTTTTTGGATTTCATTAAGTTCAATTTTTTATTAGGAAATACAAATAAAAAATTAAGTATTTTAATAAATCTATATTGTTCATGTATCCTTGGCAAAACTTCAGCGGGTATTGCAACGTGTTATATGAAAGATGTGTTTCAGATATTTGTTGCAGTTACCTAGTATTGCGACGGGTAAGCACAATATCGCGTGTTTCCAAGTGTTCTCTCTCTTCTTGTGCGTCGAAAATTATCTACTTGTTGATCTCTGTTGTTCACTCGACGATTACGACTCACTTTGTTCGAGAAGCAAGAAGTCGAGCCATACTAACGCGGCGCTCTTCACGGGCAATTTCTGGTTCTTCTTCAGTCCTTTCATTCGCAATATTTCGTATCCTACTTGCATTACGGCTTTGTCGGGAAAGATTCGATCGTAGGGTCGTCGCATTGTTAATGATGATTCAAATAGAATACAAATTACTGATTATTACTGATTATTGATTTCTGAAAAAAATTATTATTATCAACTTTTGATTTGAAGTATCTATTATCCCGTGGCCAAGTCAATCCCCTAACCACAATCCCATTGAGAACTTGTGGAATGCACTCAAGCGAAAGTTAGGCGGGCAATATTTCACAAATGGAAACCAATTGTGGGAAGCCGTTCAAAGAGAATGGTATTCTATACCCAACCAGACATGTAAAAAATTAGTGGAATCAATGCCACGCCGACTCCAAAAAGTTCAAGCTAACAATGGAGGATACTCTGGTTATTAGAGTTAGGTAATCGAAAATTTAGGTAACCGACATTAAATGTTAATAAAATCAATATTTTTAATACTTTAGGAAGACGCGCCTATTTTATTGACCAGGCTAAAATGCGTCAATCGACAGTTTCGGCCACTTATTATGAAAATGCTCTATTAATTCAAGATCCTATTAAAGTCTTTTATTTTCTTTGTTATTGAAGTTTTATTAAAAACATAAAAAAATTATAATGCAACTGAAAAAATGTAAAAAAAATTAACTGATAAAAAAATAAATAGTCACACCTATTTTTTTTGACCAGCTGTGTATATAAAAAATATACAATGCCAAAAACATTAGAACGGAATTCTGAAATGAAAACCCTCATTTGCGTTGGCTTCTGTTTTCAACACATTTTTTTTGTGTGGTAGACGAAGGCAAGCTGAACCATTTCGAATTTATGATTAGGTATTAGGTTTCCCACAAATGAGTATCGAAAGTCGAATGACATGTGTGAGAGAATAATTATATCACATTAATGGTTTCTCATTGTTGCGTTGTCGGTCACCGTGAATGTTTAATTTGGGCCTTATGCGTGAAACAGATTGAACCAGCACCAGCAACAGCGGCCGCCATTAATTTAGAACCAATGTATTTCAATGGCTCAAATTAGATTAGACCAGTACCAGCAACGTCACCAGGTCGTTAGACCAAAGTCCTAAATTTGCTGTTGCTGTTCCATTGCTACCAAATTTGAGCAAGTGAAATTCAGGGGCAAAAGAAAACTTCGTATACTTTTTTATGACACAAAGTGTCAAACAAAAGTAAGAAGACGATGCTGGTGCTGGTAGCAATCTGTTTCAATTTATTTTGCTGGTCAGCGTGCTGTTTGCTGTTGACGGTGCTGGTGCTGTCGCTGGTTCAATATGTTTCACGCTTTACGCTAAGTTGAAGTTCAGCAGTCTCGTTCTCCTAAATTTGACGGTAAGGTTTGTCTTTGTCTTATCAAGGGATTCATCAGCTGAATTCGCTTTCCATGGCTGCGTTCACATTTGTATCTTTTGGATTGGATTAATTGCTGTTGTTGTAATTAGCATGAACAGAGAGAAAATCCAAAGGTTAGATATCCTAACATTTGTGGGATACTTATCTGTCTTAATGAATATGTTTGTGATGAACAGCTGGCTGTTTTTTTCTTTTGCTTCGAATTTTGAAACGTATTTGAAAAATAAAAAATAAAATATAAATTCCAGAAGCCTTTCATATTGAGCTATGTTAGCTGTTTTCATGCTCTTTATTAAAACCATTATTTGTTTGTAAAAAAGTTCCGTTTTCCACTTGACTACGGAAAGAGTAACTTGTCATAGAGAAAGACGAAATATACGGATTCCGTGATACCAAAATCTACGAATTTCGGAGCAGATTTTCCACTACGAAGTAACTACGAATGTATTCTGAAATAGATTTTTCGGGATTCGTAGCACATTTTCGATAAAATATATGATAGGGCTGAATATTGCACGCATTACATATTACGCGGGTTCTGCTAAAGGCATGATATTATAATACTAGAAGTGCCTATTCATCGTTCTCTATTATCGCACTTGGTGGTAAACAAATCTTTTCTGACCTATAAAGCTCGCATTATTGAACGCACCTAATAATTCATTTTAGAATAAATTTGACATATCTGGGGCCTATAATTCACAAATCATACATCACATGCATTTCATACATCATACACCAAATCAATTATCATACATTGCAATAAATTTTCTGTTTCACAAATTTTATTGGAAGCAGTGTATGATTTTTTTTTATAATTAACGCGCGCACAAGGTACTATTTGTTTCCATTTTAATGTAGTGCCACTGCGCGGGCATTAATAAGATAGGGAGGGGAAAGATAGGGGGTGTCGATTAACACTGGTTTTGAATGCTTGCAGAGCGAAATAGCAAGGGAAAATCTAAGCAAAAACCTAAGCGATAAGGAAGCTTCATGCCAAACTCTATCAAATGCGTTGGAGATATTTAGAGCAATAATCTTTCTTTCACCAAAGCGATGTAAAGATTTGTTCCACTGTTCGATGAGATATGCCAACAGATCACCAGTGGAACGGTTTCTACGGAAGCCATACTGACAGTCATGGAGAAGCTTTCGATCTTCGAGATAATCCTTAAGCTGACAGTTAATCAGCGTTTCCATGACCTTAGAAAGAAGGGATAATAATTCTATGGGTCGGTAGGAGGGATGGGTCTTTCTTAGGGACAGGCTGGACAAATAATGTATTCCATCTTCTAGGAAAGATTCCAGAAGAGTAGGAGCGATGGAAAAGCTTACGCATTGTGGAAGAACACCTCTGCAGAAGAATCGGGGCCAGCGGATTTGTGTATATCGAGATCTTTGAGAACTTTTGTTACTTTTCGGGTGCGCAAAAAAATCTGTCCCATGGAAAAATGTACATTCTCAAGTACAGGAGGGGCAACGTTGCTGTGAGGCAGCGTGGAGCTGGCAGCGAAATGGGCGGCGAGCAGGTTTGCCTTGTTTGAAGAGTAAACAATTTGTTTGTAATTGTTGATGAGCATTGGAACCGAAGGTGTTGAGGAGTTTTTAATATTTTTTAAAAATGACCAAAGATTTTTACTGCCTTTGGGACACTGCAGAATTTTTTACCGTAAATGTTGGTCATGGAAAAAATTGGTTCTTTCAATTACGCAGTTGCATGAGTTCCTTGCTTGTTTGTACTTTTTCCGATTTTCCTGTGTAGGGTTGGTTTTGTAAGATCGGAAACTTACTTCTTTGAGCCTGATAACTTCTTTACACTCAGAATTAAACCAACCATTTTTAGGCTTGATGCTTTTTACTCTGATAGGAATAAAAGCACGCTTCACTAGAAGAATCACATTTGTGATAATTTCAGCACTGGCATCAATGTCACTATCGAGGATGCATAGTAACCATTTTAAGTTTCGGAAAAAATATTCAGGCCGTCCCTGTTGGCTTTCTCGTATTGCCAAACGGTCCTGGTGGGAAGTTTTTCTTTAACTGGATGGGTGGAGGATGAGAAATTAGCTGAAATGATGAAATGAAATGAATGGTCTGTAGTGCCAAGTGGAGAAGTTACACTAATAGTATATTTATCAGGTTGAGAAGTAAGAAAGAAGTCAAGAGTACTGGCGGCTTGCCCAGCAACATCTGGTATACGCGTTGGCATATCGATCAGTTGGGTAAGGTGATGTAACCCGGCAAAGATCTTGACCTAACTTCCTTCGGGTGTTGTCTGACCAGAATAGCGGAGCCAATTGGAATTGTGTACATTGAAATCGCCCGCAATAACGATTTCAGTGCGAGGACGGATAAAGGGAAACAATTTCCGAGATGGAATCAGACAGCGCATTAAACTCGTTAAAAGTCGAGTTACTGTCATTATTTGGACTCCTTTAAATGAAACAATAATGAATGATATGCTTGCGGACACTGAATTTGAGCCACTAAAAGTTAAAGTCCGCGTTGGACCTTTCCCATATTGGGGAAGGCTCTGGCAAGCAATATCATTCCTAACATAGACCACGAGACCATAATGGGAAAAGAGTAATGGCACCAAGCTACACCCATGTAGAGCAAATTCTGATAAATCGGTATTTACTCCAACCTAAGTTTCACTTAATGCCAAGACACATGGCCTGTAAAATTAAGTTATTTTTAGGCCGAAAGGCAATTAAAATTAAGTTAAATATTAATTTAGAGCGCCCGCATAGGGCCAGTAAGTTAATTAAGTTGATCGTTTTAGCTAGTTTTAAGATTTAAAACCCTGCATTAAAAAGTGTAGACGTACACATGAAAGAAATTCTTTCTTAAACTGCGAACATTAGAATACACGACACAAAAATGACTTACCATTTAAAAATATTTACATTCAAAACACAACTTTGACAATGTAGAACCGTGCAGTGAAGGTCCAAATTAATTTTTGTAATAATAAAATTGTCTTAGGGGTTATGCCCATAAGACAGCTTTCATAGAAAAAATCAATTTAAACATTCAGCACAATACGACAAATTCAGATGCCCTTGTATTGGGTGGTCATACGATTAAGAAATAAGAAAGGTCTAGTCAATCGAATTTCAAGTTGATTGATACATTTATTTATTTCAATGTTCAATTGCTTTATAATTCACAATCACGAATAAGGGTGCTAATGCGACATCTGTCACTGATTTTTTAAACTTTAATGGAAACTTTACTAATCATATAACAGATTAGCAAATAATCTAGTAAATATTCAAACCTTAATAAACTGATATAACGGTTTCTATTGGTATAACACATTCTACTAAAAATTGTGGTTTCCGTGGTGTAGTGGTTATCACATCCACCTAACACGCGGAAGGCCCCCGGTTCGATCCCGGGCGGAAACATATTTTTTCACTATTATTATGATCATAATTTATAGTACAAAGTATGCATATTTATATGCCTTTTTTACGTCCGAAATATGTCGCAATTATAAGATTGCTATCCAGACGCCAGACCGATCAACATCTTTAATGGGCTAACAATGAGATGATGTGGCCTCTATCATCATTAACCTGGCAGCACGTCAAGATGAACAACCATCGTCAGTAAGTCCTATCCAGATAATGGTCAACGCAAACAACATTATCTGTAGAGGTCAACCAGCTTTACAAGATTCCTTCATTTTGATCAAGCATGCAGATGCCCAAAACCTGGAGCTGAACATTAATGAAGGGAAAATCAAATACATGGTGGCGTCTGCGATATATCATATCGATGTATAGTCTGCGTGGGCCTTAAAAACTAAGCTAATGCCTTTAGAACTATATAGCCAAAACATAACTCAACACCGATTGGAGAAGTCTCCGGTGCTACTAAAACGTACTGATCCCTTAACCAAGCTTGAGTGCAAGGACTTACCGAAAATGTTGGCATAGAATCTAGAATGTAAAGAAGTTTTCTGTCTTTGCTATTCTCTTAAACTAGGACAACAAAGAAAAAAGTTTCGTTTGAATTAGCTTACTGAATGGCCTAATTTCTCCAAACTACAAATTTCTGACTTAGAAACAGACTATAGAATAGAAAAACTGACATAACATTTTAAGTGGTTTAATCCCTAAACAGTTAGTACTTTCTAGACTCAATCTTTATTTATTAATGAATCTATAGGTGGAAAAAAGCAATCTTATATCATTAATTCCGCATAGCGTAGTCTGTCGCAACATTAACTCACCTCGGACGTTGTGCATCCGAATGCATAAACCATATGGGGTACACTTTCGACTTGGATAAGAGCTCCACACGACGAAAAGTGAATTCAAATCCAAAACAAAACCCGATTGTGTATTTAGAACCGGTGCATTCCACCAGAGTGCACCTGTGTGGGCAGATTTAAATTAGCTGCTGCTGTTACATTCAATCCGGGTTTAGAAGAAAGAAAAACAGAGCATGCGCGCGCGCTTGCACCTACAACTTCTACTCTGATGGAAGTCGGAGAAGCATGCGCCAAAACGTCATTACACACCAGCCACGTCGGGACGGTTTGTCAGATTGCCGCGCTTAAAGGCTTTGGCATTATCTGGCGCATGACTTTCGATTTTTTGCATTACGCAAGTGAACTGGTTGTACAATAATGTTTATCGGCGGTGCGGCGGCGGTAGCTTGGGAGTCTCTAAGATATCTATACTTTTGCGCGTGAAGGCTGTTGAGCTGAAAGTCTTATCAGCAGCAGGGAGAATAATTAAAATTTCCCAGACCATGTGTGCAGGTGGTATGGATACAAAAGAGGTACCCCGTGTATGCTGGTTTTGTTAGATTGAAGTGCAGCTTCGGCTTCGTCTTCCTGAGTTGCAAGATTTGTAAGAGGAATGCTTTGGAATTTGATGGTGCAAGGCACTTTGTTAGGAATTCAGCCGGCAGGCTTGGGTGTTTATGGGGAATAAACTGTGGTTTGTTTGAAATTGAAATTCGAATGGAATTCACAACTTTTTATCGTTTGCGTTTTTTTTCAACTTTGGTGTTAAGTGTCAAATAAGTGAAATAATTTGCTTCCATCTTGTTACGGTAGAGGCAATCGTCTTTTTTGAAAATGAAAGTCTTTTTCCTTCCTATGATACAAACTGTTGTGCGTGTATACTTGTCGTCTAGCGTATTCTATTTTCTGAACGAAGTTCAGATAATGGACTGAGCGTACATGGGAATGTTGGGGACTTTTATCAGATTGAAAACTACATCAATACCAACCTGTATTCCAAAAATCGGCCTGTAACTAATGTTTTCCATTCAAAAAAGCTACTTTCAAAAGAAAGTTATAAAATTGTAGGTATGCAAAGTGGTAATTTGTGTTTAGAGAGCTATAATCTATAAGACAAAATATTGACCATTTCTGAAAGTCAACAATCGAGCTTGGGACAATGCAAGTTTTTGCAGTCTATAAAATAGAGATATTCAACCTATTGCATTGCATCAATTATCAAGAAATTGTCCTCCTATGTGCAATATATAGAGTGATTTCAGCTACTCCTTCGTAGCTCTCGATTCCAAGTCTAATACTGGCGGTGACAACGAGAGGAATACAACTTTTCAGAGCTTGTATTAAATCCTTTGTTGACTTTTTATTGACCAGAAACAGAAACCAATCTACCTACCGACATGGCCAAAACACCAAAACTTGATTACTTTATTGTAACCAAAGATTTCAATAAAAAACTTAACAGAAGAAAAAAACTCATAAGTTATGTTAACAAATAATAGAAAGTTGTCATGCAGGTTTCGAAGAAACTTATCTTCTTTTGAAGTTTTATAAAAAGCTGCCTGTCGAATAAGAAGAAAATGCAATCGTTACCTTACCTTACCTTAGGTGGCGCTACCGTCCGGGGTGGACTTGGGCCTCAACCAACAAGCTTCTCCAGCCAGCTCGGTCCCTAGCTAGCTGCCTCCAGTTTCGCACGTGGAGTCCGTTGAGGTCCCCTTCCAATTGTGTGCGCCTGAGTCTCGTTCTTCCTCTACTGCGTTGTCCTTCTGGGTTGGATTCGTAGATTTTCTATATGACCCAGCCATCTGAGACGTTGAGTTTTTACTCTTTTGGCTAGGTCTGTGTCGCTGTACAGCCGGTACAGTTCTTCATTGTATCTCCTTCTCCACTCTCCGCATACGGGACTTAAAATCACCCGGAGAATCTGTCTTTCGAAGCAGCCTAAAGCGTCCGCATCGCTTTGGACTGGGATGATGAGGGTCTTTTAAAGGGACAATTTAGTTGCCCGAGAGAGGGCTTTGCTACTCAATTGGCTTCTTAGTCCGATGTTGGGTGTCTCTTATTGATGACAGCATATACTTGGTTTTGCCCTGATTGACTGCTAAATCCATCTTCACCGCTTCCGATGTTGAGGGAACTGATCACTGATACCCCTGTAGTTGGTACAGTTCAGAAGGTCTCCTTTTTTAAGAATCAGGCATGCTTAAAGGAGTTCGGCAGCCAGGCCATCGGCTCCGGATGCTTTGTTGCTATTAAGCTAAGATATATGTAGCTAGCTTCACTTCATCCAGATGTGGGCGGAATTATGTTGGTCTTCTTCGCCCAGATAAAATAAACCATTCTCCCTGACCGCGGAATTCGTTTCGTCATCGCCGTTATAAAGTCTCCACAAATGTTTTTTCCACTAAGATGTTCTTCTGTGGCGGCTTCCCTGATGGAATTTTGGCAATTTCGCCACAGGTTCTCAATACTTGATGCTGGCGGTAAATGATTCCTTTGTAGGTTATTTGAGACTCGATCGAAAAAGGACCTGAAGATTTCTTGCAATTGTAGCCGTCCGACGTTAAACTTCCTCACAGTATTACCATTTCTTGGCGTTGGTCCGGATATCCTCAGTCGTACCTTGGCTACAACGAGGTAGTGGTCCGAGTCAATGTTTGCCCCTCTTAAAGTTCGGACATCCATCATACTGCAGTAGTGCCTTTCATCGATGGCAATATGGTGAATCTGGTTGTAATCTGATTGATCAGGAGATCTCCATGTCCTTTTATGTGAATGTTGAGGTGTGGGAAATGTGGAAATCTGTGAGGGCATGCGAATTTATATTTGCTTATATTTGCGAATTTAGCCTTGATGGGGATTGTCATGAGGCTTGTGGCTGCTTCGCAACTAATAGTTTTTGACATGGCCGGGAAGTTACCCTGACGGCACAACCCCCAAACTGGAGGACAAGGTCCTTATTTTTTCTCGCATTCGTGTCGAATGTTGTCAAAAAACCCCACAAAAAAAGGCTGAAACGGTTAAATCGGGCGATCTTGCGGGCCAGTGCAAATCACCAAAACGAAAGATGAGGCGACCCGGGAACGCCGCCTTCAGAATATCGGTTCATGTATCCCTCCATGGCTTCTTCACTTGTTTTCTGCATCTGTCTAGCCTACAAATGTCAAAACTGATTTGATATTGGCGGCCATTTGCAATACTTTATACTTGAGATATACTACAAAAAGAATACGCCACATTGACTGAAGATAAGGCTATGTTTGCATCATTGAATAATTACAAATAGAATAGGACACCGGGCGTTGATCAAACGACAGCTGAGACCGATGGTCCCAGTGGTTACTTTAAGAAGCTCAAATAAATGATATTTGTGGATCTCGTCTTTGCTATTATATTCCATTTCTTACCACTCCTTACAAGGGATGAAAATAAAATCCTTAAACATTTTTTTGTTTTAGATACCAAACGGGGAGAGAGAAAGCAATTTCTGAAATTTGTATCTTTGAATTTGTTTTGTCTGGGTGACGAGACGACTAAGAATTGGGTGAGTGTTGTTTTAGGCCATGATTGTTTCGTTTAGGACGAATTTCTTTTTATTCTTGGTGGCGGCTTTTGTTCTGTGCGGATATTTCAGATTTCGATCTGTACGTATAATGAAATGCGTAAAGTAACTGTTTAAAGGTATGATATAAATGTATATGATATATGTATGTAAAAAGGGTATGTATTTTTTAAGAATTTCACGACTGGGTCAGTTTATTATTATACTGTCCTATATATTTGATAACTTGTTACTGCTTAAGAATTTGAAAAATTCGTAAAGTTAAGTTAGGTATATAGCTGCAATACACACATTTCCTGTAAAATGACATGACGTCAATTATAACATTTCTTTCCATTTCTACGTTTCTTTTAAGTGTAAATCAATAAGTAGGTATCGAATAATTTTACTCATTTTTATTACCTATGTTCCTATGACATTCAAAGGATGTTTTTTTTATACATAATTTGCACACGCTTAAGGGATTTGGGCTACCCTTTTGATGTCGGTGGACAATTCGCGAGCTTAGGAAAAAAGGAGAGGGTTTAATAGGAGTTGCCGATGAACATTGGCTAAACCTTTGAACATCATATTGGGAAGGGAAAACAGAGTTAGGCAAAAGATTCCGCATTCGAGTTGTACGGCTGAAGAACGAATCTCTGTACTTGACTGTACGACCGAAATTGGGCTCAAGGATAAATTGGTGGGCATTACTGGAAGCGCGAGTATTACGGTGAAACTGTTTAAGGGGAGGAATGCAACTGGCTATTTCTCTAGAACATTGAACGTAGAAATAATGGTAGAAAAGAGAGAGACATAAAACATTTTGTCGATGTTCAAGTGACGTGAATTTTCTAATGATGATATCATCTTCAATCAACTTAAAAGCTTTTCTTTAAATACCATCAAAAAGACTCAAGTGAGTTGATGGAGCACCCGCCCAGATATGGGAGTTATATTCTAGTCTTTTTGTTTGAAAAAAGAACAAATTAATCTTTATAAAATCTATTTTGAAAAATAAAAAATATCTTTAAAAAAATGGGCACGACTGGTTCCCAAGAGAAAGTGCGTGCTCTTATGTCCCTAATTATATTGGAATCCAAGATCTTTGACAAAAACAAATAACATTTACTTTGAAAATAACACAGTTTAAACTTATAACAACCACACTAGTTAACGGTTTTTAGTAAAAATGAAATACGCCATCACACGTCTTAAATAACAAAGAATTTATGAAACAGTACATATTTGGACCGGTTTTGATAAAATCCTGTTTTTTATTTTTAGTTTCATCAAAATCGTTGAAACAATTTTCGAGAAAAAATAACGATCATATCGCAGGTACGGTTATTTTCAGCCCAAAAAATAAAATTTCAATTTCCGCTCTGAGGAATGCCAAATGAATCACACACACCAAATCTTAAGATGATCGCTTAAACCGTTTAGGCAGCTCGTTATACATACTGACAGAAAGAAAGACATTTTTTGCCACTATTTTTTTTTAACTTCTCTATGATCGTAATGTCATGTTTGATTATTATCTCAATTTTTATTTATATTTACGAATCCTAAACTTGCCTTATATTCGTGAATAAAAAACAAACAAAAAAATTGGTGGAGAGTACGATAACTTTGGGGCCACAAATTAATAACGGATTCTTGTAGAGGGACTAAATACAAAAAATTATTACTTGCACTTGCATTAGACAAAATGTATATTTAAAAATAACAGCATCACATACAATAATGTGCTATGCCTTTCTTAAAGCCAAAAGTCGATAGAACAGACTTTACAATCGAAAAATAACAAAAAATACCCCTTTTGGGGGTATATTTTACCTCCCGTTTCTTTAGCGCAGCTAAATCGAATGGAAAAACCTAGGATATTCGTATTGGGCCACTAACAAAGTTTTTGCAACATGATATTCTTTTGCTTGAATTATTTCCGATTTGTGTGATTTTTGTGTCTAACGCTACTGGCCTAAAAGGGAATTATTGCGAAACATAAGTTTTGTTATTCAAAGACTAGGTTTTGACATGTACCGTAAAATTTAAATTGTCTGTACCTTTTGAACTGTTAAAGATAAACTAACACTTATGCATATATTTTTGTAGGAAATTAGATTCTCTACAACACTTTTCACTTCACAACTTTTTGATTAAAAAATTGGTAAGGAGTTAGAACAACAAATTTGGCAAAAAAAATTTTTTTTTTTTGACAAATTTTTCATTTTTCAAAGAGTTTTTCTCAAAAACGGCTTTTTATTTTCAAATATATGTACATAGTGCCTCAGTAAATTTTAGGAAATTTTTTCACCGTCATTTTTCTTTCAGAGTTTTTTTTTCTACGACCCCGTTTTCGAGATATGCGGGGGCAACCGCACCTTTTATCACCCTTTAAATCACGCCCCAACCCGCGCGGCACCCGGATTAACAGGGATTTTTTTATTGCGGGTAGAGGGGACCCCTACCTACACATCCCTACAAAAATTGGAAATACATGGATTTTTTTGTTGCCTGAACTAATATGCAGATTTAATCTGCTAGGTGATTATAGTGTATTTGAAAATTGAAATTGAATTTTTTGTTTTGTATTTTATTTAAATTTGGCATAGAAAAATATTTATAACCCCAAATTTTCACCTCCAAATTTAGTACTCTGTATATCAATTTTGAAAACAAAAGTCAATATGAACTTTTTTAATTAATTTTTTTCTAAATTTTGGAGTTTGAAATAAGTTTTTTTTTAAGTTTTCATAGATTCAAAGATTTAAAAAACTTTACGATAGAGCAGACTTTTGGTTTTTTAAAATGGCATAGCACGTTTATAGCATGAACGGGAGGAGATGGACCTTCCACGATTCCACCTGTGGTGCAAAATGTTTTTATTAAGTCGTTTTATGAAAATCCGTTATTATTTTGCGGTGTCAAATTTAACGTACTCTTGCCCAACTATGCCTTTTATAAAAACAAAAATAATAGTCTTACACTAAAACTATAATAGCTATTAATTTCATAACGAAATTATTGAAAAAATAACAAATATAAATAAAACATGCAAAATTATTTATAATTTAAAATTTGTATGTAGATACTTTTTCGTCATTATGTGCACAACAACGAAGTACCTATTACAACGACCAATGCTAAGTGTTAACATTCATTGAATTAATTATCTCGCAATCGTTAATCGTTTACATGCTCTCATTGTCATTAATATGGTCAAAATGTACCTATATGCGCTATCCATTGAATAACTAGATACAAATCATTCAATATTCGTCTATATTTTAAACCCTCAATACCTTATTACTTAGGATCTAATTTTAAATCAACAAAATATTGATAAAGATAAACATGGTAGTAGATCTCGCATAGTTAAAGAATTTGGGGGTTATACTAATCCAAGCTATATCTTAGCATTAAATATAGCCGTCAGTGCAATCGTTTTTGCTCCAGGGTAGGTACATAAGAAACTGTTATCTTTCAAAGAAGAAATAAAATGGGCCAGACTGGGTCGCACGTACCTGCTTTATGTGCGTTATTTTATAAAAATCCAGTTAGCCTAGAAATTTGAAAATAAAAAAAGCGTTATATGTACGGTGACCATCTGTTCATTATTATAATGAACAGTTCATTATTTGAAGTAAATGTTCATTATGAATTATTTTGTATACAAAAACTTAAAAATGTTCATTATTTCAAAAGCTGTTCATTATTTGTTCAGTATTCTATTTAATTTTGTTCAAACAGAAACTAAAAACTAACTAAACCAAAATTATTTCAACAAAAGGATTAGACGAACACGGCTTTGTTCACTGAATCACTCACTAATGTCAAAATGGCAAAATCGAACATTCAGGTCATGAACCTAAGAAGTAGGAAAGGCGATCTTTGTTGTTGTGTCAAAAAATTGGTTTAAGTGTCATTGTTAGACTTTGTTTGGATTGTTACGATTTTAAGACGATTTGTTATTAGACAGTGTTAATCTGTCAAAGAAATATTAAAAAAAAATATATTTATTTATTTTCACAAGTATCAAATGAATGCATCGAAAATAATTCAATTTGCAATATCGTTGCATTAAAATAATTTTTTAATAATTGTAAATCTATTTTAATTTTTAAATCACCACCAAAACAAAATACAATTGAATTTAGAATTTTGATTTGAATTATAAATAAACTTTGACTTTGACAGATCAACAACCACGTCATGCACCTTATTTCCATGTTTCTTCTTTTCGGTTGTTTCTTCATTCTTCTTTTGAACAGACACGTACGTTGGTGTTTACACTGATTTGGATTACCCCGAATATTTCCAATGCGTTTATATAATTTGTGCTGTTTTGTTCGAATAAAATTTGCCAAATTCTAAAAAAATCAATCAAAAACTATCCATTACCGCTAAAAAACATGATTGGGAGTTGTTTTCAATTTTAAAAGTTCTTATTTTTAGTCCGTGTATAGCATATTTTTTCTTAAACGAGAAACGTCAAAGCTCAACGCCAAAAAATCTTTAAATTTGTATTTTTTCCATTCAATAGGTCAGTCCCCCTACTTTTCTACACTCTTTATCGTTTGTCAAAAAGAAAGAATGAGAAACAACCGAAAAAAGGAATCATGTAAACAAAGTTATTGACATGAGTTAGAAATACATAGTTACAAAAATTTTTCTTTTTATGTTCATTATTTGGAGTTTAAAAATATGGTCACCGGAGTTATATGAAACAGACTTTTCCGGCAATTTTGGTTTTGAATAAATCATAGCCATTACCTACCAAAATACTCCAAAAAATTCATAATTATAAAATAAATCCATAATTCTGTATTCCAAATTTCTGTAAATGATGAAAGAAAAATTGTTTTGATAATGAAAAAAGTGCGCACTTTTTTACAAGTATAGTTTCTTATTCTCACAGAATTTTGGACTTACAATTTTTAAAAGCTGAATAGCAGATTTACAGAATTTTGGATTTATAAAATTTTAGAATACAGAATAATAGAATTACAGACTAATGGAGTCATACAGACTTTGTACTCATTTACAGAATTTTGGTCACACATAATTTTAAAATTCAGAATAAGGAGCGTTCCGGTTTTGGACAGGTCGGAAGGTTAGTACATTGGTTTTCCGTTCGCTTCTTTCTTTATCTGTCATATATTCACTAGTTTTATAGTTTTAAAAGCTGTGAACTTTTTTGAAGATATGAGCTTTTCAATATATTGTTTTATTTAGGAAGAAAACCAAAAACTTGATATATGTATACTTGCGTTCAAACAGATCGGATCACCAAGTACGCGTTGAGTTGAAAACGGAATGACCGCACAAAATCAAATTAGTCAATACGAATCTTTAATGCTGTGTGAAGTAGATTTTATAAGCTTTATTTACAAATACATACATATACCCTTCATTTTGATAATTCAACTGGGTTGTTGCCAAGATCGACTCGAATCATCCGAAAGTACGACGGAGACTTAGAGAAAGAAGAACGAGTAGCATTGGGAGGAGCTTCTTTGTTCCTTAACTGTCTGAGGTGAAGGAAAAACCGATCTTAGTTCATATCCGGCCCATTGTATATGAACTTCTATAGTACTATCTTGGTGACATGTGGACCGTGGCGCTCCAAGCGGCTCTAGGTAAAATTAACTTGGTAAATTGAAAGAGGCGAACAAAGAGAATTCTAAGAGAAACTGTACTTTACTCTTTGCAGTTTGCAGTTTACATATATACAATGATGCAAGTATAGTTTTTTTTGCACAACTGGATTGCTTCACACAAGCAGGGTGACGAGATGGCTAGTTTTAAATAAAAGGCACGACTGGGTCGCACGTACTTGCTCTTATGTGCTAATCCTTTTTAAGTGCAGGCGTCTTTTTGACAAAGATTTTATTTTAATATTTTTTGTATGACGTGCAACTTCCTTAGAATCGTTTTGGGGTGAAGCTCGAACGAACATGCGTCACGACAAAGGGATAAACACATAAATATATAGGATTGTTAGCTTTTGCAGTTTTTTAGTGTAGTATTATCTTTCCACTTGCTGTTTACTGCTTATAATATAATTTGCTAATAGAAAGATACAAAGGACTTTTTTCAGTTAAATTTTCATTTTGGTATGGAAAAATTTGAACAACTGGCATAAAGATTCGTCGGAATCAGCAGTATGGCAATAATGCTAGGTAAAGGGACCTTTATACGTCCCAATATGGGACCAATATAATTTATAAAGGATTTAGGTACCTATAATAAGGTTGGAAGGAAGGTAGGTACTAAAATTAAGATACGTGTTCCAACTATAGAGACAATATTAAAAGTTAACACAGTGGTTTTGTTTATTTATAGGAAGGTGTAAACTTTTGTTTTCTCGATTGAAATTTTTGCATTCAGTAGTAATCGAATAGTTTTTTTTATTTGTTAGTTGTTTTTGTGTGTTTATCAAAGGCTTCCTTATTTATTCTGTGCTTTTATGATGATGAAAAATACTTTAAAATACGTAAGTATGTATGTAATGTAGGTTGTCACTTTCTTTTATTTGACTAATGGCTTGGCTAGGGCTTAGCCGAGCAATATGAAATAAATGGGGAAAAAAATTTATGAATTCAAAAAAACACAGTTTTTTCAAAAAAATGTTTTTTTTGAAAAACTTTTCGAAAACATATTTTAAAATTTTTTTTAGCATGTCAATTTTAGGAAATCTATAGTTTATACTAGGAGAAAAATATAAAAAAAAATCTATAGATCCGTTTTCAAAATATTCAAAAAACAAAATATTTTTTTAAAAAAATTATTAAAATTTAAAAAAAAATGTTTTTGAAAATGTTGATAAGCAATATTATTTAAATCATAAAACACTACATATTTTGAAAATTTCATCAAAATCCGTCAATTTGTTAACGAGAAAGTCTGATTTTAAAAAACCGGTCATATGGGAGGTACCGTTATAAAACTTTTTCTGAAAAATCCATTAAAATTAAAAGATAGATTTTGCACAGAAAACATCATTCTGAAAGTTTAATCAAAATCGTAGGAGCCGTTTTCGAGAAAAATAAGTTTTTTAATAAAAGTTATATGGCAGGTACCGTTAGTTTTGGAGCTAGAATGCCAATTCCAAAAACTGTCGGGTAGAGCACTCTAAAAATACTATATACCAAGTTTGAATCAAATCGGCCCAACCGTTTAGGCTGTAGATATCGATACGGACAGACAGACAGACAGACAGACAGACAGACGGACGGAATTTCCGGACCCACTTTTTTTGACTTCTCTATCATCGTAATATCATGTTTGATTGTTAGAATTTTTTTTTTTTTTTTACGAATGCATAACTTGCCTTATAGTCCCTATAATCGCAAGTAAAAAGGAATGACAAAAAAGAAGAAAAACGACTTTTGTAAATGAATGGTGTTTGGGTGGTGGGTATATGTTTAAGCTGGTTGATAAGTTTATTTTGAGTTTTATATTTTTTTCATATAAAACTTTCGAGGATAGGTAGATATTTAGGTATGTACCTACATACATACCTACATAATGTGTGTATTTACGTAGGTATACTTATTATATTATCTTTGATAAAATGTTCAGCTAAATTCAGGTCGATCGGTCGGTCGTCGGTGTGGTAGATGGTGTGAGCGAAGGTGAGGGAGATACTAAAAAGGAAAACTTAATAAGCACATGTGTATGTGTATTGTGTATATCCTGTTCTCGGTTACGGTGAACAACGAAGAGGATCGACAATGATTTTATTTTTTGAATTTTCATTTCATTGGCTTCGTTATCGTTGATGTTGAATTTTATGCACAAGTAGCTTTGTGATTATAGGGACTATAAGTCAAGTTTAGGATTCGTGAACATAAAAAAATTGTGATAATAATCAAACATTACATTACGATGATAGAGAAACATATTTGAGTTACTGGCAAAATTCTGTCCGTCTGTATATAGCCTATAGGATTCGTGAACATAAAAAAATTGTGATAATAATCAAACATTACATTACGATGATAGAGAAACATATTTGAGTTACTGGCAAAATTCTGTCCGTCTGTATATAGCCTAAATATATAGCCTAAACCGATGAGCCAATCGTCTTCAAATTTAGAACTTAAGGTTATTTTGACATTTTACATAGGAGTTTTTTCAATTTTACTTGCGATTATAGGGACTATAAGGCAAGTTTAGAATTTGTGAATATAAAAAAAAATTAGATAACAATGAAACATGACATTACGATCACAGAGAAGTCTAAAAAAGTGATCGACAAAAAATGACTGTCTGTCTGTCAGTAGGTGTGTATAACGAGCTGCAGCCTAAATGGCTTAAGCGATTATCTTTAAACTTGGTGTGTGTGATTATTTTGGCATTCCCCAGAGGGGACATTGAAATTTAAATTGTAGGTCTAAAAGTAAAGGAAGTGCCATATGACCGTTGAGTTGAGTAGTTTTCTTGATTGAAATTTTTGCATTCAGTAGGTAATCGAGTATTTTTTTTATTTGTTAGTTGTTTTTGCATGTTTATGTGTTTATCATAGGCGTCCTTATTATTTATTCTGTATGCTGTATGCTGTTACGATCATGAAATGCTTTAAAATAAATAACGATAAATAAATAATAATACAAATAATGAAGTTTGCTTTCATTAGACTAGTGGCAAAATTTGGGGGAAAATATTAAACAAATAATTTTTTTATGAAATCAAAAAACACTATTCATAACGTTTTTTGTAAAAAAATGTTGTAAGCCATCTTATTTCTTTTGCTGTTTTCTATTTTATAATTTTTTCATTTCAAAATCGTTCGACCAGTTTTTTGAAAAACTTTTCGAAAACATATATTTAATTTTTTTTGACTATGTCAATTTAAAGAAATCTATAGTTTATACTAGGAGAAAAAATTAAAAAAATCTATATATTCGTTTTCAAAATATTCAAAAAACAAAATAAGTTTAAAAAAAATTATTAAAAATTTAAAAAAATGTTTTTGAAATTTTTAATAAGCAATATTATTTATATCATAAAACACTACATATTTTGAAAATTTTATCAAAATCCAAATAGTTAACGAGAAAGTCTAATTTCAAAAAACCGGTCATATGGGAGGTACCATTATAAAACTTTTTCTGAAAATCCATTAAAACTTAAAGATAGATTTTGCATAGAAAACATCATTCTGAAAGTTTTATCAAAATCGTAGGAGCCGTTTTCGAGAAAAATAAGTTTTTCATTAAAAGTTATATGGCAGGTGCCGTTAGTTTTGGAGCTAGAATGCCAATTCCAAAAATTGTCGGGTAGAGCACTCTAAAAATACTATGTACCAAGTTTGAATCAAATCGGCCCAACTGTTTAGGCTGTAGATATCGATACGGACAGACAGACAGACGGACGGAATTTCCGGACTCACTTTTTTATTTTATTTATCATCGTAATGTCATGTTTGATTGTTAGACTTTTTTTTTACGAATGCATAACCTGCCTTATAGTCCCTATAAATCGCAAGTAAAAAACTATTCGATTACTACTGAATGCAAAAATTTCAATCGAGAAAACGAAAGCTTACACCTGCCCTTAAATAAACAAATTAGCACACAGGAGCAAGTACGTGCGACCCAGTCGTGCCTTTTATGTGTATATTTATTTTTTTCTGAAATTGAACAGACTTTTGGCTTTAAAAAAGGTATAGCACATTATTTTAAATGTTGCCGTCATTTTTAAATATACCTATATAAATATATTTTAGTGTAAGATTGCTTAGGCTACTTACATTTTCCTTAATATCAATTTTGGTTGTAATCGGTTACCTAACCAGTTCTCAGAAAAGTCGATGCCAAAAAAAAAACTCCTATGGGTGGTACCAGTTTTAGCCCACCATCATATTTTTTTTAACCATAATTGAATGCAAATTAAACTTTACTAAGTTTTAATAAAATAAAAAAGTTATTTTTGGAGGATAAACCTCTTTATTATAGTTCCCAATTATGACTAACTTATTACAATATTTTTGATCTTAAAGAAACCTATTTTCCCCAACCTATCTCACACGGCTCAGGTGCTCCAGACGCCGCGTCAGCACATTCCCTCACGTACTCGACGTTGCACGATGTTGTTATGTGACTCGTGTCGTGGGAATGATGTTTTCGGAATGTGCATTGACATTCGTGGTGTTAACTTGCACATTGATTTTTTTACATACAAAATTCTTGGAGCTGTTTTTGACAAAAATAAGCTTTTACTTGACGGTTATATCGCAAGTATCAGCTAAAAAAGAAATTAAAAAAATCCTATGTCGAATGTCAAAATAAACTTATATTCCAATTTTTAAGACAACTGGCCAAACCGTTTAATAGACGGACAGAATTTTGCCAGTGACTCAAATATGTTTCTCTATCATCGTAATGTTATATTTGATTGTTATCTCAAATTTTTTTCTGCACGAATGCATAACTTGTACTTAGTACCTACCTATAATAATTGCAAGTAAACATTAAACAATTAGGTGTTACAAATGTAAAAAACCCGTGGTATTTTTAGCAATTCTATAGAAAATTAGTACAAAGAAATATTTTGGTTTAACTATAAATTTCTTACCCGCGAGCTAAGCTGGATAGGTCAACTAGTACCTATTATATAAACTTCAAACAAACAAAAGATCTTTGTTACTATAAATCAATAATATATAATCAATCAATAATAATATAAATCAATTTACAAACAATTTTTGATTGAATTTCTGCACATAGTTCATTCAGATAGATACCTACATAATACATATGTATGTACCTATATGTATATGTAGGTACCTATCTGAATGGAAAGTAAAATTCAAAACAAAAATCCATCCACTGCAAGGACGTTTGCATCTTTGTGTAAATACAGCAAGAAGTAAGTTTGTATTTAAATTTGAAGAATGAATATGTGTACTTCAAGACGACAACCTTCATAATAGAATAGTAAAAAAAATGAAAATCCTAAAGAATTCGAATCAAAAGTCTGGTCAATGATGTATATATGTACAAATATGTATGTAGGTAGTGCTCGCTCATACAAAACTTGAAAATCCTAAAAAACTCAAATCAAAAGTCTGGTCAATGACGTACGCATGTATAAATACTTATGTAAGAACCAGTTCTCATATTACATATTCCATATAAAAAAAGGTAAAAAATGGAAATGTTGGATCGTGTATAAATCCTTACAAAAAACTATTAGCCTCAGCTAAGCGAAACCATTATATATTAACTTCAAAACTGCTAGCAGTTTATACACATATATACAATGAACAAAACAAGATACTGAATTATTTCATGTTCTCCTTCGGTTTTTTCTTGCCTCACATTGTCAAATTGCACGTGCGCAGGAAACTAAGCACAAAGCATAACACTAAAAACCATGCTTTTAATTCTCTCTCACTCAAATAAAAAGTCCCTACACTAGCACTCCAAGCGGCTCTAGGTAAAAAGATTTTTTCTCGTCTCATGATAGTACTATAGGCAATGTATATAAAATGATCCGGCCATCATCGTCTAGGCCTAAGGCCTAACAACAGCATGTCATGCCATACGCTGGTTTTGTAGGAGAGTATTTCATGCAGGAAAACGCCCATCTGGACACTGCCGCAGCTATTTTCCAATAACTACGGGACTTTTGGAATCCCAGTTATAGAATGTTAGGGTAAGGATTTTCAAAACTCATTTTATTCGCATACATATATTATAATTTATAAATAACACAATGTTTTTAATAAATTTTAACATCATCATCATCAAAGAATTCTTCAAAATAATTATCTACTAAAGCAACACTAAGAAAACAGTTTGAAATTGGTCCAAAGCTTCTAGAAACCACCTACGAGCTGCGAGCATGTACACATAAATAAATGTATATATGTATGTATATACATATGTATGTATAACTTATCTTGAAAACCGTTCGTTGCTTCTTCTAAAAAACTTAAATAGGTTAGTTAAAATAAAATTGTCCCGGAAACAGAGATAGAAACTTTCAAAACAACTCTCATTTTCAAAATATAATGGCATCGAAAGTTGGAAAAGTATTTTCCACGTCGCAAGTTGCAATTTTTCTTCTTTTTTTTACGACAAGACTATACTCCATACACCACACCAGTAGCCCAATTTCGTTTAGGTACATCCATAAAACAATGAGTTTCCCAAATTCGCATCACAAACTCCCAAAGAGAATGATTAATCAGTGACGTTATATTTCATTTTTTATCATCCCAACAACTTTATTGAAAACTAGCTCACCCACCCGGCATTGCTGGGGTTTACTATCCTTTTTGGAAAAAAAACGACCTCGGCCGGCGTGGTGCCACTTAGTAATCAAAATAGCCTTAGTTACTTTTCCAAAACCAGGTATCTGCTTCTAAAACGACCCCAGCGGCACCAACATGTGATTAAAATAGCCTTAGTTACTCCTTACAACGTCAGCTATCTGCCTGTAAATTTGCCGTCAAAAATCAAAAACGGGGCATAAATATGAATTTTCGAAACAACTCCAGCGCCATATAGATGTTTTTTTTTAAATAGCCTTGCTTACTCATAATGTCAGCCTGTGGAATTCCCGTCAACATCGATCCATAAATAAGAATTTTCGAAAAAAAAACGACCCCAGTGCCACCTAGTGGGTAATTTAAATAGCCTAAGTTACTTACTAGAATATCAGCAATCTGCTAGTGAAAATCCCTTCAAAATGGGAATAGCCGTTCCCGAGATTACCGGGAACAAAGAGACAGAAAGACAGAAAGACAATTTTTTTTAAAATGTGTTTTTGTTATAAGTACTGTACATACTTTCATATACATCTAGTAAAAGGCTGTTATTTTGATATTAAAAACAGACACTTTATTTTTATTTATGTGTGATACAATTTAAATTCATTAAAATAATTTGTAAGATAATAATCAAACATGACATTATGATTATAGAGAAACACATTTAAGTTATTGGCAAAATTTTATCTGCATGTCTTTCCGCCTGTCAATCTGTCTGCAATCTGCAATCTGCATGACTTTCTGTCTGTGGGTTTGTCAATCTATCTGTACGGATATAGCTCGAACTACAGTTACTTGAATTTTGGGATAATAATCTTGATTAAGGTATTCTTCTGTTTTTTTTTTATCCACACAGAAAGGATAGGAAAAAATAAAGTATATAACAACGCTGTTTATTGCAGCAAGATACCCCAGCCATAGCTCAGCCTTCCAGGCGGGCAGCACATGCCAATTCAATGTTATGTTTTGACATGCATTTATTCGAGCTGCGTGACCTACTTTGGTATTCCCTAAGTGTATTGAGGTGTACATAGAAAGATAGGAATGGGCCTTGGAGGGAAAGCCCCGGGAGCTAAGCGGGAGTTACTGGTCGTGAATATCTAAAGAGCTTTTTAGGGTGGCTCTCTGCATCCTACTGCTACTGTAGACTTCATGTAAGTAAGGAATTACTCTTGGTTTTTGTATTGTCCTTAGAGGATGACATTCGCAGGTTTGCAGAGGACATCCTTAACTAAACCTATAGAATACAATATTTTGAAATAACTGTATAAAAATTCCTGGGGAAGGGAGTTCTAAAGCGTACATAATCGGACTACCAGGAGAGTTGAGTAAATAGTAAGCTCTTTTCAGGTGCTAGGCTCTTGCTCATATGCAAGTGTGTAATATTGAGGGGTAATGTTTTTTATATTTGAAAAAGCTTTCGAAAACCCTTATATATATAGATTGACAAAGAGCTAGCGTACAGTTATGCACGCCATTTACTATAACAAGACGCGATGTTTGTAATTTGGGGAAATGAGTTTGTATAAAAAGGTTTAAATTTTGCCGGTAAAACGTTTAAATCTTGGCGCGCAATTGACAGAGAAAACGTTTATCAACCATTGATGCTACATTCCGAAGAAGAGGTTGTTTTTATAAGAGAAGTACTTGGAAACTCAGTCTTTTTTAACTTTGAATAATTTGAGAGCAGAACCTTTGCCAAAACAAAGTTTGATGTTTATAAAGTTGATGATGACAATGCTTCTTTTGATGTAACTTTGATGTCAAAAAAAAAAATAAAATAAAAAGGCAATGTGTTTCTTCATCTAGTGAATTTAATGGGCAAAGGGTATTTGGAGGTTGTCAGGAAGGTGAGTGTGAACGTTTTAGGTGTTAATATAGGTAATGCAGTGTTAGCAAACGCATTGTACATAGGGATACAACTTGGGAAATAATATACATTTGTACTATTTAATAGGTACATGGAAATCTGTGTTTCCAAAAAGCAGGGCGGATGAAGATGAATAGAGGTGTTTTGTTTTAGTGCATATATATGTATAAGGCTAATTTTTTTGAAAGCCTTCCATTTCAAACAAAGCTTGGCTATAATCGAAGTTATACCGAGATAAGAATAAAAGCAACAATAAATTTCTTTAACTAATCTTTAAAGATAATGAGGCTGGGTTAGAAGGATATTTAAGAAATGATTAATGTCACCACTGGGAGTTTGATTGCTACCACAAATTTGTTTTGATTGGCTTGACAAGTATCTCATGTTGGTCATTGGCAGATAATTAAGCTAATGATTATGAAAAACCTTGGCATTGCCTGGAAGAATTATGAAGACCTTGTGAATCGTAAAAGCGCCTCAGTGACCTATTAAGAGGTATTTTTATTTGCGATTATAGGTACTATAATGCAAGTTATGCATTCGTTCAGATTAAAAATGTTGAAATAACAATCAAACATGACATTACGATGATAGAGTTACTGGCAAAATTCTGTCCGTCTGTCTGTCTGTCTTTCTGTCTGTATGTCTGTACGGATGTATTTTGGACTGCAGCCTAAACGGTTAGGCCAATCAAATTTTGAACTTAAGGTTATTTTGACATTCTAAAGAAGTTTTTTTCAATTTTTGTTTAGCTCACAAATTAACGGTACCTGTCATATAACCGGGATGTAAAAGCTTATTTTTCTCAAAAACGGCTCCAAGAATTTTTATAAACAAAAAATCAGTGTACCACTGTAGGTATGCATTATATTTTGGTGAAAAAAAATTAATATGGTGGGCTAAAAACGGTACCTCCCACAGGAACGATTTTTTTTTCTTCGACACTCTCGAAAACTGGTGATCTGATTACAATCAAAATTGATAGTCAAGAAGATGTAGGTAGCCTGAGTAATTTTGAATTAATTTTTTTTCGAAAACTTTTTGTTTGTATTTTTAATAATTTAAAACAATTTTTTTTTTTTTTGAAAAATCAATATTTTGAAAACGGGTAAGTAAATTTTTTTTTAAATTTTGCTCTTAAATTTACGTTATTTTTGTGCTTAAGTTTGTATTCTTGAATTATTTTTTTTTATTTTTTAAAAAAAGTTGTTACAAAAAACCGATTTATTTCAAACGGCTCCTACGATTAAAAAAAAAATTAAAATAAAATGGCGTTTAAATTATTTCACCCAATACAATTTAACGTACTTTATTCAAACAATCAAAAGTCACAAAAATCGAATAAATGCTTTGATGTTTACTTTACTTTTCTTTAATTTTATTCTACAATGTGACCGCTCATATCAGCAAGTACGTGCGATCCAGTCGTGCAATTTATTTATTTGGCTGTTAAAGATAGATAAACTCAAAAGTTCGGCTTCACTTGCGGGTTGACCTCAAAAACTTCGGCAGGCCTCTATATTTTGGACTAAATGTACATAGTTATAGCTGCATTTGTTTGATCTTTCTTCCGCGTTATCTTTTCGATAGGGCTTTATTATACAATTGCTACTCAGCCCAAAGTAACAGCGACTAGCAAGAGTGATTCTAGACTTGATTTCTACGCTGATGTTGTTCCCTGTGTTCACAGCAGTGCCGAGTTCGACACATTCACTAACTACCTCGAAGTAATACTTGTCACGTCCTGACCAAGTCTGTGGTGGGACTGAACTTTTGTTGATGAAAGCGTCTCATTAGGTATAATCAGTCTTATTCTCATTGCTGCTGACTCCATTGAAGTGAAAGCACCGGTTATTATCTGTTTGTTTCTTCCCATCACATAAATGTCGTTTGCAACTCCAAAAAGCCGCGTTGATTTTTAAAGAAAGTGCCTGATGTTCAAAGGATAGGCATGTGTCCCAAGAGGGTACAAGCACCCACAATCCACCTCTGTCTATCAACTCCTACTCTCACCTCCACATGGTGAACATCTTGTGCCTAGTCAGTAGTAACTCAACTGGAGATTGGGTTCCAACCCCTTTGGAAGGAGAGAGGGGCGATGAGTGTTACCACTTAGGCACTATTCCTTACATCCAGGCGGCAGCGTAAGAATTCTCTAGATGGAATCAACGGTGGCGTCTACAGTTCTAGTCAGGCTGAACTACTTAGTGAACACCTTATATGGGCTACTACGAAGTTTTTGCAGCTCAGTCCTATAAGGAGCGGTTTATTTAGCTCTTCGTCCTTGGATAGTAAGGTCCTGGTCCTCCAGGTGTGGGGTTGTGCCGTCGGGGAAAAAAACATTAGTTGCGAAGTAATCACAAGCCTCGGATACGAACGGATTCACTGATGACGATCCCTGATGCAAACAAAATAAGAACAACGAATTTCGAATATGACTGCTGTAAGGAACTTATAATCGCCATAGAAAAAATGCGATGCGACGGACCGGGCAAAAGACAACTGCGAAATGGAGAGCTGTAATTGCTGGAATGAAGTTCGAAAATTTTACCAAAAGGTAAAAAGAAACTGTTAAAGCTACAGAACTCGAACTGAAGCTTGCAAAGACGATCAAGGGAACATCTTAATGGAATCGCAGTCGAGTCGATGCTGAAAATATGGAAAAAACATATGGAGACTGTATAACGGCGATGACGAAACGAATTCCGCTGTCAGACAGAATAGCAAATTTTATCTGGGCGAAGTAGACCAACATAATTCCGCCCACATCTGGATGAAGTAAAGCTAGCTACATATATCTTAGCTTAATAGCAACAAAGCCGCCGGAGCCGATGGCTGGCTGCCGAACTCTTTAAAGCTACCGAACTCTTTAAATATGGACCAACTCATGAGCAACATATGGTTAAAAGGAAGCATGGCCGATGAATGGAATCTGAGCAAAATTTGCGCGATCCTTAAAAAAGAGAACCTCTGAACTGTACCAGGGGGACTTATATCCCCCTCAATTTCGCCTACAAGACCTTTTCTATTGTATTGTGTGAACGCCTAAAGCCATTCGTCAACAACCTGATAGGTTCATATCAGTGCGGTTTTAGGCCAGAAAAGTCCATTATGGTCTAAATATTCACGTTATGGCAGTTCTTGAAAAAAACCCAAGAACTTTAAATCGATACTCACCACATTTTCAACGATTTGTAAGCAGCGTACGACACATTTATTTATATTAATAGAGGCGAGTTATATAAAGCAATGTGGATTTTCGGCACCCCTGCCAAACTCGTCCGCTTGTGCAAAATGACGATGGAAAACGCACGCTGTTCCGTCCAGGTCGGTAACGACCTCAAAGACATTTTTGAAGTCAAAAAAGAGCCGGGACTGCAGCGCCACCTAAGATAAGGTGAGGTTATTCGCTCACTTTTTGTTGCTTTATCGTTTCAGTTGTCTTCAATTTTACTCTCATATCTTTAACATTGTGGAAAATTGTGGAACCACATGCAAGCACTGGATGAACAACTACCATTATAAATAAAAGGCACGACTGGGTCGCACGTACTTGCTCCCGTGTGCTAATCCTTTTTAGGTACAGGCGTCTTTTTGACAAAGATTTAATTTTAATGTTTTTTGACGTGCAACTTCTTTAGAATCGTTGTGGTTTGAAGCTCGAACGAACATGCGTCACGATAAAGGGATACACACATAAATATATAGGATTGTTAGCTTTTGCAGTTTTTTAGTGTATTATCTTTCCACTTGTTGTTTAGTGCTTATAATATAATTTGCTAATAGGAAGATGTAAAGTACTTTTTTCAGTTTAATTTTCGTTTTGGTATGGAAAAAATTGAACAACTGGCATAAAGATTCGTGGGAATCAGCAGTAGGGCAATAATGCTAGGTATAAGGACCTATATAGGTCCCAATAACAATAATTTACTTTTTGAAATCAAATTAATTAAAATAGCTTAATTATGTTTGATAGATCGATAAACGTATGGTGTGGGTAGGTATTAATGGAATTTATTAAGGATATTAGGTACCTATAATAAGGTTGGAAGGAAGGTAGGTACTAAATATAATATACACGTTCCAACTACTGTTAAGCGAGTATGTAAAGCGACAATATTAAAAGTTAACACAGTAATTTTGTTTATTTATAGGAAGGTGTAAACTTTTGTTTTCTGGATTGAAATTTTTGCATTCAGTAGTAAACGAATAATTCTTTGTATTTGTTAGTTGTTTTTGTGTGTTTATCATAGGCTCATTATTTATTCTGTGTGCTTTTATGATGATGAAATGCTTTAAAATACGTAGGTATGTATGTAGGTTGTCACCTTCTTTTATTTGACTAAAGGCTAGGGCTTAGCCGAGCAATATGAAATAAAATTTTGGGGAAAATTTTGTTTGAAATCAAAAAAACACTATTCATAACGTTTTTTGGAAAAAATGTTGTAAGCCATCTTATGTCTTTTTCTGTTGTATATTTTATAAATTTTTCATTTCAAAATCGTTCGACCAGTTTTTTCAAAAAAAATGTTTTTTTTGAAAAACTTTTCGAAAACATATTTTAAATTTTTTTTGAGTATGTCAATTCAAAGAAATGTAAAGCTTATACAAGGAGAAAAATTTTAAAAAAAAATCTATTAAACCGTTTTCAAAATATTCAAAAAACAAAATATTTTTTAAAAAAAATTATTAAAAATTAAAAAAAAATGTTTTTGAAAATTTTAAAAAGATATATTATTTAAATCATAAAACACTATATATTTTGAAAATTTCATCAAAATCCGTTAATTAATTAACGAGAAAGTCTGATTTTAAAAAACCAGTCATATGGGAGGTACCGTTATAAAACTTTTTCTGAAAAATCCATTAAAATTAAAAGATAGATTTTGCACAGAAAATATCATTGTGAAAGTTTTATCAAAATCGTAGGAGCCGTTTTCGAGAAAAATAAGTTTTTCATTAAAAGTTATATGGTAGGTACCGTTAGTTTTGGAGCTAGAATGCCAATTCCAAAAACTGTCGGGTAGAGCACTCTAAAAATACTATATACCAAGTTTGAATCAAATCGGCCCAACCGTTTAGGCTGTAGATATCGATACGGACAGACAGACAGACAGACAGACAGACGGACGGAATTTCCGGACCCACTTTTTTTGACTTCTCTATCATCGTAATATCATGTTTGATTGTTAGAATTTTTTTTTTTTTTACGAATGCATAACTTGCCTTATAGTCCCTATAAATCGCAAGTAAAAATCATTTGGTACTGAAAATGTATCCATCATAATAAATATTAGAAAGAACCGTTCTATTCAAATAAATACAGCATAGGTAGGTATGTGGATCAGAAAATGGACAGCATAGATACCCAGTCTTTTTTTACTTGCGAATATAGCTAATATAATGCAAGTTATGCATTCGTGTTATTTGAGTTAATGGCAAAATTCTTTCCGTCTGTCTGTCTGTTCGTATGTATTTTAGACTACAGCCTAAACGGTTGGGCCCATTATCTTCAAATTTAGAACTAAAGGTTATTTTGACATTCTACAGAAGACTTTTTTAATTTTTTTTTAGCCCAAGTATTAGCGAGACCCGTCATATACCTGTTAAGCAAAAGCTTATTTTTCTCGAAAACGGCTCCAAGAATTTTTATGAAACAAACAGTGTTGTAGGTGTGGTATATATTTTGGTAGAGAAAATTTAACTTGGTGGCTAAAACCGGTAACCTTCATAGGACCGTTTCATTTTTCTTTGACTTTTTCGTGAACTGGTTAACCGATTAAAACCAAAATTAATATTTAGGAAGATCTAGGAAGCCTAAGTAATTTCATTTTAAAATATTTAAAAAAAAACTTTTTTCGTATTTTTAATAATAATAATAATTAAAAAAAACATTTTTTTTTCAAAAATCGATGTTTTGAAAATGCGCATGTGATTTTTTTTTATTTAGTTTTCAATTGTAGGTTATTTGTATGCTTAAGTTTTCATTCTTGAAATATTTTTTTTTAATTTTTGAAAAAAGTTGTTAAATAAAAACAGTTTTATTTAAAAAACGGTGCATACGCAAGTACAAAATTGACACATTTTTACAACAACAAACAAAACAAAATTGCGTTTATTTTTTTTTGCTGAAAACTATTTTACGTACTTTTTTAAACAATCAAAAGTCGTAAAAATCGAATAAAATATTTGAAGTTCCCGTAATATTTTTCAAATTTTATTCTACGCTGCGACCGCACATAAGAGCAAGTACGTGCGATTCGTCGTGCAATTTATTCTCTAATGCTTTATTAATTTCCCTCCATGAAAGCCACTCCGATTCATAAATCTAAAGCTCGTTGCAAGGATTTAAGATCCTCACTTTTGATGGCTTTGTCGTCAGCAAATTCGCTCGATTGTTTGAACGTCGGCTATCGCAATTTCGTATATAAAAATTTCTCTTGTAAATTAAGTGAAGGTAGTATTCATCAATTCATTCAGTCATTTGATCACTTCTATTAAACTTGGAGATGAAAATCATGAGCCATCTAGAGTTGTCTTTCATCTTATTCCAGAGCTGAAAGCCCAACTTATAATTTAACTTGTACAAGTCCCAACTTTTTAAATTTTGCAAGTATTAGTGTGCATAGAGCTTGTATAAAGCAAACTTTAACAAGCCACACATTTCAAACTTTGAAAACTAAAAAAATGCTGCTTTTTAGTAGTTTGGTTTGATAAGTTCTATAAAGGGCTTATAGATAAAGGTTCAAAAATGGTCTGTATAAGACCTTCCAAAGATGTTTTCTGAAACCTAAAAAAACTATAGCTGCTATAAAGTTTTCCTTGACAAGTCAGTGCAAATAACTTGTTTAAAGCTTGCCTATAAAAGCCTATACTTACGTTGTTTATGAAAAAAAACAAGAGGTCGTCAACATATACTGCAACGAATGTGTTCGTATTCTTTTGAAGCAAGGATCATGTTGTGATCTTTTTAGTTCTATCGACTAGAATTTGACTTCGAAGCCAAACTCTACCGCATGTTGAAGACCGTTTGGAGCCTTTCGGAAGCTACAAACCATAGAATGGCAATCTTAATGTTCCAGATTTATTTTTTATTTGTTTTTTACAATTGGTGAATGAAACTTCATGCTATTAATACAATAGCGATACTTCTTCTTTTTTCCTTTTATTCCCGACGACTTTCTGATCTCGAATGATATCACAATTGTCCCACTTTACTTGCTACAATAGCGATAAAAACGCTGTCCTTTTAAAATTTACCAGGTATAACGTTGAAATAAAAACAAGAAAATGTTGTTGGAAAATAATTTTTTTAGGGAACTCCAACCGCGCGCCGTAAAATATAATAAAACCGAAAAGCTTTTATGAAGAACTCCCACAGATACACAATTTTATAAAATTTTCTTTTCGTTGAAACCAAATTGAATTTGTCTCGATGCTGCAACAAATGAATAAAGGCGAAGGACGCATGATTGTCATTCATAGTCGCCGGTCGTTTCGCCCTAGAAGCTGGAAATGATTAATCTTAAGCAATGTTGATCAGTGCCATGAAAAGATGGAAAAGTTGAAAGCGAAGCAACCTATCGCAGCTGAAAAGGCGCACGAAAACTTGCATCACGTCAGTTGAAGGGCGAGACATTCGATAATAATAGATTTCGGGGTGAGGCACTATATTCATGGAAGACTTTCTCTATTTTGTTGGCTCCAAATGGTTAATGGGTTTCCATTTGTGATGAAATGTTTGCTCTTGTGTCGGCCGATAAGGGCATTGCTGCCAATTGAGGTAAGATCTGACAAACCTTTTACTATTACCGCTTTTTCCATTAATCTTATTAATGAAAACTATGTTTTGATGGATTTTCTGTAATTTTTTCATTTTCGATTATTGTCTGTGAAAATTAAAGTTCGTGAAATATTATTTTGGAGCATGTTGGCGACTTGGTAGAACTATGTATTAGCTAAGGCTTATAATAGCTCCTCGCTCTGCTCCTAGGTAGGTTCCTCCAAATATATAAAAAATATATAAAAAAATTAGGTAATTTTCATTACTCTAAATCATTAATATGATCCATTGTACACATATATGAATAAATGAATATATAGAAAATAACTTTAAATAATAAAATTTAAAAGTTGAATTTTTCAAACATTGTACAATTATAAACGTTTCGCTAAAGTATATTGGTTTAGCTCATCAGTAGGAACCAATATACTCCTCCTAGGTTCCTCCAGTTGGACACTCGAATTGTTGAGGACATCTTCTAGCTGCGACTTTTTTTATTCCATCATTCCTTTAGGATGACATAAATTCTGCTGACAGGATCAAGGATGTCTATTCAAATCTTCCCAATACTTTTATGGTTTTCTCATAGGTAGATCTACAAAGCTTTTTTTCTTCACTTCATCAGGCTAAGTTCCTTATCAGAAGATGTATTTGAAAGTTTTTTTTAAAGATGTTATCCTTGTAATTAGTATTTCCTTGAATGTTTATTACAGTATGATGGAATGAGCTTTTATTTGAAATCCTATATGTGGAATGCGAAAGTGAAAAAAATAATGTATTTATTTATTTATTCATCAATTGATTATATAGATCTGCTGATTACAAAACATATTAACATTTACAACAATTTTCACAAAGGGAGAAAAACAATATATTTATATAGTTATATACATTTTTGCCTTGGCAAAACTAGTTTAACCTAACACACTTTATCTAACACACTAATGCACTTAGGCAAAACTAGTTTTGCCTTTAAAACAGTTTGGCCGGTAACATATACATATGTATTTGATAACAATTAAATACATTTTAATAATAAACAAAAAAGAAAATATAGACAAAAAATTAAATCAAATACATATGTATGTAGTTTTATTACTTCTTATATAAAAACATCTCTTTTTGCACAAAAATCAATTTCACTGCACATCAAGTTATATATTTTTAAGGAACGCGTTATTGGTTCATTCAACCCATAGTTTACTTTATGGGGAGGAATGTAAAAGTATTCGATTCTATTTCAAAGCGCTCTTGAAGGAACGTATAATGGAATTAAAGAAACCAAATCCATAGAAGATATGCGATAATCTAAAATATATTTTATAAACATAACACATTTAACTTGCCTGCGACCTTTAAGCGTTTTCAAATCAATAAGCAAATATTTTGCATTATACTCCGGTAAGGAGTGAACCAACTTCAATTTTCTTAGTGCATAACTCGTAAATCGTTTTTGAATTCCTTCGATTCTCAAAATGCCATTTTCATAAAACGGTGACCAAACAACACCAACGCAACACAACATTCTGGAAATCATTAGAGCTCCTTCTTATGAACCCTTACAAGGAGTTACCCTAAGACACTATAGCCGACATTATCAAAAACTTAATGTGAAACTATATTTTCATACCAATTTCAAAGTAGTTTCACACTAAATATGTTTTAGTTTCGAGTTAAATTACTATAATATTGTGCTTATGTAATCAATATGAGATCTAAAGTCCTTAACGAAATCAGTATAAAGAACATCAACTTGTTTGCCGTTTTCCATTTAGCAGTTGCAACAATAATTTGTAAATAAATTTAAAATCGTGCAAGTTGACCTACCCTACCAAACCATGTTGTTACTGTGATAAGGATTCTTTTAGCTAAAAATAAAGCCTCTGCGTTACATACAAGTTTTTCAAATAATTTTGGCAACAATTTTCCAGGAAAATGCCAGTTTCAATAGATTTATTAAAAATATTAGTAAGCACATTACATATAGAATTTGAACATTTTGCTAACACAAGCGGAGAGATTAAATCATATAACAAGTTTTTTTTGTCATCAATATTAATTATTATTTAAACTCTCCAAAATATCCTGCTCTGATTTTACATATCGGTAAAGCTTATCTTTTTTACTTGCGATTATAGGGACTGGCAAGTTTAGGATTCGTGAATATTAAAAAATTGAGATAACAATCAAACATGACATTACGATCATAGAGAAGTCTAAAAAGTGATCGAGAAAAAATGTCTGTCTGTCTGTCTGTCAGTATGTATAACGAGCTGCAGCCTAAACGGCTTAAGCAATTATCTTCAAACTTGGTGAGTGTGATTATTTTGGCATCCCTCAGAGGGTAAATTGAAATTTTATTTTTAGCCCTAAAAATAACGGAACCTGCCATATGACCGTTTAGGAAAATCTTATTTTTCTCGAAAACGGCTCCAACGATTTTAATGAACATTTTTGAGAATTTTTTTGTTGGTATCATTTGATTAGAACCACATATACGGGAAAAGTCTATTAACGGAACCTTTCATATAACGTTTTTTTTTTAATTTTTGGCTTTCTCGGATTTCTTTGGATTTCTATCAAATTTGGATTTCTATCAAATTTTATATTTAAGAAGATCTAGGTAGCCAAATTAGTTCTGCATATCAAAATTTTGAATAACTTTTTTTTCTAATTAAAATTAATTTTTGTTTTTTTTTTTTTTTTGAAAAATCAATATTTTGAAAACTAATAAACAAAAATTATTTTAAATTTTATAATCATATGTATTTTAATAAATTCTAAAATACTGCATACCGGATTTTATCAAAACCGGTCCTACAATTTTCGAAATGCATTTTTCATAAATTCCTTGTTATTTAAGACGTGTGATGGCATACTTCATTTTTACTTACTTACTTACTTACTTAGG